>CM077151.1:260723170-261323170 GCA_039583875.1 Platanthera guangdongensis | reverse complement strand
AGTTGGAGAGAGATCTTCATCTACTGAAGTGCAGTTGCTGAACCAGGCTGCCAAGAAAGATTCAGTTTGAGATCTGAATCTCAAGTTAGAAGCTGATTGAAGTTCAACTTCACAGGAGATTCAACCCTATTGAGTTCAGATTCAAGAAGCTTTGAAGAAAGCTAAGAGAGGTTGTTCTCTGCTATCAGATTCTTCCAAGAACTGATCAAGAAGCCATCCATCCCTTCTCTCTCTATCTGGGTGGTGGTTAATTACTTTATTAAATCAAATTTCTGTAGGATCTTCATAGATCTGAGTTGTAAGCTTGTATTTATAAAGGCTGAGTGTAGGAGAACATTTTCTCTGAGTGGTAGGCCTTGTTGAAGGCTGAGGTAGGGCTGTGAGCCTGAGTTGTAGGAGATTGTAATCTCTGAGTGTAGGCCTTGTCGAAGGCTGAGGTAGGGCAGTTTGTCTGAGCTATAGGAGTGTGGACTCACTCTGAGTGTAGGAGCTCTGTTGGGGTTCCGAGCTACTGTAAGATATGGGGATCTGAGGTGAAGTGAAGAAGTTAGGCCGAATCTAGTACACTGCTAGATAGGCGAAGGGGGATAATGGATGTACCCAGACCTTGGGGAACCACTATAAAAATCTGTGTGTAATCTGTGTTGTGATAATTCTGTGAATCTATGCTGTGTTAGCTATAGAATTATCTGTTGATAAGTAAATAACTGAATAGATTTGCTGCCTTAAAAAAGAAAAAGGAATTATACCTATTCACCCCCCTCTAGGTGGTTAGGCACTAATTCTTTCAAGTGGTATCAGAGGGAGGTTACTCAAAGAAGGACTTAACAGTCTGAGTTAGATGCATAAGGCAGATTCAAGATCAAGAAAATGGGTTCTGGAGAAAATCATAAGGAACTAGGTTCTATGAAATTACCCATATGCAGAAAGGAGATCTTTGGAATATGGAAAGAAAGGGTCAGACTGTTTATGGAGGCTTCTGATCCAAAGATCTACATTACAGTAGAGGAAGGTCCTTATATTCCTATGAAGATTTCAGTTCTAGATGCAAACCAAAGAATTCCCAAGGAGTTTTCAGAGATGACTAAGGATGAGATCATCCTGACAACTATGGATAAAAAGCCCAGAATATCATAGTAAGTGTCATAGATGATTCAACCTTTCAAAATTTGATTCACTGCAAGACCTCTAAAGAAATGTGGGATACTCTGATAGTCTACATGGAGGGTTCTGAAGAAGTCAGACAAGATAGAAAATCTATGCTAAACCAGGAATATGAGAGTTTCAGACAAGGAAAGCCTGACAGTATAACTGAGTGTTATAAAAAGTTTTATAGAATAGTAAATGAGTTGATGTCCTATGGAATAATCTTCAGCACATATGAACTGAATCATAAATTCCTAAGATCCTTGACAAAGGATTGGGACACTAAGATTTGTGTCATTAGTGAAGTGGCTAAACTTGCAGATATCTCTCCACCAACTTTGTTTGGAAAACTGCTGTCATATGAGATGTAGTTGATGGCTAGGAAAGAGGAAGAGAAAAGTGCAAAAGGGGAGCATAGAGAAAAGTCTGTGGCCTTCAAGGTTGAAGCCACTAGGAAGAATAGGAGGATGTCTCCATCAACTCCTAAGATAGTTGCTGAAATTGCTTCAGATAATTCAGACAACCAAAGTTCAGACAGCAGTGACTCAGATGAAGATTTTGCAGCATTTACAAGACAGTTCCAGAGATTCCTGAAGAAGAAGCAGTGGAAGTCTAAGCCTTCCACATCTCAGCCCAAGGATGATTATTATCAAAAGAGGAAGTCATCCAAGAAGGACAAGAGCATGTCTAAGCTAAGCAAATCTACAACATCAAAGATAGTTTGCTACTACTGTAATAGGCCTGGACATGTTATAGCTAAATGTCTAGATAAAAGAAAAGAGTCTACTGATAAAAAGAAGACTCAACACCAGAGCAAGAAGGAGAAATCCTTTGTTTCTAAGAAGGAGAAGAGCTTGATAGACCAATCATCTTCAGAGTCAGAATCTGAAGCTGAGGCATACATTGGTCTCTAGGCAGCAGATGAAGAAGAAGAGTTTCTGCAAGTGCTGAACTCTATCTATGAACAAGAAGACCATCAGTGCAAGGGACTGATGGCTGTGTTAGAAGAAGACAAGTACCAGGATCAGCCTGGTCCTAGTAAGGTATAATGTTTTTCTAGAAATTCAGATTGTAGTACTGGGTCAGAGTCAGAAACTTCTGCATCAAGTGATGTGGATGGGTCTGAGTCTGAAGGTGATATTCATCAGCTGATAGATGAATATGGAGACTTGTTACAGACACTGAAGAAAAGCAAAAACATGGCCAAAACTTTGGCTAAGGAAATTGCAAATCTTAAGATGGCTCCATCTGATTCAGAAAAGTTACTGGATCAAAAGCTGAATGAGATTTCCAGATTGAAAAACATAACTGTTATTCAAATGGGCACAATCACATTCAAGAATGATCAGATTAGAAATCTGGAGATTAGACTTTAGAAAGAGAAAGAGCTTGTGGCTAGTTTTTCTAAGCCAAAATCTGTATTACCCTTAATAGATGACTTTGTGTCACAAAAGGGTAAAGCATGATTAGGGTTTAAGAGAACTGCATGGACTGATAAGTCCAATAAGAAAGGCAAAGCCCCAGCACAAAACAAGAAACCTGCTGTAAACAATTCAGCTAAGGTTGTACCTAAACAAAGGTATAACAAGTTTGAGTGATGGTGCTGTGGCAAGGTAGGCCACTTTGTCTTAGATTGTTGGCACAATTCCAGTATCAAGGAGAGTAGCAGTCTTCCTGTTAGAAGACCTACAGGCAAATTTGTTAAATTTCAGGCTAACATGAACCAAGGACTCAAAACTCATTTGGGTTCTAAGGTTAAGTAATTTTTGTTGCAGGTTAGTCCATGTTGCCATGCCCCTATATGGTACTTGGACAGTGGATGTTCCAGACATATGACTGGAACAAGGGGTTGCTGAAGGACTATTCACCTATCATGGATGACCCTAAAGTAACCTTTGGTGGTTATGAAAAAGGAATCATTAAAGGCTTTGGTAACATTTCTAGTAACCAGATTACTATCACTCAAGTGGCCTATGTGAAGGGTTTGAAACACAACCTTATAAGCATAAGTCAGCTGAGTGATTTAGGATATGACACCTCATTTGTTAAGAATGGATGTCATATCAAAAGGTCAAGTGATCAAAAGATCATATTGACAGGATATAGAAAAGGAAATGTGTACTGTCTTAACTTTGAGTGTGAGAATAATGATTCTCCTATTTGTCTTGTAGCTGATGAGAGAGTCTCTCATTGTGTAAAATGGCACAAGAGACTGACCCATCTTAACTACAAGACTATTTGCCAACTCTTTAGCAAAGAGTTAGTGAGGAATGATCCTCAAGTTAAGTGTATAAAGGATGAGATATGCTCAGCTTGTCAAAAAGGCAAGCAGACCAAATCTTCCTTTCATAGCCTTGAAAACAAGGATTCAGTGAGGTGTATATACCTCTTGTATATGGATCTATTTGGTCCTATGCCAGTTCATAGTCTAGGTAGGAAGGTCTACACTTTTGTGGTGGTAGATGACTATTATAGATATTCATGGGTGTTCTTTCTGAGACAAAAATCTGAAACACGAAGTGTTTTATATAGTTTTGTCAAACAAATTCAGAATGAGATGGACAGTACAATGGTCAAAATCAGAAGTGACCATGGCACTAAATTTCAGTCTGAGAGTATGACAAGATTATGTGAAGAATTTGGGATTTTTCAAGAATTTTCCTCACCTAGAACACTACAACAAAATGGAATTGCTGAAAGGAAGAATAGAACACTGATTTAGGCTGGTAGAACTCTATTGAGTGACACTTATCTCCCAGAATATTTCTGGGCTGAGGCAGTAAACACTGCATGTCATGTGATCAATAGGGCTTTTATCACTAAAAGCCACAAAAAGAATCCCTATGAGATTATAAAGGGCAGAAAACCAAACTTATCATATTTTAGGATCTTTGGTTGCAAGTGTTATGTCCTTAACAATGGTAAGTCTTATCTAACTAAGTTTGCTGCCAAGTCCCAAGATGAGATATTTGTTGGGTACAACAACAATAGTAAGGCTTATAGGATCTACAACTTGACTACTCAAGTTATAAAAGAGTCTGTACATGTTGTCTTTGATGAAATAAGACTGATTAACTGTGAGTTTCTAAGTAGTGCTTGCAGTTCTACAGGTATAAATGAGAGAATGGACAAGCTTACCATTACAGAAGATTCAACTGCAAATCAGGAAGTGGAAAATGGAGGCTGCTGTATAGGGGGATTACAAGACTCTCCAGATGCTGATGAAAACCAAGAGGTGCAGCATAATGAAGAGACTGGAGTTATTCAACCTGAAAATAGACTACCTCCAGCTATTAGACACTTAAAAGATCATCCAGCAAATCAGATAATTGGTGATCCAAGACAAGGAGTGCAAACAAGGAGCAGGAATCTGAACACAGTTCTTTGCTCTAGTTTCCTATCACAAGTAGAACCCAAGAAATTTGAAGAAGCAGTTCTAGACCCACATTGGATTAATGTCATGCAATAGGAGCTGAATCAGTTCAGAAGGTGCAACGTCTAGAAATTAGTTCCTAAACCAAAAGACCACAACATCATTGGAACAAAGTTGATCTTTAGGAACAAACTGGATGAAAATGGGATCATTGTGAAGAACAAAGCTAGACTTATTGCAAAAGGATATAGACAGGAAGAGGGTATTGATTTTGATGAAACCTTTGCCCCAGTAGCAAGACTGGAAGCAATTAGGATGTTCCTTGCTTATGCAGTATATCAAGGCTTTAAGGTATTCCAAATGGATGTAAAATCTGCATTCCTAAATGGAAATGTAAAAGAAGAAGTCTATGTAGAGCAGCCCTCAGGTTTTGTTGATTCTCTCAAACCTGATTATGTTTATAGACTTAGGAAAGCTTTGTTTGGGTTGAAACAAGCCCCAAGGGCTTGGTACGAAACCTTGTCTAATTTCCTCATTGAGAATAAATTCTCAAGGGGGAAAATAGACAAGACTCTATTCCTTAGGGAATCCAAAAGAAAGATAATCCTAGTCCAAATATATGTTGATGACATAATATTTGGGTCTAAAAAAAGTAATCTTTGTAGAAAGTATGCAAAACTTATGCTAGGAAAATTTGAAATGAGCAGTATGGGAGAACTTAAGTTCTTCTTGGGTCTCCAAGTAAGACAGACTTGATGGCTTGTTCATATACCAGTCAAAATGATCCATATGCAAAAGGTATAAACACCTCACAGCATCTTTGTTTTCTATGCTTCTAAAGGTGGATTTAGTCTGCTTGCCCTTTTGACAAGCTGAGCAAATACCATCTTTAACAGACTTAACTTGAGGACCATTCCTCACTAACTCTTGGCTAAAGAGTTTGCCAATAGTCTTGTAGTTTAGATGGGCTAGCCTCTTGTGCCATTTGACACAATGAGAGACTGTCTCATCAGCTACAAGACACACTTGAGAACCATTGGTCTCATACATAATGTCTAGGCAGTAGACATTCCTCTTTCTATAGCCAGTCAAAATGATCTCTTGATCAGTTGACCTCTTGATATGACAACCATTTTTAACAAATGAGATGTCATACCCTACATCACTTAATTGACTTATACTTATTAGGTTGTGTTTCAACCCTTTAACATACGCCACTTGAGTAATGGTAACCAAGTTACTAGAAATATTACCAAATCCTTTGATGATTCCTTTTTCAGAACCACCAAAGGTTACTTTTGGACCATCTTTGATTGGAATGTAGTGCCTTAGTAATCTTCTAGTTCCAGTCATATGCCTGGAACATCCACTATCCAAGTATCATGTTGGGGTATGGCCACTTGGACTCACCTGCAAAACAGATTAATGAACCTTAGAACCCAAAGAATTCTTGGGTCCTTGGTACTTGTTAGTTTGCAATCTGACAAAGCTACCTACTGGCTTTCCAACAGGTAGATTGTTACTCACTTTGGCACTAGCATTGTGCCAACAGTCCATTGCAAAGTGGCCAACTTTGCCACAGCACCAACATTCAAACTTATTGTACCTTTGCTTAGGTACTGTCTTTGCTGTCCTATTTACAGCTGACTTGTTGAGTGTTGGGGCTTTGCCCTTGGACTTAGACTTGGACTGCTCAGTCATTGCAGGTTTAATAAAACTCAGTCCAGCCTTGCCTTTATGATGAACAAATTCATCAATTAAAGGTAGCACTAACTTAGGTTTAGAAAACCTAGCAACAAGCTCTCTCTCTTTCTGAAGATTAATCTCCAGACTCTTGATTTGATCATTCTTATATGATATAGTTCCCATTTGAATCACAGTTATGTGCTTCAATCTGGCTATCTCATTAAGTTTTTGATCAAAAGACTTCTCAATCTCAGTTGCAGCAGCTTTAAGATCAACAATTTCCTTTGCCTGACTTTTGGCTAGGAACTTGCTCTTCTTGTAAGCTTGCAACAGAACCTTGTATTCATCTATCAACTGATGAATATCTGCTTCAGACTCAGATACACTCTCATCACTTGATGATGATGAATCTGAATCTGTACTGGCACAAGAAATTGAACTTAGAGTTGAACATTGTACCTTACTGGGTCCTGGCTGTTCCAGGATTTTGTCACCTTCTGTCAATGCCATTAGCCCTTGACATTGACTGTCTTCTTGTTCATATATAGACTCCAAAATCTGCATGAACTCTTCTTCTTCTTCTTCAGCAAACAGCCCTATGTATGCCTCAACATCAGACTCAGTTTCTGAAGAAGAGATTTCTGACAGAGTCTTCTCCTTTTTGGCAACAAAAGACTTCTCTTTCTTGCCTTTGAAATGAGTCTTCTTCCTGTCACTAGACTCCTTTCTCTTTTCAGGATAATCTGCAACAACATGGCCTTGTCTATTGCAGCAATAGCAAACTATTTTTGAAACAGTTGCCTTGCTAGATTTAGTCCTCTTCCTGTCCTTCTTTGAAGCCTTTTTATTCTGATATAGGTCTTCTTTTCCCTGTGAAGTAGAAGGCCTTGACCTCCACTGTTTTTTCTTCAAGAATTTCTGAAAATGTCTAGTGAAGGCAGCAAAGTCTTCATCACTTTCACTGCTTTCAGAATTTGTGCTGACTGACTCATCTGACTCTGATTCAACCACCTTTGGAGGTGGAGTTGGTGACTTATTCCTGCACTTTCTGGAGGCTTCTATCTTGAAGGCTACTGTTCTTTCCTTGTGTTCAGTTCTTGTTGATTTCTCCTCCTCTTTCCTCACTATCAATTGCATTTCATATGACAACAATTTGCCAAACAGTGTAGGTAGAGGAATTTCTCCCAACTTAGCCATTTCTCTAATGACACAAATCTTGGTGTCCCAATCTTTAGTTAGGGACCTTAGAAACTTGTCATTTAGTTCATAATTACTGAACTCTCTTCCATAAGACATGAGTTCATTCACTATCCTATAGAACTTCTTATAGCACTCAGTTATGCTATCACCCTTTTCTTGTCTAAAACTTTCATACTCCTGATTTAGCAAGGATTTTCTATCTTGTCTAACTTCTTCAGAACCCTCCATATACACAATAAGGGTATCCCACATCTCTTTGGCTGTCTTACAGTGTATAAGATTATGAAAAGTTGCATCATCTATGACACTCACTATAATGTTTTGTGCCCTTTTGTCCATGGTGGCTAGGACAATCTCATCCTTAGTCATTTCAGAGAAATCCTTTGGGGTTCTCTGATTTGCATCTAGAACTGATATCTTCATGGGCACATATGGCCCCTCCTTTACTGTGATGTAAATCCTAGGGTCTGAGGCTTCCATAAACAGCCTTACCCTTTCCTTCCAGATCCCAAAGATTTCCTTTCTACATATAGGTAATTTCATGGATCTCAATTCCTTGTGATTCTCAGAGGAACCCATGGTTCTTGATTTTCTTGAATCTGTAATTTGACTTAGACTGAATCTGCCAAACAGGATCTCCTCAGACTGTTAGTCCTTTTTGAGTAACCTCCCTCTGATACCACTTGAAAGATATAATACCTAAACACCTAGAGGGGGGGGGGTGAATAGGTAACCAAATTCTTTTTAAACTTTAATGACAGCAATCAGTTTATAACACAGAATCTATACTACTTTTGCACAGCATTCACACAGCATTCACAATCACAGCAGACACATAGTTTTATAGTGGTTCCCCAAGCTTTGGGTACATCCACTTTCCCCCTTCGCCTATCTAGCAGTGTACTAGATTCGGCCAAACTTCTCCACTATCTCAGAACTTAAACTAGTTCCTATACCTCAGGCCCAAGGCCCTACAACTCAGCTTTTACACAAAGCCTACACTCAGCCACAAAGGCCTACACTCAGCCACCCAGGCCTACACTCAGCCACCAAGGCCTACACTCAGAGATTCCAATCTCCTACACTCAGGCTCTCAAGCCCTACACTCAGCCTTTATAATTACAGGCTTACAATCACTCAGATCCAAAGGATCCTACAAGATAAAAATGAATTTACAATTGTTAACTCAGCAACCCAAAGACAAGAGAGGGGAGTTGTGAGTTTCTTGATGAGTTCTTGGAAGAAGTCAGCTGGATTCAATCTGACTTAGCTTTCTTCAAAGCTTCTTGAAAGTAGAACTCAATAAGACTGACTCCTTCTGCAGTTGATCCTTGACCTCTGCTTCTTAAGATCCAGAATAAAACTGATCCCTTCTTCTCAGCCTAGTTCCAATGGCTGATTTCTTGGATGAAGCCCTCTCTCTCCAACTTCTTAGATCTGCACTTGGACAGCTAGATCTTCTTATTTTGATACTTGATCAATAACTTTGAACAATTCTGTGAATCACCTTTGAACAACTTCAACCACACTTTCTGTAGACTGTATGAGCCTATTTATAGGCCTTCTTCATGGTAACCGGCTGGTCCGGTCCATAACTGTTTTCTGACATCTCTGACAGGTGCTGTAGACCGGCTGCAACGGCAGCTGTCAAGTCATCCAGTCAGTTCTTGAAAGTTCTCTAACTGTCTGAAAGTGTCGAGACTTTCTGTCTTTAAGTGTCGACACTTATAGACCAAGTGTCGACACAAGTTGTGTAAGTGTCGACACAAGTCTACAAGGTGTCGACACAACTCCTTATGTTGTAGATACTTATGTCTCGACACAGTTTCTTCTTCATGTGTCGACACTGAAATTGAGTGTCGACACAAGTACTTGATCTTCTGCATTTTGCTGAATTCTCCTAAGTGTCGACACATCTCCTTTGTGTCGACACATCTTCATGTGTTGAATCTGTCAAGTGTCGGCACTGCTTCTTGGTGTCGACACATGTCTTCAGTGTTGATACTTGTTAAGTGTCGACACAGCTCCTTGTATCGACACTTGATTCTTCTGTTGAGATTTCAGCTGAGTGTCGACACATTTCCTTAGTGTCGACACTTGTACTTAGAATAATTTGATGATCTTGCTGTTCTTTGCTGAGTGTCGACACAGCTCCATGTGTCGACACTTTCTTCAAGTGTTGAGTCCTGAGCTGAGTGTCGACACATACTATCTTGTGTCGACACTTTCTTTAAGTGTTGACTCTTCTGTTGTGTGTCGACACATTGTTCTGAGTGTCGACACTTACTTCAAGTGCTGACTCTTCTGTTGAGTGTCGACACATTGTTCTGGGTGTCGACACTTATACTTAGTTTCTGCAGACTTTTGCTGAGTGTCGACACAGCTCCAAGTGTCGACACTTTCTGGTGTAGACACAGTTCTTCTAGGTGTCGACACTGCTGTTAAGTATCGACACTGCTTTACTGTACTTTCTTCATTGAGTGTCGACACAGCTCCTTGTGTCGACACTTTCTGTCTGGTGTCGACTCTGCATCCCAGGTGTCGACACAATGACTCCAAGTGTCGACACTACTTGTCTGGGTGTCGACACAAGTCTTCTTAAGTGTCGACACTTTACCTCTGGGTGTCGACACATGAACTTAGAAACTTTTTGCTTCTGTCCTGCAAATACTTAACCTGCACAAGTAAACTCAACAACACATCAAATACATTTTGATGTATATCATTGAGTTGAGTGAGGCTTCTTCAAATCAGGTACATTTAACCAATGTACCCAACAACCGCCCACTTAACCAGCCGGCCCGATGTCTCTGGCTTTTGAAGAATAGTACAGAGAGGTTGTCGGGTACATTGGAAAATGTGTACCAGATTTGAAGAAGCCTCACCCTACTCAATGATATGCATCAAGGTGTATTTGATGTGTTTTGAGTTTATATGTGCAGGTTAAGTAAATGCAGAAATGCAGAAAAATTTCTAAGTCCATGTGTCGACAACTGGAGAAGCTGTGTCGACACTTATGAAGGCTTGTGTCGACACTGGAGAAAAGCTGTGTCGACACTTGCAGTTAATTGTGTCGACACTTGGAAAGGCTGTGTCGACACCAGAAGAAACTGTGTCGACATGAAGAGGCAGTGTCGACACACAGTGAAGTATTGTCGACATCAACTGTGTCGACACCAAGAGGCAGTGTCGACACACAGGAATACTTAGTCGACATCAATTGTGTCGACACCAAGAGGCAGTGTCGACACACTAAAGACTTTGTCGACATCAACTGTGTTGACACACAGGACTTGTGTCGACACATAACAAAGTTTCAACAAAGTTAAAGAAAAGAAGGCTTGTGTCGACACACAGAATCAGTGTCGACACATTCTAAAGAAGTAGTGTTGAGAAGATGTTACAACAACAAAGGAGCTGTGTCGACACCACCAAGGCTTGTGTCGACACTTAGTCCACTTGTGTCGACACTTAGTCTACATGTGTCGACACATGATGAAGTTCAGTCTCGACACTTTCAAACAGAGACAGTATTTCAAGAAGTGACTGGATGACTTGACAGCTGCCATTTCAACTGGTCTACTACAATTGTCAAAGCTGTCAGAAAGTTGTTAGAAACCGGATCAGCCGGTTACCATGGAGGAAGTTTATATAAAGGCTTTCTCCTTCAACAGGAATAAGAACTGAACATTGAAGATTATTGAAGAATCACAAATTATAGAAGTAATAATACAGAAGATTTTCAGAAGATCTAAGAAGAAGTTGGAGAGAGATCTTCATCTACTGAAGTGCAGTTGCTGAACCAGGCTGCCAAGAAAGATTCAGTTTGAGATCTGAATCTCAAGTTAGAAGCTGATTGAAGTTCAACTTCACAGGAGATTCAACCCTATTGAGTTCAGATTCAAGAAGCTTTGAAGAAAGCTAAGAGAGGTTGTTCTCTGCTATCAGATTCTTCCAAGAACTGATCAAGAAGCCATCCATCCCTTCTCTCTCTATCTGGGTGGTGGTTAATTACTTTATTAAATCAAATTTCTGTAGGATCTTCATAGATCTGAGTTGTAAGCTTGTATTTATAAAGGCTGAGTGTAGGAGAACATTTTCTCTGAGTGGTAGGCCTTGTTGAAGGCTGAGGTAGGGCTGTGAGCCTGAGTTGTAGGAGATTGTAATCTCTGAGTGTAGGCCTTGTCGAAGGCTGAGGTAGGGCAGTTTGTCTGAGCTATAGGAGTGTGGACTCACTCTGAGTGTAGGAGCTCTGTTGGGGTTCCGAGCTACTGTAAGATATGGGGATCTGAGGTGAAGTGAAGAAGTTAGGCCGAATCTAGTACACTGCTAGATAGGCGAAGGGGGATAATGGATGTACCCAGACCTTGGGGAACCACTATAAAAATCTGTGTGTAATCTGTGTTGTGATAATTCTGTGAATCTATGCTGTGTTAGCTATAGAATTATCTGTTGATAAGTAAATAACTGAATAGATTTGCTGCCTTAAAAAAGAAAAAGGAATTATACCTATTCACCCCCCCTCTAGGTGGTTAGGCACTAATTCTTTCAAGTGGTATCAGAGGGAGGTTACTCAAAGAAGGACTTAACAGTCTGAGTTAGATGCATAAGGCAGATTCAAGATCAAGAAAATGGGTTCTGGAGAAAATCATAAGGAACTAGGTTCTATGAAATTACCCATATGCAGAAAGGAGATCTTTGGAATATGGAAAGAAAGGGTCAGACTGTTTATGGAGGCTTCTGATCCAAAGATCTACATTACAGTAGAGGAAGGTCCTTATATTCCTATGAAGATTTCAGTTCTAGATGCAAACCAAAGAATTCCCAAGGAGTTTTCAGAGATGACTAAGGATGAGATCATCCTGACAACTATGGATAAAAAGCCCAGAATATCATAGTAAGTGTCATAGATGATTCAACCTTTCAAAATTTGATTCACTGCAAGACCTCTAAAGAAATGTGGGATACTCTGATAGTCTACATGGAGGGTTCTGAAGAAGTCAGACAAGATAGAAAATCTATGCTAAACCAGGAATATGAGAGTTTCAGACAAGGAAAGCCTGACAGTATAACTGAGTGTTATAAAAAGTTTTATAGAATAGTAAATGAGTTGATGTCCTATGGAATAATCTTCAGCACATATGAACTGAATCATAAATTCCTAAGATCCTTGACAAAGGATTGGGACACTAAGATTTGTGTCATTAGTGAAGTGGCTAAACTTGCAGATATCTCTCCACCAACTTTGTTTGGAAAACTGCTGTCATATGAGATGTAGTTGATGGCTAGGAAAGAGGAAGAGAAAAGTGCAAAAGGGGAGCATAGAGAAAAGTCTGTGGCCTTCAAGGTTGAAGCCACTAGGAAGAATAGGAGGATGTCTCCATCAACTCCTAAGATAGTTGCTGAAATTGCTTCAGATAATTCAGACAACCAAAGTTCAGACAGCAGTGACTCAGATGAAGATTTTGCAGCATTTACAAGACAGTTCCAGAGATTCCTGAAGAAGAAGCAGTGGAAGTCTAAGCCTTCCACATCTCAGCCCAAGGATGATTATTATCAAAAGAGGAAGTCATCCAAGAAGGACAAGAGCATGTCTAAGCTAAGCAAATCTACAACATCAAAGATAGTTTGCTACTACTGTAATAGGCCTGGACATGTTATAGCTAAATGTCTAGATAAAAGAAAAGAGTCTACTGATAAAAAGAAGACTCAACACCAGAGCAAGAAGGAGAAATCCTTTGTTTCTAAGAAGGAGAAGAGCTTGATAGACCAATCATCTTCAGAGTCAGAATCTGAAGCTGAGGCATACATTGGTCTCTAGGCAGCAGATGAAGAAGAAGAGTTTCTGCAAGTGCTGAACTCTATCTATGAACAAGAAGACCATCAGTGCAAGGGACTGATGGCTGTGTTAGAAGAAGACAAGTACCAGGATCAGCCTGGTCCTAGTAAGGTATAATGTTTTTCTAGAAATTCAGATTGTAGTACTGGGTCAGAGTCAGAAACTTCTGCATCAAGTGATGTGGATGGGTCTGAGTCTGAAGGTGATATTCATCAGCTGATAGATGAATATGGAGACTTGTTACAGACACTGAAGAAAAGCAAAAACATGGCCAAAACTTTGGCTAAGGAAATTGCAAATCTTAAGATGGCTCCATCTGATTCAGAAAAGTTACTGGATCAAAAGCTGAATGAGATTTCCAGATTGAAAAACATAACTGTTATTCAAATGGGCACAATCACATTCAAGAATGATCAGATTAGAAATCTGGAGATTAGACTTTAGAAAGAGAAAGAGCTTGTGGCTAGTTTTTCTAAGCCAAAATCTGTATTACCCTTAATAGATGACTTTGTGTCACAAAAGGGTAAAGCATGATTAGGGTTTAAGAGAACTGCATGGACTGATAAGTCCAATAAGAAAGGCAAAGCCCCAGCACAAAACAAGAAACCTGCTGTAAACAATTCAGCTAAGGTTGTACCTAAACAAAGGTATAACAAGTTTGAGTGATGGTGCTGTGGCAAGGTAGGCCACTTTGTCTTAGATTGTTGGCACAATTCCAGTGTCAAGGAGAGTAGCAGTCTTCCTGTTAGAAGACCTACAGGCAAATTTGTTAAATTTCAGGCTAACATGAACCAAGGACTCAAAACTCATTTGGGTTCTAAGGTTAAGTAATTTTTGTTGCAGGTTAGTCCATGTTGCCATGCCCCTATATGGTACTTGGACAGTGGATGTTCCAGACATATGACTGGAACAAGGGGGTTGCTGAAGGACTATTCACCTATCATGGATGGCCCTAAAGTAACCTTTGGTGGTTATGAAAAAGGAATCATTAAAGGCTTTGGTAACATTTCTAGTAACCAGATTACTATCACTCAAGTGGCCTATGTGAAGGGTTTGAAACACAACCTTATAAGCATAAGTCAGCTGAGTGATTTAGGATATGACACCTCATTTGTTAAGAATGGATGTCATATCAAAAGGTCAAGTGATCAAAAGATCATATTGACAGGATATAGAAAAGGAAATGTGTACTGTCTTAACTTTGAGTGTGAGAATAATGATTCTCCTATTTGTCTTGTAGCTGATGAGAGAGTCTCTCATTGTGTAAAATGGCACAAGAGACTGACCCATCTTAACTACAAGACTATTTGCCAACTCTTTAGCAAAGAGTTAGTGAGGAATGATCCTCAAGTTAAGTGTATAAAGGATGAGATATGCTCAGCTTGTCAAAAAGGCAAGCAGACCAAATCTTCCTTTCATAGCCTTGAAAACAAGGATTCAGTGAGGTGTATATACCTCTTGTATATGGATCTATTTGGTCCTATGCCAGTTCATAGTCTAGGTAGGAAGGTCTACACTTTTGTGGTGGTAGATGACTATTATAGATATTCATGGGTGTTCTTTCTGAGACAAAAATCTGAAACACGAAGTGTTTTATATAGTTTTGTCAAACAAATTCAGAATGAGATGGACAGTACAATGGTCAAAATCAGAAGTGACCATGGCACTAAATTTCAGTCTGAGAGTATGACAAGATTATGTGAAGAATTTGGGATTTTTCAAGAATTTTCCTCACCTAGAACACTACAGCAAAATGGAATTGCTGAAAGGAAGAATAGAACACTGATTTAGGCTGGTAGAACTCTATTGAGTGACACTTATCTCCCAGAATATTTCTGGGCTGAGGCAGTAAACACTGCATGTCATGTGATCAATAGGGCTTTTATCACTAAAAGCCACAAAAAGAATCCCTATGAGATTATAAAGGGCAGAAAACCAAACTTATCATATTTTAGGATCTTTGGTTGCAAGTGTTATGTCCTTAACAATGGTAAGTCTTATCTAACTAAGTTTGCTGCCAAGTCCCAAGATGAGATATTTGTTGGGTACAACAACAATAGTAAGGCTTATAGGATCTACAACTTGACTACTCAAGTTATAAAAGAGTCTGTACATGTTGTCTTTGATGAAATAAGACTGATTAACTGTGAGTTTCTAAGTAGTGCTTGCAGTTCTACAGGTATAAATGAGAGAATGGACAAGCTTACCATTACAGAAGATTCAGCTGCAAATCAGGAAGTGGAAAATGGAGGCTGCTGTATAGGGGGATTACAAGACTCTCCAGATGCTGATGAAAACCAAGAGGTGCAGCATAATGAAGAGACTGGAGTTGTTCAACCTGAAAATAGACTACCTCCAGCTATTAGACACTTAAAAGATCATCCAGCAAATCAGATAATTGGTGATCCAAGACAAGGAGTGCAAACAAGGAGCAGGAATCTGAACACAGTTCTTTGCTCTAGTTTCCTATCACAAGTAGAACCCAAGAAATTTGAAGAAGCAGTTCTAGACCCACATTGGATTAATGTCATGCAATAGGAGCTGAATCAGTTCAGAAGGTGCAACGTCTAGAAATTAGTTCCTAAACCAAAAGACCACAACATCATTGGAACAAAGTTGATCTTTAGGAACAAACTGGATGAAAATGGGATCATTGTGAAGAACAAAGCTAGACTTATTGCAAAAGGATATAGACAGGAAGAGGGTATTGATTTTGATGAAACCTTTGCCCCAGTAGCAAGACTGGAAGCAATTAGGATGTTCCTTGCTTATGCAGTATATCAAGGCTTTAAGGTATTCCAAATGGATGTAAAATCTGCATTCCTAAATGGAAATATAAAAGAAGAAGTCTATGTAGAGCAGCCCTCAGGTTTTGTTGATTCTCTCAAACCTGATTATGTTTATAGACTTAGGAAAGCTTTGTTTGGGTTGAAACAAGCCCCAAGGGCTTGGTACGAAACCTTGTCTAATTTCCTCATTGAGAATAAATTCTCAAGGGGGAAAATAGACAAGACTCTATTCCTTAGGGAATCCAAAAGAAAGATAATCCTAGTCCAAATATATGTTGATGACATAATATTTGGGTCTAAAAAAAGTAATCTTTGTAGAAAGTATGCAAAACTTATGCTAGGAAAATTTGAAATGAGCAGTATGGGAGAACTTAAGTTCTTCTTGGGTCTCCAAGTAAGACAGACTTGATGGCTTGTTCATATACCAGTCTAAGTTCACCCTGGAGTTAATTAAGAAGTATGGTATGGAATCATCCACTACCATGAGAACTTTTATGGGGACAAGTGTATCTCTTAGCAAAGATGATGCAGAGAAACCTGTAGATGAAACTTTGTATAGAGGTATAGTTGGCTCCCTCCTATATCTAACTACTAGTTGACCAGATATCATGTATGCTACATGTGTCTATGCTAGGTACCAATCCTGCCCTAAAGAATCTCATCTAACTGCAGTAAAAAGGATTTTGAGATATCTTAAGGGCACACCTAATCTAGGCCTTTGGTACCCTAGGAATGAAGATTTTCTACTGACAGGCTATTCAGATGCAGTCTTTGCAGGTTGCAAAGAAGATAGAAAAAGCACTACAGACACCTGTCAATTTCTAGGAGGAAGACTGGTGTCTTAGAGCAGTAAGAAGCAGAGTAGTGTGACAATTTCCACAGCTGAGTCTGAATATGTGGTAGCAGGAAGTTGCTATGCACAGCTGTTGTGGATTCAGCACCAGCTAGAAGACTATGGTATTCAGGTAAGTAGAACACCTTTACTTTGTGATTCTACAAATGCTATTTCTATTGCTAATAATCCTGTTTCACATAGTAGGACTAAGCACATAGAAATTAGATACCATTTTCTTAGAGAACATGTAGAAAAAGAGAACATCTCACTAGAATTTGTCAAAATAGATAATCAAATTGCAGATATGTTTACTAAGCCTCTAGATGAAACTAAATTCAATAAGTTTAAAATTAAATTAGGCATGTTGAACATAGATTAGTTTCACAAAATTTGGTTAAGTAAAATTTTGTCGACACAAGGAGTTGTCTGTGTCGACACATAGAAGTGGTGTCGACATTTCAGGGAAATGATGTCGACACATCTAGAAAAGTAGTGTCGACACTTCAGGAAGTTGTGTCGACACATCTAGGATAGTTGTGTCGACACTGGGAATATATGTCGACACATAAGTTCTGTCGACTATATTGGTGTCGACATATGCAGATGCCTGCGTCGACACTCAAACACTGAGTCGTCAGTTAAGGATATTTGTGTCAACACATCATAATTGGTGTCGACACATAGAAGTCAACACCGTTGTCGAGACTTAAGTAGTAAGTGTCCACACTTTTCAACAGTGTCGACACATTAAGAGTATTTTGACGCGCCTTTTCACCTTCGTTTTTAGAAAGGTATAAATAGGTCATCAACATTGTCTGTCGACACGATCTCCATAGTTTCGAGACCAAAACTTTGTGTCGACATCTCTCTCATCTAAATTAAAAATTTCCCTCAACCCTAATGGCGCCAAAGATCGAGGACAATGTTAATGAAGGATACGAACTGGTTCAGAACGCATTTGATGGAGCGGAATCAGAAATTACAGGAGTAGTAACCCTAATTGCTGAGAATGGGTTGGAGTTTCTAGTATCTGAACCTACCAAGATTTGGAAGAAGGAGATTCTAGAATTCCTTGGTGCTGCTACCCTAGATCAAACTAGACTCAAAATTAGATCCACAGTCCATGGAGTAAAGGTGAAAATCACACAAAAGAGTTTAAGGAAAGTTCTACACCTGCCAAGAACACAAGAAGAAGAAGAAGTACCCACATCTAAGCTAAGGGAAGCACTTCAATGGTGTGGACTAGATTCCACCATGAAGATTGTCTCAGCTTTGAACAGAAAAGGCATGAATATGCAAGGGAAGTTCTTGTCTGAAGTTGTAGTCAAAGTTATTCTATGTAAGCCAGGGGGCATGATAGGATTTCTGCATATATGTTCACCCTTATGACCAGAATCATCTATAGACTAAACACTGATTGGTCAGTAGTCATTTTTGATAAGATTAAGGAAAGCATAAGGAAGCCTAATCTGGGCAGAATTGTGAGCTTGTATTTAGCTGGAATAATTCCTGAAGTGATGAAATATTTAACTGGGACTAAGATAAATCACATGAGAAGGATGGACATCAGGATCATCTCCAGGTGGGAGAGGGTATTAACTAAGGACACGCCTACTCCAGAGAAGGAAGATTCATCACAGAGGAAGCAGAAGAAAGCCAAAATGGCTCCTGAACCTTCTAGTAGTTCAGAGGAGCAAGCTGCTTCCAGTTCTAATGAGGAAGAGGCTGAACATGCTGGACAGTCACCAGTAATAACAGTAAGAAATGAAGATGCACAGAGGCAGGGGGAGCAACCATCTGCTAGCCTCATCCACCAGGATCCACTCCAGGGGGAGCCTCACCATGAAGATGTGCCAACTCACTTGGACAGTGAAATGGCTACACAAACAATCCTTGAGGTAATTCTATAACGGTCCAGGCCCATCCCGTGGGAACCCGCTGGCACCGCCGGCCTACCAGGGTCCAGACGCGGGCCCACCACTGGTAGTCAGCCTTTCACATTCAAGCCTGCAGGCCATGCACCCCAACCCCTCTCCGGCCTGTTTATCAGCGCGGTAGGTTGTTGCCACTGGGTCTCGAACCCAGGACCTTGATAAGAGAGCTTTCCACCACTCCCTCATCACCAACTGAGCTGCAGCTCAGTTGGTGATGAGGGAGTGGTGGAAAGCTCTCTTATCAAGGTCCTGGGTTCGAGACCCAGTGGCAACAACCTACCACGCTGATAAACAGGCCGGAGAGGGGTTGGGGTGCATGGCCTGCAGGCTTGAATGTGAAAGGCTGACTACCAGTGGTGGGCCCGCGTCTGGACCCTGGTAGGCCGGCGGTGCCAGCGGTTCCCACGGGATGGGCCTGGACCGTTATAAAAAAGTGCACTTTTTGTAACGGTCCAGGCCCATCCCATGGGAACCCGCTGGCACCGCCGGCCTACCAGGGTCCAGACCCGGGCCCACCACTGGTAGTCAGCCTTTCACATTCAAGCCTGCAGGCCATGCACCCCAACCCCTCTCCGGCCTGTTTATTAGCACGGTAGGTTGTTGCCACTAGGTCTCGAACCCAGGACCTTGATAAGAGAGCTTTCCACCACTCCCTCATCACCAACTGAGCTGCAGCTCAGTTGGTGATGAGGGAGTGGTGGAAAGCTCTCTTATCAAGGTCCTGGGTTCGAGACCTAGTGGCAACAACCTACCGTGCTAATAAACAGGCCGGAGAGGGGTTGGGGTGCATGGCCTGCAGGCTTGAATGTGAAAGGCTGACTACCAGTGGTGGGCCCGGGTCTGGACCCTGGTAGGCCGGCGGTGCCAGCGGGTTCCCATGGGATGGGCCTGGACCGTTACAAAAAACTTTTTATTGTAAGGCCCCTAGCCGATCCAACGTGACAGCGTCACGGCTCCGCTCTAGGCAACCCTACTGGGCTGCAGCCCAAGCACCCCAACCCCTCTCCATCCACAGGCGGGTTGTTGGTGGCCACAGCCTCCCTTTCATGAGGTAAACTCGATAGTTAAGCCCGCACTACGGGGACTTCCCAGGAGGTCACCCATCCCAGTACTACTCCAGCCCGAGCACGCTTAACTATGGAGTTCTTTCAACTCTCATCACCAATTGAGCTGCAGCTCAGTTGGTGATGAGGGAGTGGTGGAAAGCTCTCTTATCAAGGTCCTGGGTTCGAGACCCAGTGGCAACAACCTACCGCGCTGATAAACAGGCCGGAGAGGGGTTGGGGTGCATGGCCTGCAGGCTTGAATGTGAAAGGCTGACTACCAGTGGTGGGCCCGCGTCTGGACCCTGGTAGGCCGGCGGTGCCAGCGGGTTCCCACGGGATGGGCCTGGACCGTTATAAAAAAACTGCACTTTTTGTAACGGTCCAGGCCCATCCCATGGGAACCCGCTGGCACCGCCGGCCTACCAGGGTCCAGACCCGGGCCCACCACTGGTAGTCAGCCTTTCACATTCAAGCCTGCAGGCCATGCACCCCAACCCCTCTCCGGCCTGTTTATTAGCACGGTAGGTTGTTGCCACTAGGTCTCGAACCCAGGACCTTGATAAGAGAGCTTTCCACCACTCCCTCATCACCAACTGAGCTGCAGCTCAGTTGGTGATGAGGGAGTGGTGGAAAGCTCTCTTATCAAGGTCCTGGGTTCGAGACCTAGTGGCAACAACCTACCGTGCTAATAAACAGGCCGGAGAGGGGTTGGGGTGCATGGCCTGCAGGCTTGAATGTGAAAGGCTGACTACCAGTGGTGGGCCCGGGTCTGGACCCTGGTAGGCCGGCGGTGCCAGCGGGTTCCCATGGGATGGGCCTGGACCGTTACAAATTCAAGAGGTGAATCAGTCAATTCTTAATGATAAGGATGAAACTCTAACTAAATCTTTGATTGATGTTGACCAGCCAACTCAACAAAGCAGTCAAGCTCAAGATGTTATCTTGGAGGATACATCTGTTGCAGCTGATGCTCTAAAGATAAGAGAATCTTCAGTCCCTACTCAACAAGAATTCACCCTTGAAGAGTTGTTCAATGAAATAGAGCAAACTGAATTTGAGGGGGAGAATGCAAATTTTGAGGGGGAGCAAGTTAACCTTGAGGGGGAGCAAGTAGGAAATCAGGGGGAGAAAGCAAGAGTTGAGGAGGAGCAAAAGACTCAGGGGGAGCAACCTAGAACAGAAAGGGAGTTGCCTCCTAGTCCTAAAGATAGAGTTGATATAGATAGTTCCTCAGCATCTGAGGATGAAGAAGCTACAAAAGCTAAGAAGAGGAGGTTAATGGTCTTCAAAAGAAGAAGCCAAAGCTACAAGAAGGCATTACAAACTGCTGCTCCACAATATGACCCAACACCTGATTATAGCTCTTTATTAATCTCACTACAAGTAAAACTAGATGAGCAAAGGATTGCTATGGAGAAGTATATAGATGAAACTCACAAAGATCTACAACTCTCCTTGGCTACAGATATTAAATCTATAAGGTTTGAAGTCAATCAAAATAAGAAGGAGATGACTGATTGTTTCCACAAGGGTGGAAATGTTGTGGTTTTCCTAGCCAAACATCAAGAGACAATCAAGACTCAAGTTGATGATATGACTGTAAAACAAGGATATGTTCTAGAGAATCAGATTAGAATGAATGATAATCTGACAGAATCCCATCATGTGATTATCACTGAAATGAAGAACATTGCTAATGCCCAGACTGCAGCAAGGACTACAGCCTAAGCAGAGTTTGATAAGCAATTACAAGAAGGCATAGCTGCTGTAAAAACTGCTATTGAGGATTTTAAAAAGACTATTTCAGCACAACTACAAAAGTTAAAACCTTTCTATAAAGATGGTGTTAATTATCTTAATGCACAAATCAGATTTCAGAAAGATGATCTCAGGGATCATATTGAAAGAGAAGTCATAAATGAGGAGAGAGTATTAGTCAAAGCTGGATCTGATCATGCTAAATGGATTTCTAATAGCATCAGAGCCACACTTGGATATCCACCCCTCTGTGATGATGACAATTTGGCTGAATCAGGAGTGCATCCTGCATATTTTGGAGGAGAGCAAGCTGAAGTTGCTCAAGTTATTTATCCTCCAGTTGATTTTGAGATGATTCACCAAGAAATACAGTCTATGTATAGCCCTCCAGAAGGTGCTCAAAATATTATCATAGAGAAAGTAGATATGCTAGTGTCAGAGGCAATGTTGAACAAAGAGCAAGAAGCTCTATTGTCAAAGAAAAGATTCAGAGAACAGACAGAGTTGAGGCCTGATTTTGAACAGTGGAGTCCTACATCCAGGAACATCATACTAACTGCTTGGAAGGCTGTAAAAGATAAGACCCATGATAGGGGTAAATGGTATTCTGAACAAAAATGGCAAAAACATGAAGCCAGGCAAGAGGCCATTGTTCAATATAGAAGAAAGGCTAAAGCTGGGAAGCTACCTCCTACTGCTCATGAGCCTAGCAAATATTTTCCTAAGCCCTTTGACTACTTTGAAAGGCAAAGAATAAGGGCTGAAGAATTGAAGAAGAAAGATCTAAAGGGAAAGAAGCCTACTGATGATACTGATGCTCCTGTGCAAGCAAAGATCAAATCAGGCCAAGGAATTGTCATCAAGAAGCCAGAGCAGCCTTAGAATAGTTTACTTGATTTTATAACATTGTAAACCTTAGTGTTTAAAAACTATGTAAACTTCTATTAAAGAAACTTTTGAAGTTGAAGCAAAATATGATTAATGCTTATTCTGTGTTAGCATTATTATTATTCTGTGATGATTATTTATATATGTTTTGTTTAGTAGTTACCCTGTCATATAATGTTGTTATACATAATAATGTGTATTTGTTATGAATGGTGTATATCATTGACTAAGGGTTATGATTTCTCCAAATAGGGGGAGATTGTTGGGTACATTGGAAAATGTGTACCAGATTTGAAGAAGCCTCACCCTACTTAATGATATGCATCAAGGTGTATTTGATGTGTTTTGAGTTTATATGTGCAGGTTAAGTAAATACAGGAATGCAGAAAAATTTCTAAGTCCATGTGTCGACACCTGGAGAAGCTGTGTCGACACTTATGAAGGCTTGTGTCGACACTGGAGAAAAGCTGTGTCGACACTTGCCGTTAATTGTGTCGACACTTGGAAAGGCTGTGTCGACACCAGAAGAAACTGTGTCGACATGAAGAGGCAGTGTCGACACACAGTGAAGTATTGTTGACATCAACTGTGTCGACACCAAGAGGCAGTGTCGACATACAGGAATACTTAGTCGACATCAATTGTGTCGACACCAAGAGGCAGTGTCAACACACTAAAGACTTTGTCGACATCAACTATGTCGACACACAGGACTTGTGTCGACACACAACAAAGTTTCAACAAAGTTAAAGAAAAGAAGGCTTGTGTCGACACACAGAATCAGTGTCGACACATTCTAAAGAAGCAGTGTTGAGAAGTTGTTACAACAACAAAAGAGCTGTGTCGACACCACCAAGGCTTGTGTCAACACTTAGTCCACTTGTGTCGACACTTAGTCTACATGTGTCGACACATGATGAAGTTCAGTCTCGACACTTTCAGACAGAGACAGTATTTCAAGAAGTGACTGGATGACTTGACATCTGCCATTTCAACCGGTCTACTGCAACTGTCAAAGCTGTCAGAAGTTTGTTAGAAACCGGATCAACCGGTTACCATGGAGGAAGTTTATATAAAGGCTTTCTCCTTCAACAGTAATAAGAACTGAACATTGAAGAGTATTGAAGAATCATAGATTATAGAAGTAATAATACAGAAGATTTTCAGTAGATCTAAGAAGAAGTTGGAGAGAGAGAGCTCCATCTACTGAAGTGCAGTTGCTGAACCAGGCTGTCAAGAAAGATTCAGATTGAGATCTGAATCTCAAGTCAGAAGCTGATTGAAGATCAACTTCACAGGAGATTCAACCCTACTGAGTTCAGATTCAAGAAACTTTGAAGAAAGCTAAGAGAGGTTGTTCTCTGCTATCAGATTCTTCCAAGAACTGATCAAGAAGCCCTCCATCCATTCTCTCTCTATCTGGGTGGTGGTTAATTACTTTATTATATCAAATTTCTGTATGATCTTTATAGATCTGAGTTGTAAGCCTGTATTTATAAAGGCTGAGTGTAGGAGAACATTTTCTCTGAGTGGTAGGCCTTGTTGAAGGCTGAGGTAGGGCTGTGAGCCTGAATTGTAGAAGATTGTGATCTCTGAGTGTAGGCCTTGTTGAAGGCTGAGGTAGGGCAGTTTGCCTGAGCTGTAGGAGTGAGAACTCACTCTGAGTGTAGGAGCCCTATTGGGGTTCTGAGCTACTGTAAGATCTGAGGATCTGAGGTGAAGTGAAGAAGTTAGGCCGAATCTAGTACACTGCTAGATAGGCGAAGGGGGAAGTGGATGTACCCAGATCTTGGGGAACTACTATAAAAATCTGTGTGCAATCTGTGTTGTGATAATTCTGTGAATCTGTGCTGTATTAGCTATATAATTATCTGTTGATAAGTAAATAACTGAATAGATTTGCTGCCTTAAAAAGAAAAAAGAATTACACCTATTCACCCCCCTCTAGGTGGCTAGGCACTAATTCTTTCAGAGGTAGCTCGGTTAGAACTTTGACGGTATGGGCCTAGAAGTAGGGGCGGAGTATTCTTGCTGCGAAGACGAGCGTCAGGGCTGTCTCTTATCCACCACTGGATACTGGGTTTCAGTGTCCGAGAGGATTTTACTAAGGTAGTAGATGGGGCGTTGAACCCCTCCATCGTATTTAACCAACACGGAGCTCAGAGAGGCTGGTGTAATAGCGAGGTACATAAAAAGAGTCTCTCCTAAGGTTGGTTTCGATAGGAGCGGAGGGGAGGACAAGTACTGCTTTAGTGACTCGAAAGCTAACTGACATTCGTCCGTCCACTGGAAGCCTGTGGTTCTAGCCCCCCGGAGAATCTTGAAGAAAGGGAGATATTTATCCCTGGTTCGTGCTAAGAATTGAGAGAGTGTTGTGATTCTTCCGTTCAACCGTTGCATCTCTTTAATGGACCGAGGTGGTGACATGTATTCCAGAGCCTTAATCTTTTCAGGGTTGGCCTCTATCCCTCGCTGGGTAACCATGAACCCAAGGAATTTCCCTGACGTTACCCCGAAGGCACACTTTGTGGGGTTAAGCCTCATACTGTATTGTCGAAGGATCTTAAAACACTCCTCGAGATCCTTCAAGTGAACCTCCCGTCGGACGCTTTTAACCAGCATGTCGTCGACATATACCTCCATCGACTTACTGATAAGGTCTTCGAAACCCTATTCATGAGCCGTTGATAGGTGGCTCCTGCATTCTTGAGCCCAAAGGGCATTAATTTGTAACAGTAGATCCGTTTGTCCGTCCGAAAGACGGTATGCTCCTCATCCGTAAGATTCATTCAAATTTGGTTGTACCTGGAGTACGCATCCATGAAGCTGAGGAGCTGGTGCCCAGCGGTCGAATAAACCAACTGATCAATTCTAGGGAGAGGGAAGCTGTCCTTGGGGCAAGCTTGATTGTGGTTGGTGTAATCCACACACATCCTCCACTTTCCTGAAGACTTCTTTACCAAGACAACATTAGCCACCCAGGTTGGGTATTTTACTTCTCGGATGAATTGGGCGCTGAAGAGCTTCTCTCCCTCTTCTTCGATTGCCTTGAGACGTTCTAGAGCGAAGATTCTCTTTTTCTGAATGATAGGCTTGCATGTCGGGTTGATGTTAAGAGAGTGTTGAATAATGCGAGGGTCTATGCCTGACATATCTTCCGGAGCCCAGACAAAGATATCCTTGTTCTTCTGGAGGCAGTCTGTCTGTTCCTCTTTCTCTCGTTGCGGTAAGAGCGACCCGAGCTGGACGGTGTGAGTCGGGCTTGTTGTAGAAAGGGGGACTTCAACCAGTCCTTCCATCGGCATCCCCCACTGCAAAACTGTCTCGTCGCTCAGGTCGAAGTCGTCGATGTTTAATGTGGTATCCCTAGTAGGTTGTGCCTGCTTGGAATAGCAATTCTTGGCAGCCTCCTAGTTTACACGCACGACTCTGACCCCCCTGGAGTGTGGAAATTCATGGCTAGGAGAGGAATCGAAGGGATGGCCTTGAATATGGACTGGACGCGCCTCCCGAAAATAGTATTATAGGCGACGCTTGAATCTACCACGATGAACTAGACTTCATGCGTCACCTGCCTTGGAAATTCTCCCATGGTGACTGGGAGGGCAATCACGCCTATTACCTGAACTGGATGGTTATCGAAGCCGTACACTGGTCCTTCCACCGGTGTTAGATTTTGGCTGGAAAGCTTCATGCTCTGAAGGGTAGAATAGAATAATACGTCGACTGAGCTCCCATTGTCGACGAGAATTCGCTTGACATTATAACAGGGGTCTCCGACCCCAGCGCTGATCACAAGAGGATCTTGGTGAGGTGTTCGGAGCCCGACAAGGTCTTCATCTCCGAAGTTTATGGTGGTGTCATGTCTGCATTTCTTGTCTTCATGGGAGCCTCCTTTGTTGAAGTTGGAGACCGGGCGGTCTATCTTGGCGGGTTAGAGACCGCGCGGTCTGGCGGTTTTGACTCGGCGACTTGTAAACCGGGCGGTCTAGCAATCTTCTCAGGCGACCTCTCTGCATTTCTTACTGTAAGCCGTGCGGTTAGTCCTTCTGTCTAACCGCGCGGCCTGTGCGGTTTACTTTGCACAGTCCGCTTAGCTTGTAAATTTTAGTCCCACATCTCTTATTTGTATTCTCTCTTCTCTCCTCCATTCTATATAAGGGAGGGCATACCTTTGTAATAGATATCTTTTTTGGATAATAAAAATTTCGATTATTCAAAAGTTTATTCGGCTTGTTCTCTTCTTTTCGCTTCCTTTCTCTACTTTCTAACATGGTATCAGAGGACACGGTCTTTTCCTCCTGATTCTGTGCGCTCTCTGTTGTTCGCGGCTTGTCTTCCGCGTTCTGCGGCTTGTTCGCGGCTTGCCTTCTCCTCTGTCCGCGCGGCTTGTTTCTATCCGCGCGGCTTGTTTCTGTCCGCTGCCTGTTTGCGCGGCTTGCTCTTCTTGTTTCTCTTCTCCTCCTGCTCTTTGTCGCAGCGACCTGTTTCCGTGTCGCCGCGCTCCTTGCTCTTTCCTGCCGCTCCGACTTCCTAGTCGCTGCGGTCTGTCTCTGTCCGCGTGTGTTGTCTCTGCACTCGCGGTTTGCTGCTGTGATCTGCCTGACCGTGCGGGTTGTTCCTTTCTTACCCGCATCTTGGTCGCGGTCACCTGCTCTTCTCCCCCTGCTCTTCTGTTCGCTCGGCCTTTTCAGTCCGCGCGACCTCTTCCCCGCTGTGCCCTTGACCGCATTCTCGCAACTGCTGTGATCTGCCTGACCGTGCGGGTTGTCCCTTTCTTACCCGCATCTTGGTCGCGGTCACCTGCTCTTCTCCTCTCTTCTGTTCGCTCGGCCCTTTGCAGTCCGCGCGACTTCTTCCCCACTGTGCCTTGATCTGAATCCTAGCCGCTCGTGTTCACGCAGCTTCTTCCCTTTTGTTCCCGCCGCGGTTTCACGCGGATTCTTCCTTGTTTGAGCGGCCTATCCGCCTCTTCGCTCTTAGCCGCTTCTCTTGTTAGTCGTCGCGACCTCCTGGTTTAGTCGCGCGGCTTGTGCTCTGCTCCTTGGTCGTGGCCCTTCGTGCCGCTGGTGTGCTGTCACCGAGACCGCTGCAGTTTCTTCTTCCTCCCTTCATGGCTTTCGCCTCGGTTGTCACGTCTTCTGGTCGTGCACACGTTGTTACTCAGGGCAAATGGCTGATCGACACTGGTGCTACGAATCATATGACCGGCCATCTCCCGTGTTTCTCTCTCCTAGAAAAACATGCTCGCTTGCCCCCAGTTACTCTCGCTGACGGCTCTTCATCATCAGTTCATGGCACAGGGATAGTTCATGTCACCCCGTCTCTTCACTTGGCGGATACTCTATATGTGCCCCAGTTCCCGTGCAACTTATTATCTGTTACATCTCTTTGCAAGCAATTACAGTGTTCCGTCACATTTACTTCTACTTCTTGCTCTTTTCAGGATCCGGGCTCCCAACGGACGATTGCTACTGGGACTGAGAGTGGCGGCTTATACTTCCTAGACAATATTTCTGCTTTTTCCACCTTCTCCTCCACCTCCACAGATCTTCTCCAATGGCATCTCCGCCTTGGTCATGCTCCTCCCCGTCTTCTTCGTCAACTTCTGCCCCACCTTCCTCCTCAAAGTCCTCCGCTCAACTGTGAGGCCTGTCAGCTTGGCAAGCATCACCGCTCCTCCTTCCCTCCAAAGCACGTTCGTAGCTCTACCCGTCCGTTTGATCTTATCCACTCCGACATCTGGGGTCCTTCTCCTACTCTTACCATTGGTCGGGGTAGTTCCTATTTTGTCACGTTCATTGATGATTTCTCTCGCTGTACGTGGGTGTATCTGTTAAAAGATCGCTCCGAATTATTCTCTGTATGGACATCCTTCTATCTCATGATCAAAACTCAGTTTGATGTTTCTATCAAAGTTTTTCGGTCTGATAATGCCGCAGAATATCTCAGTCGTGACTTCTCTACATTCTGCATGCAAAATGAGATTCTTCATCAAACTAGTTGTGTCTATTCTTCACAACAAAATGGTGTAGCCGAACGCAAAAACCGACACCTGCTCGATGTCGCTCGCACCTTGATGACCCAGATGCATGTTCCTCGCTCCTATTGGGGCTATGCTGTTCTCCTTGCCTGCTACCTCATCAATCGCATTCCCTCCACGGTTCTCCATGGCCAAACCCCGTTCTCCATTTTGTATCCGGGCAAGGAGCCGTTTCATCTCCCTCTCCAAATCTTTGGATGCACTGCCTTTGCGCATGCCCCTTCTGCCACCCGTGATAAGCTCTCCCCTCGCTCCACCAAATGTGTCTTTCTGGGGTATTCCACCACTCAGAAAGGCTACTGTTGCTTTGATCCCGTCCTTCGTAAGCAGTTCGTCTCTGCTGACGTCACCTTCTTCGAGAATACCTCCTACTTCTCGGATGCCTCTTCTCCTCCTCTCCCAGCTTCTGATTCTCCTGCCATTCCCTTCGTTCCCTCGTCTCCTCCTACACTCTCCACCACTACACCGTCTCCACCCCCTCCTCTTCCTCCACCTCTCTCTCTCCCTTCCCCACCACCCTCTCCCTCCTCTCCGCTGCCGTCGCTCTCTTCTCCCGGGCCAGCTTTCTCTACCACGGATGCTCCGGATGCCGCGGGCCCGGCTGACCTGGATCTTCCTATAGCTCTTCGCAAAGGGGTGCGGACGTGCACCTTACACCCCCTTGCTGCTGTTGTTTCCTATGATCGTCTTACTCCTTCTCGCAGGGCCTTTGCACTGGCTATCTCTGCCACTGCCACACCCCGCTCCTATCAGGAGGCCCTTGCTATTCCTCACTGGAAGATGGCCATGGATGAGGAAATGGCGACCCTCACTGAGCGGGGTACCTGGACTCTTGTTCCTCCTCCCTTTGGCACTGATGTTGTTGGCTGTCGCTGGGTCTTTGTGGTCAAATTTAGCCCAGACGGCACTGTGGATCGGTATAAGGCTCGCCTTGTGGCTAAGGGCTTTACTCAGACCTATGGGGTTGATTACTTTGACACCTTCTCCCCTGTGGCTCGTCTCAGCACAATCCGGGTTCTTCTCTCTGTGGCCGTCAATCGGGATTGGCCCATTTCTCAGCTGGACGTCAAGAATGCCTTCCTTTATGGTGATCTTCACGAGGCCGTTTACATGGAGCAACCTCCTGGGTATGTTGCTCAGGGGGAGACACGAGTATGCCGGCTGCAGAAGGCAATTTATGGCCTCAAGCAGAGTCCTCGAGCTTGGTTTGACAAGTTCAGCGGTATTGTGGCGGCTGTTGGTTTTGTGCGAAGCTCTGCTGATCACTCTCTCTTTATTCGCAAAACTCCTTCTGGGCTGGTTGTTCTTGCTGTATACGTCGATGATATTCTTCTCACTGGCGATGACCAGGAAGGGGTAGCCCTGACAAAGCTACATCTTCGCCAACATCTGATCACTAAAGATATGGGCTCTCCAAAGTACTTTCTGGGGATCGAACTCTCTCGGAAGCCCGACTCCTTAGTTCTCTCTCAGCGTAAGTATGCCCTTGATCTTTTAAAAGAGGCAGGATTGACTGGAGCTAAACCTGCCCGATGTCCCATGGCTATTGGGGAGGACAAAACCTGGACAGATGATTCGCCTCTTCTTTCAGATAGTTCGCGGTACAGGCGTCTGGTTGGTAAGCTCATATATCTCACAGTGACCAGACCCGACATTTCTTATGCTGTGGGCAAGGTGAGTCAATTCATGCAAGCGCCCAGGGATTGTCATCTTCAGTCCGCCTTGCGGATCTTGGAATATGTCAAAGCAGCGCCTGGGAAAGGATTACTGTTTCAGAAGAATGGTCATCTGAGGATTGAAGCCTACTCAGATGCAAGTTATGCTGATGACAAAGGGGATCGCAAGTCTACCTCAGGTTTTTGCACCTTTGTTGGGGGAAATCTGGTGAGCTGGAAGAGTAAAAAGCAGTCTGTTGTCTCCAGGTCCAGTGCAGAAGCTGAGTGTCGCAGTATGGCGTCAACCACTTGTGAGTTGAAATGGTTGCGGGCTCTCATGCTAGATTTAGGAGAGGTGTACAACCATCCTCTACCTATGTTCTGTGATAACAAGGCCGCCATATACATCTCCAAAAATCCGGTATTCCATGAAAGAACAAAGCACATTGAGGTTGACTGCCATTTCATTCGTGAAGAGATTTTAAAAGAACAGATTTGCACTCCGTTTGTCACATCTGATAAAGAGCTAGCTGACATCTTCACCAAGCCAGTCTCCGCCTCGTTTCTGCATGTTTGCGACAAGCTGGGCATGATTGATATATATGCTCCAGCTTGAGGGGGAGTGTTGAAGTTGGAGACCGGGCGGTCTATCTTGGCGGGTTAGAGACCGCGCGGTCTGGCGGTTTGACTCGGCGACTTGTAAACCGGGCGGTCTAGCAATCTTCTCAGGCGACCTCTCTGCATCTCTTACTGTAAGCCGTGCGGTTAGTCCTTCTGTCTAACCGCGCGGCCTGTGCGGTTTACTTTGCACAGTCCGCTTAGCTTGTAAATTTTAGTCCCACATCTCTTATTTGTATTCTCTCTTCTCTCCTCCATTCTATATAAGGGAGGGCATACCTTTGCAATAGATATCTTTTTTGGATAATAAAATTTCGATTATTCAAAAGTTTATTCGGCTTGTTCTCTTCTTTTCGCTTCCTTTCTCTACTTTCTAACATCCTTGAATGCCTATCGAGAAGATTTGAGCCGAAAGGATGGGCGATCCGGTAATGGTTTCAATATTTTCCACCATTTGCCTACCACCTGCTCCTCCTGGGGAATGTTTTGTTGATCTCTGGACGTCCTAGGCAGGTTTTGCTGGTCTGGCACATGTCCCTGCAAAAACCTTCCAAGGAGTCCTTGTCGGACATGGCACTCGATTTCCTCCTTCAGGCGGGTACAGTCGTCGGTGGTGTGCCCCGTCGCTCGATGGAACTCACAATACTTGGACTGATCATTTCTAGGATTATGGGCTGGCTGCTTGGGCCGATGTAGCGCTGGCTCAATCTGGATGGCATAGAGCACATTTGTGCAGGTGGTGTTGAGGGGAGTATAATCCCTGGGTGGCTGATCCCTCTGGTGGTCCCGCCAGCGTTGCCCGCTTCAGCACCCTTCTTGGAATCTTCCTTCTTGGTGCTGGGGGGCCAGCTCCTTCTCCCTCCTACGCTTCTGGGCCCCCTCAAACTGCTGGCGATGGGCTTCAATAGCTTCGTCGGCGATGATCTGAGCTTCCACCCGATGCACGAGGTCAGGATAACTAGGGACAGTGTCCCTCATCAGCGCTGAGTAGAAGCCGCTAGGGCGGAGGCCTCCCAGGAATACCCCTTACAACAATTCGGGGTCAACCCCTACAATTTGGCGGGCTTCTGCAGTAAAACGGCGAAAGAAGTCCTTCAAGGTTTGCCCTTCGTTCTGGCGGATCCCAGAGAGGTGGGAGGGGTCGTGAACGATCCTGCAATTAGTGATAAACTGATCGATAAACTGCCTTGTTAGCTCCGTAAAACTGGCGATGGTTCCTGCCCTCAATGAGTGGAACCACGTTTGGGCCTGGCCTTTTAGAGTGGCCGAAAACAATTGGCAGAACAACTGGTCTGGGGCATTGTAGATCCTCATAATGGTGGTGAAGTGATTAACATGCTCTAGTGGGTCGTCAGTCCCGTCGAACATTTCAATGTTCGGGAGCTTGAACCCATGCGGGATTGGATGATCGATAATTTGTACTGTCAAAGGGGAGCCTTGGTAGAGCAGTCGACAAACGTGAACATTTCTTCCTCCTGCCTGGAGGTATTCCTCAGCGATGATCTCTCAGATCTCTTCTTGAGTAAATCTTTCAAGTGTTGGAAGGTGGGCGTTATTGACCTGGTTGCGTCGATTGTGGTCTACCCCGACCCCTTTCTGGGCGGGTGGGGGGGGGGGGGGGGGGGGGGCGGAACTGGTGGCTTCGGAGTATTCCTCGGGTCCTTCTTGTATTGAAGGAACTTCTTGGGTTCTGCGCGGATTCAACTGCGGCGGAAGATTTGCTGGTGCTCGTGGTTCCGCCGGTGCGGGTGGTGCCCCCAGGTTTCGGAGCAAGGTGAGCATTTTAGTTTGCTGCTCTTCCATTTGGAGAACACGCTCCTCCAAGGCGGTAATGGGGGCAACAATTGGTTCAGCCGTTAGCGGCACGTCTACCAAAGAGTGGGAGCGTACCGACTCGACATGTCCGCCTAGGGCGGATCCTTCAGCGGTGCGAGTGCTTATCTTTTCCATTGGAACAAGATTTGGAAGCGGCTGAGCTGGTGATCTAATTCTTTTGAAGGTTGTCGGGAATCATCTTCCCATAGACGGCGCCAAACTGTTGCGGGTTAACTCGATGCCCCGGTCGGACCAGATTCAATTGGACCGCCTTAGCTTGCGGGGCAGTCGAGCGCGCACACAGTCAGAGAAAAGGAAAGATCGACTCAAAAGGTGATGACGTGGAAAAACCCCTCAATTGGGTAAAAAACCATGTGACCGGATCTGTGCCGGTAAAAATCCACGAGCTGCTTGCGGTTACAGTGCGTTTGGTGAATCGGGGCGACAAGCTGCTCCCGTTACAACTTGAGGTGAGAGAAGAAGACTACAGCTCCCTGCGGGCAACAAGCTGCGTCGCGGGAGTGCTTCAGGTACTAGAATTCGAATGGCGCCTGCTTTGTAGCTTGGGTTGCAGGTCCACCGCGCGCCGACTTGAGAGGATCATCTTCTTCCTCCTCTGCTCGCACTGGGACTTGGACATTTTTCGGCTGGCGGTGCTCTGGCGGTTCGTGGTGGCTCGCGGTGGCTCGAGGTGGCTGGAGGATGACCTGAGGGAGGAGTCCGGCGGAGCTCTCACCTGAGGAAGAAGATGACCAGGAGCCAAAAAGGTGATCAATGAGGAGGCCCTGGGGCTCCTTTTATAGCTTCGAGGAGAGGATCATGGCGGTCCCCACCATCAATGTAGTGGGCTAGTGGGTGGTTACCCACCAGATCGGACGGCGAGGAAAGCCCACCATGATCGGACGGTGGGCAGGCCGTCCGTGGCGGTGTGGCGGCCATGCGCCGGCGGTGGCCGGCCAAGGGGAGGCCTAGAGCACGGCCAGGCCGGCGGTTGCAGCCAGACCGACGACGGCCTGCCTTGCGGCCATGGCCAGGCCGGCGGTGGCCTGTCTTGCGGTCGCGGCCAGGCCGACGGCGGCCAGGCCAGCGGCTACGGCCAGGCCATCGACGGCCTGGCCGGAGCCCGCGGCCCGGCCGGCGGCGGCCTGGCCGGCACCTGCGGCCAGGCCGGCGGGTGCGGTCTGGCGGGACCGACCATGCCGATCGCGGCCTGGCCGGCGGGACTGGCCAGGCCGGTCGCGGTCTGGCTGGCAGCGGCCTTTGCCGTGGCCTAGCCGGCTGCAGGCGGCCGTGGCAGAGGCCTAGCCGCCAGCGCGCTGCGGCTTGTCCGGCGACGACTACTATGCCGACAGGCGGCGGCGGCCAGCCAGTGGCGGTGGCGGCGGCCGACCGGTAGTTACCCCCAATGGGGGTGGCTTTAATGGAGAGAGAGGGAGTGGGCCCTACCCCCATGTTCCCCTCATCATGAGAGGTGGGGTTGACTAGTCAACCCCATGATCTCCCATTTTGAGGGGAGATCATAGCAGGGCCTTCCCTATAAAATGATGGTGTAACCTATCAATACCAAAAAAAAATTTCCTTGAGCCTTAGACAAGATCAGTAAATAGGTTGGTAATGTCAGTTTTAATAAAAAAAGGGCGTTGCTATCCGCACCGCAGTTTTGGCAATTCGCACCGCATTTTCTCCTAATTTTTCGTGTCTTTTTAAAATATGCTTTATACATGCATTTTTAGGAAAAGTGTTCAACACGAAAGTTGTAGATTTCGACGAGGTATACAACTTTCGTGTTGAACACTTTTCCTAAAAATGAATGTACAAGGCGTACTTGCGAAATACGTTTAGTTTTCGCGCCTTTTAGAAATACACTTTGTACATATATTTTTAGGAAAAGTGTTCAAGACAAAAAATGTAGATATCATCGAGATATACAACTTTCGTGTTGAACACTTTTCCTAAAAATGCACATATAAAGCTTATTTTAAAAAGATACGAAAAATTAGGAAAAAGTGCGGTGCGAATAGCCAAAACTGCGGTGCGAATAGCAGCACCCTAAATTTTTTTTTTTAAAAAAGATCATATCAAATTTAAGACAGGTGGGCTTCAGGCTTTGCTAAGCCATGCGCCCTCCAGGCAAGTGGCAGAACAATAGGTGCCACTTGGCAGCTGATGTGCTACCAAAAGCAGGCTGAGCCGGGGCCTAGTTCTGGCCTTGTCTAGGCTAGGCACCTGGACCCGTGCACAAGCCTAGCCCGAACCAGGCTGCAGACTAGGCCTACATCTCAAATAGGGACAGTGTATGTGTTAGAAATTTGATATATATATATATATATATATATATATATATATATATATATATATATATATATATATATATATATATATATATATAACATTTCTTATATGAAACATATTTATTGGAGCCTTTAGGTGTTTGGTGTTTGAGCTCCTTTTTTAAAGGAAAAAGCTTCAAAATCAAAGTGGAGGAAATCCAAATTTTGGAGGGAATCCCTCTTTCCCTAAGGATGAATTCCTTTAGTCTCACTTTGTCTACCTCCTTTCATATAGGGGTGTATATAAGTAAAGTTCGTCCTTTCTACATGTTCAAAAGAACATAAGGAGAAACTATGCACCACGCGCGCGCACGCACCGCACCGGACCGGATTCGGATTCGGTTTTGGATTTCGTGAATAATTGAATTGAATTGTTAATTTTGCTCCAATTTATTTTGTCTTGGTTGCTCAGTAGCCTTTTTGTCGGCGCTTTCGCCAGCGGTTTCGTCGACCAGTTTCGTCGACCGCTTTTCGTCGATCGTTGACCGCGTTTTTGTCGACAGATTTTCGTCAATCGTCGACCGCTTTTCATCAACGGCTTTTTCATCGGGCTTTAATTTCGCTGACGTTTCCAACGTGAGCATTCATAACCGTCAAATTTATGACAAATTAATTTTCTTACTATTTACCGAGATTTGAAAAACAGCCTTTTCAGGAATCGTTTTATAGACGATATATTTTTTGATTCTACCGGTTGCACTGACACACGCTGATTTGTTCTTCTTTTTTCTACATTTGCTTCATCAAGTGGTGGTTCGGGGTGCTCTGTGCTTCTTCGGTGTCCGCGCACATCGGAGGTTCGAGATCTAGCCGGGTGTTGTACCTTGGAGGAGTGAGCATCGGTTGAAAGCCCTGTCGGAGGGTGGTGGAACTTCTTTAGGGCAGTGATCACACGCCTTACCCAGACTCGATTCTAAACTATAAATTTTATTTCTCTCCTTCACTATTTAGATCTAATTTAAAAGATCAAAATTCTCTAGATATATATATATATATATTATTCTGAAATAAATAGAAAAATTACTCCAACAATCTAAAGAAGTTGTTAATTCCACGTCAAACAAATAAATAAAATCAAATTAATCAAAATGATTCTGTCCACTTTCATTTTCTTCTGTACATCAATTTATTATTTATATTTTAAATTTCAGAAAACTGTAATGGCCTCTAGATCTGAGGATTCTGCTGGGATCAAACCCGAGAAATTTAATGAAAATGGTTTTCGTCGTTGGCAAGCTCAAGTAGAATATTGGTTGAATACCCTAGGTCTTTTGTCTGCCATCTTCGATGCCCCCTCTACAGAAACTGAAATCCCTAACACCGCAAACGTAGTTTCTTCGACTCAACCTTCATCCTCATCCTCATCTGCAAACACCACTAGAACTTACGTAAGACGTGTCCCTTATAGAGATCCAATAGATGTTGAATATCATTGTCGTAATCGAATCCTAAGTGCCTTGTCTAACAGCCTTTACGATGTCTTCCTTCAATATCGTACGGCTAAGGATTTGTGGTATGCACTTGAAGCACGCTATAACCTTGACAATGCGGGAATAGAACGCTACAATGTTTCCAACCTCCACAAATTCAAGATTGATGCTTCCAAGCTTATCAATCCCCAACTCCATCAACTAGATGAGATGTTGTCCAAGATCCGAGCCAATGGCTCAATCCTTTCTGAAAATTATTTAGTGGCATGCCTTATTGATGCTCTTCCCGACTCTTGGTCCGGCTTTAGCACTAGACTAAGGCATGACCAATCCAACCTTACTTATGTTCAAATCCAAAATGCAATCCGCATAGAGGAAGAACATATGAGTAAAAATTCTAAAACTCCCAAAGACCTTGCTCCTAAAGTAAATCTCACCGAATCACAAGGCAATTCTTCTTCCCGCCATCACTTTAAAGCCAAAGGAAAGAATCATAAGAAACCTTTCCGTCAAGGTTCCCGTCATCAAAAACCCAATCAATCCAAGCCTAGTTCCTCAAACCAAAACCTAGGTAAAGGGAAATGGTGCTTCATTTGCGGCAGCACCAACCACTTGTCAACCAACTGCTTCTACAAGAAAACTGAACCGGTGGTAGGCAAATCTCATGGCTCCAAGCCACAAGCAAATATGATTCAAGCTCCGAACCAACCTATCTTCAGGTTAGATTATTCTCCTAGTCTTCATCTCACTTGCTCATCAGATTGGTGGCTTGATTCCGGAGCAAATGTTCATACTTGTTTTGATCGTTCTTGCTTTGCCACCTTTTAGGACATCAACGGAGGAAGCGTGATATTAGGAGATGCCTCTTTGGCTCAAATTTTTGGATGCGGGCGAGTGGATCTTAGGTTGACATCCGGGAAGACACTAGCTTTGCATGATGTGCTCTTTGTGCCGAGAGTTAGGAAGAATCTTGTTAGCGGCTCTTTATTAGTGAAGAAAGGCTACAAGATAGTTTTAGAATCTAATAAAGTTATAATAACTTTGAATGATCTTTTTATTGGTAAAGACTATGTCTGTGATTGATTATTTAAATTGAATGTTGCTGATTTAGAGGTTAATCAAATATATTCTTCTTTAGTTCAAAGTTCTTCTCTGGATTTTTGGCATGCTAGATTAGGACATGTGAATTCTGATTGTATGAAAAGAATGATGTCTTTAAATTTAATTCCTAAAATTAATATTGGACCAAGCGCCAAATGTGAAATTTGCGTACAGGCTAAATTTTTTAGGAAACCTTTTAAATCGGTAGATAGAACTTCAAAACCTTTAAAATTAATACATTCAGATGTATGTGATTCAAACCGCCAACCTACCAGAGGTGGAAATAAATATTTTGTAACATTCATAGATAATTTCACCAATTTTTGTTACATATACTTATTAAAGACTAAATATGAAGTTTTCCCGTATTTTAAGATTTTCAAAGCTGAGGTAGAAAATCAGTTAGGAACCACCATCAAAATCTTTAGATCCGACTGAGGTGGAGAATACACTTCGAATGAACTAACCCAATATTGCCAAGAACATGAGATAATTCATCAAGTGACTGCTCCATATTCGCTTCAATCTAATGGGGTGGCTGAACGTAAAAATCGGACCTTTATGAATATGGTCAATGCCATGTTAGCCGAGTCCGGTGCCCTAGAAAATCTTTGGGGAGAAGCGTTGCTCACCTCCTCGTTTGTCCTTAATAGGATTCCTTCAAAATATTGTGATAAAACACCGTTTGAACTATTTAAATTAAGAAAGCCTAACCCCCAAATTCTTAGAGTGTGGGGGTGTTTAGCTAAGGTAGCAATCCCTGAACCAAAGACAAAGAAAATAGGATCTAAAACCTTAGACTCTATTTTCATAGGTTATGCGTCAGATAGTAGTGCTAATAGATTTTTAATTATTAATTCACAAATTAGTGAAATATCTAATAACACTATTATAGAAGCTAGAGATGCAGTCTACTTTGAGGATAAATTTCTTTTTAAATTTAACAACCCATCTCAACCTTCTACTAGTTCAAACCAACCTTCAACTTCTTCTTTAGAACCATTAGGAATTGATGAACCTATAAGAAGTAAGAGAGTTAGAATCGAAAGAACCTTTGGGGAGGACTACTTCACCTATCTAGTTGAAGAAAATCCCAATACATTTGAGGAAGCTATGACCTCATCCAATTATCCTTTTTTGGAAAGAAGCTATAAATATAGAAATTAATTCTACACTTGAAAATAAAACATGGATTCTAACTGATTTACCTCCTGGTATTAAAGTCATAGGTTGTAAATGGATTTTTAAGAAGAAATTAAAACCGGATGGCTCCATAGATTAATATAAGGCTCGCCTAGTATCTAAAGGATATGCTCAAAACCAAGGAATAGACTTTTTAGATACATACGCTCCAGTCGCAAGTATAACCACTCTTCGTATTCTAGTCGTCTTAGCATCGATCTTTAAGTTGCTTATCCATCAAATGGACGTCAAGACTGTAACATTCCAAATCGCTCTAGGCCCCTCGTGTGTGTATTTTTGAGTCAGGAGGGCTGACTCGAGTCTTGAGAAGTGCAGGAATTGGACTGCACTTATGGAGAAGTGGAGAAATCAGTGCAGAAGAAGGACACGGGTAGTGACACAGGCGTGTCACTACCCGTGTGAATGTGATATGGGTAGAGACACAGGCGTGTCCCTACCCGTGTGGCAATGTGTCGAGTTGAGCCTGACGAGATGTGTCGAGATCGACGAACTACGTCGACATCATATGACACGGGTAGAGACACGGGCGTGTAACTACCCGTGTGCGTGTGTGTCGAGATATACTCGACGAAGCGTGTCGAGATCGACGAGGTGTGTCGACATCATATGACACGGGTAGTGACACGGGCGTGTCCCTACCCGTGTGTGTCGAGTTGGACTCGACGAGGCGTGTCGAGATCGACGAACTCCGTGTCGAGATCGACGAATTGTATGACACGGGTAGAGACATGGGCGTGTCCCTACCCGTGTCAAGTATCGAACCGACACGGAAAACGTCGTGGCCGTTTCGCTCAAGCAGGACACGGGTAAGGACACGACCATGTCCATACCCGTGTCACCTTTTATATATAAGGGGAAGAGAAAATCTTAGTCGTTTTTCATGCTCATTTCATTCCCTATTTCCTGTGAGAACTCCTGGTGAGAGGGAAAACTGCTGGAGCAAGTTTTACCGGAGGAGATCCGCTGCCGCCGTGAAAGAGAAGATGCCGCCGAGGAGAACTACGCGATCCATGGCCGGAAATGGTGGTACCACTGGAACCGATATGAGTTTCCTACCCTCTCCCTTGGTGCTAGATCTATAGTTATTTTCCTAGGCGAGACATCGACTCAAGAGAGTCTTGATGGAGAGGAGAAGTTTTCTAGGAAAGGCCATGCTAGGACTTGTGTCCTAGGTTCTAGATCTCTTCAACCACGCCCTTCTTCTATGTGATGATAAGGGATGGTTTCGTGAAGGGTACTGGCCTCTTGAGGGTGAATAAGGGAGGAGGTTTTCTAGAATGTTTTGGGAAGATCGCCTTGAGGAGGAAGATGAACCGATGCCGTTCCTTCCACCTTAAGATGCGTGCAGAATCTGTATTCTGCGCGCAACGAACTTCGTGGCCATTTTTAAGTGAGATATGGCCAGATCTGGGCTTTCAGCTAAACACGAAAGTTGAAGCCCTTGAAAATACCGTTCCAATGAATGGTTGCACGACTTCTGGTGAAGTCTGTAGCCACAGGAAATTCTAAACGAAAATGGTGTTCAATAAATCCTGCATGCATAAATTGTGTTCTGTACGCGGCGGACTTCAAGTCCGATTTCAAATAGGATAATTTCAAATCTGGGTTGAGGACTGAATACGGGAGTTGTATACCACGGAAAGACCTTTCCATCGTGGGGTTACACATCTTCACCGGATTCCTACAGCTTCGGGAATCTCCGGTCGAAGTTGCTGTCCAGATTCAACCTGCACCTAAATTCTGGGCTTTAATGGAAGATGGATTTGGATTCAATGGAATTAATATTGCAAGATACTTGGCTTGGATGAACCCTTATGATTAATCATTTGTTTCATGATTGATATAGCTTATTAATCAGATTTCAAATAATAAATTGGTGAAGCAATCTTATTTAAACGAATTGAATTGGTAGGAATTGAAAGCTTGATAATTGTGCACTTCATGTTTATATTATGACATTATCAAATGGAAAGTGTGATAGATCTTTATATGCGCATCATGTTTATATTACGTTGTCATCATTTGGAAAGTCATATAGATGAATAGATTATGACCATGAGTATGTTTGATGAATGAAATGAGTCTAGTAGTCCAATACTTAGAGCGTCGTCTCCCTACGGGTAGCATCATGAAGGGATGTAAGTGTGGTGTTGACCGTCACTTGTTTTGATTGTGTTGAGATAAGGTATGGATGGATGGTTGGGATGTGTCCTCGTGCTTACTTCCGAGGCCCCTTCCATATTATGTTGATGTGGTATTTGCATGTGGTGTGAGTCGACACGCGATCTCGTAATCCTAGGTTTAGGATAGTGTGGCAGGTGTACGGGCTCGCCAGTCGTCACACCAACGTGAGTCGACAGTTAGACTTTGGGCGGTTGGGCTTGGTCCTAGGTGTTCACGTCCCGGGGCTCCTTCCGTGCCAGGTGAACGGTTGGGCTTGGTCTCGTGCTCACTCCGAGGCTCCTTCTGGGTCACACAAGGTTAGTTCGGGGCTTAGTCTTCGGTACACATCTACCCGAGGCTCCCGTTGGGCCATAGTACGCATGGGCTCCGTTGTTGTGTTCTTAGCATTGAGGCATACGGAGGCCTAGGTGAAGTAGTGTGGATACCCTCCTAGTAGTAGAAGTGCCCGTTCTACTGTCACCGCCTGGCCACGGCGGCTGATGCCTGAAAGGTTAGCTACCTGCTCGAAAAGTGGGAACTATAGTCTGTGTCGACATAGAAATTGCATGGGAGTGCATGTGTGAGTCATTGCATAGCATTCATAGCATTTCATATCATTGCACAACAAGATCCTCATCGTATAAGTTTGTATGGACACTCTTATACGATGAGTTACTTTTATGTAACTCGATCCTTAACTTATAAGTTTGTATGAGCATTCTTATGAGTTATGTTACTTTCCTGCTGTTACTATACTTGCTAGTTTAGTGTAGCTCTTAAATAACTGCTGATTTTGATACTGTTACTCTTACACTATTGCCACCTGCTTGTACCTATTATACTTATATATACTGTTCTCTTGTTCCTTTTCCCCGCCCGGTGCCGAGGAGTCGCCGGGGGAGCGGGTGTGAAACCACTTAGTCGTTTCGACTAACGGTTGCTACGTCTTCTTTTTAGGAGGTCACGTCGTAGGTAGAGCAGCCGCAGACTACGCAGCAGGATAGCCAGGCTAGGACAATAGGGCCTGAAGTGACGGTGCCGTCGATACCATCGGTTACTGATGTTAGTATTTGATACTCTGATGTAGCCCGTTTGGGCAATGTTTAGCTGTACTCTGATATTTTGTAGAAGCATGTTTTAGCTTCTATTTGTTGATGTATTTGGACATTATTACTTAGTGTGGATTTGACTTCTTGCTTATTATATTTGGTTGGGTTGGCATGTTCTATTGATATTGTTGTAGCCGGCGGAATAGGCGTCTTGTGGTACAGGTTAGCCCGTGTGCTAATGCTACCGCAAGGCGGCTGTTCCGGGCATAAGACTCCCATTCGTGTCGTCTTTTGGGATCCGGGCGGGGGGGGGGGGGGGGGGGGGTCTTACCAATGGTATCAGTTTGCCACGATCCTCAACTAAGAAGTCATTCAACAATGGTGCCACCCCCGTTTGGTTAGTCAGTTTGGGGACAAACTGACTTAGCGGAAGCAGTGGTGTGCCCCTATGTAATTCACATCAAGTTTGTCCAACTTTAACCTTAAGTGTAGCCAACCTGACCACAAATTTGTCGTGTACGTGTAGGTTACACTGCATGTTTAGCCGATGGGGGTACTCCTACCCCTCCCATACCCACTCAGTTCCAACAGTCTGAGTTGGGGCAGACGCTCACCGCCATTCTTGATGCTTTTAGGGCGCAACAGCCCCCGGTGCAACAACAGGACCCGAGCTCCAACTGGCTGAGCACCTTCCGGGCTCTCTCCCCTCCCGCCTACCTTGGGACAGAGTCAGCCGTACGTACAGAGGAATGGCTAGACACGGTACATGAGTTGTTGGCTGGTATCCATTGCCCGGCCAGTATGGCGCTGACGTTGGCGGTGTCCGTCTTGGACTTATATGCTAAGAGGTGGTGGAAGTCCCTCATGGGATCTACCTTCCAAGGCCGGATCTACACAGAGATAAGTTGGAGTGAATTCTCAGGTGTTTTCTTGGAGCACTTTATCCCTACATCGGCACGAGATGAGCTTGAGCAGAGGTTTCTTCTATTAAAGCAGGGATCAAAGTTGGTTACAGAATACCAGCGGGAATTCCAGCATCTCGCAAGGTTTGCGGATTCTTACGAGTTGGATGACAGAGGTTATGCCAAGCGCTTTTACAAAGGGCTGCGAGATCCCCTAAGGCAGTGCCTTTTGTTTATAGCGGATGGTAGCTTGGCGGAGATCATTGATATGGCGAAAAGATTGGAGGAGGACCACCTGGGATGTAGTAAGAGGCCTGCGAAGGACGTGGTGGAAGCCGGCCCATGGAATAGAGGGAAGCGAGATTTCAGAGGAGGAAGAGGATATCAAAGAGGTGGAGAGCGTGTCCATCGAAACTATAGGGTGGAGCATCCGGTTCCGCAGCTGCCTGCGTTGCCTCCACCACCACAGCCTCAGCAATTTCAACAACCTGAAGGGCGTCGTGGTCTGCTGTGCTTCGGATGCAACCAGTCGGGCCACATCCGACATTACTGCCCGCAGTTATTTGGGAACGTCCCTCCTGCTCTCCCTCCTGCTCTCCCTCCAGCAGCCCCACGAGGACGGGGATATATGCGTGGTCAAGGACGAGGACCGCGAGGAGGTAACCCTGGCCCTGCTAGGGATCAGGTGTACGCGCTTGACATGGCGCAGGAACGGAACCCACAAGATGTGATTGCAGGTATGATTTAATTAATTAACATATTTTCATGAACTAACTTGAATTGATTAAAACTTACTAGACACTAGCAATAGGTTTTGGTTGTTGGTACTTAGGCACCGTAATTATTGGCGGGAAGACGGCCTATGCGCTGTTCGATACCGGTGCCTCACACTCCTTTGTGTCCGAGGATTTCATAAAAGACGTGGAGGGTGTACAGTACTTTACTGGCATAGCCCGACGAGTACGCCTTCCGGACGGCTCAGAGATGACCGCTACCGCCAAGTGCGAGTTCGAGTTATTTATTGATGGGAAGGCCTTTGATACGCCAGCTACGGTTTTGAGAATGCCGGAGTTCGACATCATTTTGGGCATGACATGGATGGATTGGCACTTTGCGAGGATCGACTGCGCAGAGAAGCGAATCTATTTGAGACATGGAGACTCCGACGTCATCTTCCAAGGTATTGGCTTCGCACTGCGTATGATATTATCTTCTGTTCAGGCTGTAAAAGCTCATATGAAGGGGGACGAGGTCTTCATGATCTGGTTCGAGTTGAAGGAAGAAGCATTGGAATTAAAGGATGTACGGGTAGTGTGGGATTTTCCCGAGGTATTTCTTGAGAAGCTGCAAGGATTGCCCCGCATAGAGAGGTTGATTTCCAGATTAATCTAGTACCAGGTGCCAAGCCTGTATCCAAGGCTCCGTACAGAATGGCCCCGAAAGAACTCGCAGAGTTTAGAGTTCAATTGCAGGAACTGGTGGATTCAGGATTTGTTCGCCCCAGTTCATTACCATGGGTAGCCCCTGTGCTGTTCGTGAAGAAGAAGGATGGAACCCTGCGTTTGTGCATAGATTATCGGGATCTCAATCGGTTGACGGTGCGGAACACTTATCCGCTACCTCGGATCGACGAGTTGTTCGATCAACTAGTGGGAGCACATTAGTTTTCTAAACTGGATTTGCGCTCCGGATACTATCAGTTGAGGATACAAGAAGGGGACATCCAGAAAACGGCCTTCAGTTCGAGATATGGTTTGTATGAATTCACAGTAATGCCGTTTGGCTCACAAATGCCCCTTCGACCTTCATGAGCCTGATGAACAAGGTGTTTGAACCGTATTTGGACATCTTCATCATAGTTTTCATCGACGACATCTTGGTCTACTCAAAGACGGAGGAGGAGCATGTCGAGCACCTAACCTTGGTCTTGAAGAAATTGAAGGAGCACGTCTTGTACGCCAAGTTTAGCAAGTGTGAATTCTGGCTTAAGGAGGTTGCCTTCTTGGGGCATGTGATCAGTGGAGCAGGATTAGCAGTGGATCCAGCAAAGGTGCGAGCCGTGAAGGAGTGGTCGCCCTTGAAGTCGGCGGCCGATATACGAAGCTTTCTTGGACTTGCTGGGTACTACCGCAAGTTCGTGAAAGGATTTTCCAAGATTGCCCTTCCTCTTACCTCCTTGACGAAGAAGGGTGTGCCATTTGAGTGAACACCACAATGTGAAGTGGCATTCCAAGAGCTAAAGGATAGGCTTACCTCCGCCCCCATCCTTGCACTTTCGTCTGGGAAGGAAGGATTTCAGGTTTACACGGACGCGTCGTATCAAGGGATGGGAGCGGTATTGATGCAGCACGGGCACGTGATCGCTTATGCTTCAAGGCAGTTAAAGAAACATGAAATCAATTACCCGGTTCATGATTTGGAGTTGGGAGCAGTAGTGTTCGCATTGAAGGTCTGGAGGCATTATCTATATGGCGTCCACTGCGAGATCTTTTCCGATCACAAAAACTTTAAGTATGTCCACACTCAGAAGGAGTTGAACCTGAGACAACGACGGTGGTTGGAATTTTTATGCGACTATGAGTTCACCATGAACTACCACCCCGGGAAAGCGAACTCGGTAGCCGATGCATTGAGTAGAAAAGTGTCAGGCTCTAGCCCAGAGTCTCGGTTGATGAGTATGGAGTTGGCTCGGATGATTGAGGTGTTGGATATTACCTTGGTATTCAAGGCTCCTTCAGCAGAGTATGCGGAGTATTTGGCAAGCATGAGCATAGTTTGTGATATTCGGGACCGGATTCAGGTGGAGCAAGGAATGGATGCGGCCTTGACCCCGACAATCAAGGCAATTGAAGATTGGACCACCGATGAGTACACACTAAAAGACGGCCTCGTTTATTTTCGTGGCCGACTCTATATTCCCAAGGGCGGCAAAATTCGGGAGGATATTTTGAGAGAGGCACATTCCTCTCAATATTCAGTGCACCCGGGTATTGCTAAGATGTACGCCGGATTGCGGAAGGCCATGTGTTGGCCGGGAATGAAGAAGGATGTCTGGTATTATGTTACTCATTGTGAAGCATGTCAAAGAGTGAAGGCTGAATGCAGGAGTCCCGGTGGTTTGTTGCAGTCGATGCCCATCCCCGAATGGAAGTTCGAAGATATCTCCATGGACTTTGTCCATGGGCTACCTCGCTCACACTCTGGGAATGATTCAGTGTGGGTTATTGTTGATCGATTGACAAAGGTGGCCCGGTTCATTCCAATGAAGAAGGAAGCACACATGGATGTTTTGGTACGCCTTTTTGTGGAGCAATTCGTACGGTATCATGGCGTGCCCAAGACAATTGTTTCGGATCGGGATGGTCGGTTTACATCCAAGGAGTGGAAGGCGGTACATGCATATTTGGGCTCGCTCCTGACTTTTATTACCGCATTTCACCCACAGACGGACAGGCAGTCTGAGCAGACCATCAGAACACTGGAGGATTTATTGAGGTTATGTGTGCTGGACAGAGGAGAACCATGAGAAAGGCTCTTACCACTAGTGGAATTCTCCTATAATAATAGCCATCAAGCGAGCATCGGTATGGCGCCCCATGAAGCCCTTTACGGAATAAGGTGCATGACTCCCTTGTCTTGGGTGCAAGACGAAGATCCGAAGGCATTGGGAAATGAATATATAGATGATACTGATGCGGCGGTCAGATTGATACGGGATCACATGTTGGAGGCTCAAAGTCGGCAGGCGAAGTATTATAATGCAAAGCACTGAGTGGTGGAGTTCCAAGTGGGTTATAAAGTGTTCCTCAAGATTCAGCCGATGCATGGAGTGTCGCGGGTGCGTGGGGTAAAAAAGCTCAGCCCAAGGTATGTTAGGTATTATACTATACTAGAAAGGATTGGCTCGTTGGCCTATCGGTTGGAGTTACCACCAGAACTAGAGAATCTCCACGACGTGTTCCATGTGTCGTCGCTTCGAAAAACACTGTTGCGACCCGACCAATATATTCCCACTACTGATGGTGCAGTGGCGTCAGATAGGTCTGTGCGACTAGAGCCGATGCAGATTGTTGACAGCGAGACAAGAACATTGCGCCGCAAAAGTGTTCCCTTAGTGAAGGTGCTATGGTCGAATCATGGGAAGGAGGAGTACACATGGGAGCCATTGGATTTGATGCAACAACGCTACCCGGAGTTGTTTGCTCAAGGTATATTTATTTAAAAGCATATGTTAAATTTCCTGTTATGCTTTTCTCTCCACAACCTAAGCCTGATTTCGGGGACGAAATCTTTTATTTTGTTTATAGAATTTGTAACGTCCCAAATCGCTCTAGGCCCCTCGTGTGTGTATTTTTGAGTCAGGAGGGCTGACTCAAGTCCTGAGAAGTGCAGGAATTGGACTGCACTTGTGGAGAAGTGGAGAAATCAGTGCAGAAGAAGGACACGGGTAGTGACACGGGTGTGTCACTACCCGTGTGAATGTGACATGGGTAGAGACACGGGCGTGTCCCTACCCGTGTGGCAATGTGTCAAGTTGAGCCCGACGAGATGTGTCGAGATCGACGAACTGCGTCGACATCGTATGACACAGGTAGAGACACGGGCGTGTCCCTACCCGTGTGCGTGTGTGTCGAGCTATACTCGACGAAGCGTGTTGAGATCGACGAGGTGTGTCGATATCATATGACACCGGTAGTGACACGGGCGTGTCCCTACCCGTGTGTGTCGAGTTGGACTCGACGAGGCGTGTCGAGATCGACGAACTCCGTGTCGAGATCGACGAATTATATGACACGGGTAGAGACACGGACGTGTCCCTACCCGTGTTCTGTGTGTGTCGAGTTGAGTTCGTCGAAATGCAACCCGAGAAGGACACGGCTAGGCACACGGCCGTGTCATGTGGACACGGGTCGGGACACGGGCGTGTCCCTACCCGTGTCAAGTATCGAACCGACACGGAAACCATCGTGGCCGTTTCGCTCAAGCAGGACACGAGTAAGGACACGGCCGTGTCCCTACTCGTGTCACCTTTTATATATAAGGGGACGAGAAAATCTTAGCCATTTTTCATGCTCATTTCATTCCCTATTTCCTATGAGAACTCCTGGTGAGAGGGAAAACTGCTGGATCAAGTTCTACCGAAGGAGATCCGCCGCCGCCGTGAAAGAGAAGATGCCGCCGAGGAGAACTACGCGATCCATGGCCGGAAATGGTGGTAACACTGGAACCGATGTGAGTTTCCTACCCTCTCCCTTGGTGCTAGATCTATAGTTATTTTCCTAGGCGAGACATCGACTCAAGAGAGTCTTGATGGAGAGGAGAAGTTTTCTAGGAAAGGCCATGCTAGGACTTGTGTCCTAGGTTTTAGATCTCTTCAACCACGCCCTTCTTCTATATGATGATAAGGGATGGTTTCGTGAAGGGTATTGGCCTCTTGATGGTGAATAAGGGAGGAGGTTTTCTGGAATGTTTTGGGAAGATCGCCTTGAGGAGAAAGATGAACCGATGTCGTTCCTTCTGCCTTAAGATGCGTGCAGAATCTGTATTCTGCGCGCAGTGAACTTCGTGGCCATTTTTAAGTGAGATATGGCCAGATATGTGTTGGATACATTGGAATATATGTACTTGATTTGAAGAAGCCTCACCCTACTCAATGATATAAATCAAGGTGTATTTGATGTGCTTTGAGTTTATTTGTGCAGGTTAAGTAACTGCAGGTTTGCAGGAAAAGTTTCTAAGTCCATGTGTCGACACCTAGAAGAAAAGTGTCGACACTTAAGAAGGCTTGTGTCGACACCTAGAGGAGCTGTGTCGACACTTGGAGTAATCGTGTCGACACCAGGAAGGCAGAGTCGACACCAGAAGGAACGTGTCGACACATACATGCAGTGTCGGCACACAATGAAGAAATGTCTACATAATCAGTGCCGACACTTAGAAGCAGTGTCGACACTCAGAGAAACTTTGTCGACAGCAAAAGTGTCGACACTAGAAGGCTATGTCGACACTCAGCAAACTTCAACAAAGTTCAAGTACATATGTCGACACTAGGAGGCTGTGTCGACACTCAGCAAACTTCAACAAAGTTTAAGTACAAGTGTCGACACAAAGGAGATGTGTCGACACTCAGCAAAGTCTCAACACATGAAGAATGTGTTGACACAAAGGAGATGTGTCGACACTCAGCAAAAGTTTCAACATAGAAGGCATGTGTCGACACAAAGAAGATGTGTCGACACTTAGCAAAGTCTCAACACAAGAAGATGTGTCGACACACAACAAGAATCAACAAATTATTGAAGAAGAAGGACTTGTGTCGACACACAGGATCAGTGTCGACACATTCTGAAGAAGCAGTGTCGAGAAGTAGTTACAACAACACAAGGAGTTGTGTCGACACCATGAAGGCTAGTGTCGACACTTAGTCTACTTGTGTCGACACTTGGTCTATTTGTGTCGACACATGAAGACTATCTGTCTCGACACTTTCAGACAGTGACAGAGATTTCAAGAAGTGACTGGATGACTTGATAGCTACCATTTCAACCAGTCAACTGTTACTGTCAGAGCTGTCAGAAGATCGTTAGAAACCGGATCAGCCGGTCACCATGAAGAAAGCTTATATAAAGGCTTATTCCTTCAACAGAAGGGGTATGATTGAATGAAGTGAAAAACAATACAATAAGAAGAAGACCTTCAAGAGAAGATCTAAGAAGTTGGAGAGAGAGAGCTCCTTCTAAGAAGACCAGCTGTTGAACTAGGCTGATAAGGAAGATTCAGATTAAAATCAGAATCTCAAGTCAGCAGTTGATTGAAGATCATCTGCATAGAGATACAACCCTACTGTGTTCTAATTCAAGAAGCTTTGAAGAAAGCCAAGGGAGGTTGATCTCAGTCAAGTTCTTCCAAGAACTCATCAAGAAGCCATTCAACTCATCTCTCTCTATCAAGAGTTGTGGTTATATACTTTGTATTTTCTAATTTCTGTAGGATCTTGTATAGATCTGAGTTGTAAGCCTAAATCTATAAAGGCTGAGGTAGGGCCTGTGAGCCTGAGTGTAGGAGAATCATTTCTCTGAGTGTAGGCCATGTTGAAGGCTGATGTAGGACTGTTGTGCCTGAGTGTAGGTCTTGTTGAAGACTGAGTGGTAGGGCTTGGTGCCTGAGTTGTAGGAGTAGGATCACTCTGAGTTGTAGGAACCTGTTTGAGGTTCTGAGGTGTAAGATCTGAGGATCTGAGGAGAAGTGGGGAAGTTAGGCCGAATCTAGTACACTACTAGATAGGCGAAGGGGGAAAGTAGATGTACCCAGACCTTGGGGAACCACTATAAATCTTGTGTGCACTCTGTGAATGTATGCTTGTATGATTGCTGTGCTGTGATACTTGTAGAATTGCAATTACTGTACTGTATTTCTGCCTGTAAAGTTAAAAAGATATAGGTCACCTATTCACCCCCCCTCTAGGTGATTAGGCACTATTACTTTCAAGTGGTATCAGAGGGAGGTTACTCAAAAAGAACATAACAATCTGAGTAAGGATTTGTAGGCAGAATCAGTATAATCAAGAATCAAGAAAATGGATTCAACTGAGAATTACAAAGAGCTAGGATCCATGAAATTGCCAATCTGCAGAAAAGAAATTTTTGGCATATGGAAAGAAAGGGTTAGACTCTTTATGGAAGCATCTGACCCAAGAATATACATCACAGTCAAAGAAGGGCCATATGTGCCAATGAAGATCTCCATTCTAGATGCAAATCAGAAAACTCCCAAAGACTATTCAGAAATGACAAAAGATGAGATTATTCTGGCCACTATGGACAAGAGGGCCCAGAATATTATTGTAAGTGCAATTGATGATGCCACATTTCAGAACCTAATACATTGTAAAACCTCAAAAGAAATGTGGGACACACTAATAGTTAACATGGAGGGATCTGAAGAAGTTAGACAAGACAGGAAGTCCTTGTTAAATTAAGAGTATGAAAGCTTCAGACAAGTAAGGTCTGATAGCATTACTGAGTGTTATAAGAAATTCTATAGGATTGTCAATGAATTGATGTCCTATGGAAGAGAATTCAGCAATTATGAGCTGAATGATAAGTTCTTGAGATCCCTAACTAAGGACTGGGATACTAAGATTTGTGTCATAAGGGAAATGGCCAAACTAGCTGATATACCCCCTCCAACATTGTTTGGAAAACTTCTATCTTATGAAATGCAGTTAATGGTTAGAAAGGAGGAAGAGAAGACTACAAGAGTGAAGCATAAGGAAAGAGCTGTGGCCTTCAAGACTGAAGGCACTAAGAAATATAGAAGCAAGTCTCCATCTCCACCACAAATAGTTGCTGAGACAATATCAGAAAATTCAGATAGTAAAATTCAGAAAGCAGTGAAAGTGATGAGGATTTTGCTGCCTTTACAAGGCAGTTTCAAAAATTTCTGAAGAAGAAGCAGTGGAGGTCTAAGCCATCCACTTCACAGTCTAAAGATGACTACTATCAGAATAGGAAGTCCTCAAGGAATGACAAAAGAAAGTCCAAGCCAAGTAAAAATACATCCTCAAAGATAGTTTGCTATTGTTGCAATAGACAAGGACATATAGTAGCTGACTGTGCAGAAAAGAGGAAAGAGTCAACTGACAAGAAGAGGAATCAGGTTAAGGGCAAAAAGGAAAAGTCTTTTGTTGCTAAGAAATACAAAAGTCTGACTGATCAATCATCATCAGAAACAGATTCAGAAGCTGAAGCATATATTGGCTTGTTTGCTGAAGAGGAAGAAGATGAGTTCATGCAGCTAATGAACTCAATTTATGAGCATGAGGACAATCAGTGCAATGGACTGATGGCCTTAACAGAAGGAGACAAGATCTAGGATCAGCCTGGACTAAGTAAGGTACAATGTTTTTCAGATTATAGTACTGATTCAGAATCAGATACATCTGCATCAAGTGATGTGGGTGGGTCTGAATCTGAGGGTGATATTCATCAGTTGATGGATGAATATAGAGATGTATTGCAGGCACTTAAGAAGAGCAAAAATCTGGTCAAAATACTGACTAAGGAAATTGATAATCTTAAGTTGGCAGCTGCTGATTCAGATAAAGTGTTAGATCAAAAACTAAATGAAATAGCCAGGCTGAAGAACATTACAGTTATTCAGATGGGAACTATTACATTTAAGAATGATCAAATCAGGAATCTGGAGGTTAGACTTCAGAAGGAGAGAGAGATTGTTGCAAGTTTTTCTAAACCAAAATTAGTTTTACCATTGATAGACGAGTTTATTCCTCAAAAGGGTAAGACTGGATTGGGGTTTACAAAACCTGCTAGGACAGTTAGGTCCAAGTCTAAGGGCAAAGCCCCAGTACTCAATAAGAAGCCTGCTGTAGATAAAACAGCCAGGGTTGTGCCTAAACAAAGGTACAACAGATTTGAGTGCTGGTGTTGTGGCAAGATATGCCACTTTGTCATAGACTGTTGGCACAATTCAAGTGTCAAGGAGAGTAGCAAACTGCCTTCTAGAAGATCTACAGGTAGTTTTGTTAAAAGTCAGACTAACCTGCACCAAGGACCCAAGAATTATTTGGGTTCTAAGGTTAAGTAATCTGTTTTGCAGGTGAGTCCAAGTGGCCATACCCCTATATGGTACTTGGACAGTGGATGTTCCAGGCACATGATTGGAACTAGGGGATTGCTGAAGGACTATACACTAATCAAGGATGGTCCTAAAGTTACTTTTGGTGGTTCAGAAAAAGGAATCATCAAAGGCTTTGGTAACATTTCTAGCAACCTAATAACAATTACTCAAGTGGCTTATGTAAAGGGTTTGAACCATAGCCTCATTAGCATAATTCAGCTGAGTGATTTAGGATATGACATCTCATTTGTCAAGGATGGTTGTCATATCAGTAGGTCAAGTGATCAAAAGATCATTCTGACAGGATATAGGAAGAGAAATATCTATTGTCTAGACATTATGTGTGAGAACATTATTTCTCCTATTTGTCTTGTAGCTGATGAGAAAGTCTCACATTGTGTTAAATGACACAAGAGGCTGGCTCATCTCAACTATAAGACAATTGGCCAAATCTTTAGCAAAGAGTTAGTGAGGAATGGTCCTCAGGTTAAGTGTATAAAAGTTGGGATATGCTCAGCTTGTCAAAAGGGCAAGCAGACCAAATCCACCTTTCATAGCCTTGAGAACAAAGATGTTGTGAGGTGTCTATACCTCTCGCATATGGATCTTTTTGGTCCTATGTCAGTTCACAGCCTAGGTAGGAAGGTATACACATTTGTGGTAGTTGATGACTACTCAAGGTATTCCTGGGTGTTCTTCCTAAGGTAAAAGTCTGAAACTCCAAGTATCTTGTACAGTTTTGTTACACAAATTCAGAATAAATTGAACAGTACAGTGGTCAAAATCAGAAGTGACCATGGTACTGAGTTTCAGTCTGAAAGTATGACAAAACAGTGTGAAGAGTTTGGAATTTTTCAGGAATTTTCCTCACCAAAAACACCTCAGCAAAATGGTATTGCTGAAAGGAAAAATAGAACCTTGATAGAGCCTGGTAGAACCCTGTTGAGTGACACATCTCTCCCAGAATATTTCTGGGCTGAGGTAGTTAATACTGCATGTCATGTGATCAATAGGGCTACTATCACCAAGAGCCACAAGAAGACCCCCTATGAGATTGTGAAGGACAGAAAACCAAATCTATCCTATTTCAGGATCTTTGGTTGCAAGTGATATATCCTTAACAATGGTAAGTCTTATCTAACCAAGTTTGCTGCCAAATCCCAAGAGGGATTCTTTGTTGGGTACAGCAACAACAGTAAGGCTTATAGGGTCTACAACTTGATTACTCAAGTTGTAGAAGAGTCAGTTCATGTAGTTTTTGATCAAGCTAGACTCATTAACAATGAATTGCCTAGAAGTGTTTGCAGCTCCACAGGTGTAACTGAGAAGATGGACAAGCTTACCTTAATAGAAGGTCCTTCTACAAGTCAGTAAGTGGAGGATGGTAGCTGCTGTCCAGGGGGAGTACAAGATACTCCTGTTGCTGAAGAAGACCAAGAGGAGTAGCTGAATGAAGAAGCTGAAGGTGTACAATCAGAAGACAGGCTGCTTCCAGCAAATAGGCATTTAAAAGATCATCCAGCCAATCAAATTATTGGAGATCTCAGACAAGGGGTACAAACAAGGAGTAGGAATCTAAGTTCAGTTCTCTACTCCAGCTTTCTATCCCAGGTAGAGCCAAAGAGATTTGAAGAAGCAATCCTAGACCCTCATTGGATTGAGGCCATGCAAGAGGAGCTGAACCAGTTCAAAAGATGCAAGGTCTGGGAGCTAGTTCCTAAACCAAAGGATCACCACATAATTGGAACTAAGTGGATCTTTAGGAACAAGTTGGATGAGAATGGAATTATTATAAAGAATAAAGCTAGACTAGTTGCTAAAGGATATAGGCAGGAAGAAGATATTGATTTTGATCAAACCTTTGCTCCAGTAGCCAGACTGGAAGCAATAAGGATGTTCCTTGCCTATGCAACATTTCAAGGATTTAAGGTCTATCAAATGGATGTTAAGTCAGCTTTTTTGAATGGAAACTTGAAGGAAGAAGTCTATGTAGAGCAGCCATCAGGTTTTGTAGATTCTCTTAAACCTGATTATGTATATAGACTTAGGAAGGCTTTGTATGGGTTAAAACAAGCCCTAGGGCTTGGTATGAAACCCTGTCTAGTTTCCTCATTGAGAATAAATTCACAAGGGGGGAAATAGACAAGACTCTATTCCTTAGAGAATCTAGAGGCAAGATTATCTTAGTCCAAATATATGTAGATGACATCATATTTGGGTATACAGAAAGTAGTCTTTGTAAAAAGTTTGCAAAACTAATGCAATGACAATTTGAAATGAGCAGTATGGGGGAACTTAAGTTCTTCTTGGGTCTCCAAGTTAGACAGACTGAGGATGGTTTATCCATATGCCTGTCTAAGTTCACCCTATAATTGATAAGGAAGTATGGTATGGAATCATCCACTACCATGAAAACTCCTATGGGGTCAAGCATGTCTCTAAGCAAAGATGATGCAGGGAAACCTGTAGATGAAACTATGTATAGAGGGATAGTTGGCTCCCTACTGTATTTGACTGCTAGTATACCAGATATCATGTATGATACATGTGTCTGTGCTAGGTACCAAACTTGCCCTAAAGAATCTCATTTGACAGCAGTCAAAAGAATTTTGAGATATCTTAAGGGCACTCCTTATCTACGCCTTTGGTACCCTAGGAATGGAGATTTTGAACTGACAGGTTATTCAGATGCAGACTTTGCAGGCTGCAAGGAAGATAGGAAAAGTACCACAGGAACCTGTCAATTTCTAGGTGGAAGGCTGGTGTCATGGAGTAGCAAGAAGTAAACCAGTGTGGCTATCTCCACAGCTGAGTCAGAGTATGTTGCTGTAGGAAGTTGCTGTGCTCAACTTCTATAGATTCAACATCAGCTAGAAGATTATGGTATTCAAGTAAGTAGAACACCTTTATTTTGTGATTCTACTAGTGCCATTTCTATTGCAAATAATCCTGTCTCCCATAGTAGGACTAAGCACATAGAAATTAAGTACTATTTTCTAAGAGAACATGTGGAAAAAGAAGACATTTCCCTAGAGTATGTAAAGACAGATAATCAGTTAGCTGATATGTTTACTAAGCACTTAGATGAAACCAAATTCAATAAATTTAAAATTGAATTAGGGATGATAAAATTAGAGTAGTTTACAAAAAAAAATTAGCTAAGTAAAATGGTGTCGACACACAGAGTTGTCTGTGTCGACACATAGAAGTGGTGTCGACATTTCAGAGAAATGGTGTCGACACATCTAGGAAGTCTGTGTCGACACTTCAGAGAATTAGTGTCGACACATGCAGTATAGGTGTCGACACATCCAGGGTGGTGTCGACACTTAGGATTTACACAGAATTAGTCTAGTAGAGTCTCGACTAAGTGTCGAGCTGAGTGGTGTCGACACATATATAAGTGTCGACACATATATTCTATCGACTACATTTGTGTCGACACATTGTTGTCGAGACATTAGAAGAAAGTGTCGACACTTTTCAACAGTGTCGACACAATTTAAGTATTTTGACGCTCCTTTTCACCTTCGATTCTAGAAAGGTATAAATAGGTTTTCGCCATTGTTTGTCGACACGCTCACCAAAGTTTCGAGACCAAACTTGTGTGTCGACATCTCTCTTATCTAAATTCAAAATTTCTTCAAACCCTAATAGCGCCCAAGCTAGAAGAGAACATTAATGAAGGATATGAGCTTGTGCGATACGCCTTTGATGACGCGGAACCCGAAATCAAAGGTGTGGTAACCCTAATTGCCGAGACTGGGTTGGAATACCTTATATCAGAACCAATCAAGATCTGGAAGAAGGAGGTCGTTGAATTTTTTAGTGCAGCTTCACTTGATGATACTGGGCTCCAGATTAAATCCAGAGTTCATGAGACAAAAGTCAAGGTCACACAGAAAAGTCTAAGGAAGGTACTTCAACTACCAAGAACAAAAGAGGAAGAAGATGTATCTGCTTCTAAGACTAGCGAGGTATTGAGATGGTGTGGACTGGATTCAAACCTGAAAATTGGATCAGTTTTCAATAGAAAAGGGATGAACATCCAAGGAAAGTTTCTGTCTGAAATAGTTGGCAAGGTCATCCTGAGCAAGCCTGGAGGACATGACAGAATTTCAGCTCATATGTTCAGTTTGATGACAAGGATTATCTTCAAACTTAAGACTGACTGGTTAGTAGTTCTGTTTGATAAGATAAAAGAGAGCATGAAGAAGCCCAATCTAGGTAGAATTCTGAGTCTATACCTAGCTGGAAGTATTCCTGATGTGATGAACCAAGCTGCAGGTTCCAAGATAAACCACATGAGGAGAATGGATTTGAGAATTTTCTCTAGGTGGGATAGAGTATTGACAAAAGAAATGTCTACTCCAGAAAAGGACACACCTCAGAAGAAGAAGAAGAAGATAGCCATTGTGGCTCAATAATCCTCCAGCAGCTCTGAAGAGCAAGTGGTCTTTACTCCTGATGATGAAGAGACTGGAAATGCTGGACAGTCTCCAGCAAGACAAGAAGATGCACAGAGGCAGGGGGAGCTACCACCAGCTGGCCCAATTCACCTGGATCCACTCCAGGGGGAGCCTCTACTTGTGTAAGAGCCAACTCCACTAGAGAGTGAAAGGGCTACCCAAACCATTCTAGAGGTAATCACTGAAATTAATCAAATAAATTTCACTATTGAGGATGAAGTTTTGATTGATCCATTACCTGATGTTCATCAGCAAATACAGATACAACCTCAACCACAAGATGTTGTCATGGAGGACACATCTATTGCTGATAAAGTGGTTGATGAGATCAGAGATTCTCCAGCCCATTCTCAACAAGAATTCACCTTAGAGGAGCTATTCCCTGATCTTGTACATACAGACCTTGAGAGAGAAATAGCTGCAGTTGGGGGGGGAGAAGGCAAATATTGAGGGGGAGCATGTGGAGATTGTAGAGGAAACTGCAAGCAAGGAGACTGAGGAGCCAAGAGATGCTGAAGGGATACCAAGGACTTAGAAGGATTCACATCCTAGTCCTAAGGATAAAGTAGACATAGTCAGCACTTCTGCTTCCGAGGATGAAGAGGCTGCTAGAGCCAAGAAAAGGAAGTTCCAAGTATTAAAGAGAAGAAGCCAGAACTATAAGAAAGCCCTACAGACAATTGCTCCACAGCCTGCCCCATCTACTGATTATAGTTCATTGATGGTGGCTTTGCAGATCAAGCTAGATGAGCAAAGGAAGGCTTTACAAACCTATATGGATGAAGGCCATAAGTCACTTCAGTTTGATCTTGCACAAGACATCAAATCTATCAGATTTGAAGTGAATCAAAACAAGAAGGACATGATTGACTGCTGGCATAAAGGAGGAAATGCAGTGGTCTATCTGGCTACACATCAAGAGAATCTCAAGAAACATCTTGATGATCTGGCACTGAAGCAAGGCTATGTCCTAGAAAACCAGATAAGGATGAATGATAATCTCACTGCTTCACATAATGCCATTATAACTGAAATGACAAATATAGCTACTGCACAGCCTACAGTAAGTGCCACCGCCATAGAAGAATTTGATAAGAAATTACAGGAGAGTCTTACTGCTGTGAAAACTGCCATTGAAGATTCTCAGAAAGCTATTTCTGCCCAGCTTCAGAAGTTCAAACCTTTTTATAAGGATGGAGTAAACTATCTGAATGCCCAGATCAGGTTTCAAAAAGATGATCTGCAGGATCACATAGAGAGAGAAGTCATAAAGGAGGAGAGGATATTAGTCAAAGCTGGATTTGATCATGCCAAATGGATTTCAAACTTCATCAGATCCACCCTTGGATATCCACATTTATGTGATGATGACAATGTTGCAGAGTTTGGAATAAATCCTGCATACTTTGGAGGAGAGCAGGCTGAAGTAGCTCAAGTGATATACCCTCCTGCAGACTTTGACATGATACATCAAGAGATACAGACTATGTATAGTCCTCCTGAAGATGCTCACAATGTCATCATTGAGAAAGTTGTCCATCCTGTGCCAAAGGCAATCTTAAAAGAGCAAGAGGCTTTGTTAAAAGAACAAGAGGCCCAATTATCTAAGAAAAGATTCAGAGAGCAAACTGAATTAAGGCCAGATTTTGAACAATGGAGCCCCACTTCCAGGGATATCATCTTGACTGCTTGGAAGGCTGCTAAGGACAATGTCCTGGATATATGCAAGTGGTATTCTGACCTGTAGTGGAGAAAACATGAGAATAGGAAATAGGCCATTGTACAATATAGAAGGAAGGCTAAACTGGGAAAGCTACCTCCTAATGCACAGGAGACTAGCAAGTATTTCCCCAAGCCTTATCACTATTTTGAAAGGCAGAAGATAAAGGCTGAAGAGCTGAAAAAGACATATCTTAAAGGGAAGAAGCCTGCTGCTGCTGATGACAATGAAGCTCCAGTTCAAGCAAAGATTCAATCTGGAAAGGGGATTGTAATCAAGGAACCAGAGCAGCCATAGGATAGCATTTTCTTAAGTTTACAAATTGTAATCATTTGCATTAAATTCTATGTAAACTTTTGATTAATGAAAATATTAGAATTTGTAAGAACAATGTTATATGTTCAATCTATTACATTAATTATTCTGAGATAATTGTTTATACATGTTCTGTTCATACATGTTTAAGTATTTACCCTGTCATATATTACTGTTTTACATCATACTGAGAATTTATTATGTATGGTGTATATCATTGACTAAGGGTTATGACTTCTCTAAATAGGGGGAGATTGTTGGGTACATTGGAATATATGTACCTGATTTGAAGAAGCCTCACCCTACTCAATGATATACATCAATGTGTATTTGATGTGCTTTGAGTTTATTTGTGCAGGTTAAGTAACTGCAGGTTTGCAGGAAAAGTTTCTAAGCCCATGTGTCGACACCTAGAAGAAAAGTGTTGACACTTAAGAAGGCTTGTGTCGACACCTAGAGGAGATGTGTCGACACTTGGAGTAATTGTGTCGACACCAGGAAGGCAGAGTCGACACCAGAAGGAAAGTGTCGACACATACAGGCAGTGTCGACACACAATGAAGAAATGTCTACATAATCAGTGTCGACACTTAGAAGCAGTGTCGACACTCAGAGAAACTTTGTCGACAACAAAAGTGTCGACACTAGAAGGCTGTGTCGACACTCAGCAAACTTCAACAAAGTTCAAGTACATGTGTCGACACTAGGAGGCTGTGTCGACACTCAGCAAACTTCAACAAAGTTTAAGTACAAGTGTCGACACAAAGGAGATGTGTCGACACTCAGCAAAGTCTCAACACATGAAGAATGTGTCGACACAAAGGAGATGTATCGACACTCAGCAAAAGTTTCAACACAGAATGCATGTGTCGACACAAAAAAGATGTGTCGACACTTAGCAAAGTCTCAACATTAGAAGATGTGTCGACACAAAGGAGTTGTGTCGACACACAGCAAGAATCAACAAAGTATTGAAGAAGAAGGACTTGTGTCGACACACAGGATCAGTGTCGACACATTCTGAAGAAGCAGTGTCGAGAAGCAGTTACAACAACACAAGGAGTTGTGTCGACACTATGAAGGCTAGTGTCGACACTTAGTCTACTTGTGTCAACACTTGGTCTATTTGTGTCGACACATGAAGACTATCTGTCTCGACACTTTCAGACAGTGATAGAGATTTCAAGAAGTGACTGGATGACTTGACAGCTGTCATTTCAACCACTCAACTGCTACTGTCAGAGCTGTCAGAAGATCATTAGAAATCAGATCAGCCGGTCATCATGAAGAAAGCTTATATAAAGGCTTATTCCTTCAACAGAAGGGGTATGATTGAATGAAGTGAAAAACAACACAACAAGAAGAAGACCTTCAAGAGAAGATCTAAGAAGTTGGAGAGAGAGCTCCTTCTAAGAAGACCAGCTGTTGAACCATGCTGATAAGGAAGATTTAGATTGAAATCAGAATCTCAAGTCAGCAGTTGATTGAAGATCATCTGCATAGAGATACAACCCTACTGTGTTCTAATTCAAGAAGCTTTGAATAAAGCCAAGGGAGGTTGATCTCAGTCAAGTTCTTCCAAGAATTCATCAAGAAGCCAGTCAACTCATCTCTCTCTATCAAGAGTTGTGGTTATATACTTTGTATTTTCTAATTTCTGTAGGATCTTGTATAGATCTGAGTTGTAAGCCTAAATATATAATGGCTGAGGTAGAGCCTGTGAGCCTGAGTGTAGGAGAATCATTTCTCTGAGTGTAGGCCTTGTTGAAGGCTGAGGTAGGGCTGTTGTGCCTGAGTGTAGGTCTTGTTTAAGACTGAGTGGTAGGGCTTGGTGCCTGAGTTGTAGGAGTGAGATCACTCTGAGTTGTAGGAACCTGCTTGAGGTTCTGAGGTGTAAGATCTGAGGATCTGAGGAGAAGTGGAGAAGTTAGGCCGAATCTAGTACACTACTAGATAGGCGAAGGGGGAAAGTGGATGTACCCAGACCTTGGGGAACCACTATAAATCCTGTGTGCACTCTGTGAATGTATGCATGTATGATTGCTGTGCTGTGATACTTGTAGAATTGCAATTACTGTACTGTATTTCTACCTATAAAGTTAAAAAGATATAGGTCACCTATTCACCCCCCTCTAGGTGATTAGGCACTATTACTTTCAATATGGGCTTTCGGCTAAACACAAAAGTTGAAGCCCTTGAAAATACCGTTCCAACGAATGGTTGCACGACTTCTAGCAAAGTCTGTAGCCATGGGAAAGTCTAAACGGAAATGGTATTCAATAAATCCTGCATGAAGAAATTGTGTTCTGTACGCGGCGGACTTCAAGTCCGATTTCAAATAGGATAATGTCAAATCTGGGTTGAGGACTGAATACGGGAGTTGTAGACCACGGAAAGACCTTTCCATCGTGTAGTTAAACGTCTTCACCGGATTCCTACAGCTTCGGGAATCTCCGGTCGAAGTTGCTGTCCAGATTCAACCTGCACCTAAATTCTGGGCTTTAATGGAAGATAGATTTGGATTCAGTGGAATTAATATTGCAAGATACTTGGCTTGGATGAACCCTTATGATTAATCATTTGTTGCATGATTGATGTAGCTTATTAATCAGATTTCAAATAATAAATTAGTGAAACAATCTTATTTAAACGAATTGAATTGGTAGGAATTGAAAGCTTGATAATTGTGCACTTCATGTTTATATTATGACATTATCAAATGGAAAGTGTGATAGATCTTTATATGCGCATCATGTTTATATTACGTTGTCATCATTTGGAAAGTCATATAGATGAATAGATTATGACCATGAGTATGTTTGATGAATGAAATGAGTCTAGTAAGTGCGGTGTTGACCGTCACTTGTTTTGGTTGTGTTGAGATAAGGTATGGATGGATGGTTGGGTTGTGTCCTCGTGCTTACTTCTGAGGCCCCTTCCATGTTATGTTGATGTGGTATTTGCATGTGGTGTGAGTCGACACGCGGTGTCGTAATCCTAGGTTAAGGATAGTGTGGCAGGTCTACGGGCTCGCCAGTCGTCATACCGACGGGAGTCGACAGTTAGACTTTGGGCAGTTGGGCTTGGTCCTTGGTGTTCACGTCCTGGGGCTCCTTCCGTGCCAGGTGAACGGTTGGGCTTGGTCCTCGTGCTCACTCTGAGGCTCCTTCCGGGTCACATAAGGTCAGTTCGGGGCTTGGTCCTCGGTGTACATCTACTTGAGGCTCCCGCTGGGCCATAGTACGCATGGGCTCCGCTATTGTGTTCTTAGCGTTGAGGCGTACGGAGGCCTAGGTGAAGTAGTGTGGATACTCGTCTAGTAGTAGAAGAGCCCGTTCTACTATCACCGCCTGGCCACGGCGGCTGATGCCTGAGAGGTTAGCTACCTACTCGAAAAGTGGGAACTATAGTCTGTGTCGACATAGCAATTGCATGGGAGTGCATGGGTGAGTCATTGCATAACATTCATAGCATTTCATATCATTGCACAACAAGATCCTCAACGTATAAGTTTGTATGGGCACTCTTATACGATGAGTTACTTTTATGTAACCCGATCCTTAACTAATAAGTTTGTATGAGCATTCTTATAAGTTAAGTTACTTTCCTGCTGTTACTATACTTGCTAGCTTAGCGTAGCTCTTAAATAACTGCTGATTATGATACTGTTACTCTTACACTATTGCCACCTGCTTGTACCTGTTATACTTATACATATTGTTCTCGTGTTCCTTTTCCTCGCCCGGTGCCGAGGAGTCGCCGGGGGAGCGGATGTGAAACCACTTAGTCGTTTCGACTAACGGTTGCTATGTCTTCTTTTTAGGAGGTCACGCCGCAGGTAGAGCAGTCGCAGACTACGTAGGAGGACAGCCAGGCCATGACGATAGGGCCTGAAGTGACGGTGCCGTCAATACCGTCGGTTACTGATGTTAGTATTTGATACTCTGATGTAGCCCATTTGGGCAATATTTAGTTGTACTCTGATATTTTGTAGAAGTATGTTTTAGATTCTATTTGTTGATGTATTTGGACATTATTACTTAGTGTGGATTTGACTTCTTGCTTATTATATTTGGTTGGGTTGGCATGTTCTATTGATATTGTTGTAGCCGGCGGAATAGGCGTCTTGTGGTACAGGTTAGCCCGTGTGCTAATGCTACCGCAAGGCGGCTGTTCCGGGCATAAGACTCCCCCTTCATGCCGTCTTTTGGGATCTGGGAGGGGCGGGGTCTTACAAAGACCGCCTTCTTACATGGAGACTTGGAAGAAGAAGTCTACATGTCTCAACACGAAGATTTTGTAGTCAAAGGTCAAGAATCTAAAATCTGCAAATTAATTAAATCTCTTTAAGGATTGAAACAAGCTCCTAAGCAATGGTATCAAAAATTCGACTCCGTAGTCTCTCTTCTTGGTTTCAAATCTAATGAATTTGACAAATGTGTCTATGCCAAACAAGACAGAAATGGAATTATCGTATTATGCCTTTATGTAGATGATATCTTAATTTTTGGAAATACAATTGAACTAATTAATGAAACTAAATATAATCTCTCTTCCAAATTTGATGTGAAAGATTTGGGAGTAGCAAATATCATATTAGGAATGAAACTAGTTAAAACTGATTCTAGTGTTTCTTTATCTCTATCACATTCGATTGAGAAAATGTTAAATAAATTTAACTTATACGATTCCGCTCCCGCTTCTACTCCATATGACGCTAACACAAAACTTTGTAAAAATATGAGTGAACCGGTTGATCAACATAAGTATGCACAAATGATAGGATCACTCCTTTACATAGCTAACCGCACTAGACCCGACATTTCCTATGATGTAGGCCGACTTAGTAGATATACTAGTAATCCAAGTGATGACTATTGGATAACATTAAATAGAATATTTAAATACCTTCGTGAAACTATAGATTATAGTTTAGTGTACCCGGGATTTCCCGAAGTACTAGAAGGATTTTCAGATGCCAATTGGGTAACTGATTCGCTAGACGTTAAGTCAATGACTGGATATGTGTTCCTCCTTGGAGGAGCCGCCATTTCATGGGCTTCTACAAAACAAACAGTCATTTCTAGGAGTACCATGGAATCAGAGCTTATAGCTCTGGACACAACTTGTGCCGAAGCTGAATGGATCAAAAATTTACTTTCAGAAATTCCTTTTCTTGCAAAACCTATACCTGCTATTTCTTTGCATTGTGATAATAAATCTGTTATTGATTTAACTGCATCTAATAGTACTAATTCCAAAATGAACAAGTTCATGAGAATCAGGTACAAATCAGTGAAGCAAAGAAGAAAAGAAGTGATATCACTCAACTATGTAAAGTCAGAATTGAATCTGGCTGATAATCTTACCAAGGGATTGTCCCGAAGGGAGGTTTTATTGTCATCGAGGGGAATGAGGCTTAAGCCCACATGATTTGCTACCAACGGTGGATACCCAACCCATGTGATTAGAGATCCCATGAATTGGGTTCAATGCGGTAGAAACGAAACCATTGATGTAGCGTAGTTGGGAGCACAAATTTGAAGGTTGAGAAAACTTTCTCCCCATTTCTATGATGTTGTGCTCTACGTAACATGATAGGATTAACGTCAAGTTCTTAATGGTTGCCAAAGGCATATACCTTTGCGAGATATGGTTACGAATATCTCTTGAGGCACCACCTATGTGGGGGGTAGTCGCGAGGCCGCGACTTTGGGATCCGGGCTGCACCCTAAGAACCCTCATGAAAAATCAAGGAATGTGCATGGCCATTAACGCGCACACCTCCATAACCCAAGAACAACCAATCTTTTGTGTGCTTATCTAATTTGCCGGTAAAAGTTTATAATTCAAAGCCTCTAGCACATTATACTCTTTGGTAGAGGAAATAAGTACTAAGTATAGATTTAAGATAATCACTCCACATATACCCATTACATTAGATACAACTTGATGAAGCAAATCTGAATTTGATTTTATTTATAAGTAATACTATAATATATGAAGTTCGCTTTTGGTTTTTCGCTTTTGTGGGGATTGTTAGAAATTTGATATATATATATATATATATATATATATATATATATATATATATATATATATATATATATATATATATATATATATATATATATAACATTTCTTATATGAAGCGTATTTATTGGAGCCTTTAGGTTTTGGTGTTTGGGCTCCTTTTTTAAAGGGAAAAGCTCCAAAACCAAAGTGGAGGGAATCCAAAATTTGGAGGGAACCCCACTTTCCCTAAGGATGAATTCCTTTTGTCCCACTTTGTCTACCTCATTTCATATAGGGGTGTATATAAGTAAAGTTCCTCATTTCTACATGTTCAAAAGAACATAAGGAGAAACTATGCACCACGCGCGCGCGTGCGCGCGCACACACCGCATCGGACCTGATTCGGATTCGGTTTCGGATTTCGGATAATTTAATTGAATTGTTAATTTTGCTCCAATTTGTTTTGTCTTGGTTGCTCAGTAGCCTTTTTGTCGAGCACCGCGTTTCGTCGGCCGCTTTTCGTCGATCGTCGACCGCTTTTCGTCGACCGCTTTTCGTCGACCACTTTTCGTCGATCGTCGACCGCTTTCGCCAGAGGTTTCGTCAACCGCTTTTCGTCGACCGGTTTTGTCGACCGCTTTTCGTCGATCGTCGACCGCATTTTCGTCGACAGCTTTTCGTCGATCGTCGACCGCTTTTCGTCAACGGCTTTTTCGTCAGGCTTTAATTTCGCTGACGTTTCCAACGTGAACATTCATAACCGTCAAATTTATGACAAATTAATTTTCTTACTATTTACCGAGATTTGAAAAATTGTCTTTTCATGAATCATTTTAGAGATGATATATTTTTTGATTCTACCGGTTGCACGGACACACGCTGATTTGTTCTTCTTTTTTCTACATTTGCTTCATCAAGTGGTAGTTCAGGGTGCTCTGTGCTTCTTCGGTGTCCGCGCAGATCGGAAGTTCGGGATCTAGCCGGGTGTTGTACCTTGGAGGAGTGAGCATCGGTTGAAAGCCCTGCCGGAGGGTGGTGCAACTTATTTAGGGCAGTGATCACACGCCTTACCCAGGCTCGATTTTAAACTATAAAATTTTATTTCTCTCCTTCACTATTTAGATCTAATTTAAAAGATCAAAATTCTCTCTCTCTCTCTCTATATATATATATATATATATTATTCTGAAATAAATAGAAAAATTACTCCAACAGTATGCCCCCTAGGACTAACCTGATTCTAACCAGGCCCGGGCTTAGGCTGTGTTTGGGAAATCGGTCGGAGGTCATTCCGGCGGTGCCGAGCCGGAGGAGAGAGAAATCTGCCGGTATAAACTGTCAACCGGAGCTCGCGGTGCCTCCGATTGAGAACCGGTCCGGTGGCACTCCGGTGAGGAGCGAGAAATGTGCGCAGCAGGTGTCCCAAACGGCCGGTCGCAACGGTGGCTGGTGCTCTCACGACCAGCGGGAAAATGACCGATTCGCTCATGTTCCAGCCGGCAGTCGCAGATGGGAGGCGCGCTGGTTTCCCAAACGCTGTGCCGCCGGCTCGGCCCCGCCGGCCTTTGTGAAAGGGTCCACGCCTTTTTTCCCAAACGGAGCGCCCCCGGCTTGTCCCCACTGGCCATCGTGAAAGGGTGAACTCTGTTTCTTCACAAACGCCTGGCCTCCTGCTGGTCTCCGTCGGAACGATGCTCTGCCCGGATGTCAAACACGGCCTTAATTAAGCCTAGCCCGAGCAAATCCGCGACTGGCAAGGGGAACTATACTTTATTTACACCTCTAATTATTTCCAGCATTTTCCTTTTTTTAGAAATTTACTGGCTAAATTATAGCATTTGTTTTACATGAATTGAAGTATTCAATTTGAATATGGACTAGATCCAAGGGGGCACGTACCCTTCCAATAAAAATAGGAACTGAAATTGATTTGAATCAATTTAAGTTGTGCTCCTAACAATCCATCAGGAAGTCAACTTAGAAATATTTAATTTTTCTCCATTGAAACATTTTAAATATTTATCCAAATGCAAAGTTTCACTTTCATAGAGAAAAATAACATTTTTTAGCTTTCTTACAAATATTTTTCCCGTCCTGGCAATGATTATTTTTTTGTTTTTTTAAAAAGTAATTTTATGTATAAATTTATTTGGAGTATGTGCAAATCAAGATTATGTGTAATTAATTTGACATTTTCTAATTTATAGTTAAGAAAATTTATTTGCATATATCAAAATTGATTTGCATTTAACACTACTTTTAAAAAACGTGTTTTTTATAAAATATTCAACTTTTCAATTTTCTTATTTTTATTATAATTTTTTATAATAATATTTAATTCATGAAATTGAATTTTATTTAAAAAAGTGCTCTAGCTTCAATTTTTATTTAATTTTGACTTAGAAATTTAAAAGTGACGCAGAATTGGGGCAGAAGCAACTTTTTCCATTAAAAGAATAACATTAGCTCAAATTAATTTGAGCCACGAACGACTTAAGACTTTTTTGGGAGGAATTATTTTCACCGGTCAAGCGGCTACGATCACATAAGCAGGTTCATAATTAAGATTCAGTTCATGCGGTCGTAGTCACTTGACCGGTGAAAATAAGTGCCCCCAAACGAAGCCTTAAGATTCTTTCGGCAAAGCAGTGGTTGTTGTGAACATGGTGATTATAAACCGTCATCCGTTTGACGTGACACTTATAGTTTTACTCCCTCATAGGGATGAAATCTTTTTATGGAGGAATTGGTGTGCACTTAATCCACTTCCCCATGATCTCCACCAAGTTAGTGAGATCATGGATTTGACTGCCACACGTGCTATCGCCGCACACAATCGTTGCATGCGATCCCACTACATGCGCACCACAATCATAACCAACCGCCGGCTTCATCCCACTGGCGGCCCACGCCCGGCCGTCCCGCCCCCTGCGGTCGCGGATCTCCGCCCGCACGGGCAGCTGCGCCTGGCCGCTCGGCCTCCTGCGGCCGCCTCGCGCGGCCGAGGAGATCCGCCCGCGCGGAGGCCGCGCCGGGCCGCCCCGTCTCCCGTGCCCTCCTCTCGCGGTCGCGAAGCTCCGCCCGCACGGGCGACCGCACTGGGCCGCCCCGCCTCCCGTGCCCTCCTCTCGCGGTCGCGAAGCACCGCCCGCACGGGCGACCGCGCCCGGCCGCCCCGCCTCCCGCGACAGCGGAGCTCTGCCCACGGGCGGCCACGCCCCTGCCTCCCGCTGCCGCGGAGCTTTGCCCGCTCGAGTGGCCGCGCCCGACCACCCCTCCTCCCGCAACCGCCTCCCGCGGCCGCGAGGCACCGCCCGCTCGTGCGGCCGCACCCGGCTGCCCCTCCTCGCGGCCGCCTCTCGCGGTCACAAGCTCTCCCGCCGTGTTCGGGCATCCCGCCGGCCGCAATTTCCTCTATCGTCGGACGTCGTCGATGGGTTGGTCATCCTTGCATGGCGGCCCTTCCCCGCCGTTCGATCGCTCCAGGGTGATCAATCGTCATCTGTTTTATGCGTAACCACTCACTAACCATCATGGTTAGTGGGAGAGTATGTTTTATTAAAATATTGGTCTACGCACATTAGATTTAATAATTAAAATACACAACCCTAACCATTCTAAAAATAATTATGTTGGTGGTTAAGATGTGCGGATAGCCATATAACCACCTCCTGAAGGGTATAAAAGGAGCCTCAGGTGTTGAAGCCAAAAATGACCTCAACGGGAGTTCAAAACAGGGGTGCAACCAACACCTACTTATCTCAAGCCTCGACCCTCGACTAGATTCAAAGGACCTAAGACGGACCCAAAGCCTCAGTAGGGAGGTCCCACCTCACACCCGGAAGATCTCTGAGAGCTTCCCCTCCAAAGCCAAAAGCTGGGCTAGGAGCTCCTCAGAAAGCACTGGAGATTGGAAGATAATGAAAGCTTGTTTTCTAAGGAGCCCTTATGGGTCTATTTATAGCCTTTTGCTGACCTGAGATTACTGAAATACCCTTAGTTGATCTGCCAATAGCCAAATCCCGCCGTTTATCATGAGGGTATAGGGGTAATTTTACCTGAGGGTAATTAGGTCATTTTACCCAGGACCCTGGGCCCCACTCGGCGAGAACTCTGAGCCGAGAGCCTTCCTGTCCAGAGCCCGGCGCAAGCGGTCTCGCTTGCTTATAGGCGAGAGCTCCTCCAAGGCAGGAGCTTGGCGCAAGCGCAAGCGTTCCCGCCCACTCATGGGCGAGAACTTCTTCAGGGCGGGAGCTCCTCTGGCTAGCCTAATCCTGACCGTTGGTGTCTCCCGGTCTGACTCAGCGAATATGAGGTTGTACAGAATCCCCGCTCTTTTTGAGCTAGCTCTGCGCTCGAAAAGACACATCCAACCCGTAAATATTCGCTGAGCACGTGTCAACATCAGAGAATCTTTTGGTGGGTCGTACCGTGGCTATATATATGTGTTGATAGACGACCATAAATCCTCCCTCGAATCGTCGTTCATTGTCTGAGTTCTCGCTTCCTCCCGCGATGCATTCCAAGCGTGTTGACAAACCGCTCCCACAGGACCTTCAAGACCGTATCGATGTGGCCCAGGCGCGAGCCAAGGCTAACTGCGCCTTGGTTGCCCCCTGGCTGGCGAGAAAGTCGTCAGCTGCTGAGCCCTCTCAGCTAAAGAAGAAAAAGAAAGAGAAGAAGAGGGCGAAGGTGGTCCAGCGAGACCTGTCTCACGAGAACAGGAGCTCGCCTACCCCGACCCCAAGCCGTGCGGATGATCCCTCTCCGCAGAAGGTATGTCTCTTGACTCGATAATCATTGAAACCACTAGCTGTTTACGCGGGAGTATTCGTAGCTGACGCGATACTTCTCGCAGGAAACGGCCCCTGACGATGTCAGGCCCCCGTGGGAGCCCTTGGACTCATCATCTCGTCCTCCTGAGAATCAACTGCGGGTCTCGGAGGTCGCTCCTCCGCCTGACTCCCCGAGAACTGCAGGTATCTTTTCCACTCTCGCTCTTAACTCAGTCTCAGATTGCTGAATTGACTTCCCGCAGCACCAGCTTCCGCCAAACCGGGTCTCGCTACCCGGGAGAACGAAGTAAGGGTCGCTAATTGGCCTGCCCCTGCGGTTGATTCCTCCCTACCGGAGGGAGGAGTGGCTGTTGAATCTTCCGTAGCTCCCCAGGATGCCAGCCATCCCGCAGGAGAGGACAACTCCCCCTGCTTCCGACCAAGCCGGGATCACCACTCGCAAAATCTTCCCCCTGGAAAAGGAAAGCCGATCCACATCCTCTTTGGAACTGGGGGGGGGGGGGCCTTCCCGCCTGCCGTCGGCCGGTGGTTCTCGCCATACTGTACGTATGCAGTATGTTTATCGTAATTATCGCTTAGCTCTCGCCATGACCGTGGAACTCTTTTGTCAGGGGATCCGAGCTCGCGGTTGGGAGCTGACGTAGAGGAAGAAGATGGAGAAGACGACGAAGACAGAGAGGGGGAGGACGACGAGAGCTCCACTTTCCCTTCTTCTGACGAGATGGAGGAAATCTTGAACAGCGTCGGGAGTGCCAAAAGGCGGGGGAAGAGGGTTGTCGCCGTCCTATCGAAGCTTATATGGCGAGAGCGGGCCCATTACTACGCGGCGAGAGAGTTCCTCCAATCGGTGGAGAATAGGCTGCAGGCTCTGGAGCGAGACTACTTCATAGGCGAGACGGATTGGCCAGGTGGGCCTACCGCCGGGTCTTCTCCCGAACGGTGTATTGCGCAGATCCGAGACCTGTCCCGCCGAATCAACCTAGGATGCACCGTCTTATCGTCCTATTTCAACCCGCAGGCGCCACCAAGGACTAGGCAGCGGGAACGAGGACGATGGCGGTGGGAACCTTATTGATTCGCGAGATCTCCTCCTTTCTTACCCCTGGCCTTCCCCTTCCCCAATGTACCCTGTTATTTTCATCAGTCTGTAACTCATAACTGTGTTATTATTATTATTATTACTTTTTATTCAGCTCTCGCTCGACGAGAGTAATCTCTGCTTCCGCTCGTTTTACTTGTCGCGTGTCATCTCAAAATGTCTGCGCTAATCAGATTTGTCGGCCCATCGCTGTTAATCTTGGGCGGGAAACCGAGGCGCCGCCGACTTAGGGTGTGACGGCTGTACCCCCGCCGCCTTTTTGGGAATAGTCATGATGATCACGGTTTTCTATAAATAGGGAAGTCTACCTACCATATTTATTTCTCTGATCCGAAACCCGTGCCTTTTTCCTCGTCGCTTTCGTGGTTTGTCGAGAGCTCCTACTTGCTTCCGCTTCCCCCTCCCGTTCTCGCTCAGTTCTCGTTCTCGCCTCTCTTCTAAAGACCTTGCCCTCAACCTCACAAGCACGATGCCGGGAGGAAGCGAGGGACGCTCTAATTGCGCGGAAGCCTTCCAGAAGCATCAGTTCCCCTCTTGTAGCCTGATCATGGAGGAGTTCCAACTGATCCAGACCCGTTATGTTCCCGCCGGCTTCACCGCGCGAAACCCCGGTAACCACGATAGGGTGAATAGTGCGGGGGAGGGGGAGCTCGCCATCCCCCTTGAGCACTTTGAGGTGGGCTTCCGCCTCCCCCTCTGGCCAGAGATGCTCCACGCCCTCCGCTACTATGGAGTGGTTCCCGCGCAGTTGAATCCTAACTCGGTCGCGATCCTTGTGGCATTCATCTGCTATATGCGATGCGAGAGGATCAAGTTCAACCTCCCTATCTTCTGGAAGCTGTTTACCTTCCGCGATAAGGGAGGGGTGGTTTTCTTTTTGGGGCAGCTGCTCAAGACCACCGGTCTCGCCAACAAGCACCATCATTGGGGCGAGAAGTTCGCCTTCGTTTCCGGCGATTTTGGGAACGTTCCTCTCGCGCCCATTCAGTATGAGGACGCCGCTTACAAGCCACCCTCCTTGGGCTCGCGCGAGAGCGCTCTCCTTGAGTTCTTTGGAACCAAAGATTTTGACATCTAGTTCCTCAGGCGGGGCGTCGATTCTCTCCTCCCCATGCCTCCGGGCGAAGGTACGGTCCCGCCTTTAGCTCGCTATTCCTCCCCCTCTTTTAAGATTAGGGCTGAGTGATGTCGCCTCTGCAGGAGAGCGCGAGATCCCCCTGCGCTAACCTTTCGATGAGGCTCACGCTGCCGAGAGCCAAACCGTGAGAGATCCGCTGGCTCTCGCGAAGTCCGCAGCTCAAGCTTGCCGGGACGAGCCAGCCCCGCTTCCGGCGACCGGCGTCGGGAAGCGAAAGCCCGGTGCCCCTTTGCCCCCAGCGCTTAAGAGGCCCAAAATAACTGCTGCCGAGAAGGGTAAAGCCGTAGCTATTCCGCCCACCCAACCTCCCGCTCCAGGCCACTCCTTTGAAGAGATCTTACAGGCCGCCAGCGAGATCGCTGTTACCAGGGGTGGTGCCGAGGCACCTGCCGAGAACCCCCCGGCCCCCGGTGGAGTAGATGGCGAGGGAGCTGCCGCCGAGACCTCCGCTCAATCTCTGCCTGGAGAGGTGCTGCGGGGTCGCCGTAATTTTGGTCTCGGCACGAAGTGCCTTGATGCGGAAAATAAACCGCTGCTTCAGTGAGAACCTGACGCCAACAGGGTCTCAATCTCGCCTCTTCTGTAACACCCCCATCCGTCGTATGACATATAATAGAAGGTCCAGCTGGAACCCGATGTCATATACCACGGACAGACGGGAGGGTTACGTATTAAGAACCAAACATTCTAATTAAGACTACTCGTCCTATCACAGAGCATTCTAGCGGAAGCTTTTAAATAGTTGAAAGAACCCAAAACTTAAATCCATAATCATGAATGTCCACATTCACATAACAAGAATGAAACCCAAATACACTGAAAGGGGTACATGGCCTTATGGCCTTACAAATATTTCACATATCAAATAGTGTCTTACATACATCGGCTCGCAGGCCGGCCACACATGACAAAATAAAAACAACTATTCGCTAAGGCCTTCGAGGGCCAGCACGACAACATGGGCTCCAGCCCACTATTTTGCACTCGCCTCCACAGGACCTGCAAGCAACATTCCACCGTACGATGGCAAACAATGCAACAGTCAGCAAAAGCCGACTAAATTATAACGACCCCATCCCTTTCTCGGGACGGCGGTGCTCCTTCCCTGCATATCATTAGCTCAGTTAAACAATTATGTAAAAAACATACTTCGCCACAGGTGTAGGCTCGCACGGCCAAACACCCCGTGCACTCAGGGTACATTAACGGTGAATCCTGACACTTCAGCGTCTTCACCACCACCCCCAGGATGGCAACAACATGAGCATTTTAGCCTTCCTGACCACTGTCTAAGGCTCCCTACAATGCCAACGGCCAGTCCCCTTTTCGGGTCTCTCGCACCGAACCACATAGCCCAGGTCCAATTCCACTTGCATGTTGCTCAACCGCGTAGTTCACCTTAAGACGTACGCACGGGCCAAGCTTCTCTCGAATCCTAACATTACAAACAATCACATAGCCTAGTTATGTTCAAGGCCGGTTCCCAGACTGCCAAGTTAGCAGAACAACGATTCCGCTCAGTTTTTCGGGTGCGCCTTAGAGCTAACCTCCAAGGTTCCCTGCTGCAATCTACCGCGCAGAAACCCAAAACCCCCAAAGCACGGAGTCTTCTCCGACAAATCATAACAAATGAAACATAACCGATCCAGACAATACACGTCCGGGTAGGCTTCACACACAATGCTTATGCCCGTACTTCGATTCCGGACTCTATATGCAACACAAGTGGGACTATTCACATCAACCCCAAGGAACACCACGCACTCACCACACACTCGCGGGAGCGGGTTTCCCTAAGCAAAAAAGGAAGAGCTTCACATGCTCAAGTGGAGAATCATTACCCTTGTAGTCCGCTTTTGCGCCATGGAAAAACTACACGGATAGAAGTCTTCGCAACGAACTTTCCTCCACGGATCCGCTCTCAGATCTCAAAACGGTGCTCTGATGCTTCGCCGGTGGCCGGAATCCTCCTCCTTCTTCCTCCTTGCTCTAACTCCTTGGAAAGATAAAGCTTTGGAGAGAAATGAAGGATTCAACTCCCATTCACGGCCTTAACAGAGCAGTAAACCACCTGGGTCGTTGGATCTTAATTAAAGAAAACGAACGGCTCCGATCTGCACAAAAATCAATAGACCTGGGCAGAACACGGCTTGGCACACGGCCGTGTCCCAGGCCGTGTGCCTCGATCCAGGTACGATCGTCGAACACAGAGACTCACACGGGCTCAGACACGCCCGTGTCTCACTTGACACGCCCGTGTCTGGTCCTCGACACGCCCATGTCCTGGGGTGTGTCACATATAACCGCCACGCCAACCGACATGACCCTGCTGAACACGGGTACTGACACGGGTAGGCACACGCCCGTGTCATTTAGCCGTGCTCCTTGTCGTGTCCTTCTCGGGATGAAAACGGCCAAAACATCAGCCAGACATGGCCTTGGACACGACCGTGTCCTAGGCCGTGTAACCCTATACATGCACCAAAATCCCATTTTACGTGACCAACTCAAATACAATTTTCGGGGTGTTACAAATCTCCCCCACTTAAGGAATTTCGTCCCGAAATTTAGTAAAGGTACACAAAATTACAAGTTACCTGAATGGAATAACTCGGGGTATTCTTCCAACATAGTTTGCTCTCGCTCCCCAAGAAAGCTCCTCACGTCTGCAATTATCCCAACGGACTTTAACCATTCAGATATCCTTGTTGCGGAGTCGCTTGACTTCAACGTATTCTATACGTATAGGCTTGACCTTTGTCGTCAACTCGTAATCAACTGGTACTTGATCAACCACAACTATCTTCGAAGGCTCTTGCTCCGCCTTACACAACACCGATACGTGGAACACGTCGTGTAGCCCACTCAACTCCACCGACAGCTTCAATCTATACGCTGCTTCGCCAACACGCTCCAGGATCTCAAATGGTCCAAGGTATCTCGGACTCAGCTTCTTCAAGCGTCGAACCCGCGAGACACCCTTGAACGGTTTGATTTTCAAGTACACTCAGTCGCCAACACTGAACTGCACGTTCCTATGATTGACGTTATAGTACTTTGACTGTCTGTCCTGAGCGATCTTCAACTGTTCCTGAATTGTCCGTATCACTGAAGTGGCATCTTCCACCGCTTGATGTTTGTAAAGCTTCGACTCGCCCGTCTCCAACCAAGACAACGGCGTGCGACACTTTCTCCCGTACAAGGCTTCGAAAGGCACCATTCCAATACTCGCCTGAAAGCTGTTGTTATACGCAAACTCCACCATGTACGGTTGATCTTCCCACTACTTTCCAAAGTCTAGGATGCATATGTGAAGCATGTCCTCCAACATCCGGTTGACCCTCTCGGTTTTGCCATCCGTCTGCGGATGAAAGGCTGTGCTGAACTTTAGCTTAGTACCCAATAGACTATGCACCAACCTCCAGTCATTCGACGTGAAGCGTCCATCTCGATCATTAACAATACTGCGGGGCACACCGTGCAACCGTACAATATTCTCCACATAGAGTTTGGCCAACCTTTCCACCGGATCTTCCTTCCTGATTGGGATGAAGTGCGATACCTTTGTCAACCTATCTACGATCACACAGATGGCGTCGTTTCCCCTCTGCGACTTCGGCAAACCATGCACAAAATCCATAGATATGTCGTCAAATTTCCATTCCGGGATAGGCAAGGACTTTAGGAAACCTCCGGGCTTCTGGCACTCCGCCTTAACCAAGGCACAAGTTTGGCACTTGGCCACATAAAGTGCTACATCCTTCTTAAATCCTGGCCACCAAAATAATCTCTTCATATCTCTATACATCTTCATGCTTCCCGGGTGGATTGAGTACTTGGTATGATGAGCCTCGTACATCAACTCCTCCCAAAGATTATCCGCACTAGGAACGCATAGACGACCATCCTTCCTTAGCAACCCATCCTCAACAGCAAACTGGGAATTTGACCCATCCAATGATTCATCCAAGATCTGCTTCATGCTGTTATCCTGAATCAAAGCCCGCCGAACTCTATCAGCTAGGTCACACTGCACTTCGGTCCAAAATAGTTTCGCCTCAGTACTAGACTGCTTGTCGACATAATATATCTCCAAAGCCTCCAACTTACGGACCAATCTCTCATCATGTACCGATAACCAGTTGGCATGTGCAGGAACCTTACGACTTAACGCATCCGCCACTATATTACCTTTCCCTGGCACATAATGTATCTTGAAGGTGTAGTCCCCTAAGAACTCCATCCACCTCCGCTGCCTCATGTTCAGATCCTTTTGATCTAACAGGTACTTCAAGCTCTTATGATCGGTGTATATATCGACTTTCACACCGTACAGATAGTGCCTCCACAGCTTTAAAGCAAATATCACGACCGCTAACTCCAAGTCATGAACCGGATAATTTCTCTCGTGAGCCTTCAATTATCGTGAATCGTAGGCTATCACACTCCTATGCTGTAGCAGAACATAGCCCAAACCACTGCCCAAAGCATCACTATAGATTTCGAACCTTCGGTTCCACTTGGGGAACATAAAATAGGCGTTGTGGTCAACCGCCTCTTCAACTCTTTAAAAGCCTATTGGCACTCCGAAGACCACACAAACTTCTGATTCTTCCTATTCAAAGTCATGAGTGGTAGCGCTATCCGCGAGAAGTCCTCTATGAAGCGCCTATAGTAGCCAGCAAGCCCCAGAAAGCTCTGGACCTCCACCACTGTAGTCAAAGCAGGCCACTCCCGTATCACTACTATCTTCGCCGGATCCACAGCTATCCCTTCTCCACTAACAACATGACCAAGGAACGCTATCGAGGATAACCAGAACTCACACTTGGAGAACTTAGCATACAACTGGTTTCTCCTCAATGTCTCCAACACCATATGCAGGTGATTGTAGTGATCCTATTCACACTGCGAGTACACTAGGATATCGTCGATAAATACTATCACAAAACGGTCCAGGTACTCTCTGAACGTCCTATTCATCAGATCCATAAACACGGATGGCGCATTGGTCAAACCAAACGACATGACCGTGAACTTGTAATGCCCAAACCGCGTACTGAATGCTGTCTTTGGGATGTTGCTCCCCCTTATCCTCAATTGGTAGTAACCGGACTTCAGATATAACTTCAAATATACTGTTGACCCAACCAACTGATCAAATAGATCGTCAATTCTCGGGATCGGATAATTATTCTTTTCCGTAAGCTTGTTCAATTCCCGGTAGTCGATACAAAATCGCAAGCTCCCATCTTTCTTCTTAACGAAGAGAACCGGTGCACTCCAAGGCGACGAACTTGGACGCACATAACCTTGCTCAAACAACTCTTGCAGTTGCACCTTCAACTCCGCCATCTCTTTTGGCGTTATCCGATAGGGGGAGCGTGACACCAGTTTGGCACCAGGTACCAGCTCAATATTAAAGTCTATCTCCCGCTAAGGAGGAGCTCCTAAGAGATCATCCGGGAACACATCAGGATACTCAGACACAACTGGGATACTGTCCAGACTAGGCCTAGGCGTCGAAGCCTGCACTAATGTGACAAACAGCTCTGCCCCAGACCGAACTGCCTTAATCATCTGAAGGGCCGACATCAAAACTTTCCCTGACCCCTTCATGACCGCAAACGTAGTCTCCCGTTCAGAATTTAATCCCAACCTAACCTCCTTTCGGTTGCAATCAATGTAAGCTCGCTGCTCCGAGAGCCAGTCCATACCAAAGATTTCATCGAACTCTACTAACGGTAGAATCAACGCTCGCAAATCAAACTCCTGATCCCCAATCCGAACCTTGACTACGCAGGCCTTATCCGCACGCATTGAGCACCCATTGGGCAACAACACATCCAGCTTGTCTTTTGCCATCGAGGGAGGGACCCCGATGCGCGTCACAAATCGTTCGGACAAGAAGGAATGTGAAGCTCCCGTGTCAAACAAGGCTCTCGCCGGACAATCGAGAATCAATACAAATCCTAGCAACAACAGACGTAAGCTAACACATACAAGAGGTAACAACTACAAAAGTTAATCTACTATAAATTAACTCATACCTGTCACCACGTCAGCTTGCTTTATGGCCTCTTGCAGACCAAGATTATAAAATCTAGGCTGGACTGGAGCATGATGGGACGCGGTTGACTCCACCGTCTTCCCTTTCTCCTCATAATTCGCTCCAGACTTCCTCTCGGACTTTGCCCGTCCGCTCCAACACTCACGAGCAAAATGCCCCGTCTTCCCACAGTTGTAGCAAGCTCCTGGGACTCGACTTGTGGTTGCCCCTGATACACCAGACGAAGGGGCTGAGTTCAAAGTCCTCTGCTTCTTGTTCCATCTGCGGAATCCTGACTTTGCACTAGGCACTTTGAACTCTGCCTTCTTTTCTCCTGGGTCCTTCTCTTGCACACTCTTCACAACCTTTTCCAGAGACCAGGCCGAGTTGACCAAGGCTAGGAAGCCCTGCGCTTTAGGCCCAGCAAGGAGTAACTGTAGGTCACCACGAAGACCCTCATAAAATCGGTTGGTCTTCCTCTCCTCTTCCGTAAACATAGCCCCAGCATACCGACCCAACCGTGTAAACTCGTGGAGGTACTCGTCCACGCTTCTGGATCCCTGAGTCAACCCAAGGTATTGGTTCTCCATCTCAAGCTTCTGAGCAGAGGGTAGATATCTGGCCAGGAACATTCTTGAAAATTCCTCCATAGGCACATCAGCAAGCTGCCTACCCACTAAGAGATGAAACTCCAACTCATCCCACCACAGCCTCGCTTCACCCACCAAAAGAAAGGTTGCTATGGTGTTCCTCTACCACTCCTCAGTTAACATGGCTGTCAAAACCCTCTTTATCATAGAGAGCCAGTCCTCAGCTTGAGCTGGCGTTCCAGTCCCGTCAAATACTGGGGGATTAAAGCCCATTACATGCTTAAGTTGCTTCTCCGTAGCTCTCCTCGGCTCTACCAGATCAACTGCTGCGCGCTCTATCACTCTCGGCTCTGCCACCCTAACCGGTTCTTACTCCACGACAGGAGGTGCGTGGTGCATTTGCCCTACAGGTTGGGCATTAATCATCGCAAATACGGCTTCAGCCACCATCCTAATAATTTCCGCTGAAGGAGGTGTAGTAGGCATGTCTCTCGGTGCACTACTTTCCGTCAATTGCGGATGCTCTGATTGACCAGCACCGCTCCTAGCTGCCTATAAAAGCAAAGACACATGATTAGATGACAACCAAATTGCTAAAAGCAATCATTGGAATACTCAGATTCCACAAAACAAGTGCATTTTCCATTCCTAAGTGGAAATTCATGGGTTCTTTTTGATGTTATAACGATGACGCACACATGTGCTCACCACCCCTTAAAAGAATTCGCCCACAAATTCATTTAAGCCTAACCGTAACCAGACCTCTGATACCAAATTGTAACACCCCCATCTGTCGTATGACATATAATAGAAGGCCCAGCTGGAACCCGACGTCATATACCACGGACAGACGGAAGGGTTACGTATTAAGAACCAAACATTCCAATTAAGATTACGCGTCCTATCATAGAGCATTCTAGCGGAAGCTTTTAAATAGTTGAAAGAACCCAAAACTTAAATCCATAATCATGAATGTCCACATCCATACAATAGGAATGAAACCCAAATACACTGAAAGGGGTACACGGCCTTATGGCCTTATGAATATTTTACTTATCAAATAGTGTCTTACATATATCGGCTCGCAGGCCGGCCACACATGACAAAATAAAAATAACTATTCGCTAAGGCCTTCGAGGGCCAGCACGGCAACATGGGCTCCAGCCTGCTATTTTGCACTCCGCTTCGCAGCACCTGCAAGCAACATTCCACCGCACAGTGGCAAACAATGCAACGGTCAGCAAAAGCCGACCAAATTATAACGACCACATCCCTTTCTCGGGACGACGGTGCTCCTTCCCTGCATATCATTAGCCCAGCTAAATAATTATGTAAAAAACATACTTTGCCACAGGTGTTGGCTTGCACAGCCAAACACCCCGTGCACTCAGGGCACATTAACGGTGAATCCTGACACTTCAGCGTCTTCACCACCACCCCCACGATGGCAACAACATGAGCATTTTAGCCTTCCTGATCACTGTCTAAGGCTCCCGACTATGCCAACGGCCAGTCCCCTTTTCGGGTCACTCGGACCGAACCACATAGCCCAGGTCCAATTCCATTTGCCCGATGCTCAACCGCGTAGTTCACCTTAAGACGTACGCACGGGCCAAGCTTCTCTCGGATCCTAACATTCCAAACAATCACATAACCCAGTTATGTTCAAGGCCGGTTCCCAGACCGCCAAGTTAGCAGAACAACGATTCCGCTCAGTTTTCCGGGTGCGCCTTGGAGCTAACCTCCAAGGATCCCTACTACAATCTACCGAGTAGAAACCCGAAAACCCCAAAGCATGGAGTCTTCTCCGGCAAATCATAACAAATGCAACATCACCGATCCAAACAATACACGTCCGGGTAGGCTTCACACACAATGTCTATGCCCGTACTTCGATTCCGGACTCTATATGCAACACAAGGGGGACTATTCACATCAACTCCAAGGAACACCATGCACTCACCGCACACTCGCAGGAGCGGGTTTCCCTATGCAAAAAAGGAAGAGCTTCACATGCTCAAGTGGAGAATCATTACCCTTGTAGTCCGCTTTTGCACCATGGAAAAACTACATGGATAGAAGTCTTCGCAACGAACGTTCCTCCACGGATCCGCTCTCAGATCTCAAAACGGTGATCCGATGCTCCGCCAGCGGCCGGAAGCCTCCTCCTTCTTCCTTCTTGCTCTAACTCCTTAGAAAGAGAAAGATTTGGAGAGAAATGAAGGATTCAAATCCCATTCACGGCCTTAACAGAGCAGCAAACCACCTGGGCCGTTGGATCTTAATTAAAGAAAATGAACGGCTCCGATCTGCACAAAAATCAACAGACCTGGGCCGAACACGGCTTGGCACACGGCCGTTTCCTAGGCCGTACGCCTCGATCCAGGCACGATCGTCGAACACAGAGACTCACACAGGCTCAGACACGCCCGAGTCTCACTCGACACACCCATGTCGGGTCCTCGACACGCCCGTGTACAGGGGCGTGTCACATATAACCGCCACGCCAACCGACACGACCCTGCTGAATACGGGTACTGATACGGGTAGGCACACGCGCGTGTCAAATGACACGCCCGTGTCATTTAGCCGTGTTCCTTGCCGTGTCCTTCTCGGGATGAAAACATCCAAAACACCATCCAGACACGGCCTTGGATACGGCCGTGTCCTAGGCCGTGTACCCCTATACAGACACCAAAATCCCTTTTTACGCGACCAACTCAAATACAATTTTCGGGGAGTTACATCTTCTACCCAGCTGGTCGGAGCGAGATGAGCTCACCAGCGAGGCCTTCTCCTTGGGCTACGGCCTCTACAGCCGGGAGAATGCCAATATCTACGATAAGATGACCACCAGGCTCCTGGCCTACGACTCCACCCGGGCCCTGATGCGCGAGATCGAGCTTGCGCATATGTGAGCACGTCAGAGTATCACCATCGACCGTAATTTCCAAGATATGTTCAAGGCCAGGGAGGAGGCGGTGGCTGAGGCGGCTGCCTTGAAGAAAGAGCTGGCAGATGCTAATCAACTGCTGTCTTTACGCCCGACGGAAAAGGCAAGTGCGACCTTTCGCGGCACTCGCTCTCGCCACTGCAGATTTCAACCTTTTCTTTCATGCTAACCTCTCGCTACACAGGATTCCGCTCAGGCCGTGGCGCTTCGCGGGGAGCTAGCCCAGATGCGATAAGAGAACATCCTGCTGAGGGACCAGCTCCGGCGCATGGAGGCGACTGCGCCCCCTCCTCCACCACTGGACGAAAGTTTGAAGAGCCGCCACTATTAAATCTATGACATTGACAAGCTCCTTCAGGCCAACGCTCAAGCTATAGTCAAGCTGATCCTGGAGACGCTGCGGGATGTAGGTTGCTTGGACGGGAGAGGCAAGTCCATCACCGCTCGTCAGCTTGTCCCTTGGCTCTTCGAGCCCGTCCCGAAGCCCCCAGGCGCGCCCGATTCCCCGCCTTCGGATGTCCCGAAATCCCCTGCCAGGGGTGGCGAGACATCCGGGGAGGGCTCAGGCGAGAGCTCTCGTGGGAGTTCAAGCAAGAGCTCGGAGGGATACAGCGCGTCTCATTGAAGGGCCCTCCTTTCTTATCTTTTGGTTGTATTGAGCGAGAATGCTCTAGACTTGTAATTATATTAAATACATTGTAAATATTTTGTATGTATGCCATTTTCTTTTTATTGCAAATGTGTTTGATACAACTGTTGAGGCCGAATGTTTCTCAAGCATGCTTTCGCCGAGGCCCTTGGCCCCCCTTAGGGTAGTCTCCCTTAGCGATGGATAGGAAAGAACCTGTCGAAAGAGCCCAGGGCTTAAACGTCTCACTTCTGTACTCTACCGAGAACCATCTGCCGGGAACATTGCTCGTAGGCCCTTTAAGGCGAGGCCGTCCCTCTTTAGCTTGCGCGAGCTGTTGGAAGCTTTCGCCTAACACTTCCCATTGTTTGACCAAGGATACTTTGTCTGGAGCCATTGTGCCGAGAACTTCCTTCGGCGAGATCTCCCTGGCGGAGACCTCCCCGCCGAGATCTCCTCTGGCCGAGACCTCTCCTGCCTGAAGGGGTCCTACCTCTTTTCATTCCGTGTTCCAGGTGCATTTCTTGCCCTACTCAGAACATCCGAGTCGAAGTGTATCCTCGGATCAAAAACCTCCCTCCCACAGGCGAGCCTTCGGGCCTGCCGGCTAACGAGAGCCTGCGCAGTGGGTCTACCTGGGGCCAAGCCGAGCTCGGGGTGCCGATGAAGTTTCATCAAACCAAACCTATCCCCCACAGGCGAGCCTTCAGACCTGCCAGCTAGATGAGAGCATGCGCAGCGGATCTACTTGGGGCCAAGCCGAGCTCGGGGTGCCGATGAAATTTCCTCAAACCAAACTTATCCCCCACAGGCGAGCCTTCGGACCTGCCAACTAGATGGGAGCCTGCGCAGCGGGTATACCTGGGGCTGAGCCGAGCTCGCGGTGCCGATGAAGTTTCCTCAAACCAAACCTATCCCCCACATACGAACCTTCGGACCTGCCAGCTAGATGGGATCCTACGCAGTGGCTCTACCTGGGGCCAAGCCAAGCTCGGGGTGCCGATGAAGTTTCCTCAAACCAAACCTTTCCCCCACAGGCGAGCCTTCGGACCTGCCAGCTAGATGGGAGCCTGCGCAGCGGGTCTACCTGGGGCCGAGCTTAGCTCGGGGTGCCGATGAAGTTTCCTCAAACCAAACCTATCCCCCACAGGCGAGCCTTCAGACCTGTCAGCTAGATGGGAGCCTGCGTAGCGGGCTTACCTGGGGCTGAGCCGAGCTCGGGGTGCCGATGAAGTTTCCTCAAACCAAACCTATCCCCCACAGGTGAGCCTTCGGACCTGCCAGCTAGATGGGAGCCTATACCACGGGTCTACCTGGGGCCGAGCCGAGCTCAGCGTGCCGATGAAGTTTCCTCAAACCAAACCTATCCCCCACAGGCGAGCCTTCGGACCTGCCAGCTAGATGGGAGCCTGCGCAGCGGGTCTACCTGGGGCCGAGCTGAGCTCGGGGTACCGATGAAGTTTCCTTAAACCAAACCTATCCCCCACAGGCGAGCCTTCGGACCTGCCAGCTAGATGGGAGCCTGCGCAACGGTTCTACCTGGGGCCGAGCCGAGCTCGGGGTGCCGATGAAGTTTCCTCAAACCAAACCTATCCCCCACAGGCGAGCCTTCGGACCTGTCAGCTAGATTAGAGCCTGCGCAGTGGGTCTACCTGGGGCCGAGCCGAGCTCGGGCTGCCGATGAAGTTTCCTCAAACCAAACCTATCCCCCATAGGCGAGCCTTCGGACCTGCCAGCTAGATGAGAGCCTGCGCAGCGGGTCTACCTGGGGCCGAGCCGAGCTCGGGGTGTCGATGAAGTTTCCTCAAACCAAACCTATCCCCCACAGGCGAGCCTTCGGACCTGCCAGCTAGATGAGAGCCTGCGCAGCGGATCTACCTGGGGCCGAGCCGAGCTTGGGGTGCCGATGAAGTTTCCTCAAACCAAACCTATCCCCTACAGGCGAGCCTTCGGACCTGCCAGCTAAATGAGAGCCTGCGCAGCGGGTCTACCTAGGGCCGAGCCGAGCTCGGGGTGTTGCAAAACACATAATTACATCCTATCATAAAGATTTCGCAATAGGCAAGAGAAAAAACAAGTCAATTGATGTAGTATAACAAGCTTGATTTTGAATACATAATTACATCCTCCCCATTTCACGGGTAGAAGCGTTTTAGGTCATCGCCGCTCCAGGTGTTGCTTAAGGACCTCCCCTCCACGTCCTGGATGTATTAACCTCCTGTTCCAAGGACTTCCTTTACTATGTAAGGTCCTTCCCAGTTCGGGTTGAGCTTGCCCATGGGAGGCGACCTTCCTGCCGCGTCAACCTTCCTCAACACCAGATCTCCTTCGGCAAACTGCTTGACCCTGACATGCTTATCAAAATACTTGGCCATCCGCCGCTTGATCTCTTCTTGCCTGATGGATGCCACATCCCGCAGCTCTTCTGCCATGTCTAGCGAGAGGCATAACCCCTCCTCATTCTCTAACCTCCAAGTCTCATCTTCTTCGCCCGCGGCTGTGACCCACGAGGACCGAACCTCGAACTCCACTGGTAGGACCGCCTCACACCCGTGAGAAAGCTTGAAGGGGGTCTCACCGGTGGCCGTGTTCGGGTTCGTTCGCAACGCCCACAGGACCGAGGGGAGCTGCTCCACCCAATTTCCCTTTAAGTTTTCCACTTTCTTTTTGAGCAAGTTCACAATAATCTTGTTTGCCGCTTCCACCTGGCCGTTGCTCCGGGGGTGGTGGGCAGAGGCAAATCTGAGGTCTATCCCCAGTTGGGCGCAGAAGCTGATGAAATCTTCACTGGCAAACTGGGGACCATTATCTGTCACTATCGCTTGAGGCAGTCCGTGTCTGTATATGATCTCCCCCCAGATGAAGTTCCTTATGACTTGCGAGGTGACCTTGGCCAACGCCTTAACCTCCAACCACTTTGAAAAGTAATCGACCATGACCAAGAGGAACCTCCTCTGCCCACTAGCTGGAGGAAAAGGCCCAACTAAATCCATCCCCCAGATAGCGAACGGCCATGATACCGCGATGCTTCGGAGCCTTTGAGCTGCCAAGAGCTGGAGGGGGGCGCAGAGCCGGCACTCTTGACACCTCCTTGCAAATTCTGCGGTATCCTTCCTTAGGGTGGGCCAGAAGTACCCCTACCTGAACACCCTTGCCTCCAATATCCTACCTCCAGAATGACTGCCACACTCGCCCGAGTGCACCTCTCCCAAGATCCTTGGGATCTCTTCTTCGGTTACACACCTTGCCAGGAGCCCTGACAACATCTTGTGATGCAACCCCCCTTCTATCATCATGTAATGAGTTGCCTTGCGCCTGAAGCTCTTTGCATCCTTAACCTCCTCTGTCAGCCTGCCTGTGGTCAGGAAGGTTACCAACGGGTCCATCCACGAGGATCACCGACCTACCTCCATCAATTCCCCTTCCTCAATGGCTGGCCGAAAAAGTTCGGTCAGGGTCCCTCCTCCCCGAGGCCCAAACTTTGCCAATCGGTCGGCGGCCGCGCTCTCCTCCCTAGGGACATGCTAGATTGAGAATGACCTGAACCCACCGATGATCGCCCTTACCTTGGATAGGTATTTTATGAGGGTAGGTTCCCGAGCCTCAAACTCTCCTCGGATCTGCGACGCTACCACCATTGAGTCAGTGAAGGCCTCTACATCCTGGATCTCAAGCTCCTTGGCCAAGCGAAGGCCGGCGATCACAGCCTCATACTCTGCTTGGTTGTTGGTCACCGGAAAATGGTAAGCCACCGCCTTCTCTATCGCGACTCCCTGGGGGCTTATCAGCACCACTCCTCCCCCGAGGGAATGCTTTCCCGAGGCCCCATCAACCATCATCTTCCACGCTTCCTGTGACTGCTGCTCTCCCTCCTCGACTTCCACAACATAATCCGCCAGAAAGTCCGCCACCGCTTGTTCCTTAATGGAGAGTCTCGAAACAAAAGAGATGTAGAACTCGCTTAGTTCAATGGACCACTTAGCAATTCTTCCTGAGTGCTCTACCCCTTCAAAAATCTTGTGAAGAGGATGGTCGGTTACCACACTAATCGAATGTGCTTGAAAGTATGGCCAGAGTTTCCTTGTAGAGACGACCAAAGCGTAAGCCAACTTTTCAAGGATGGGGTAGTGGAGCTCTGCCTTCTTCAAGATCTAGCTGACGTAGTAGATGGGCAGTTGCTTTTTTCCTTCTTCCCTTACTAGGACGGAGCTCACCGCCTCCGCTCCTACTCCAAGATACAAGGTTAGGTCCTCCCCTTTTTTTGGATCTCATGTAGAGGAGCCTGAGAGAGCTGTCTCTTCAGCCCTTGGAAGGCTTCTTCGCACTCGGCGTTCCACTCAAACCTTTGGTTTCCTCGCAGCACCTTGAAAATGAAGAACACTTGTCTCCTGACCTGGAGAGGAACCTGCTCAGCCCAGCCAGTTTTCCTGTCAAGAGTTGGACCTCCTTGGCATCGTGAGGTGATTCCAAATCCAGGATGACCTTTACCTTGTCCGGGTTGGGTCCCACCCCTGCCGGAGTCAAGAGATGCCCAAGAAACTTCCCGCGGCTGGCCCCGAAGACACACTTCAAGGGGTTCAGCCTCATCATGAGTCTCCGTAGGGTGGCGAACGTCTCTTCTGGATCCTTCAGATGTGAATCCACGCACTTGCTCTTGATCATTAGGTCGTCGACATAGACCTCCAAGTTTCTCCCCCTTTGATCTCAGAAGACCCGATCCATCATGCATTGGTATGTAGCCCCTGCGTTCTTCAACCCAAAGGGCATCATTTTATAACTGAAGCATCCCTCCCTCGTGATGAAGGAAACACCCTTGACATCGAGAGGGTGCATCCGGATCTGGTGATAACCTGAAAAAACATCCAAAAAGCTTTTAAATAGTTGAAAGAACCCAAAACTTAAATCCATAATCATGAATGTCCACATCCATACAACAGGAATGAAACCCAAATACACTGAAAGGGGTACACGGCCTTATGGCCTTACAAATATTTTACTTATCAAATAGTGTCTTACATATATCGGCTCACAGGCCGGCCACACATGACAAAATAAAAATAACTATTCGCTAAGGCCTTCGAGGGCCAGCACGACAACATGGGCTCCAGATCGATATTTTGCACTCGGCTCCGCAGCACCTGCAAGCAACATTCCACCGCACAGTGGCAAACAATGCAACGGTCAGCAAAAGCTGACCAAATTATAACAACCACATCCCTTTCCCGGGACGGCGGTGCTCCTTCCCTGCATATCATTAGCCCAGCTAAACAATTATGTAAAAAACATACTTTGCCACGGGTGTTGGCTCGCACAGCCAAACACCCCGTGCACTCAGGGCACATTAACGGTGAATCCTGACACTTCAGCGTCTTCACCACCACCCCCAGGATGGCAACAACATGAGCATTTTAGCCTTCCTGACCACTGTCTAAGGCTCCCGACCATACCAACGGCCAGTCCCCTTTTCGGGTCACTCGGACCGAACCACATAGCCCAGGTCCAATTCCATTTGCCCGATGCTCAACCGCGTAGTTCACCTTAAGACGTACGTACGGGCCAAGCTTCTCTCGGATCCTAACATTCCAAACAATCACATAACCCAGTTATGTTCAAGGCCGGTTCCCAGACCGCCAAGTTAGCAGAACAACGATTCCGCTCAGTTTTCCGGGTGCGCCTTGGAGCTAACCTCCAAGGATCCCTGCTGCAATCTACCGAGTAGAAACCCGAAAACCCCAAAGCATGGAGTCTTCTCCGGCAAATCATAACAAATGCAACATCACCGATCCAGACAATACACGTCCGGGTAGGCTTCACACACAATGCCTATGCCCGTACTTCAATTCTGGACTCTATATGCAACACAAGGGGGACTATTCACATCAACTCCAAGGAACACCATGCACTCACCGCACACTCGCGGGAGCGGGTTTCCCTATGCAAAAAAGGAAGAGCTTCACATGCTCAAGTGGAGAATCGTTACCCTTGTAGTCCGCTTTTGCACCATGGAAAAACTACATGGATAGAAGTCTTCGCAACGAACGTTCCTCCACGGATCCGCTCTCAGATCTCAAAACGGTGCTCCGATGCTCCGCCGGCGGCCGGAAGCCTCCTCCTTCTTCCTTCTTGCTCTAACTCCTTAGAAAGAGAAAGATTTGGAGAGAAATGAAGGATTCAAATCCCATTCACGGCCTTAACAGAGCAGCAAACCACCTGGGCCGTTGGATCTTAATTAAAGAAAACGAACGGCTCCGATCTGCACAAAAATCAACAGACCTGGGCCGAACACGGCTTGGCACACGGCCGTTTCCTAGGCCGTACGCCTCGATCCAGGCACGATCGTCGAACACAGAGACTCACACAGGCTCAGACACGCCCGAGTCTCACTCGACATGCCCATGTCGGGTCCTCGACACGCCCGTGTACGGGGGCGTGTCACATATAACCGCCACGCCAACCGACACGACCCTGCTGAATACGGGTACTGACACGGGTAGGCACACGCGCGTGTCAAATGACATGCCCGTGTCATTTAGCCGTGTTCCTTGCCGTGTCCTTCTCGGGATGAAAACAGCCAAAACACCATTCAGACACGACCTTGGACACGGCCGTGTACCCCTATACAGACACCAAAATCCATTTTTACGTGACCAACTCAAATACAACTTTCGGGGCGTTACATCTTCTACCCAGCTAGTCGGAGCGAGATGAGGTCACCAGCGAGGCCTTGTCCTTGGGCTACGGCCTCTACAGCCGGGAGAACGCCAGTATCTACGATAAGATGACCACCAGGCTCCTGGCCTACGACTCCACCTAGGCCATGATGCGCGAGATCGAGCTTGCGTATATGTGCGCACGTCGGAGTATCACCATCGACCGTAATTTCCAAGATATGTTCAAGGCCAGGGAGGAGGTGGTGGCTGAGGCGGCTGCCTTGAAGAAAGAGCTGTCAGATGCTAATCAACTGCTGTCTTTACGCCCGACGGAAAAGGTAAGCGCGACCTTTCGCGGCACTCGCTCTCGCCACTGCAGATTTCAACCTTTTCTTTCACGCTAACATCTCGCTACACAGGATTCCGCTCAGGCCGTGGCGCTTCTCGGGGAGCTAGCCCAGATGCGATAAGAGAACGTCCTGCTGAGGGACCAGCTCCGGCGCATGGAGGCGACTGCGCCCCCTCCTCCACCACTGGACGAAAGGTTGAAGAGCCACCACTATTAAGTCTACGACATTGACAAGCTCCTTCAGGCCAACGCTCAAGCTATAGTCAAGCTGATCCTGGAGACGCTGCGGGATGTAGGTTTCTTGGACAGGAGAGGCAAGTCCATCACCGCTCGTCAGCTTGTCCCTTGGCTCTTCGAGCCCGTCCCGAAGCCCCCAGGCGCGCCCGATTCCCCGCCTTCGGATGTCCCGAAATCCCCTGCCAGGGGTGGCGAGACATCCGGGGAGGGCTCAGGCGAGAGCTCTCATGGGAGTTCAAGCAAGAGCTCGGAGGGATACAATGCATCTCATTGAAGGGCCCTCCTTTCTTATCTTTTGGTTGTACTGAGCGAGAATGCTCTAGACTTGTAATTATATTAAATATATTGTAAATATTTTGTATGTATGCCATTTTCTTTTTATTGCAAATGTGTTTTTGATACAACTGTTGATGCCGAGTGCTTCTCAAGCATGCTTTCGCCGAGGCCCTTGGCCCCCCTTAGGGTAGTCTCCCTTAGCGATGGATAGGCGAGAACCTGTCGAAAGAGACCAGGGCTTAAACGTCTCACTTCTGTACTCTACCGAGAACCATCTGCCGGGAACATTGCTCGTAGGCCCTTTAAGGCGAGGTCGTCCCTCTTTAGCTTGCGCGAACTGTTCGAAGCTTTCGCCTAACACTTCCCATTGTTTGACCAAGGATACTTTGTCTGGAGCCATTGTGCCGAGAACTTCCTTCGGCGAGATCTCCCTGGCGGAGACCTCCCCGCCGAGATCTCCTCTGGCCGAGACCTCTCCTGCCTGAAGGGGTCCTATCTCTTTTCATTCCATGTTCCAGGTGCATTTCTTGCCCTGCTCAGAACATCCGAGTCGAAGTGTCTCCTCGTATCAAAAACCTCCCTCCCACAGGCGAGCCTTCGGGCCTGCCGGCTAACGAGAGCCTGCGCAGTGGGTCTACCTGGGGCCGAGCCGAGCTCGGGGTGCCGATGAAGTTTCATCAAACCAAACTTATCCCCCACAGGCGAGCCTTCGGACCTGCCAGCTAGATGAGAGCATGCGCAGCGGGTCTACTTGGGGCCGAGCTGAGCTCGGGGTGCCGATGAAGTTTCCTCAAACCAAACCTGTCCCCCACAGGCGAGCCTTTGGACCTGCCAACTAGATGGGAGCCTGCGCAGCGGGTCTACCTGGGGCTGAGCCGAGCTCGCGGTGCCGATGAAGTTTCCTCAAACCAAACCTATCCCCCACATGCGAACCTTCAGACCTGCCAGCTAGATGGGATCCTAAGCAGTGGCTCTACCTGGGGCCGAGCCGAGCTCGGGGTGCCGATGAAGTTTCCTCAAACCAAACCTTTCGACCACATGCGAGCCTTCGGACCTGCCAGCTAGATGGGAGCCTGCGCAGCGGGTCTACTTGGGGCCGAGCTGAGCTCGGGGTGCCGATGAAGTTTCCTCAAACCAAACCTATCCCCCACAGGCGAGCCTTCGGACCTGCGAGCTAGATGGGAGCCTGCGTAGCGGGCCTACCTGGGGCCGAGCCGAGCTCGGTGTGCCGATGAAGTTTCCTCAAACCAAACCTATACCCCACAGGCGAGCCTTCGGACCTGCCAGCTAGATGGGAGCCTGTGCAACGGGTCTACCTGGGGCCGAGCCGAGCTCGGCATGCCGATGAAGTTTCCTCAAACCAAACCTATACCCCACAGGCGAGCCTTCGGACCTGCCAGCTAGATGGGAGCCTTCGCAGCGGGTCTACCTGGGGCCGAGCTGAGCTCGGGGTACCGATGAAGTTTCCTCAAACCAAACCTATCCCCCACAGGCGAGCCTTCGGACCTGCCAGCTAGATGGGAGCCTGCGCAGCGGTTCTACCAGGGGCCGAGCCGAGCTCGGGGTGCCGATGAAGTTTCCTCAAACCAAACCTATCCCCCACAGGCGAGCCTTCGGACCCGTCAGCTAGATGAGAGCCTGCGCAGCGGGTCTACCTGGGGCCGAGCCGAGCTCGGGCTGCCGATGAAGTTTCCTCAAACCAAACCTATCCCCCATAGGCGAGCCTTCGGACCTGCCAGCTAGATGAGAGCCTGCGCAGCGGGTGTACCTGGGGCCGAGCCGAGCTCGAGGTGTCGATGAAGTTTCCTCAAACCAAACCTATCCCCCACAGGCGAGCCTTCGGACCTGCCAGCTAGATGAGAGCTTGCGCAGCGGATCTACCTGGGGCCGAGCCGAGCTTGGGGTGCCGATGAAGTTTCCTCAAACCAAACCTATCCCCTACAGTCGAGCCTTCAGACCTGCCAGCTAAATGAGAGCCTACGCAGCGGGTCTACCTAGGGCCGAGCCGAGCTTGGGGTGTTGCAAAACACATAATTACATCCTATCATAAAGATTTCGCAATAGGCAAGAGAAAAAACAAGTCAATTGATGTAGTATAACAAGCTTGATTTTGAATACATAATTACATCCTCCCCATTTCACGGGTAGAAGCGTTTTAGGTCATCGCCGCTCCAGGTGTGGCTTAGGCCCTCCCCTCCACGTCCTGGAGGTATTAACCTCCTGTTCCAAGGACTTCCTTTACCATATAAGGTCCTTCCCAGTTCGGGTTGAGCTTGTCCACGGGAGCCGACCTTCCTGCCGCGTCAACCTTCCTCAGCACCAGATCTCCTTCGGCAAACTGCTTGACCCTGACATGCTTATCAAAATACTTGGCCATCCGCCGCTTGATCTCTTCTTGCCTGATGGATGCCACGTCCCGCAGCTCTTCTGCCATGTCTAGCGAGAGGCATAACCCCTCCTCATTCTCCAACCTCCAAGTCTCATCTCCTTCGCCCGCGGCTGTGACCCGCGGGGACCGAACCTCGAACTCCACCGGTAGGACCGCCTCACACCCGTGAGAAAGCTTGAAGGGGGTCTCACCGGTGGCCGTGTTTGAGGTCGTTCGCAATGCCCACAGGACCGAGGGGAGCTGCTCCACCCAATTTCCCTTTATGTTTTCCACTTTCTTTTTGAGCAAGTTCACAATAATCTTGTTTGCCGCTTCCACCTGGCCGTTGCTCCGGGGGTGGTGGACAGAGGCAAATCTGAGGTCTATCCCCAGTTGGGCGCAGAAGTTGATGAACTCTTCACTGGCAAACTGGGGACCATTATCTGTCACTATCGCTTGAGGCAGTCCGTGTCTGCATATGATCTCCCCCAGATGAAGTTCCTTATGACTTGCGAGGTGACCTTGGCCAACGCCTTAACCTCCAACCACTTTGAAAAGTAATCGACCATGACCAAGATGAACCTCCTCTGCCCACTAGCTGGAGGAAAAGACCCAACTAAATCCATCCCCCAGATAGCGAACGGCCATGATACCGCGATGCTTCGGAGCCTTTGAGCTGCCAAGAGCTGGAGGGGGCGCAGAGCCGGCACTCTTGACACCTCCTTGCAAATTCTGCGGTATCCTTCCTTAGGGTGGGCCAGAAGTACCCCTACCTGACCACCCTTGCCTCCAACATCCTACCTCCAGAATGACTGCCACACTTGCCCGAGTGCACCTCTCCCAAGATCCTTGGGATCTCTTCTTCGGTTACACACCTTGCCAGGAGCCCTGACAACATCTTGTGATGCAACCCCCCTTCTATCATCAAGTAATGAGTTGCCTTGCGCCTGAAGCTCTTTGCATCCTTAACCTCCTCTGTCAGCCTGCCTGTGGTCAGGAAGGTTACCAATGGGTCCATCCACGAGGATCACCGACCTACCTCCATCAACTCCCCTTCCTCAATGGCTAGCCGAAAAGTTCGGTCAGGGTCCCTCCTCCCCGAGGCCCAAACTTTGCCAATCGGTCGGCGGCCGCGCTCTCCTCCCTGGGGACATGCTGGATTGAGAATGACCTGAACCCACCGATGATCGCCCTTACCTTGGATAGGTATTTTATGTGGGTAGGTTCCCGAGCCTCAAACTCTCCTCGGATCTGCGACGCTACCACCATTGAGTCAGTGAAGGCCTCCACATCCTGGATCTCAAGCTCCTTGGCCAAGCGAAGGCTGGCGATCACAGCCTCATACTCTGCTTGGTTGTTGGTCACCGGAAAATGGTAAGCCACTGCATGCTCTATCGCGACCCCCTGGGGGCTTATCAACACCACTCCTCCCCCGAGGGAATGCTTTCCCGAGGCCCCATCAACCAACATCTTCCATGCTTCCTGTGACTGCTACTCTCCCTCCTCGACTTCCACAACATAATCCGCCAGAAAGTCTGCCACCGCTTGCGCCTTAATGGAGAGTCTCGAAACAAAAGAGATGTCGAACTTGCTTTGTTCAATGGACCACTTAGCAATTCTTCCCGAGTGCTCTACCCCTTCAAAAATCTTGTGAAGAGGATGGCGGTTACCACCCTAATCTAATGTGCTTGAAAGTATGGCCGGAGTTTCCTTATAGAGACGACCAAAGCGTAAGCCAACTTTTCAAGGATGGGGTAGCGGAGCTCTGCCTTCTTCAAGATCTGGCTGACGTAGTAGATGGGCAGTTGCTTCTTTCCTTCTTCCCTTACTAGGACGGAGCTCATCGCCTCCGCTCCTACTCCAAGATACAAGGTTAGGTCCTCCCCTTCTTTTGGTCTCTGAAGTAGAGGAGCCTGAGAGAGCTGTCTCTTCAGCCCTTGGAAGGTTTCTTCGCACTCGGCGGTCCACTCAAACCTTTGGTTTCCTCGTAGCACCTTGAAAATGAAGAACACTTGTCTCCTGACCTGGAGAGGAACCTGCTCAGCCCAGCCAGTTTTCCTGTCAAGAGTTGGACCTCCTTGGCATCGTGAGATGATTCCAAATCCAGGATGGCCTTTACCTTGTCCGGTTTGGGTTCCACCCCTGCCGGAGTCAAGTGATGCCCAAGAAACTTCCCGCGGCTGGCCCCGAAGACACACTTCAAGGGGTTCAGCCTCATCATGAGTCTCCGTAGGGTGGCGAACGTCTCTTCTCGATCCTTCAGATGTGAATCCACGCACTTGCTCTTGATCATTAGGTCGTCGACATAGACCTCCAAGTTTCTCCCCCTTTGATCTCAGAAGACCCGATCCATCATGCGTTGGTATGTAGCCCCTGCATTCTTCAACCCAAAGGGCATCATTTTATAACTGAAGCATCCCTCCCTCGTGATGAAGGAAACACCCTTGACATCGAGAGGGTGCATCCGGATCTGGTGATAACCTGAAAAAACATCCAAAAAGCTCATGATAGAAAAACCGACGGCTGAATCAACCAGCGCGTCGATCCGAGGCACGGGGTAGCAATCTTTAGGGCATGATTTATTTAACAAAGAGAAATTGATACACATTCGCCATTTCCCACGCCCTTTTTTAACCATTACCACATTGGAGATCCAGCCTGTATACTGGATCTCTGAGATGAAGCCGGCCTCCAGGAGCTTCCTGACCACTTCGCGGATGGGAACCTCCAGCTTGGTGGCGATGGCCCTCATCTTTTGGCGTATGGGTCGAGTGCGGGGGTCCAGGTTCAGGCGGTGGCAGGTCACATCCGCTTCGATGCCCGACATGTCTGCCGCGCTCCAAGCGAAGATGTCAATGTTGCTTTGAATGTAGGCCCGCACTCGCTCCTGGTCCTCGAGACTCAAGCCCCCGCTGACCCGCACCCTCTACACCTACCCTGCGCTGGTGAAGACCTCCATCTCCACTACTTCCTCGACCGGTTCTAGCTGCGACTGCTCCCAGCCGACCCTTGCTTCTTCCTCCAGCTCCAACTCCTCCCTTTCTACCTCCTCCTCAATCTCCATTGGCTCCTCCGGCCTCTCCTGCTACTGCTCGACTTCCACGCCCCTCTAGGCCTCTCTCTCAGCTTTCTCCTCCTCCTCCTCCGCAGTCTCCTTCCTCGCCTCCTCTTGGCTCATCTACTCTTCCTCGACATCCTCCTCCTGCTCTTCCATTTCCCTCTCTAGTCCTTCTGCCTCGGCCATCCAGGACACGGTGTTGACCGCCATCACATAACATTGGCTTGCCACCTTCGGATCCCCCCCGATCCTAACCTGCACCCCTCCGTTGTTGAGCTTAAGGCATTGGTGGAAAGAGGAGGGGACGCAGCGAAAGGCGCTGATGAGGGGACGCCCAAAGATGGCGTTGTAACTGCTTGGAGCGTCCACTATCACGAACCTGCAGTTCCGTGACACGCCTCCCAACTTCACATGCAGCCCTACTCCTCCTTCTACTTCCTTCCTCTCTCCAGAGAATCCGAACAGTGGTCCATCCGAAGCCAAGATCCTCTTCCCCTCAACCCTCATCTCATCGAAGGCCTTCTTGAAGATAACATTTACTGATCTCCCGTTGTCCACCAGTATCCTCGAGACCATGAAATTCTCCACTGCCGTCTGGATCACCAGGGCGTCACAGAATGGATCTTCATAGTCCGACATGTCTGCTGACGAGAAGGTGATCTTTTCTTCCGGTGGGGGAGCCTGGGAGGTAGAGGCGACCCCCATTCGGTACATGTTTTGAAGGCTCCCCTTGCGGGTTGCCTCGATCCCCACTCCTCCGTGGATCACCCCGATTCCTCTCCGGGTTCCCACGTCTACCCGATCTTCACATCTATCCTCCATCTCTCCATGCTGTACTTCCACAATCCTAACCGGCGGATCCTGCCTCCCTGCTCCTCTTGCTTCTTTCATCTTCAAGAACTCAGGGCAGGTGCCCGTCGCGTGACCCTCCTCCTCGTGGAAGTCACAAAAGAGCAATGACGCCCCACCCCTTCTTCCTTCTCCTCCTCCTCTTCTCCCTGCTCCTCGAATTCCTCTCCTCGCTCCTCTTCCTCTGCCCACCTCCATGGCCTCTTGCTTCGGCGGGACACGACCCCTTGGCTCCTGCCTCCACGCCGGTTGGTCGAACCTCCTGGGTTCCCGTAAGTTATCTCTTCCCTGGTAGCCTCCTCCTTGGCCCTGAGGGCGACCCTCCTGGGGCCTCCAACCCAACCGGTTGTTCGACTCCCGGGCCCCCCATCCCTGCTGTTGCCCATATCATCCTCAGACTAATGGTCAGACGGAAAGAGTAAATCAAATCGTAGAAGATATGATCAGGTGTTATATTTTGGATCATGATGGTGCTTGGAATGAGCGTCTCAAACTCATGGAGTTTGCTTATAATAACTTTAAAGGAACCTTTCTTCATGATTAGTTTGGTGTCTGCCTGAGCGTCCGCAGTTATCCCCTGCTGACGTGGCATCATGACGCGTATTTTCCCTTACTCTGATAAGCCTTATTTGCGGTGAAAATGCGCGTTATGATACTCTTCCCTCCTTCTTTCTTCTCTTTGCTCCAGTTGTTCTCTCGGCTCCTTCTGCTTTCCTGCTGTAGGCTCCTTCACATCATCCTCCGCCAGCCTGGCCAACTTCTTGGCGAACGCTGGGTTTTCCCTCTCAAAGTCTATCTCTTTTGCTTCCCTCTCCATGAGCTCCTCAAAGGAGAGGGGGAACTCTTTTCAACTCCATACTGAAGAATCCCGGCCTCAGACCCAGGGTAAAGGCGAGCATCAGTGCGTACCCTGGGACCTCCTAGACTAGGAGGATTTCTTCCTGAAACCGGTCAACATAGTGACCCAGTATCTCATCCGGCTTCTGCCTCACTGCAAACAGGCACTCTGCCTCCTTCTTCCGCTTCTTTGACGTTGAGAACCTCAACATGAAACTTTTTCGCAGATCTTCAAAAAAGTAGATCGACCTTGCTGGGAACTGGTGGAACCAGTCCCGAGCCTTCTCCTTCAACGTGATGACAAATAGCTGACACTTGAAGGAATCTGTCATCTGCCTTATCTAAACGACATCTTCAAACCACTACACGTGATGTACATGGTCATCCTTCCCAGAGTAGACGGACATGTCAGGCTCCCGGAACCCCTCTGGTACCGGAGCTGAGATGATGAGCTCGCTGAAAGGGATCTCGCCTCCTGTCTGGCAAGAGGGCACGTCCCGTAGCCTCGGCAGGCTGGCCCAATCCGCGAGACTGTGCCTAGGGAAGAGATCTCGCACTGCTGCCTCCCCTCGCCCAAGTCTGTCAGAGCCTCCTTGCCCGGGCGCTGGCCTGGGAAGAGCTCCCGCGCGGCCACGTCCCTCTCGCCAGCCTCCGCCTGGACCTCCTTCCCTGGGCGCTGTCCAGGGGCGTTCTCGCCCAAGAGCGGGACCTCCTCTATCGGAACCTGAGGTGTGGCCCACTCGCTTCGGGCCGAGAAGGTCAAGCTGATGGTCTGCAGGACTTCTCGCCTGAAGTCATCCAGCATCTTCCTCGTCGCCTCCTCTCCCCGGGTGGGGGAGCCTCCAGAACCAGACCCTTCACCTTCACCTCCAGCCATGAGACAAAACTCAAGGCTTTCTTGTATCAGCTGCCTTCCACGCTCACCGCACCAGAACTGTTGAAGCCAAAAATGACATCAACGGGAGTTCAAAATAGAGGTGCAGCCAACACCTACTTCTCTCAAGACTCGACCCTCGACTATATTCAAAGGACCTAAGACTGACCCAAAGCCTCAGCAGGGAGGTCCCACCTCACACCCGGAAGATCTCTGAGAGCTTCCCCTCCAAAGCTAAAAACTGGGCTAGGAGCTCCTCAGAAAGCACTGGAGATTGGAAGATAATAAAAGCTTGCTTTCTAAGAAGCCCTTATGGGTCTATTTATAGCCTTTTGCTGACTTGAGATTACTAAAATACCCTTAATTGATCTGCCAATAGCCAAATCTCGCTGTTTATCCTGAGGGTATAGTGGTAATTTTACCTGAGGGTAATTAGGTCATTTTACCCAGGGCCCTGGGTCCCACTCAGCGAGAACTCTGAGCCGAGAGCCTTCCTGTCCAGAGCCCGGCGCAAGCAATCTCGCCTGCTTGTAGGCGAGAGCTCCTCCAAGGCAGGAGCTTGGCGCAAGCGCAAGCGTTCCCGCCCACTCATGGGCGAGAACTTCTTCAGGGCGAGAGCTCCTCTGGCTAGCCTAATCCTGACCGTTGGTGTCTCCTGGTCTAACTCAACGAATATGGGGTTGTACATCAGGCCTCCTCATTTCTCACATTTTCTCTTCACAATTTTCTTCTTCCTCATGCCAGAGCTCTACCGAATTCCTCCTACGTGTCACATTCAAGTCACATTCAAGCAACATTCAAGAATTCTTCAAGCCATCTTCCAAGCCACCTTGAAGCCACCATAGATCCGCCTCCTCTCAACCGAAATTCGCTCAAATCCGCGACGTACAACGAGGAGGAGATTCCAACAACATCAAGCATCACGTTATTCCACAATTCCCCGGAAGACAGTCACGCGCGGAGTAGTTTGTTGCCCACCACGAGTATGCAACTCTCTCCCTCTCACCTCCAAAGTGTAACGAGGAGCGGCATGTTGCCCTCTATTCTCTGTGAAAGTTGTAACCGCAAGCAAATAGCGGAGTTCGACCGGTATAGGCCCGGTCGCATGATTTTTTACCCAATTGAGGAGTTTTTTCACGTAAAAACATCGTGTGCATAATATCTCTCTCATATTGACTGTGCGCGTGCTCGACCACTCTATGGGCTAAGACTGTCCAGGTTAATCCGGTCCGACCGGGGCGTTGAGTTTGGCCACAACAGTTTGGCACTGTCTGTGGGAAAGGAGTTCTCAGCATCCTCAGAAGACAGTACCCTCATCTCAACAGTACTTAACACCAGTTTCAATGGCAAAAAGTAGTGTTCGAACTGCCGATGGATCTATTCCTGAGGGACGCACTGAGCGGGCTCACTCATATTCACTCATGAATGCGCTACTCGAGGTAGATGCTTTACATGCCCCCATCACGGATTTGGAAGGACGTGTTCGTCAAATGGAGGAGCAACAACTAAGATGCTAGCTCTCCTCAGGGATTTAGGAGCGCCTCCCGCTCCTCTCCAGCCCCCGATGCCAGTCAACCCCCTACCTCTTCCAAATCATGCTCCAGCGCAAGAATTCCCTCATAGGGAGGAATTGTTTGAAGAACTCTCTGATGCGGCTAGTTTCACTCACCCTCTGCGGGGTGCTGGAGCAGGCAACCTTCATAACTACATACAAGAAGAAGCCCAACCGCCGCCAAATAGGAGGATCACCCAAGAAAAGATACGTGAGGTGATCGCGGAAGAATACAGATATGTCGGGCGGCGGGATGCTCTCGCTCACCGAACTCTTTGTCGAGGCTTGCTACTTGCACCCCAAGTTTTGGCCCCTTCAATCCCACATGGTTTTAAACTACCGAATATCGAGACGTTCGACGGGACTGATGATCCACTCGAACATATCAACCATTTCAATACCATCATGAGAATCTACAATGCTCCCGATCAGTTATTCTGGCAAGTGTTCCCAGTCAACTGAAAGGACAAGCTCGTACCTGGTTCCACTCTTTGAGAGAGGGAACTATCAATTATTTCACAAAGTTACAAGGTAATTCGTTGATCAGTTTGTCGCTAACCAAAGAATTGTTCGTGATCCCTCACATTTGTCAGAGATCCGCCAGAATGAAGGGGAATCCTTGAAAGACTTCTTCCGCCGATTTACTGCTGAAGCCCGACAAATTCCTGGGTAGACCCCGTGTAACGCCCCGAAACTCAAAGGAGCAACGGGTGACGTTTTGGGCCAGTTTTGGGTTCTGGCAGGAGGCACACGGCCTGGGACACGGGCGTGTCCCAGGGCGTGTCAGGCTTGTGTCGTCGAGTTGGTCGAGAGGTCGACGATTTTGGAGTCGACGATTGTCGAGCAGAGAACACGGCCTGCGACACAGGCGTGTCGCAGGGCGTGTCAAGGCCATGTCGACGATCGGCCTAGGGTGTCGACGAATTTCGCTCGACGTTGTGTCGAGACAGGGAACACGGCCTGCGACACGGGCGTGTCACAGAGCGTGTCGACCCGTGTCGACACTCAGCCTGTAAAGTCGACATTGCGCTCGACGAAGACATGGCACACGGCCTGCGACACGGGCGTGTCGCAGGGCGTGTCGACCCGTGTCGACACTCGTCCCGGGGAGTCGACGAACTTTGCTCGACGATGTGTCGAGACAAGGCACACGGCCTAGGACACGGGCGTGTCCAAGGCCGTGTTATCAGGTCGACGATCTTCGCTCGACAAAGTGTCGAGTGTCGAGACCGTGTACACGACCTGGAGCCCAGTCGTGTTGAGGTGACACGGGCAAGGACACGGGCGTGTCCTTGAACCTATGCAGTGCTCGGGTTGTTTTCGGGGAAAAACGATGGGGGTACACGGCCGGCCACACGGCCGTGTCAGGTGGAACACGGGCGTGTCAGGTCGAACACGGGCGTGTTCGATACCCGTGTATTGTTCCAGGCGCGCCGATTTTGACGGCGAATGAGGCACACGGCCCTGGACACGGGCGTGTGCCAGGCCGTGTGCGGTCCAGATTGGGCATTTCAGTCCCGAATCAAAGCTGTTCATTTCTTTAATTGATGATCCAACGGCTGGGGGTTGTTCCTGAAGGGATATACCCGGGATTGGACTTAGAAACCCTCACTTTTCATGAGTGGATATCTTTCTAAAAGCTTAGAGAGAGAGGAGAGCCAAGGAAGGAAGAAGGAGCTAGATCCGGCCATTGGAGGAGTTTCGAAGCTCCAAATCGCGAGCCGACTCCGGATCCACGGAGGCAAAGCTAGTGCGGTGCTTTTCATCCGCTTATTTTTCCATGGCGCCAAAGAAGAACGCAAGGGTAACGATTCTCTTCTTGAGCATGAGTAGCTCTCCTTCTTTGCATAGGAAGCCCGCTCTCGTGAGTTTGCGGAGAGTTGGAGGCGTTCCTTCAGGTAGATATGTGAAGTCCCCGTTGTATAGAGTCCGTAAGCGAGAACAGACATAGGAATGATGTGTGAAGCCTACCCGGACATGTTGGTCTGGATCGGTGATGTTGCATTGCCTAATGCCGGAGAAGACTCCGTGTTATTGGTTGTTTTTCGGGTTTTCTACACGGTAGATTGCAACAGGGAGCCTTGGGGATTAACCCAAAGGTGCACCCGGAAAACTGGGCGGATGCGTGATCTTGCCAACTTGGTGGCCTGAGAGCCAACTTGAACATAACCGGGTTATGTGAATTGTGATGGAAATGGGACTCGGGGGAAGTTTGACCCGCGCATATGGCTTAAATTGTCGTTGCGATGTGAGCACGGGTTAGATGGAACCGTACCCGTTCTATGTCATTCGGTTAAAGAGACCTAAGGGTATGTGGCACTTGCCGTTGGCATAGATTAGGGTCTTCGGCGGTCAATGACTTAAATTGTCGTGACCCAGGACAAGAAGACAAAATGCTCATAGATTTGGCCGTCAAAGTGGCGGTGGTGAGTCCGAAATATCTATGGCTTTAATTGACGTGACATTGACCGGTTCACCGAGAATGTGCCCTGAGAGCACGGGGCGTGTGGCCGTGCGAGCCAATGTCTGTGATGTAATGAATATTGTTATATATTGCTCGCTTATGCTAATGAAATGTAGGGAAGGAGCATCGCCGCCCCGAGTTGGGGGCGGGATCGTTATAATTTGGTCAGCATTGCTGACCGTTGCCTTGTTTTGCCACCGTGCGGTGGTTTGTTGCTTGCAGGTGTTGCTGGACCAAGCGGTCAATAGCGGGCTAAAGCCCAAGTGCGAAGCCGGCCCTCGAAGGCCTAATTGGAAGTGTTTACTGTTTTATTCATGTATGACCGGCCTGCGTGCCGTGGTTTGTAAACCATGTAATATCAAGTGAAACATTTTGTAAGGCCTTAAGGCTTGTGTTGGTATTTGTATAACATTCCTATTTTGTATTAGTGGACATTCATGTTTTAGTGTTGGGTTCTTATTTGCAACTTTTATAAACTGCTTCCGCTAGAATGCTCTGTGTAGGACGTTATGATTGGTTGGATGGTTTCCATGAGTAACCACCCGGTCTGTCTATGGCATACGACGTCGGGCCCCGGCCGGACCTACTGCTATGTGCTATGCGACGGATATGGGGTGTTACAATTTGGTATCAGACTACTGGTTTTTGTCGGGCTTAAAATGAATTCGTGGGCGAATTCTTCTTAAGGGGTGGTGAGCACATTGTGTGCGTCATCGTTATAATGGTAAAAGAACCCATGAATGTCCACTTAGGAATGAAAATACACGTGTTTGAGGAACCTGCGTGTTCCTATAATTGCTGTTTGCAATTTTATTTGGTCGCTTAACGGTGTTTTGTACCACTATAGGTGACCAGAAGTGGTGTTGGGTCGTCAGAACGCCGAGTTTCTGAGGCTAGCAGTGCACCAGATGTTGCTCCTGCAACACCTCTATCGGTTGAGAACTTACGATTGGTGGCCGAAGCAGTGTTGACCATGATAAATGCGCAGCCTGCAAGGCAAACGCAGCAGCCCGCTCCTGCGATGGAGCAGGAACCTCTTCAAGAGGCTGAGCCGAGGAGAGTGGAACAAGTGGTAGTGGAACCGTTGGTGCCAAGAAGGGAAACCGAGAGGTAGCTTAAGCATGTAATGAGCTTTAACCCTCCGGTATTCTCAGGGTTGGGAACCCCATCTCAAACTGAAGACTGGCTCTCCAGGGTGAAGAGAGTCATGACAGCAACGGAGACGGAGGAGTGGCAAATGACCACCATCGCTACGTTCCTTCTAGACGGTGAAGCGAGAATGTGGTGGGAAGGATTGGAGCTGCACTTGTTGAGAGGTAGGCAACTTGTTGATGTCTCGATGGAAGAGTTCTCGAGATTGTTCTTGGCTAGATACCTCCCTTCGATGCAGAGGATAGCGTTGGAGAATGAGTTTCTGAAGTTGGTTCAGGGTGAGAGGAGCGTGGATGAATATCTCCACGAGTTTACTCGTCTGAGTCGTTATGCTAGCTCCACTATTGTGGATGAGGAGCGCAAGACTAATCGCTTCTATGAAGGGTTGAGAGATGAGTTGAGGTTACTACTCTCGGGGCCGATGATGCAGGGTTTCTTAACCTTGGTCAATACTGCCCGGTCCTTGGAGAAGGACATGAAGATTGTACAAGCAAAGAAAAGCTTGGGTGATAGGAAATCTGAATTCAATGTGCCGACTACTTCAAAGTCCGGCTATCAGAGGTCTTTCAAGAAGCATAGGACTTCAGGTCCAGCTCCTCCTGGTGCTTCTGGGGCGACTACGAGTCGGACCCCGGGCGTGTGTTTTACTTGTGGCAAGACGGGGCATTTTGCCCGTGACTGTTGGAGCGGACGTCCTAAGTCCGAGAGAAGGCCGGGAGCGACTTATGAAGAGAAGGGAAAGGCGGTGGAGTCGACCGCGTCCCACTATGCTCCGGCCCAACCAAGGGTGTATAATCTTGGCCAACGGGAGGCCATCAAACAAGCTGATGTGGTGACAGGTACGGTTTAATTTATAGCAAGTCAATTTCCTTAAATACTTGTTATGCACATGTTACCTTACCCCTGCTTGTTTAGGATTTGTTTTGATTTGTGAAAATCCGGCACGAGCACTCTACGATACGGTAGCTTCACACTCCTTCTTGTCCGAAGGATTTATATCACGCATCGGAGTCCCTTCTTCGATGGCGAAGTATAAGTTGGATGTGTTGTTGCCCAATGGGTGTTCGATGCGAGCGGATAGGATCTGCGATGTTAAGATTCGTATTGGGAATCAGGAGTTCGACCTGCAGGCGTCTTTACTTCCGTTGGTGGAGTTCGACGTTATATTTGGCATGGACTGGCTCTCGGAGCAGCAGGCCTATATTGACTGCGGTCGCAATGAAGTCAAGCTGGGAGCAAGTCGTGAGACGACTTTTACGGGCTTAAAGGGGTCGAGCAAGACGTTGATGTCTGCTCTTCAGGTGGTGAAGGCGGTTCGTTCCGGTGCAGAACTGTTCTTTACACTAGTGGAGGTTGCAAAACTGAAGCCCGCGTTGGATAGTATTTCAGTGGTATCGGAATACCCTGATGTGTTCCCCGCAGATCTTCCTGGAGCCCCGCCTCAGCGGGAGATAGACTTTACGATTGAGCTAGTGATAGGTGCATAGCCTGTATCACGATCTCCTTATCGGCTAGCGCCTAAGGAAATGGCGTAGCTGAAAGTTCAACTGCAAGAGTTGTTGGAGCAAGGGTATGTGCGCCCGAGTTCTTCGCCTTGGAGCACACCGGTCCTCTTTCTTAAGAAGAAGGACGGAAGCTTGAGGCTATGTATTGATTATCGGGAGCTCAACAAGCTGACGGAGAAGAACAAGTACCCGATCCCCCGGATTGATGATCTTTTTGATCAGTTAGTCGGGTCGACGATGTACTCGAAGTTGGATCTCAAGGCTGGGTACTATCAGCTGTGAATAAGGGAGAGTGATATCCCGAAGACAGCGTTTAGTATGAGATACGGGCATTATGAGTTTACGGTCATGCCGTTTGGGCTGACTAATGCGCCGTCAGTGTTCATGGATTTGATGAACAGAACTTTCAGGGAGTACTTGGACCATTTCGTGATCGTCTTCATCGACGATATTTTGGTGTACTCGCAAAGTGAGGAAGATCACTTCAAGCATCTTCATTTGGTTCTGGAGATGCTAAGGAGAAATCAGTTGTATGTCAAGTTCTCGAAGTGCGAGTTTTGGCTATCCTCAGTGGCGTTCCTCGGGCATATAGTGAGTGGAGAGGGTATTGCTGTGGATCCGGCGAAGATTGTTGCGATACAGGAGTGGCCTGAGCTTGCTACGGTAGCGGAAGTCCGTAGCTTTTTGGGGCTTGTCGGCTATTATAGGTGCTTCGTAGAGAACTTCTCGCGGATAGCATTACCTCTCACTACTCTGACGAGGAAGGAGCATAAGTTCGTTTGGACGCCGGAGTGCGCGCGAGCTTTCGAGGAGTTGAAGTGTCGGTTGACCACGTCGCCTGTGCTGAGTTCGCCATGTGGGACCGAAGGATATGAGATTTATAGTAATGCTTCGGGCAGCGGTTTGGGTTGCGTGCTACTGCAACACGGAAGTGTAATAGCTTATGGCTCGAGACAGCTAAAAGTGCATGAAAGGAACTATCCTGTCCATGATTTGGAGTTAGCGGCCGTGATTTTTGCCTTGAAGCTGTGGAGACACTATTTGTACAGTGTAAAGATTGATATCTACACCGATCACAAGAGCCTGAAGTATCTTATTGATCAGAAAGATCTGAATATGCAGCAGCGTAGATGGATGGAGTTCCTGGGGGACTATACATTCAAGATCCACTACGTGTCTGGTAAAGGGAATGCGGTTGCGGACGCGTTGAGTCGCCGAGCCCCAGATCAAGCCAATTGGCTATCGGTGCATGATGAGCAGTTGGTGCGGGAGTTGGAGGCGTTGGAGATTGTTTGTGTGGATAGACAATCAAGTGCTGAAGCAGTTCTGAATTGGACTGAAGTCCAATATGACCTGGCTGATCGGATTCGGCAGGCTTTGGATATGGATGTTCATATGAAACAGTTCATGGTAGAGGCTCTGGATGGGTCAAATTCCCAATTCGTTGTGGAGGAAGGATTGCTTTGGAAAGACGGTCGTCTGTACGTCCCAAGTGTGGGTAATTTGCGGGGGGAGTTGTTGTACGAGGCACACCATACTAAGTACTCGATTCACCCGGGGAGCACGAAGATGTACCGTGATGTGAAGAAACTGTTTTGATGGCCGGGTTTGAAGAAGGATGTGGCGCTATACGTAGCGAAGTGCCAAACTTGCGCCTTGGTGAAGGCGGAGTGCCAAAAGCCGGGAGGATTTCTTAAGTCCTTGCCTATTCCAGAGTGGAAATTTGACGACATCTCTATGGACTTTGTGCACGTTTTGCCAAGGTCGCAAAAGGAGAGCAACGTCATTTGGGTGGTTGTTGATCGATTAACGAAGGTATCGCATTTTATTCTGCATAGGAAGGATGACCCGGTGGAGAAGTTGGCAAAGCTTTATGTGGATAACATAGTGTGGCTTCATGGTGTGCCCCGCATCATCGTGAGTGACCGAGATGGGCGGTTCATGTCCAATGATTGGAGGCTAGTGCAGCAAATGTTGGGAACAAAGTTGAAATTCAGCACAGCCTTCCATCCGCAAACGGATGGGCAGACCGAGAGGGTCAATAGAACTATGGAAGACATGCTCTGCATGTGTGTCTTGGATTTTGGAAAGCAATGGGAAGACCACCTTTATTTGGTAGAGTTCGCATACAACAACAACTACCAAGCGAGTATTCAGATGGCGCCATTCGAGGCCCTATATGGTAGAAAATGTCGCACGTCGTTGTCTTGGTTAGAAACGGGTGAGTCAAAGTTGTATAAGCGATTGGAAGTGGAGGATGCTACTTCTTTGGTGAGAACCATTCGGGAGAGGTTGCTTATCGCTCAGGACCGGCAAGCGAAGTACTTTAATGCCAAGCACAGGAACGTGGAGTTCGCTTTGGGCGACTATGTATACTTAAAGATCAAGATGTTCAAGGGTGTCTCGCGGGTGCGGCGATTGAAAAAGCTAAGCCCGAGGTACCTTGGGTCGTTTGAGGTTCTGGAGCGGGTTGGTGAAGCGGCCTATCGGTTGAAGCTTTCAGTGGAGCTAGGTGGATTACATGATGTATTCCATATTTCGGTGCTTCGAAAGGCGGTGCAAGAGCCTACCCAAGTGATCGCGGTTGATCAAGTGCCGGTGGATAGTGGGCTGACGACAAAGGTCAAGCCCGTGCAGATTGAGGACTCGGAGGTCAAGCGGCTACGCAATAAAGAGATCAGGAAGGTCAAGGTCCGGTGGGACAACTGCGGTCGTGAGGAGCTCTCTTGGGAGCGAGAGCAGACTATGCTTGACGAGTATCCAGAGTTGTTCCACTCAGGTACAAATTTTGGTTTTGTACATGTCTTTCCTTTATATAATTTCGTGGACGAAATTCTTTTAAGAGGGGGAGAGTTGTAACGCCCCGAAACTCAAAGGAGTGACGGGTGATGTTTTGGGCCAGTTTTGGGTTCTGGCAGGAGGCACACAGCCGGGGACACGGGCGTGTCCCAGGGCATGTCAGGCTTGTGTTGTCGAGTTGGTCGAGAGGTCGACGATTTTGGAGTCGACAATTGTCGAGCAGAGAACACGGCCTGCGACACGGGCGTGTCGCAGGGCGTGTTAAGGCCGTGTCGACAATCGGCCCAGGGTGTCGACGAATTTTGCTCGACGTTGTGTCGAGACAGGGAACACGGCCTGTGACACGGGCGTGTCGTAGGGCGTGTCGACCTGTGTCGACACTCAGCCCGTGAAGTCGACATTGCGCTCGACGAAGTGTCGAGACATGGCACACGGCCTGCGACACGGGCATGTCGACCCGTGTCGACACTCGTCCCGGGGAGTCGACGAACTTTGCTCGACGATGTGTCGAGACAAGGCACACGGCCTAGGACACGGGCGTGTCCAAGGCCGTGTAATCAGGTTGACGATCTTCGCTCGACGAAGTGTCGAGTGTCGAGACCGTGTACACGGCCTGGAGCCCAGGCGTGTTGAGGTGACACGGGCAAGGACACGAGCGTGTCCTAGAACCCGTGCAGTCCTAGAACCCGTGCACACAGCCTGGATCCCTATATGGCATGTGTTTGAACTAGTACTTTTGTCGACACAGGTGATACCCAAGGCTTCCAATTCCTAGATTAAATGCTCATCATGCATGCACAACCAGTTTGCCCGTGCTGGAGTTCTTTGACTCAAAGCATCAGCGACCACATTCCTCTTCCCGGGTGTGTAATGTATCTCGAAGGTGTAATCTACAAGGAATTCCATCCACTTTCTTTGCCGCATGTTCAACTCCTTCTGGTTCAACAGGTACTTAAGGCTTTTATGATCCGTAAAGATGTCAACCTTCACGTCATATAAATAATGCTGCCACAGCTTCAGGGCGAATATCGCCGCCGCTAACTCCAAGTCGTGGACGAGATAATTTCTCTCATGCACTTTCAGCTGGCGTGAGCCGTACACTATAACCTTTCCAAACTATAGGAGAACACAGCCTAAGCCGCTCCCTGAGGCATCACTATAGATCTCATAGCTGTCCGTACCACATGGAGAACTCAAAATAGGTGTCATGGTCAGACGACCCTTCAGTTCCTCAAAAGCTCATGCGCACTCCGACGAACACACAAACTTCTGATTCTTTCTCATCAAGGTAGTGAGAGGTAAAGCTATCCGCGAGAAGTTCTCAAAGAACCGCCTGTAGTAGCCAGCAAGTCCCAGGAAACTCCAGACTTCCGCCACTGTAGTCAACACAGGCCACTCATGTATAGCTACTATCTTCGTTGGATCCACGGCGATACCCTCCCCACTAATGACATGACCGAGAAAGGCCACAGACGATAGCCAAAACTCATACTTAGAGAACTTGACATATAGTCGACTCCTCCTCAAGGTGTGCAAAACCAACCTCAAATGGTTCGCATGATCCTCCTCTGACTGCGAGTACACCAAAATATCATCTACGAAGACTATCACAAATCGATCCAGATACTCCCGAAAGGTTCTGTTCATAAAATCCATGAATACCGATGGCGCATTTGTCAACCCGAACGGCATCACAGTGAACTCAAATTGACCATAGCGTGTGCCAAACGCTATCTTGGGAATATCACTCTCCCTTATATGCAACTGATAATAGTCGGACTTCAGATCCAGCTTCGAGTAGATGGTTGATGCAGCCAACTGATCAAACAAATTATCGATTGTCGGAATCGAATACTAGTTCTTCTCTATCAGCTTGTTCAGCTCTCGGTAGTCAATGCATAGACGCAGACTCCCATCCTTCTTTTTCATAAAAAGGACCAACGTACTCCAAGGTGAACCACTTGGACGTATGTAACCCTGCTCTAGCAATTCCTGCAGCTGAACCTTCAACTTTGCCATCTTCTTGGTGCCACTCTGTATGGTGCACGGGACATAGGTTTCGCGCCTGGCACCAGATCAATAGGGAAGTCGATCTCTCGCTGTGGTGGAATTCAAGGGAGATCCTTAGGGAACACATCCGCGAAATCTGACATGATAGCAATGTCACTCAAACGGGACTTTGGCTCTACAACCTCCAATAGCATGAAGAACAACTCCGTGCCCTTTTGAACTGCTTTGACCACTTGGAGAGCAGACATCGGTGTCTTGCTCGATCCTCGCATACCAGCGAATTTGGTCTAGCATTCAGTACCCTGTCCCAGTGTGATTTCCTTTGAGTTCCAGTCAATACATGCACGCTGCTCCGAAAGCCAGTCCATGTCAAAGATAACGTTGAACTCGAATATTGGTAGTACAAATGCTTCCAACTTAAAATCATGATTCCTTATCCGCACCTGAACACAACAGGACCTATCTGCACGCATCAAGCATTTGTTAGGCAGCAAAATATTCAATCTATTCGTTGATAAAACGGACTGCACTCCAATGCGCAATACGAATTCCTTGGATAGAAAGGAATGAGGAGTGCCTGTATCGAACAGTGCTCTCGTCGGATAATCCAAAATTAGGACAAAACCTAATTCAAACAAGTTAAGGAAGACACAAGGTAACAAGTATATAAAGCAGTAAAAATTATATACTATATCGTACCTGTAACCATGTCATTTTGTTTTATTGCCTCCTGTTGGCCAAGGTTGTAGACTCGAGGCTGTGCAGGGTGTATAATGGGAAGTCGTTGACTCCACTACTTTCCCCTTTTCAGCATAAGATGCTCCAGTTTTCTTCTCAGTCTTCGGCGGGCCACTACGACACTCTCAGGTATAGTGCCCCACCTTGCCACATGTATAACACGTAACCGGGCCTCGACTCGAAGTAGCTCTAGAAGTAACGGTAGGATGGGCTGGTCCAGACGACCTAGCCTTCTTGTTCCACCTATTGCGGAACCCAGACTTTTAAGAGGTATGCACCTTGTACTCTGGCTTCTTCACAGCCAAGTTCTTCTTACTTTGCACTCTCCTCATGTCCCGATCCAAAGATCGGGAAATGTTTACCAAAACCTGAAAGCTCTGTGTCATCGGGCCTGAGAGAAGCAACCTCAGGTCATCCCGCAGTCCTTCGTAGAATCTGTTGGTCTTTCGCTCCTCGTCTACAAACGTGAAGCCTGTGTACCACCCTAACCTCGTGAACTCATGTAAATAGTCATCAACGGAACCTTCTCAATGGGTCAAGCACTGAAACTGATTCTCCAATATAATTCTCTGCGCGGAAGGGAGGTACCTGGCCAAGAATAGTCTCGAGAAATCTTCCATAGAAACGTCTGATAACTTCCTGCCAGCAAGCTGGTGTAACTCCACCTCATCCCACCCTAGCCTTGCCTCTCCATCCAGTAGGAAAGTAGCTATGGTCACCTTTTGTTCTTCATTTGTCTCTATCGCCGTCATGGTTCTCTTTATATGGGAGAGCCAATCTTCGACCTGAGTCGGTGATTCCACTCCCGAAAATGTAGGAGGATTGAAGCTCATCACATGCTTCATCTGCTTTTCTATTGCTCGCTTTGTCGCCAAAGGTTCAGCAAGCACTTGCCTTGCCGCCACTGGCTGAACTACGACAGCCTGCACTGGGGCCACCCCAGGGTGTACTTGCTCTCTTGGCTGCGCATTGATCATAGCAAACACACCTTCCACAACTAAACAGATTGTATCGGCAGAAGGAGGAGGTGTAGGCACCTTCGCCGGTGCATTACTCTCTGCAGAATGCTGATTTTAGGACTGTTCAGCACCACTTCTGGTCACCTATAGTTGCATCACACGCACTTTAGTGACTAAAAGACATAACAAACAACAAACAAAAGGAACGCTTAGGTTCCACAAATAATGTTTTTAACGTGTTTCAAGTGTGTTTTTCATTCCTAAGTGGACATTCATGAGTTCATTTCATGTTATAATGGCAACGCACATGAGTGCTCACCACCCCTTAAAAGGAATTCGACCACAAATTCAAATAAGGAAGAATGACACCAGAGTCTGATATCAAATTGTAACACCCCCATCTGTCACAAATAATATAACAGAAGATCCGGACGGGGACCCACGTCATATGAAATGGACAAACGGAAGAGTTACTAAATGAAACCAAAAACCCTTAAAATTTTTGAAAACGCAATCTTAACACATAGTTGCATTCTAGCGGAAGAATAAAAGAAGTTTCATAAAAACCACGCCCAAAGGCTAATGTCCACTAACTACAATAGAAATGAAATACAATAACCACAGATTTGTCCTTAAGGCCTTACATCAATAATGTTTAACCAAATAAAATAATTTGCATACATCGGTACGCAGGCCGACAACACATGAGAAATAACTAAATAAACATTTGGGCCTCCGAGGGCCAGCTCAGCAAGAAGGACTTCAACCCGCTATTTCCCGCTTGGCTCCGCAGCACCTGCAAGCAAACATTCCACCAAGCGGTAATAAACAAAGCAACGGTCAGCAAGTTCTGACCAAATTATAACGACCCCACCCTTTCTCAGGATGGCGGTGCTTCTTCCCTGTAAGTGGATTAAATAATTACATAAAGATATAATGTGCCATTTAAGCATCAATAATCACAAACATTGGTGCGACCGGCCCAAGGTCTCGTGCACTCAGGGCACCTTAACGGTCTACATAACTTCCCCGGGTCCCACTACCCATCCTCAGTCCTGGACTGAATGACAACACATTGAGCATTCACTAGCCATGACTCAAGGTCCTCGTCTCTCTCCTATGCCTGTAACAACAGACCAATTTCCTTAGGTAGTCGAAGTACACCACATAGTGCAGGTACAGTTCAGTCAAGCCCGTCGCTCAAATCGTCGTACCCAATACGCACGACGCGGGTCAACCACCCCTTGCATGTTATCGCATACATAACTGATTGTTATGTAACAAGGGTGGCACTTGCAGACACATGAGTTATGCACACAAGTCACACAACTCCACACACTAGCCTTATGGTCTCTGAGAGACGGGCTTCACACAAACACGACAAAACTCCCCAGGAGTTAATGCCGACGATCCACAACTTCGTGCAAACATTCAGGTGTTTCCTGGAGCACACCTCCAGTACTAACTGCCGCCCCAGACAGATCCCCATTCCAAAATATTCAACTTCCACGGAGTCTTCTCTGGGAACCCCAGAACATCACCAATCCAGACCAACATGTCCGGATGAGCTTCAAAAAACATGCCTAAACCGTACTCGCGCTTCCGGGTGCTAATACAAATAATAATAGGGATGGAAACATCGATTCATCGGCGATCACCCTTCCCAAACCCGTCGGTGGAGAGGTTTTTCCATGCAAATATGCTAATTAAGGGCTTCACCTGTCCAAGAAGAAAAGTCGTTACCCTTGACGCGCATTTTTGAGGCATTGCTCAGTCACGAACGACCTTCGCAGTGGCTGTCCATACACGAATCCGAGCTTCGAAGGGGATGTTCTTCTTCTGACACCACCAGTTGGCCTCTCTCAAAGTGTCCAAGCCCAAACCGTACCCTTCTTGGTCGGCCAAGAGGAGAGGAGGAGGAAGGTCGGGATGCTCCTATGCTCCTAGAAATCAAAGGGAGGGAGACACTTAGGTTTTACCCCTTATAGGCAGCGACCGGGATAGAGGAAAGAGGAGGGAAGAGGCTCGAGTAGGGATTCTCCCTGCTTGCGACGGCCAGAATAGGGATCGAACCTACTTCAGGCGGCGACGGGAGCGGCGCTCGGGCTCGATCTTGTGTGTGAGAGAGAAGGACGGGAGATAGGGAGAGGGATCCGGCTACTATTCCTTCTAGCCGGCGATGGGAGAGAGGGAGACGAGCTTCGGCAGCGGCGGCGTGGGGGGAGAGATGGATCGGGATTCTCCTCTTTCCAGTTTTGTCGAGTGAGGAAAAGAGAGCGAGAGGGAAATATCGGGAGAGGGGAAAATTGTCGGCTGGGGAGAAAATAAGAGGGGAGGGGAAATTAGGTTTTATAGAAACCCTAATCTGGAAATGATATCTGCAGACCATGCCCTTTAAACGCACCCCAAACTCATTTAACCTCGCGACACGATTTTGGGGTGTTACAAGAACAGACTCCTAAAATTCAAGAAGAAAGTCATATAGAAGAGCAGTGAAATGACCAGCATCGGCGAAAATTCCAAAGGGAACATTCACCTCGAGGATATACAACACTAAATATCACACGAACCAACGTACTTTATGCAATTTAAGATGACCCGACCCTTCATCGACCTAAAGTGCCGATTCCAAATTCGAGGAACGACCAGTCAAAGTACTGTGAATTCCATCGAGGGACCGGACGTACTACCGAAGAATGTACCAGGTTAAAAGGCGAGATCAAGCGTCTGACCCGTCAAGGGCTTCTTGACAGATTTTTGTAAGGAAACGTACAAGGTCAGCCAACGCCCCCTAGGAAAGTAAGGGAGCAGCAGACCGCTCCCAGCTAGAATGTCAAAAGAATACTTGTCAACAACGGAAGCTCGGTCAACGTCATATTTCCGTCAACTCTCGAAAATATGAAACTCGCTAATCAACATCTTACCCTATCTACAAGACCTGTTTATGGCTTTGAAAATCACCCAGTCCATGTGCGAGGGATGATAACCTTACCGATCACCATGGGAAAATTTCCAAGACAAGTCACGCATGATATTCAGTTTGTTATTATAGACTCGAGTTCAACTTATAATGCTATCTTAGGAATACCTGTGAAGTCTATCTTCAAAGACATCCTGTCAATTCCGTATCTTGCAATGAAGTTTCCCACCACTGGTGGAATAAGAGTTGTCCAAGAAAATCAAGAAGTAGCCAGAACTTGCTACTCTAAACAATCCCAGCCATCAAAAGCAACCACTTTTAACATTGATGATTTTGATCTGCGAGATGAGACAACTATGAAACGAGGGACACTCATCGAAGGATTGATCGAAATTCCTCTTTCCGAATCAAACCTGGCTCGCACCGTCCAGCTAGGATCCCTCCTTCCACAATGGGAGAAAGAAGAGCTAGCAACATATCTTCGGGCGAACAGAGATATTTTTGCCTGGAGCCATGAGGATATGTCAGATGTAGACCCACAAGTTATTCAGCATTCTTTAAACATCAAACCTGCATGCAAGCCAATCATTCAAAAGAAGAGGAATTTCGCTACTGAGTGACTTCAAGCGATTGAGGAAGAAGTAGGAAAGCTTCTAGATGTGCAGTTTATCAGGGAAGTAGAATACCCCGCCTGGCTAGCTAACGTAGTCATGGTCAAGAAAGCCTCCGGAAAGTGGAGGATGTGCGTTGATTATACCAACCTCAACCAAGCCTGCTCAAAATACAGTTTTCCTCTCCTAAGGATCGACCAGCTTGTGGATTCAACCGCGGGCCACCAACTTATCAGTTTCATGGACGTATATTCTGGCTACAATAAAATCAAAATGAACCCTGCAGATAAAAAGTACACCACGTTCAGAACTGATAAGGGAATTTATTATTACAGAGTGATGCCCTTCGGTCTCAATAATGTCGGAGCTACCTACCAATGACTGATGAACAAAGTGTTCAAAAATCTCATCGGAAAGACTATGGATGTATATGTAGATGACATGCCGGTCAAAAGCATCCATCGAAGTGACCATCTGAAAGATCTAGAGAAATGTTTTGAGCTCCTTCATCGGCATGGAATGAGACTCAAACCAAGCAAGTGTGCATTCAGTGTTACGTCGGACAAATTATTGGGGTTCATGGTGACACATCGGGGAATAGAGGCAAACCAAGAAAAAATCAGAGCAATTGAAGACATGTCACCTCCTCGTTCCATGAAGGAAGTACATCATCTGAATGGATGGATCACTGCACTCTCATGATTTTTAGCACGGACTGATGATAAATATCTTCCTTTTTTCAAGATCATCAGGGGGCATGAAGCACATGATTCCAGTGGACAGATGAATGTCAAGTTGCCTTTGAATCCCTAAAGCAATATCTGGCCTCGCCTCAGCTCCTGTCGAAACTGATTCCTAGAGAAATATTGTACTTATACTTAGCCATATCACCGACGACATTAAGTTCGGTGTTAGTCAAATACGAAGGGGGAATTCAACGCCCAATCTACTATATTAGCAAGATCCTCTCAGATACCAAGACTCAATATCCTACAATAGATAAAACAGCTTTAGCCCTTATCTTTTTAGCCAGAAAACTTTGACCATATTTCTAGGCACACACCATAAAGTATTAACCTAACTTCCACTCTGCACAATCCTCCAGAAATCAGAAGCATCCGACAAATTAGTAAAGTGGGCAGTCGAACTGGGAGAGTTCAATATTCATTTTCTACCTCGACCAGACATCAAATCTCAAGTGTTGACAGATTTCATTATGGAGAACATCATTCCTCAAGAAGCTGTCTCTGCACAAACCACCCTTACTCCTCGATGGGCTCTTTATGTCGATGCTACATCAGGGATCGAAGGGGCAGCGGAAGGATTGCTTTTAATAAGCCCAGAAGTGATTGCTCTAGAATATGGGCTCAGGTTGAGGTTTTCCGCCACCAAAAATGTTGTAGAGTATGAAGCCCTGATTGCAGGACTCAAACTCGCCATCAATTGCGAGGTAAAAAACCTGACGATCTATTCAGAATCTCGGCTTGTAATCTCGCAGATCGAAGGCGATTACGAAGCAAAGAATGACCATCTAGCTCAATATCTTTCACTTTCAAAATATCTTATGGCCAAGATTCCGCAATATCAGATTATTCGCATCCCTAGAGAACAAAATTCTAGAGCAGATGCACTATCCAAGCTCGCCACATATCCCTCCCAATATCAGTCTGGGAGGCGCTAAGTGGAAGAGATCATCAACCCCAATATTCAAGGGCCTTGGGAAATCTCAGAAATTGAGGACCAACAAGCATCATTGATCAACCCGCTATAAGCCAACCTGGAACACCAACAGTTGCCAGAAGATCCGACAGAAGCACGACGTTTAAGGATGCAAGCGACAACCTTTACCACCATCAATGGAGAGTTGTACTAGCGATCCTTTTCCGGGCCCTACTTAAAGTGTTTGTCGGAATCAGACGAAGAATACACATTACAAGAAGTCCACGGAGGAATCTATGGGGGGCATTTAGTCGACAGAGCTTTGGCCCAGAAGATCTTACGCCAAGGATTCTACTGGCCTACCATGAAGAAAGATGCGATCGAGTTTGTCCAAAAATGCAAGAGCTGTCACCTTCACTTGAGCATTCCTCGGCAACCTCCGATCACTCTTACATCGCTTCAAGGAGCTTGGCCATTTGCGCAGTGGGGAATCGACCTTCTCGGTCCCCTCCCCCAAGCCTCGGAACAAAGGAAGTTCATCATACCGGCCATCTACTACTTTACCAAGTGGGTTGAAGCATAGCCCTTGGTTAAAATCTCAGAAGAAAATGTTAAACAATTTGTTTGGAAGAACATCATATGTCGCTTCGGCATTCCCGCAACCATCATCGCTGACAATGGTACACAATTCACAGGAAGATCAATTACAAAGATGTGTGATGATCTGAAAATCAATTCTATGGCATACTAATGTGGATCAGCCACAGATCAACGAACAAATAGAAGTGACAAATCGTACTATCCTCGAGGGCTTGAAGACGCGACTACAAGAGGCCGGGGGGCAATGGGTTGATGTTCTCCCCAATGTATTATAGGTTTACCTAACAACGGAGAGAACCCCTACCGAAGAAATCTGTATAATCTCTGCTATGGAACTGAAGCTGTCATACCTATTGATATCGACATACCAAGTGCTCGGGTCTTGAACTTCAACCCGGAAAAGAATGACGAGGCACTCCGAGAAAATCTTGATCTGGTCTCGGAAGTCGGAGACGCAGCGGCCCTTCCCGTTGCCGCCTATCAGGGGTGTGTAGCACGACTTAACAATCGAAGAGTGAAGCCCATACCTATCAACATTGCGGACCTGGTCTTTACAAAGTATAGAAGCAGCAGACAAAGGACCATAAGGAGACAAGTTCTCTCCTTTTTGGGAAGGACTGTTCGTTATCACTGTAGTCATAAAGCCAGGAATCTTCAAGATACAAACTGTAGAAGGAAAGACCCATCCCCGCACATGGAATGTGCGGAACCTGCGTCGATTTTATCAGTGAATTCTTGTTCTTTCATTTGTTATGTATTTTCAAATTTATCAGTAACTTCTTATTTCTTGTTTAAATTCTATGATTCAGTGTTGTAAAAGTCGTGACTCCAGACTCGCGCAAATTATTTTTCATTTGAATAGTGCATTTGGTTTCCTTCAAGTAATGACCATCAAAACTCAATTAGATAAGGCTGCGCATGCGGTTTGAATGAGCAAGCTCTTCACCGACCCTGCCTTTTTACGCCTCATCATCGTCTGGGACTGCCCCCCTCACGATCGATTTCAAACAAAGCTGCGAGCCCGACTCGCGCAAATTATACATGACTGCACATGCAGTTTGAATGAGCAAGCTCTTCACCGACCTTGCCTTTCTACGCCTCATCATCGTCTGGGTCTACCTCACTTGCGATCGATTTCAAACAAAGTCGCGAGCACGACTCGCGCAAATTAGGTAAGACTGTGCATGTGGTTTGAATGAACAAGCTTTTTACCGACCCTGCCTTTCTATGCCTCGTCATCACCTGGGCTTGCCCCCCTCACGGTCGATTTCAAATAAAGTCGCAAACCCGACTCGCGCAAAATAGGTAAGAATGCACATGAGGTTTGAATGAGCAAGCTCTTCACCGACCCTGCCTTTCTACGCCTCATCATCGTTCGGGTCTACCCCCCCCTCACTATCGGCCTTAAACAAAGCTGAGAGCTTGACTCATGCAAAATAAACGAGGTCATATGTCCGGATTAAATCATCCCATTTTCCAGCATTCAGATAGTGTAACTACACTCTTTGTCGTTGCTACAATTCTACATTTTGCCAGTTACCAACATTTGTGCGAAAAAGAAAAAAGGGCACTATCACAGTAATATCGTATCAAGTTACGCAAAACATGCTGGTAATAACCGCTAAAAACGATGACAAATATACAACAGACTCATACAAACATACGAGAGTAAGAGAATCAAGTCGCTACACATCGACTGCATCTACATCAGAATCAGGACTCGGAATCCTGTCATCTGAAATATCATCAAAGCTAAGGCTAGAAACATCACACTTCAAACTCCTCGCAACCAGGCGAAGAGCCTTGGACACTCCGCGTCTAAGTGCAAGCTCGCTAACAACCTCCATCTGGGGCTCCACCAATCTAGTCCAGATCTCCTAACGAACCTTCTCGTCGATCAAGCAACGATCAAGCATGTAGTCCAAAGAATCCATATATTCGGCAAGCCCATCGGCCTTCAACTCTGACACGCGGTCATTAGAATAAAGTATCTACACTTGGGCTTTCGAAGCACCAAGTTCTGTCTCCAAATGGGAAATCTCATCTTGAGCATTCTTCAGCATTTGCATGGTACTCTCCACCAGAGACTTCTCCACTTTCAATGATGCTCGAGCCTTCTCTAATTTTATCTTCAGCTCTGACCCAATCCGCCGAAATCGGGAGACATCCCGATCATGATCATCTCTCAAAGCAACAAGTGAGCTCGCTACCATTCGAAACTTCTCCTGAAAGGCCAAGTACCCATCCTTTAGGCTCACGTAGTGATCATTTCATGTGACAGCAATATGATCCTGGGCTCGATCTACAAGAAGAAAGGGAAAAGTCAGTATGATACAACAACAATAAAAAAACTCAAAGTAAGCGAGCTCACTTACTACTTCGCTCATCGCCGTCAGTGAAGAGGACACCCATGAAGCAGAAACCTCTGAAAGAGAGGCCTGGGGGGGCAGAGTACCCTAACACCTGCATTCCAACATCGACAGAAGTAATCTCGTCTCAACTGCCAGAAGGGATAGTCTCACCCTGAGAAATTGTTTGCTTCAAAGAAGACTGAGGCTCCCCGCCCTCATAAGAACAACCAACCATGGTAGCCTTCCTTTTCTGATCACGAGACAAAGATGCCCCCGCTGCCCGCTCAGAGTCAATAGATATCCCACATCGCAACAAACATTTCTCTTCTACGAACAAGGAGATGCTAAAAAGACGATTGACCAACTTTGGGGGTTCTGAAAACTCAAGCATCGAGGAATGCTCCCTCTTTTTTCCCCTTCTAGCAACGACAACGGTCGGGCAGCGCATTCTACAATTCTGGCAAGCCCTAAGAGTTCTGACGTAACCAAACAAGGTATTTTCATGACGACGATCTATTTGGGTCTCAAAGTCAAGACAACTTTTGTTGCTGAAAATCTCAATGCGACCGCCATCATTAATATGGACATCGCACCAGTCTCTGAAGTGATCTAAGGAAAATCTTGAGTCATGCTCTCTAAAGAATGTGATCAATCACATAAGGCACACCATCCCAAGTGGGGTAAACTGGGACATCGGAACACCGCAGAACTTTAGAATGTCAATCACCTCCTCACACGGTGGAAATCAGAAGCCTGATCTTAAAGAGATCTCGCAAACCATCAACCAACCTCTCAATGGATTTTTGAAAGAGTTCAGTTGTCTACATAAATCACCTAGAGGGGGTGAATAGGTGAGTTGTGCGTCTTTTTGCGGAATAAAAAATTAGCGATCTATGTACAAAAATAATCAAGCAATCATAGAGGACACAAAGATTTATAGTGGTTCCCCAACCTTGAGTATATCCACTATCCACTCACTGATCTAGCAAAGCACTAGACCCGGCTACTCCACTATCTCAGATTGAAACCAATCCTACGCCTCGGAACAAAGTTCCTACAACTCGATCCACAATACGGATCTACACTCAGAAGATGAAAACTTCCTACAACTCGGAGAACAAAGCTCCTACACTCGGAGAGTAATCTCCTACAAGAATAAATTGAGAATATGAAATACAACCAATAATATTTCTCAGATCTGGAAATTTCGATCAAGGTCTTCTTCCTGAACTTTGCGGCTTTATCAGAAATTATTGAAGAAGATACTCGGCTAGATCCTGATCTGAAATTTCTTGACTCATACGATCCGAGAGATGATGAAGAGTTGAGGAACAATCTCGATCTGCAAGTCGACTGATCTGAATCTTCTTGAACGAAAGCCCTAGGCGATTTACACGATGAAGAGCGGCGGCGGCTTCCGTTTAGGAAAGAGAATAATTGATTCAGAAATTCTTAGAATATTTCTTTTCAACGCCTGTTGTTAGGGTTATTCGAAATGACAAGACCTTATATAGGATCTCCCTAACGGTCATAATTAGCATTAATAACGTCCACATGGACCAATCACATCAAGTCATTTGAAAATCCCGTCAGTTTAGGACTTAGCGAATTTTCTGGAAAACTGACTGAATTACTCGAGTAAAATAAGAGCTACTCGAGTACTATGATGAGTTCTCAAGAACACAAGGTTAGACTACTAGAGAAGAAGATATTCAGAAAATTCAGAACATAATCTATAATCACTTGAGTGGAATAATAATTACTCGAGTGTTAGAAAGGTCACTCGAGAGATGGAGATGAACTGCTCGAGAAAAGGACTTAGAAAAAATTCTGGAAGATAAAAACCGATTACTTGAGTACTGGAACTGGACTACTCGAGAAGTAAGCAGACTACTCGAGTACATAAACAATACTACTCGAGTGGGGTAAATACAACACGAGAACAATCCTATAACTCGAGACAAAGGGCTCATCTACTCGAGTTGTTAACTTGACTACTCGAGTATGATACTTAGAAAAATTCTGAGATAGAAAATCTGTTAACTCGAGAATAAGAAGGGGTCTACTCGAGTAATGAAACTGGCCACTCAAGAATTATGTTCAAACTTCTCGTGAACCATTCCCTTACTCGAAAGTCAGACTTAACTTACTCGAATACTATCAGAAACTCTACTCGAGTACTTAGAATTCTACTCGAGTGAAACACTTAGAAAAATTCTAGTTCATGAGAACTTTCCTTTCTTCAAGGGAATCAACAACATGTCTTTCTCCAACAATCCTAGTGCTTGAAAAATAAAGTGTATCCCAATAGAGAGACTACACATGAGTCAACACCATGGATCACATAATGAGGGATTACATTGTATGGTCCTGTGTTTGGTGACCCATTGTAGATTGACATTGGTCTACAGTTGACAATTAAGTCCTGCAAACACATAACTCAAACAATACATCAAATACAACTTAATTCATCTTAGTTCAAGGGTGACTTCACCAAATCTAGGTTATTGTGAATACAATACCAAATAATCTTCCCCTATTTATAGAAGTCAGAACCCTCTACACTAAGGTGAATTATATAATCAAATAAAGAACTAGATATGCAAGAGAGAAAGACAAAGTAATAAGCACAAAGATTATAAGCAAAGAGTAAATTAACAAAATTAAGGATGTATATAAATAGAATTGTCCAAAAATCATTTCTACACAATTCCCATCCACACCCTTATAACTTTCTTCATCCTTAGGCTTGATGTTGTTGTTGTTGTTGTTGTCTATCTTTATTTTCTTGTTGCCTCCTTTGATAGCTGAAAGGCTTTGGATAGTACTTGGGAGGTTTTGGAGGTGCAGCAGGATTGTTCCTTCCATGCTCTCTATCATAGAGTCTTCTCTTGGTCATAGATTTCACATACAAGTCCCACTCTTGGGAGCTGTAATGATCATGTCTATTCTCATTAAAATCCAAAACTAATTTGAGAGTATCAAGTATAAGTGACTTAGATGTAGGACTCCAAATCTCTGCAAATTCAGGAGCTTTCCTTTTCTCTGTTTCTGGAACTGGAATGGATCTGCTGGTAGAAGCTCCATCACCATACTTCCTTCTCTTTGGTATATGAATTTCAGAAGGAGCTTGAAGAAATATATCTGCTGGATCTGATTCTCAAACCTGAGTATAAGATTCTGGTGGAGGGGCTTCAGAGCTTTCAGGACTTGGAGAGAAAGTAGGCTGAGGAAATGGAACTGGAGCAAGAGGAGCTAGGAGATTTAGATGATGAGGGATAATGTTTGGATCTGCTTGAAAATCAGGCAATATCTGGTTGTGCATCCACACAGCTGTATCATAAGTATGAAATTTTACACTGTGGATCTGATTCTACATATCATCATGAATTTCCTTCAGCTTGGCTTCCCAGAGAGTTTGCTTGGCAGCATCTGAAGTTTCTAAATATCCTTTTACTAAAGTCTCCCCCTTACTGACTTCTATAGTGAGTTCATCTATAGAATCTTCTTTGAAAGTGCCCACTTCGTCACAGATCTTGAAAGCGTGCTCTTGAGCTAGCTTTTCTATCTGAATCTGATTATTAGCGAGAGTAATCAATTGTTCTATCACTTTTCCAATACTGGTAATGGTGTGATCCAAAGCTTTTCCACCTATCCTGAATAACTCTCTGAGCTCATCTATATTGTGCTGAATTTCATCAAAACCTCTACTCATCTCTTTTTCAAGAGCAGAAACTTTCTCTTGAACTACCTTCAAGGAGTCATCAAAATATTTTCTTTATTCTAGCAGCATCTGTTCTATCTTACTTAGAATATCATTTACAGCAGGAGTTGGAGTAGCTGTATATAACACCCCCTATCCGTCGCATAGCATATAACAGTAGGTCCGGTCGGGGCCCGACGCCATATACCACAGACAGACCGAAGGTGTTGGGTACATTGGAATGAATGTACCTGATTTGAAGAAGCCTCACCCTACTCAATGATATACATCAAAATGTATTTGATGTGTTTTGAGTTTAGTTGTGCAGGTCAAGTATTTACAGGGAAAGCTGAAAAGATTCTAAGTCCATGTGTCGACACCCAGAAGGAAAGTGTCGACACTTAAGAAGACTTGTGTCGACACTCAGAGAAGCAGTGTCGACACTTGGAGTCATTGTGTCGACACCAGGGATGTAGAGTCGACACTAGACAGAAAGTGTCGACATATGCAGGTTGTGTCGACACTCAATGAAGAAAAGTCCAGTGAAGCTGTTTCGACACTTAGTATCAGTGTCGATACCTAGAGGAACTTTGTCTACATCAGAAAGTGTCGACACTTGGAGGTTGTGTCGACACTCAGCAAAAGTCAGCAGAGTCTAAGTATAAGTGTCGACATAATGAAAGATGTGTCGACACACAGCAGAAGACTCAACACATGAAGAAAGTGTCGACATAATAAAGAATGTGTCGACACTCAGCAAAAGACTCAATACAAGAAGAAAGTGTCGACACTAGGAGGCTGTGTCGACACTCAGCAAAGTTCAATAAATTCTAAGTACAAGTGTCAACACAAAGGAGATGTGTCGACACTCAGCCAAAGTCTCAACAAAAGAAGAATGTGTCGACACAAGGAGCAGTGTTGACACCCAGCAAGTATCAACACAGAAGGCATGTGTCGACACCAAGAAGATGTGTCGACACTGAATAAGATCAACACAAGAAGATGTGTCGACACAAAGAAGTTGTGTCGACACTTACAAGAAATCAACTAAGTATTGAAGAACAAGGAGTTGTGTCGACACACAATATCAGTGTCGACACATGATGAAGAAGCAGTATCGAGAAGAAATTTCTACAACACAAGTAGTTGTGTCGACACCTTGAAGGCTAGTGTCGACACTTAGTCTACTTGTGTCGACACTTAGTCTATAAGTGTTGACACTTAAAGACAGACTGTCTCGACACTTTCAGACAGTTACAGATATTTCAAGAAGTGACTGGATGACATGACAGCTGCCATTCCAGCCGGTCTACTGCAACTGTCAGAGTTGTTAGAAATCTGTTAGGAACCGGATCAGCGGGTCACCATGAAGAAGGCCTATATAAAGGCTTATTCTGTCAACAGAAGAAGAGAATTCAGCAGAGAATTCAACATAGATTAACACAAATCAGTTGAAGTGATCAGAAGATCTAAGTAGTTGGAGAGAGAGAGCTCCTTCCAAGAAGTCAGCCGTTGGAACCAGGCTGTGAAGAAGGGTTCAGACCTAGTTCTGAATCTTAAGTTGTAGTGATCAAAGATCAGCTGCAGAGAGTATCAACCCTATTATGTTCTACATTCAAGAAGCTTTGAAGAAAGCCAAGTGAGGTTGATCTCAGCAGAGTTCATTCAAGAACTCATCAAGAACCTATTAACTCTTCTCTCTTATTCAGAGTTGTAGGTATATACTTTGTATTCCAAATTTCTTATAGGATCCTTAGGGATCTGAGTTGTAAGCCTGTAATTATAAAGGCTTAGTGGTAGGGCCTGTGTGCCGGAGTGTAGGAGATCTATTTCTCTGAGTGTAGGCCTGTTTTGGCTGAGTGTAGGCCTTGTTAAAGGCTGAGTGTAGGTCTTTGTGAAGACTGAGTTGTAGGGCCTTGGGCCTGAGCTGTAGGAACCTGTTTGGGGTTCTGAGTGTAAGATCTGAGGATCTGAGGAATAGTGGAGGAGTTTGGCCGAATCTAGTACACTACTAGATAGGCGAAGGGGGAAAGTGGATGTACCCAAACCTTGGGGAACCACTATAAATCTGTGTGTTCACTGTGTGCATGCTTTATTCTGTGATTGTTGATTGATTGTTGTGAAGAAGTAATTGTAAATCTGTGATATTATCTGCAATCTGCCTAAAAGTTTAAAAAAGATTAAGTCACCTATTCACCCCCCCCCCTTTAGGTGATTAGAGTACAATTTCTTTCAAGTGGTATCAGAGCCAGGTTACTCAAAAAGGACATAACTGTCTGAGGAGATCCTGTTGGCAGATTCAGTGAAATCTAAGACAGATTCAGCATAATCAAGAAAATCAAGAAAATGGGTTCAACAGAGAATCATAAGGAACTTGGATCCATGAAGTTGCTAATATGCAGAAAGGAGATTTTTGGCATCTGGAAAGAAAGGGTGAGACTGTTTATGGAAGCTTCAGACCCTAGAATATATATCACAGTTAAAGAAGGGCCATATGTGCCTATGAAGGTTTCAGTTCTGGATGCAAATCAGAGAACACCTAAAGACTTTTCTGAAATGACAAAAGATGAGATTATTCTGGCCACCATGGACAAGAGGGCTCAGAATATCATTGTAAGTGTCATAGATGATGCTACATTTCAGAACTTGATACACTGTAAGATATCTAAGGAGATGTGAGATACTTTGATAGTGTACATGGAGGGTTCTGAAGAAGTTAGGCAGGACAGAAAGTCTTTGTTAAACCAAGAATATGAATGTTTCAGGCAAGACAGGTCTGATAGCATAACAGAATGCTATAAGAAATTCTATAGGATTGTCAATGAGTTGATGTCTTATGGAAGATAATTCAGCAACTATGAGCTGAATGATAAGTTCTTAAGGTCCCTAACAAAGGATTGGGACACCAAGATCTGTGTCATAAGGGAAATGACCAAGTTAGCTGATATTCCTCCTCCAACATTGTTTGGAAAACTGCTATCCTATGAGATGCAGTTGATGGCAAGGAAAGAAGAGGAGAAGACTACCAGAAATGAGAATAAAAAAAGATCTGTGGCATTCAAGACAGAAGCCACAAGGAAATACAAAAGTAAGTCTCCATCTCCACCTCCTAAAGTGGCTGAGACTGAGTCAAATGAATCAGAAGGCAGGAATTCTGAAAGCAGTGAGAGTGATGAGGACTTTGCAGCTTTCACAAGACACTTTCAGAAGTTTCTAAAGAAGAAACAGTAGAGGTCAAAGCCATCCACTTCATAGGGAAAAGATGACTATTATCAAAACAAAAAGTCATCAAAGAAAGACAGGAGAAAGCCCAAGTCAAGCAAAGCAACTTTATCAAAAATTGTATGTTATTGCTGTAACAGACAAGGACATGTTGTTGCAGACTGTCCAGAGAAAAGGAAAGAGTCAACAGATAAGAAAAAGACTCAAATCAAGGGCAAAAAGGAAAGGTCCTTTGTTGCCAAGAAGGACAAAAGCCTGTCAGATATGTCTTCTTCAGAAACTGAGTCAGAAGCTGAAGTATACATAGGACTGTTTGCTGAAGAAGAGGAAGAGGAGTTCATCCAGATAATGAACTCTATATATGAGCAAGAGGACAATCAGTGCCAAGGACTGATGGTATTGTCAGAAGGTGACAAAATCCAGGATCAGCCTGGACCTAGTAAGGTACAAAATTATTCTTTAAGTTCAATTTCTATTGCTAGTTCAGATTCAGTTACATCAGCATCAAGTGATGCCAGTGGATCTGAATCTGAAGAGGATATTCATCAGTTGATTGATAAATATAGAGTTCTGTTGCAAGCTTTTAAGAAAAGCAAATCCTTGGCCAAGAGTCAGGCAAAGGAGATTGCTAGTCTCAAAGAGGCTGCAACTAATTTTGAGAAGTTGATTGATCAAAAACTAAATGAAATAGCCAAACTGAAGCACATAACTGTGATTCAGATGGGGACTATAACATTTAAGAATGATCAAATCAGAAATCTGGAGATTAGTCTTCAGAAGGAGAGAGATATAGTTGCAAGGTTTTCTAAACCAAAGTCTGTTCTACCTTTGATAGATGAATTTGTTCATCAAAAGGGTAAAACTGGATTGGGGTTTACTAACCCTGCCTGGACTGTAAAGTCCAAGTCTAAGGGCAAAGCCCCAGTACTCAACAAGCCTGCTGTTGATAGAACAGCTAGGGTTGTACCTAAGCAAAGGTACAATAGATTTGAGTGCTGGTGCTGTGGCAAGGTAGGCCACTTTGCCATAGACTGTTGGCACAATTCTAGTGCCAAGATGAGTAGGAAACTGCCTGTTGGAAGACCTGCAGGTAGCTTTGTTAAGAGGCAAACTAACCAGCACCAAGGACCCAAGAATTCTTTGGGTTTTAAGGTCAACTAATCTATTTTGCAGGTGAATCCAAGTGGCCATGCCCCAATATGGTACTTGGATAGTGGATGTTCCAGGCACATGACTGGAACTAGTGGATTGCTAAAGGACTTCACACCAATCAAGGATGGTCCTAAAGTCACCTTTGGTGGTTCTGAAAAAGGAATTATCAAGGGTTTTGGTAACATCTCTAGCAACCATATAACAATTACTCAAGTGGCTTATGTTAAAGGTTTGAAACACAACCTTATTAGTATAAGTCAACTGAGTGATTTAGGATATGACATCTCATTTGTCAAAGATGGTTGTCATATCAGGAGGTCAAATGATCAAGAGATCATTTTGACAGGTTACAGAAAAAGAAATGTCTATTGCCTAGACATTATGTGTGAGAACAATGTTTCTCCAGTGTGTCTTGTAGCTGATGAGAAAGTCTCTCATTGTGTCAAATGGCACAAGAGGCTAGCCCATCTTAACTACAAGACAATTGGCCAACTCTATAGCAGAGAGTTAGTGATGAATGGTTCTCAAGTTAAGTGTATTAAAGATGGAATATGCTCAGCTTGTCAAAAGGGCAAGCAGACTAGATCCACCTTTAATAGCATTGAGAACAAAGATGTTGTGAGGTGTTTATACCTCTTGCATATGGATCTTTTTGGTCCTATGTCAGTTCACAGCCTAGGTAGGAAGGTCTACACATTTGTGGTTGTAGATGACTACTCAAGGTTTTCCTGGGTGTTCTTCCTTAGACAGAAATCTGAAACACCTAGTATCTTCTATAGTTATATCAAAAAAATTCAGAATGAGTTAGACAGTACAGTGGTCAAAGTAAGAAGTGACCATGGTACTGAATTCCAGTCTGATAGTATGACAAAACTATGTGAAGAATTTGAGATATTTCAGGAATTTTCTTCACCAAGAACACCTCAGCAAAATGGCATTGCTGAAAGGAAGAATAGAACCTTGATTGAGGCTGGTAGAACCCTATTAAGTGACACATCTCTCCCAGAATATTTCTGGGCTGAGGCAGTTAATACTTCATGTCATGTAATTAATAGGGCTATCATTACTAAGAGCCACAATAAGACCCCCTATGAGATTGTGAAAGGCAAAAAACCAAACCTATCCTATTGTTAGAAAGTAGCGAAAAGAAGCGAAAAGTAGAGAACAAGCCGAATAAACTTTTGAATAATTGAAATTTTATTATCCAAAAAAGATAACTATTATAAAGGTATGCCCTCCCTTATATAGAATGGAGGAGAGAAGAGAGAATACAAATAAGAGATGTGGGACTAAAAATTTACAAGCTAAGCGAACTGTACAAAGTAAACCGCACGGCTACAATAAGAGAAGCAGAGAGGTCGCCTGTGAAGATTGCTAGACCGCCCGGTTTACAAGTCGCCGAGTCAAACCGCCAGACCGCGCGGTCTCCAACCCGCCAAGACAGACCGCCCGGTCACCAACTTCAACACTCCCCCTCAAGCTGGAGCATATATATCAATCATGCCCAGCTTGTCGCAAACATGCAGAAACGAGGCGGAGACTGGCTTGGTGAAGATGTCAGCTAGCTCTTTATCAGACGTGACAAACGGAGTGCAAATTTGTTCTTTTAAAATCTCTTCACGAATGAAATGGCAGTCAACCTCAATGTGCTTTGTTCTTTCATGGAATACCGGGTTTTTGGAGATGTATATGGCGGCCTTGTTATCACAGAACATAGGAAGAGGATGGTTGTACACCTCTCCTAAATCTAGCATGAGAGCCCGCAACCATTTCAACTCACAAGTGGTTGACGCCATACTGCGATACTCAGCTTCTGCACTGGACCTGGAGACAACAGACTGCTTTTTGCTCTTCCAGCTCACCAGATTTCCCCCAACAAAGGTGCAAAAACCTGAGGTAGACTTGCGATCCCCTTTGTCATCAGCATAACTTGCATCTGAGTAGGCTTCAATCCTCAGATGACCATTCTTCTGAAACAGTAATCCTTTCCCAGGCTCTGCTTTGACATATTCCAAGATCCGCAAGGCGGACTGTAGATGACATTCCCTAGGCGCTTGCATGAATTGACTCACCTTGCCCACAGCATAGGAAATGTCGGGTCTGGTCACTGTGAGATATATGAGCTTACCAACCAGACGCCTGTACTGCGAACTATCTGAAAGAGGAGGCGAATCATCTGTCCAGGTTTTGCCCTCCCCAATAGCCATGGGGCATCGGGCAGGTTTACCTCCAGTCAATCCTGCCTCTTTTAAAAGTTCAAGGGCATACTTACGCTGAGAGAGAACTAAGGAGTCGGGCTTCCGCGAGAGTTCGATCCCCAGAAAGTACTTTGGAGAGCCCATATCTTTAGTGATCAGATGTTGGCGAAGATGTCGCTTTGTCAGGGCTACCCCTTCCTGGTCATCGCCAGTGAGAAGAATATCATCGACGTACACAGCAAGAACAACCAGCCCAGAAGGAGTTTTGCGAATAAAGAGAGAGTGATCAGCAGAGCTTCGCACAAAACCAACAGCCGCCACAATACCGCTGAACTTGTCAAACCAAGCTCGAGGACTCTGCTTGAGGCCATAAATTGCCTTCTGCAGCCGGCATACTCGTGTCTCCCCCTGAGCAACATACCCAGGAGGTTGCTCCATGTAAACGGCCTCGTGAAGATCTCCATAAAGGAAGGCATTCTTGACGTCCAGCTGAGAAATCGGCCAATCCCGATTGACGGCCACAGAGAGAAGAACCCGGATGGTGCTGAGACGAGCCACAGGGGAGAAGGTGTCAAAGTAATCAACCCCATAGGTCTGAGTAAAGCCCTTAGCCACAAGGCGAGCCTTATACCGATCCACAGTGCCGTCTGGGCTAAATTTGACCACAAAGACCCAGCGACAGCCAACAACATCAGTACCAAAGGGAGGAGGAACAAGAGTCCAGGTACCCCGCTCAGTGAGGGTCGCCATTTCCTCATCCATGGCCATCTTCCAGTGAGGAATAACAAGGGCCTCCTGATAGGAGCGGGGTGTGGCAGTGGCAGAGATAGCCAGTGCAAATGCCCTGCGAGAAGGAGTAAGACGATCATAGGAAACAACAGCAGCAAGGGGGTGTAAGGTACACGTCCGCACCCCTTTGCGAAGAGCAATAGGAAGATCCAGGTCAGCCGGGCCCGCGGCATCCGGAGCATCCGTGGTAGAGAAAGCTGGCCCGAGAGAAGAGAGCGACGGCAGCGGAGATGAGGGAGAGGGTGGTGGAGAAGGGAGAGAGAGAGGTGGAGGAAGAGGAGGGGGTGGAGACGGTGTAGTGGTGGAGAGTGTAGGAGGAGGTGAGGGAACGAAGGGAACGGCAGGAGAATCAGAAGCTGGGAGAAGAGGAGAAGAGTCATCCGAGAAGTAGGAGGTATTCTCGAAGAAGGTGACGTCAGCAGAGATGAACTGCTTACGAAGGACGGGATCAAAGCAACAGTGGCCTTTCTGAGTGGTGGAGTACCCCAGAAAGACACATTTGGTGGAGCGAGGGGAGAGCTTATCACGGGTGGCAGAAGGGGTATGCACAAAGGCAGTGTAACATCCCATTTCCAACTAGACCCCTAAGAGTGGTTTTGGCCATGACTAGGTCATGACAAACCCTAGGAAGCCAGAAATGGGCCAAGAGATAGGAGGCCAAGGTGAGGATCACCATGGTCTGCAAACAGTAGAATTTTGAACAATGGTTTAGAATGACAATGGGGCTTCACCTTAACCCCAAGACCCTACCACAACACCCCTAATACTTGGGAGACCCATTGGAGCCAAAAGGACCCTTTAGGGTCAACCCAAGAGGCCTAGTTGACCAAGGTCAACCCTAGCCCAAAAAGGGGTCAAACTAGCCTACTTAGGGCCAACTGACCTACTCCTAACCTAAAGGACCCCTCCTATGCCCTCCTAACCCTAAAGTGAAGTCAAATGGTCACTAAGGACACATAGGGGTCAGCCCTAGAGGCCAGGTTGACCCAAGTCAACTCAAACCCTAACCTGGTCAAAGTACCCTTACTAAGGGTATGTGACCTCCAAGGTACAGGGTAACCCTTCATAACCCTACCTAGACCCTAAGGGAAGCCAATGGGTCACCCAGGACACAATGGGGTCAACCTAGATGGTCAAATTGACCAAGTCAACTCTCATTTGGGTCAAGTCAAACTTAGCCCAAAAAGGGGCTAACCCAAGCCCAAGCCACTTCTCCCTTAGGCTAAACCCATTCCCATGACCATCATAATCTAGTGGGCTGCATTTAGTTTGTAAGGCTGACTAGTCAACCAGGGCTGACTAGGAGAGAGAAAGGAGCTCCTCTCCATGATAATGGAGGAGAGAGAAAAACAAGGAAGAAGAAGGGGGAAGTGAGAGGCCGGCCAAGGGAGACTAACAGCCACTCATTATGGCTGCAATCAACTCCTCTAGGAGAGAGGAGTTGATTCCAGCCGTTTCCCGGCCACCAAGGGGTGGGTTCAGCCCCCCTCCACACAACCCGAGCCACACCATTAATGGTGTTAATGGCCATTGAAGAACCAGCCTCCCCTCTCCCCCATTTGCCATTTAAACACCTTCAGGGAGCCGAGGGGATCATTTTAGAGCGTTTACCTAGAGGAGACGAGCCATTCCACTGTGCAGTTGCAGAAGCCGAGCGCCGCCGCCGTCGTCAATGGCATCCCGCCACTCCTCTCGCATCCAGGCCGCCAGGAAGGTCCTCCTCCTCTCCTTAACCCGCGGGTAGATCCTAGGAATCATTAGGCTTGAGTTTCGGGCTCAATTGAGCCCGATTTAATCCGGGATTTTTCCTGGTTTCGGCAAGAAAATCTCTTGCTTTATCTGCCGGAAAACGCCTCTCCGGCGGCGGAGCCGCCGCCTGATGATAGCCACCACCTCAACGGAGGTGTTGGTGGCGGTGGCCGGCCGGGGAAGGGGCTGGATCGCCGGCAGTGGCGCTTGGAAGTGGCTCCAGGCGGGGTGAATCCTGGCCGTCGGCTCAAGGAAGAAGATGAAGGGATCCCGTCCCTTTTGCTTCAAGATGCGTGCGGGCCCGATTTCAAACTATAGGAATTAATTCATAATAATGCATTTCTGTCACACTTTAGGCATTTAATGTTTTAAATTTTTAAAAATAGTTAGAGGCTTTGTATGGGAAAATGATCAACACATGAATTGTAGCCCTTCCTGTCTACTTTATTCTAAAATTGGTTTGAACCCATTTAGGCTTCTGGTTTGTTATAGCACTTATCACCTCCCCATGGAATATGGGGTAGGGAGGAATAGATTTGCCCTAAGTTCCTAGGTCAAACCCTAAGGAGGGACCTTTTGGGCTTGTGAAGGGTATGAGTCCTAAACACCTTGGGTGAACTCCAAATTTTGCAAGGAGGTTCCTAGGATATATAAAACCCTCTGGTAAAAATATTAGCAAATTGTGAAAATGGTTGGGCCCCCAAAACCCTAACCCTAGCTTAGGTCCTAAAACTTGTAGTGTAGGTTTAGGTTAGCTAAACACCTTGAAACTTAACCAAATTTGGGTAGTGAGGGGATCAGGGTGTTTTGGATCTCTGATAATTTACTTGAGGAATTTTGATTAAAATTGGTAGTACTTCATTTGTTAATTACCAAAAGGCCCAAAATGATGTTTAATTTTATTAAGGATGTTATGTGCTTTAAAACATGATGAAACTTGGTCAAAGGTTATTATAGTTCTAGTTGATCACCTCTGAATTTTATCACAATTTACAATTAACTTTATTTGGTACTTCCTTCATTAATTTCAGAAATGGGCTTTGGTAAGAAAAATTCATTATGGTTGATATATCTGATTAAAAATCATGACACTTAGGTTTTGAGGTATTTAGGCCCCAAGATACTTGTATGAATTTATTTATAATTTTTAGAGGTCTGTTTTCAGAACTTTCTTTACAAGGCCATATTTTTGAGAATAGGTTAATTAATTAGTTTGGGCAATAATTCTTTCAATAAAATTATGAAAGTTTACATAGAGGTTCCATAGTCCCTTACCATCATCCTGGAATTTTCTCTGAATTGTTGGAAGTATTTTCATTGTACATCCCTTTTTTATGAATTATTTGGAATAAATTGAAATTACAATTTAAGGGCTAAAATCTTGCTGGAAAAATTTGGAACTTCTGGATTTTTAGATGATTACCCATCTTACATTTATCATAATTTTAGTGGAGCTTTATATTGCTTAAATCTTGTACTTCCTGTTCAACCTTGGAACTTTTGGTTTTTAAAATAAATAAATAAATTAGTATTTAAATCATAAAAATTAGGAAATTGTGGATTCAGTCTGCATATGCCCATATGAACTTCTAATAATTTTTACATGAGCATTGGATGAACATATGACATACTTCCCTTTCTACGGGTCATATAGCTTAAGTGGCCTGCATTTAGTAAAACTGCAGAAAATCAGTTGGGACATGAATTAGGGCACATTTGATGAGTCTTGATTGGGCTGCTGGAAGGATAAATAGATCTAGGTGCGTCTTTGGAAGATGGGTGAGTAAGGTATGGTTCTGTCTAGGGTTATCGGCGTTCGGGTCTAACGAAAGATCGTCCTACCCAAGGAGAGTTGGAGTAAAAATACCCTTGGATTAGTATATCGAAATATGAGAAAATAAAGGGGTAAGGGAATCAACCAATAATAAAATAAGTACCTTGCGAAAGGGAACGCTGGGCGTAATCCCAACATAGTTCCTAGTGCCCCTTGAGAGCCCTTCACAGGGAATACCGGGGGCAGTCCTGGGTTAACGTAAACTGTTTAACAAGCTGAAAAGAGTAACTTAGTAATTAGGGTTGCACATTCCACAACACTGATGGCACCAGAGGTTGGATAGGAGCTTCGGCTCGGATGGTTAAAAGGCGGACTTTGAGTCCGGGGAGCTTCAGCTCGATTGCTTGAGACGGACGTGTTGGTCCGGGGAGCTTCGGCTCGGTTCTTGATTACGCTAATTTGCATGTGCATAAAAGGAAAGGAAATTAAGGTGGTGGGTCTTCGGTATTGGAGGGTCGATGCACCGACACCAATACGTTGACTCGGCAAGTGTGGTTAGCACTTCGCCAACAGAAGTCCGGTGCGCCAGCCGGCAAGAGTACGCAGGAGTCCGCTTCGTGCACCAAGCGTTGAGGCATACGATAGGTCTGACCGGTAGTGCTTTACTGGTTTAGAGGTGGGCGAGGCCCAACCCACCGCTTCCGTCTGCCACTACGGAGGTATCCTGGGAGGTTACGGCTTCAAAAAGGGGGAACTAAAGGTCTGTGTGCACAGAGTCGGGTGTGTGTGTTGCACTTGCATGTCCATCATACCCACTTGCATGTCATAGCATAATCGTTACCTTAAACCTTGACACCTAAAGTATAAGTGGAATGGGACGCTTATACTTTAGGACCTGCTACACGACCCCTTAGTCTATAAGCTTGTGTGGGCAAGTTTATAAATTAAGGTTAATATTGATATATTTAGTTACTGCTGTTTGACCGCTGACACCCCAACGTATAAATCGGTATGGGACTTTTTATACGATGGGAGCCTTGCAAAAGACCCCTTGGCTTATGTGTTTTTCACATAAGCGAAGGTTACATTTCATATTACAGCTTATTGTCTTATATGCTATAGAACTTGCTAGATTAGGACCGCTGCCATCTGCTTTTGATATTCTCCACCTTCAAGTCCTCCCCTTTCTTCCTCTCCGCTCGGTGCCTAGGAGCCGTGGGGGAAGGAGTGGGGGATGATAGGACTTAGTCTTTTAGACTAACGGTTTTCGAACCGCATCATTTAGGGGATCGCGGAGACCAGCATGGAGGAGCAGCCCCAGAGACCGGTGCGCCTGGAGGTGGGGCAGTCTAGCTCCGGAGTTCACACAGCCGGGACCGTGAGTCTCGACCCTGAGCAGTTTTCTACTTTTGTTTCTGCATGAGAGATCTTGTAGTGAGGATTTGATGTACCGGGCATAAGCCCGTTTTTGCTACTCTGATGTTATCTGCTGTGGACACTCCCTTCGTGGAGTTGTATTTATTATGTCATGTGATTCTCTGTGGACTGCAGTTTCTGTTTCCTTCATTATTCTGCTACTTTTCTGTGATCGAATTGGCCGACAGAATCGGCGCTTTGTGGTGATGACCCTTCAGGGCGTGAAGGAGTCACCGCAAAACGGCGGTTCTGGGCCTAAGACCCCGGTGTCGAAAAAGAAAAAAAAGGGGGGGGTCTTACAAGTGGTATCAGAGGCAGACCTCGATCGAAAAGTAGTCGTCCACAACCCTGGGTCACCCCCGCACGGGTTTAGTTTGGGGACAAACTAAGCAGCGGAAGCAGTGGTGTGCCCATATGGGGGGAATCACATGTAAATTGTCCACTTTCATTAGGCATTGAGTCGATTACCTACTAATGTAGTTCGTTTTGCAGCCCCCAGCTCAGCCCACCCCACAAGGAGGAGCTCAGCAGACTCCAGACATTGCACCACCTCCCATGGTCCCCACACCTTTCCTCCAGTCAGACATGGGGCAGACCCTTACAGCTATCCTTGAGGCCTTCCGGGCTCAGCAAGCTCCAGCCCAGCAGCCAAACCCAGGGGCCAACTGGATGAGCACCTTCCGAGGACTCTCTCCCCCATCATACTTAGGGATAGAGTCGGCAGTACGGACAGAGGAGTGGCTGGATGTTATGTACGAGATGTTGACCGGGATACGATGCCCTTGGGAGGAGAGGGTGGCCCTAGTGGTATCTTGCTTGGAGTCACATGCTAAGCGGTGGTGGAAGACGCTGTTGGACACGACCTTTGCTGATAGGGAGATTGCAGAAATCACTTGGGAAGAATTCAGGGCCACGCTGCTGGAACACTTTGTTCCTCAGTCGGCCAGGGACGAGTTGGAGGAGCGGTTCTTGCAGCTGAGGCAGGGCACCAGGACGGTGGTGGAGTACCACCGAGAGTTCGATCATTTGGCCCGATATGCGGGCTCCTATCAGCTGGACGAAGCAGGTTACGTCAAGAGATTTTATAAGGGCCTCAAAGAGGAGTTGAGGGAGGCCTTGCTTTTTGTCTCTGACGGGCCCATCTCCCGGATTTTGGAGATGGCGAAGAGGATTGAGGCCGACTGGCACACCACTCGGGGCCGGAAACGGCAAGCGGAGGACCAGGGCCGGAGGGCCCGCAATGATCAGCGGCGAGGCACCATATCAGATGGAAGGAGGGCAGAGGAGCAGCCTCGTCAGGAGTTGAGGCAGGAGCCGAGAGAGCAGGTGGTTTTGGCCCCTCAACCTCTCCGGATCCAGGAGATGCAGAGACCCCGGGGTATGGCGTATCCCCCGCTAGAGTGCTTCCATTGTCACCAGGTGGGACATCTCCGGAGAGACTGCCCTATGAGGGGGGCACCACCTCCAGCACCACGGGGTGGCCCACCGGCCCAGCATTTCGGAGGCCGAGGACGCGGCCGAGGACGTGGTTACCAGGGAGGCAACCGCAGGCAGAATGGGGAGCAGATTTACGCTTTGGACTTAGCACAGCCCCGGAACCCGGACAGGGTTATTGCAGGTATGAGAGTAATCTTAATTTTGGATTCATTCATTACTCATATTAAGTGTTAATAGAACTACTAAACGACCTAGGTTAGAAAACCTTACACCAGAGTTTCTTTCAAACTGATTTAGGAATGGTGATGGTGTGCGGCAAACCTGCCCACACCCTGTTCGACACGGGGGCATCGCACAACTTTATGTCGGAGGATTTCGTCAAGGACCTGGATCAGATTCGATGTTATACGGGACTACCCAGGAGGGTGCGCCTCCCCAATGGGATGGAGATCCAGTCCACAGAAAAGTGCCTCCTGGAGGTTACCATAGACGGGTTGACACTCGAGGCCCCGGCAACGATCCTGAGGATGCCGGACTTCGACCTCGTCTTGGGCATGACATGGCTTGTCTGGAACCATGCCCAGATTGATTGCCCGACAAGGAGGGTCGTGCTGAGCCACGGCGATACTTATGCGACGTTCGAAGGTACTACACCGATCTCCCGTCACCTGCTTTCATCTATTCAGGCCGTTAAGGCTCATATGCAAGGGGACGAGATATATCAAGTATTATTTGAGATGACTGAGGAGAAGGACCTGATTGCTAACATTCCGGTGGTTCGTGACTACGCCGATATTTTTCCGGATAAGCTGCCAGGACTACCTCCGCATAGGGAGAAGGACTTCCAGATTCAGTTGGTACCAGGGGCTAAGCCGGTATCCAAGGCCCCTTATCGAATGGCCCCAAAGGAGTTGGCGGAATTTCGGACACAGTTGCAGGAGCTGGTGGAAGCAGGATTTGTTAGGCCGAGCTCCTCATCATGGGGAGCTCCTGTCCTATTCGTGAAGAAGAAGGACGGCACTTTACGCCTGTGCATCGACTATCGAGCACTAAACAGGCTGACCGTCCGAAATACCTATCCGCTCCCCAGGATAGACGAGTTGTTCGATCAGCTGGAGGGAGCCCATTATTTTTCGAAGCTGGACTTGAGATCAGGCTACTACCAGCTGTAGGTTCAGGAGGAGGATATTCCGAAGACAGCCTTTAGTAGCCGATATGGATTGTATGAGTTCATCGTGATGCCCTTCGGGCTACGAATGCTCCGTCGGCGTTTATGAGCCTCATGAACCGGGTCTTCGAGGCCTATTTGGATGTGTTCGTCATAGTGTTCATAGACGACATCCTTATCTATTCTAAGACGGAGGAGGAGCATACACGACATCTGGCACTGACCTTGGAAAGACTGCGGGAGCATCGCCTTTATGCGAAGTTCAGTAAGTGTCAGTTCTGGCTGAAGGAGGTGGCTTTCTTAGGCCACATTATCAGCGGAGCCGGGCTGGCAGTGGATCCGGCAAAGATTCGAGCTATTTCGGAGTGGCCGCAGCTGAAAACAGCCACTGATGTACGGAGTTTTCTAGGACTTGCCGGTTACTACCGGAAGTTCGTGGAGGGATTCTCTCGAATCGCCCTCCCGCTCACATCCTTGACGAAGAAGGAGGTACCGTTCGTGTGGACCCCACAGTGCCAGACAGCTTTCCAGGAGCTGAAGGATCGGCTGACCTCGGCTCCCATTCTTACTCTCCCCTCGGGGAGGGAGGGATTTCAAGTCTACACCGACGCATCATATCAGGGGATGGGAGCAGTACTGATGCAGAACGGACACGTCATAGCTTATGCCTCCCGCCAGCTGAAGACCCATGAGAAGAACTATCCAGTGCATGACCTGGAGATGGGAGCAGTTGTATTCGCACTGAAGATATGGCGACACTACCTTTATGGAGTCCACTGTGATATATACTCTGATCATAAGAACCTTAAGTACGTGGACACGCAGAAGGAACTAAACATCAGGCAGAGGCGGTGGGTGGAGTTCCTTTCTGACTATCAGTATGAGATGCATTACCACCCGGGAAAGGCGAACGTGGTAGCGGATGCACTGAGTAGGAGAGCTGCCACAGCAGGAGCAGAGCCTCAGTTGATGTCTATGGAGCTGCTGCAGAGACTAGAGGACATGCACATTACTCTGGTATCGTCTGATGATCCTGAGCTCTATGAGGAGTACTTGGCCGCGATAGGCGTTACCGATGACATCAGAGACCGGGTCAGAGAGGGACAGAGGCAGGATGCCAAGTTGGAACCCATCTTTCGAGCTCTGGAGGCAGGCACTGCAGGAGACTACACACTGAGGGACGACCTGGTGTGCTTCAGAGGACGGATGTATATACCGGAGGGAGGCCAGATCCGGGAGGATATTATGACGGAGGCGCACTGCAGCCGGTATTCTGTACACCCGGGGATCACAAAAATGACGGCTGATTTGAAGAAGACGATGTACTGGCCGGGCATGAAGAGGGATGTCTCACACTTCGTGACCCATTGTGAGGCATGTCAGCTAGTGAAGGCGGAGTGCAGGAACCCCGCAGGACTATTGCAGCCACTCCCGGTGCCGGAGTGGAAGTTTGACGACATAGCCATGGACTTCATACATGGGTTTCCCCGGTCTCGGACAGGGAATGACTCGATCTGGGTAATCGTTGATCGGTTGACCAAGGTGGCTCGATTTATACCGATCAGGAAGGATGATTCAGTAGGAGTACTGGTGCGGAAGTTTGTGGAACAGTTCATTCGTTATCATGGCGTGCCCAGGACGATAGTGTCGGATCGGGATGGCCGGTTCACCTCCAGGGAGTGGAGATCCGTGCAAGCTTACTTAGGCACGCGATTGACCTTCAGCACTGCATTTCACCCTCAGACAGACGGGCAGACAGAACGCACCAACCGGACGCTGGAGGACCTCTTGAGGCTATGCATCTTGGACCGCGGGGAACCATGGGAGAAACTCTTACCCCTTGTCGAGTTCTCCTATAACAATAGCCACCAGTCCAGCATCAGGATGGCGCCTTACGAAGCCTTGTACGGGAGGAGATGCCGGACCCCGCTTTCTTGGGTGCAGAACGAAGATCCGAAAGTGTTGGGGTCAGAGTTTGTTGAAGACACCGAGGCACAGGTGAGGCTGATCAGGGACAGGATGCTCGAGGCACAGAGTAGACAGGCTAAGTATTATGACGCCCGGCATCGGCAGGTGGAGTTCCAGGTGGGGGACCGGGTGTTTCTGAAGATCCGGCCCATGCATGGAGTCTCGCGGGTGCGTGGTCGGAGGAAGAAGCTCAGCCCTAGGTACATGGGCCCTTATAGGATCCTGGAGCGGATCGGACCCCTAGCCTACCGGCTGGAGTTACCACCAGAGCTGGAAGCGCTGCACGATGTCTTCCACATTTCTTCTTTGAGGAGGGCTCTGCTACGCCCGGAGCAGCAGATTTTGACCACCGAAGGGCCGGTAGCTTCAGACCGGTCGGTTCGTTTGGAGCCTGTGAGGATCGACGACCGAGGAGTGCGGGTCTTGCGACGCAAGAAGGTCCCACTAGTCAAGGTCCTGTGGAGGAACCACGGCCAGGAGGAGCATACCTGGGAGCCACAGGACCTGATGCGACAAAGATACCCCGAGCTATTCAGTCAGGTATACCTCTCAGACCCCTCAAGATGTTAATTTATTTTTCCTGCTTTAAGTATACTAAGGGCTGCTCTAGGCAGATAGAGGCTTATCTTTTGTTTATTGGGGGCTTATCCTTGTTTATTGGGATTTTGGTTTGCCGATTGGGCGAAAGGGTCTTAGATCTAAGTTTTAACGTAAAAATCTAATTTAACAAACAAGGCGTCATAATGGGATGTTACAAGACTCTTTCCTTCGGTAGTAAGACCCGTAGGCCCAACCTTGATTTCGGGGATGAAATCTTTGTTTTGTTTATTGGGATTTGTAACATCCCATTTCCAACTAGACCCCTAAGAGTGGTTTTGGCCATGACTAGGTCATGACAAACCCTAGGAAGCCAGAAATGGGCCAAGAGATAGGAGGCCAAGGTGAGGATCACCATGGTCTGCAAACAGTAGAATTTTGAACAATGGTTTAGAATGACAATGGGGCTTCACCTTAACCCCAAGACCCTACCACAACACCCCTAATACTTGGGAGACCCATTGGAGCCAAAAGGACCCTTTAGGGTCAACCCAAGAGGCCCAGTTGACCAAGGTCAACCCTAGCCCAAAAAGGGGTCAAACTAACCTACTTAGGGCCAACTGACCTACTCCTAACCTAAAGGACCCCTCCTATGCCCTCCTAACCCTAAAGTGAAGTCAAATGGTCACTAAGGACACATAGGGGTCAGCCCTAGAGGCCAGGTTGACCCAAGTCAACTCAAACCCTAACCTGGTCAAAGTACCCTTACTAAGGGTATGTGACCTCCAAGGTATAGGGTAACCCTTCATAACCCTACCTAGACCCTAAGGGAAGCCAATGGGTCACCCAGGACACAATGGGGTCAACCTAGATGGTCAAATTGACCAAGTCAACTCTCATTTGGGTCAAGTCAAACTTAGCCCAAAAAGGGGCTAACCCAAGCCCAAGCCACTTCTCCCTTAGGCTAAACCCATTCCCATGACCATCATAATCTAGTGGGCTGCATTTAGTTTGTAAGGCTGACTAGTCAACCAGGGCTGACTAGGAGAGAGAAAGGAGCTCCTCTCCATGATAATGGAGGAGAGAGAAAAACAAGGAAGAAGAAGGGGGAAGTGAGAGGCCGACCAAGGGAGACTAACAGCCACCCATTATGGCTGCAATCAACTCCTCTAGGAGAGAGGAGTTGATTCCAGCCGTTTCCCGGCCACCAAGGGGTGGGTTCAGCCCCCCTCCACACAACCCGAGCCACACCATTAATGGTGTTAATGGCCATTGAAGAACCAGCCTCCCCTCTCCCCCATTTGCTATTTAAACACCTTCAGGGAGCCGAGGGGATCATTTTAGAGCGTTTACCTGGAGGAGACGAGCCATTCCACTGTGCAGTTGCAGAAGCCGAGCGCCGCCGCCATCGTCAATGGCATCCCGCCGCTCCTCTCGCATCCAGGCCGCCAGGAAGGTCCTCCTCCTCTTCTTAACCCGCGGGTAGATCCTAGGAATCATTAGGCTTGAGTTTCGGGCTCAATTGAGCCCGATTCAATCCGGGATTTTTCCTGGTTTCGGCAAGAAAATCTCTTGCTTTATCCGCCGGAAAACGCCTCTCCGGCGGCGGAGCCGCCGCCTGACGATAGCCACCACCTCAACGGAGGTGTTGGTGGCGGTGGCCGGCCGGGGAAGGGGCTGGATCGCCGGCAGTGGCGCTTGGAAGTGGCTCCAGGCGTTGTGAATCCTGGCCGTCGGCTCAAGGAAGAAGATGAAGAGATTCCGTCCCTTTTGCTTCAAGATGCGTGCGGGCCCGATTTCAAACTATAGGAATTAATTCATAATAATGCATTTCTGTCACACTTTAGGCATTTAATGTTTTAAATTTTTAAAAATAATTAGAGGCTCTGTATGGGAAAATGATCAACACATGAATTGTAGCCCTTCCTGTCTACTTTATTCTAAAATTGGTTTGAACCCATTTAGGCTTCTGGTTTGACCAGGGCACCCATTTTGGTGGGACATACCCTTAGGGCTAGGCAGTTACTAAATTGAGTGCCCACTCTTCACCCCTAGCCCAAATTAGCTGAAATTTTGGCAGAGAGTCTATCTTAGACATACCTAGGGCCTGCCCAAAAATGGGAATTTTTGGAGAAAATATTTCTATAGTTTTTGTAAATATTTAATAATTATTAGATAAATTAAATAGGTGCCCTAAACACCCCCAAACCCTACCAAATTTTGGTGAGTGGTCCCTGGGTTCATTTTAGGTATCTGTATAAAATTTCATTTAAGTTGGATGTGTTTTGAATAGGTTTTGACCCAACCCTAGCTATACCTTAAAAAGGGCATTTTGGTCAAAAGTTGCACTTTTGGTTTTGAGTGACCAAATCACCTCAACAGAGGCTGAAATTTGGGCCACTGGTTTGTTATAGCACTTATCACCTCCCCATGGAATATGGGGTAGGGAGGAATAGATTTGCCCTAAGTTCCTAGGTCAAACCCTAAGGAGGGACCTTTTGGGCTTGTGAAGGGTATGAGTCCTAAACACCTTGGGTGAACTCCAAATTTTGCAAGGAGGTTCCTAGGATATATAAAACCCTCTGGTAAAAATATTAGCAAATTGTGAAAATGGTTGGGCCCCCAAAACCCTAACCCTAGCTTAGGTCCTAAAACTTGTAGTGTAGGTTTAGGTTAGCTAAACACCTTGAAACTTAACCAAATTTGGGTAGTGAGGGGATTAGGGTGTTTTGGATCTCTGATAATTTACTTGAGGAATTTTGATTAAAATTGGTAGTACTTCATTTGTTAATTACCAAAAGGCCCAAAATGATGTTTAATTTTATTAAGGATGTTATGTGCTTTAAAACATGATGAAACTTGGTCAAAGGTTATTATAGTTCTAGTTGATCACCTCTGAATTTTATCACAATTTACAATTAACTTTATTTGGTACTTCCTTCATTAATTTCAGAAATGGGCTTTGGTAAGAAAAATTCATTATGGTTGATATATCTGATTAAAAATCATGACACTTAGGTTTTGAGGTATTTAGGCCCCAAGATACTTGTATGAATTTATTTATAATTTTTAGAGGTCTGTTTTCAGAACTTTCTTTACAAGGCCATATTTTTGAGAATAGGTTAATTAATTAGTTTGGGCAATAATTCTTTCAATAAAATTATGAAAGTTTACATAGAGGTTCCATAGTCCCTTACCATCATCCTGGAATTTTCTCTGAATTGTTGGAAGTATTTTCATTGTACATCCCTTTTTTTATGAATTATTTGGAATAAATTGAAAATACAATTTAAGGGCTAAAATCTTGCTGGAAAAATTTGGAACTTCTGGATTTTTAGATGATTACCCATCTTACATTTATCATAATTTTAGTGGAGCTTTATATTGCTTAAATCTTGTACTTCCTGTTCAACCTTGGAACTTTTGGTTTTTAAAATAAATAAATAAATTAGTATTTAAATCATAAAAATTAGGAAATTGTGGATTCAGTCTGCATATGCCCATATGAACTTCTAATAATTTTTACATGAGCATTGGATGAACATATGACATACTTCCCTTTCTACGGGTCATATAGCTTAAGTGGCCTGCATTTAGTAAAACTGCAGAAAATCAGTTGGGACATGAATTAGGGCACATTTGATGAGTCTTGATTGGGCTGCTGGAAGGATAAATAGATCTAGGTGCGTCTTTGGAAGATGGGTGAGTAAGGTATGGTTCTGTCTAGGGTTATCGGCGTTCGGGTCCGACGAAAGATCGTCCTACCCAAGGAGAGTTGGAGTAAAAATACCCTAGGATTAGTATATCGAAATATGAGAAAATAAAGGGGTAAGGGAATCAACCAATAATAAAATAAGTACCTTGCGAAAGGGAACGCTGGGCGTAATCCCAACATAGTTCCTAGTGCCCCTTGAGAGCCCTTCACAGGGAATACCGGGGGCAGTCCTGGGTTAACGTAAACTGTTTAACAAGCTGAAAAGAGTAACTTAGTAATTAGGGTTGCACATTCCACAACACTGATGGCACCAGAGGTTGGATAGGAGCTTCGGCTCGGATGGTTAAAAGGCGGACTTTGAGTCCGGGGAGCTTCGGCTCGATTGCTTGAGACGGACGTGTTGGTCCGGGGAGCTTCGGCTCGGTTCTTGATTACGCTAATTTGCATGTGCATAAAAGGAAAGGAAATTAAGGTGGTGGGTCTTCGGTATTGGAGGGTCGATGCACCGACACCAATACGTTGACTCGGCAAGTGTGGTTAGCACTTCGCCAACAGAAGTCCGGTGCGCCAGCCGGCAAGAGTACGCAGGAGTCCGCTTCGTGCACCAAGCGTTGAGGCGTACGATAGGTCTGACCGGTAGTGCTTTACTGGTTTAGAGGTGGGCGAGGCCCAACCCACCGCTTCCGTCTGCCACTACGGAGGTATCCTGGGAGGTTACGGCTCCAGAAAGGGTGAACTAAAGGTCTGTGTGCACAGAGTCGGGTGTGTGTGTTGCACTTGCATGTCCATCATACCCACTTGCATGTCATAGCATAATCGTTACCTTAAACCTTGACACCTAAAGTATAAGTGGAATGGGACGCTTATACTTTAGGACCTGCTACACGACCCCTTAGTCTATAAGCTTGTGTGGGCAAGTTTATAAATTAAGGTTAATATTGATATATTTAGTTACTGCTGTTTGACCGCTGACACCCCAACGTATAAATCGGTATGGGACTTTTTATACGATGGGAGTCTTGCAAAAGACCCCTTGGCTTATGTGTTTTTCACATAAGCGAAGGTTACATTTCATATTACAGCTTATTGTCTTATATGCTATAGAACTTGCTAGATTAGGACCGCTGCCATCTGCTTTTGATATTCTCCACCTTCAAGTCCTCCCCTTTCTTCCTCTCCGCTCGATGCCTAGGAGCCGTGGGGGAAGGAGTGGGGGATGATAGGACTTAGTCTTTTAGACTAACGGTTTTCGAACCGCATCATTTAGGGGATCGCGGAGACCAGCATGGAGGAGCAGCCCCAGAGACCGGTGCGCCTGGAGGTGGGGCAGTCTAGCTCCGGAGTTCACACAGTCGGGACCGTGAGTCTCGACCCTGAGCAGTTTTCTACTTTTGTTTCTGCATGAGAGATCTTGTAGTGAGGATTTGATGTACCGGGCATAAGCCCGTTTTTGCTACTCTGATGTTATTTGTTGTGGACACTCCCTTCGTGGAGTTGTATTTATTATGTCATGTGATTCTCTGTGGACTGCAGTTTCTGTTTCCTTCATTATTCTGCTACTTTTCTGTGATCGAATTGGCCGGCAGAATCGGCGCTTTGTGGTGATGACCCTTCAGGGCGTGAAGGAGTCACCGCAAAACGGCGGTTCTGGGCCTAAGACCCCGGTGTCGAAAAAGAAAAAAAAAGGGGGGTCTTACAAGCAGTGCATCCAAAGATTTGGAGAGGGAGAGGAAACGGCTCCTTTCCCGGATACAAAATGGAGAACGGGGTTTGGCCGTGGAGAACCGTGGAGGGGATGCGATTGATGAGGTAGCAGGCAAGGAGAACAGCATAGCCCCAATAGGAGCGAGGAACATGCATCTGGGTCATCAAGGTGCGAGCGACATCGAGCAGGTGACGGTTTTTGCGTTCGGCCACACCATTTTGTTGTGAAGTATAAACACAACTAGTTTGATGAAGAATCCCATTTTGCATGCAGAATGTAGAGAAGTCACGACTGAGATATTCTTGGGCATTATCAGATCGAAACACTTGGATAGAAACACCAAACTGAGTTTTGATCATGAGATAGAAGGATGTCCATACATAGAATAATTCGGAGCAATCTTTTAACAGATACACGCACGTACAGCGAGAGAAATCATCAATGAACGTGACAAAATAGGAACTACCCCGACCAATGGTAAGAGTATGAGAAGGACCCCAGATATCGGAGTGGATAAGATCAAACGGACGGGTAGAGCTACGAACGTGCTTTGGAGGGAAGGAGGAGCGGTGATGCTTGCCAAGCTGACAGGCCTCACAGTTGAGCGGAGGACTTTGAGGAGGAAGGTGGGGCAGAAGTTGACGAAGAAGACGGGGAGGAGCATGACCAAGGCGGAGATGCCATTGGGGAAGATCTGTGGAGGTGGAGGAGAAGGTGGAAAAAGCAGAAATGTTGTCTAGGAAGTATAAGCCGCCACTCTCAGTCCCAGTAGCAATCGTCAGTTGGGAGTCCGGATCCTGAAAAGAGCAAGAAGTAGAAGTAAATGTGACGGAACACTGTAATTGCTTGCAAAGAGAGGTAACAGATAATAAGTTGCACGGGAACTGTGGCACGTAGAGAGTATCCGCCAAGTGAAGAGACGGAGTGACATGAACTATCCCTGTTCCATGAACTGATGATGAAGAGCCGTCAGCGAGAGTAACCGGGGGCAAGCGAGCATGTTTTTCTAGGAGAGAGAAACACGGGAGATGGCCGGTCATATGATTTGTAGCACCAGTGTCGATCAGCCATTTGCCCTGAGTAACAACGTGTGCACGACTAGAAGACGTGACAACCGAGGCGAATGGCGTGGAGGAGGATATGAAAGCCATGAAGGGAGGAAGAAGAAACTGCAGCGGTCTCAGTGACAGCACACCAGCGGCACGAAGGGCCACGACCAAGGTGCAGAGCACAAGCCGCGCGACTAAACCAGGAGGTCGTGGCGACTAATAAGCAGGAGCGGCTAAAGGAGAAGGGCAGAGAGGCCGCTCAAACAAGGAAGAATCCGCGTGAAACCGCGGCGGGAAAAAGGGAAGAAGCCGCGCGAACACGAGCGGCTAGGATGCAGATCAAGGCACAGCGGGGAAGAAGTCGCGCGGACTGAAAAAAAAGGCCGAGCGAACAGAAGAGAGGAGAAGAGCAGGTGACCGCGACCAAGATGCGTGTAAGAAAGGTACAACCCGCACGGTCAGGCAGATCACAGCAGTCAAGGGCACAGCGGGGAAGAGGTCGCGCGGACTGAAAAGGCCGAGCGAATAGAAGAGAGGAGAAGAGCAGGTGACCGCGACCAAGATGCGGGGGAGAAAGGAACAACCCGCACGGTCAGGCAGATCACAGCAGCAAACCGCAAGTACAGAGACAACACGCGCGGACAGAGACAGACCGCAGCGACTAGGAAGTCGGAGCGGTAGGAAAGAACAAGGAGCGCGGCGACACGGAAACAGGTCGCTGCGACAAAGAGCAGTAGAAGAAGAGAACCAAGAAGAAGCAAGCCGCGCGAACAGGCAGCGGACAGAGACAAGCCGCGCGGATAGAAACAAACCGCGCGGACAGATGAGAAGGCAAGCCGCGAACAAGTCGCAGAACGCGGAAGACAAGCCGCGAACAACAGAGAGCGCACAGAATCAGGAGAAAATGACCGTGTCCTCTGATACCATGTTAGAAAGTAACGAAAAGAAGCGAAAAGTAGAGAACAAGCCGAATAAACTTTTGAATAATTGAAATTTTATTATCCAAAAAAGATAACTATTACAAAGGTATGCCCTCCCTTATATAGAATGGAGGAGAGAAGAGAGAATACAAATAAGAGATGTGGGACTAAAAATTTACAAGCTAAGCGGACTGTACAAAGTAAACCGCACAGGCCGCGCGGTTAGACAGAAGGACTAACCGCACGGCTACAATAAGAGAAGCAGAGAGGTCGCCTGTGAAGATTGCTAGACCGCCCGGTTTACAAGTCGCCGAGTCAAACCGCCAGACCGCACGGTCTCCAACCCGCCAAGACAGACCGCCCGGTCACCAACTTCAACACCTATTTCAGGATCTTTGGTTGTAAATGTTATATACTTAACAACGGTAAGTCTTACTTAACCAAGTTTGCTGCCAAATCCCAAGAGGGAATCTTTGTTGGGTACAGCAACAACAGTAAGGCTTATAGGGTCTACAACTTGACTACATAAGTTGTAGAGGAGTCAGTTCATGTAGTATTTGATGAAGCTAGACTTATTAACAATGAATTGTCTAGTAGTATTTGCAGCTCCACAGGTGTGACTAAGAAGATGGACAAGCTCACTATAGAAGAAGGACCTACTGCAAGACATCAAATAGAAGATAGTGGCTGTTGTCTAGGGGGAGTACTATATGCACCTGATGCAGAAGAAGATCATGGAGTGCAGCAAGTTGAAGAAGCTAAAGGAGTTCAACCTGAAGTCAGGCTGCCACCAGCTAATAGACATCTAAGAGATCATCCAGCAGATCAAATTATTGGTGATCTAAGACAAGGGGTACAAACAAGGAGCAGAAATCTGAGTGCAGTGCTCTACTCCAGTTTTCTATCCCAAGTAGAGCCAAAGAAATTTGAAGAAGTCATCCTAGACCCTCATTGGATTGAGGCAATGCAAGAGGAGCTGAATCAGTTCAAGAGATGCAAAGTGTGGGAGCTTGTTCTTAAACCAAAAGACCACAACATAATTGAAACCAAGTGGATCTTTAGGAACAAGATGGATGAACACGGAGTGATTATTAAGAACAAAGCAAGACTGGTTGCTAAGGGATATAGGCAAGAAGAAGGTATTGACTTTGATCAAACTTTTGCTCCAGTAGCCAGACTGGAGGCAATAAGGATGTTCTTAGCCTATGCAACCTATCAAGGATTTAAAGTTTACCAAATGGATGTTAAGTCGGCCTTTCTGAATGGTAATCTGAAGGAAGAGCTCTATGTGGAACAGCCATTAGGTTTTGTTGATTCAACTCAACCTAATTATGTCTATATACTTAGGAAGGCTTTGTATGGGTTAAAACAAGCCCCTAGGGCTTGGTATGAAACCCTGTCTAGTTTCCTCATTGAGAATAAATTCATAAGGGGGAAAATAGACAAGACTCTATTCCTTAGGGAATCCAGAGGCAAGATCATACTAGTCCAAATATATGTAGATGACATCATATTTGGGTCTACTGAAAGTAGTTTTTGCAAAAAGTTTGCAAAACTTATGCAAGGACAATTTGAGATGAGCAGTATGAGGGAACTAAAATTCTTCTTGGGTCTCCAAGTTAGACAGACTGAGAATGGTTTATCCATATGCCAGTCTAAGTTCACCCTAGAACTGATAAGGAAGTATGGTATGGATTCATCCAGTACCATGAAAACTCCTATGGGGTCAAGTATGTCTCTTAGCAAAGATGATGCAGGGAAACCTGTAGATGAGACTTTGTATAGAGGGATAGTTGGCTCCCTACTCTATTTGACTGCAAGTAGACCAGATATCATGTATGCTACATGTGTCTGTGCTAGGTACCAAGCTTGCCCTAAAGAGTCTCATTTGACAGCAGTCAAAAGGATATTGAGATATCTTAAGGGCACTCCTTATCTAGGCCTTTGGTACCCTATGAATGGAGACTTTGAACTGACAGGTTATTCAGATGCAGATTTTGCAGGCTGCAAAAAAGATAGGAAAAGTACAACTAGTACCTATCAATTCCTAGGTGGAAGACTGATTTCATGGAGTAGCAAGAAGCAAATAAGTGTGGCTATCTCCACAACAGAATCAGAGTATGTGGCTGCAGGAAGTTGCTGTGCTCAACTTCTATGGATACAACATCAGCTTGAGGATTATGGTATTCAAGTAAGTAGAACACCACTATTTTGTGATTCTACTAGTGCTATATCTATTGCAAACAATCCTGTTTCCCATAGTAGAACTAAACACATTGAAATAAAATATCATTTTCTAAGGGAACATGTGGAAAAAGAAGATATTTCACTAGAATATGTCAATACAGATAATCAACTAACTGACATGTATATTAAGCCTTTATAAGAAACCAAATTCAATAGGTTTAAAATTGAATTAGGTATGATAAACTTAGAATAAGTTTACAGAAATGGCTAAGTAAAATAGTGTCGACACACAGAGTTGTCTGTGTCGAGACAGAGAATTGGTGTCGACACTTCAGAGAAAAGGTGTCGACACATCTAGGAAGTTGGTGTCGACACTTCAGAGAATTAGTGTCGACACATGACAAGTAGGTGTCGACACATCCAAGGTGGTGTCGACACTTAGGCTTTACTCAGAATTAGTGAAGTAAAATCTCGACTAAGTGTCGAGCTAAGCGGTTTCGACACATAAACAAGTGTCGACACATATATTTTGTCGACTATACTTGTGTCGACACATTGTTGTCGAGACATTATAAGTCTGTGTCGACACTTTTCAACAGTGTCGACACAATTTAAGTTTGTTGACGCGCCCTTTCATCTTCAACTCTAGAAAGGTATAAATAGGGTTTCAACATTGTCTGTCGACACGCTCACCAAAGTTTCGAGACCAAACTTGTGTGTCGACACCTCTCTTCTCTCAATTCAAATTCTTCAAAGACTAATGGCGCCCAAGCTCGAAGAGAATGTGAATGAAGGATATGAACTGGTGCGGCATGCGTTTGATGACGCAGAACTAGAGATCAAGGATGTGGTAACCCTAGTTGCAAACTCAGGGTTAGATTTTCTTGCATCAGAGCCGACCAAGGTATGGAAGAAAGAAGTTCTGGAATTCCTGAATGGCGCTACAATAGATGAATCTGGACTCAAGATAAAGTCTAGGGTTCATGGGGCTAAGGTGAAGGTCTCACCTAAGAGTCTGAGAAAGGTACTAAAACTACCTAGGACAAAGGAAGAAGATGAAGTTTCTGCTTCTAAGACTAGAGAAGCATTGACATGGTGTGGACTGGATTCCAAGATGAAAATTGGATCAGTATTCAACAGAAAGGGAATGAACAGCCAAGGAAAATTCTTGTCTAAAATAGTTGGAAAAGTGTTCCTGTGCAAGTCTGGAGGACATGACAGGATTTCAGCATATATGTTCAGTCTAATGACAAGGTTAATCTTCCAACTAAATACTGATTGGTCTGCAGTATTGTTTGATAAGATAAAGGAGAGCCTGAAGAAACCCAATTTGGGTAGGATTCTAAGCCTTTACTTGGCTGGTAGTATACCAGAGATAATGACCCAAGCTGCAGGATCCAAAATTAACCACATGAGAAGAATGGACATGAGAATCTTCTCTAGATGGGATAGGGTCTTGACTAAGGAAATGCCAACTCCTGAGAAGGTAACGCCTCAGAAAAGGAAGAAGAAATCAGCTCCTGTAGCTCAAGATTCATCAAGCAGTTCTGAGGAACAAGTAGTGTTTACTCCTGATGAGGAAGAAGTTGGAGATGCTGGACAATCTCCAGCAAGACAAGATGATGCAGAGAGGCAGGGGGAGCTACCACAGGCTAGCCCTCTACACCAGGATTCCATCCAGGGGGAGTCTCTACTAGTGGAAGAGCCAACTCCACTAGAAAGTGAACAAGCTACCCATACCATATTTGAGGTAATCACGGACATTAATAAATTAAATTTCCCTATTGAGGATGATGTTTTGTCTGATTCAATACCTCATGTTAATCAACAACCTCAAACACATAGTCAACCCCAAGATGTTGTCATGGAGGACACATCTGTTGCAGATCAAGTGGAATTCAATCAAGTGGTTGATGAGATTAGAGTTTCTCCACCCCATCCTCCACAAGAATTCACCCTAGAAGAGCTATTCCCTGACCTACTCCAAACTGACTTTTAAAAATAAAGTGCAGCTGCTGAGGGGGAGAAGGCTCATGTTGAGGGGGAGCCAGTAGATCTTGTTGAGGAAACTGCAAGAAAAGAGACTGAGGTGCCACAAGTTGCTGAGCAGGTACAAAAGACTGAGAAGGAGATACCTTCAAGCCCAAAGGACAGAGTGACTATTGATAGCACATCAGCTTCTGAAGATGAAGAGGCTGCAAGAGCCAAGAAGAGGAAATTTCAAGTATTTAAAAGGAGGAGCCAGCATTATAAGAAGGCTTTACAAACAATAGAACCACAGCCTACACCACAGCCAGCCCCATCTGCAGATTTTAGTTCTCTGATGGTTGCAATGCAGATAAAGATGGATGAGCAAAGACAGGCATTGCAATCTTATATGGATGAAGGACATAAATCTCTACAGTTTGATCTGGCCCAGGATATTAAGTCCATCAGATTTGAGATGAATCTGAATAAGAAAGAGATGACTGACTGCTTCCACAAGGGAGGGAATGCAGTAGTCTAATTGGCTACACATCAAGAGAAGATCAAAGCTCAAGTAGATGATATTGCAGTGAAGCAAGGTTATGTACTGGAGAACCAGATAAGGATGAATGATAATCTTACAGCTTCACATAATGCAGTAATTACAGAAATGAAGAATATAGCTACTGGTCAGACTACAGCTAATGCTACAGCAAAGGCAGAATTTGATAAAGCATTACAAGAGGGCATTACTGCTGTTAAGACTGATATACAAGACTCTCAAAAGGCTATAACAGACAAGCTCCAAAGGTTGAAACCCTTCTTTAAGGATGGAGTCAACTATTTGGATGCCCAAATAAGATTTCAGAAAGATGATCTGAGGGATCATATTGTTAGAGAAGTCATAAAGGGGGAGAGGGTGTTAGTCAAAGCCAGCTCTGATCATGCAAAATGGATTTCCAATTCCATCAGAGCCACCCAGCCATCCTTGGATATCCTCCATTGTGTGATGATGATAATGTAGCAGAGTCTGGGATTCATCCTGCATATCCTGAAGGGGAGCAAGCTGAAGTGGCTCAAGTAATTTACCCTCCACCAGACTTTGATATGGTACATGCAGATATACACTCAATGTATAGCCCTCCTGAGGGAATTGAGAAGGTCATCATAGAGAAAGTGGTTCAGCCAGTGCCAGAGGCTATACTGAAAGAACAAGAAGACTTGCTGCTGAAAGAACAAGAGACTCTATTGTCTAAGAAAAGGTTCAGAGAGCAAGCTGAACAAAGGCTTGATTTTGAACAGTGGAGCCCCACTTCAAGGAATATCATTCTGACTACATGGAAGGCTGCCAAAGACAATATTGTGGACAGAGGCAAATGGTATTCTGGTGTGGAGTGGAGGAATCATGAGAACAGGCAAGAAGCCATTGTGCAATACAAAAGAAAGGCTAAGATGGGAAAGCTACCTCCTACTGCCCAGGAGCCTAGCAAGTACTTCCCCAAGCCTTATCATTACTTTGAAAGACAAAAGATCAAAGCTGAAGATCAGAAAAAGAAGGATCTAAAAGGAAAGAAGCCTGTTGCTGCTGAAGATACTGATGCCCCAGTCCAAGCAAAGATACAATCTGGGAAGGGCATAGTGATCAAGGAAACTGAGAAGCAATAGGATAGAATTTATCTTTAGTTTACATTTGTAATCATTTAATTTTAAACCTTCTATAAACTTTTGATAATGAAAATGTTGAAGTTCTTAGAACTATGTGATATGTGTTATATTCTTGTTCTGAGATATTGGTATATACATGTTTTGTTTATTACATGTTTATGAATTTACCCTGTTATATAATCATGTTTTACATCATGCTGTGATATTGTTATGTATGGTGTATATCATTGACTAAGGGTTATGACTTCTTCAAATAGGGGGAGATTGTTGGGTACATTGGAATGAATGTACCTGATTTGAAGAAGCATCACCCTACTCAATGATATACATCAAAATGTATTTGATGTGTTTTGAGTTTAGTTGTGCAGGTCAAGTATTTACAGGGAAAGCTGAAAAGATTCTAAGCCCATGTGTCGACACCCAGAAGGAAAGTATCGACACTTAAGAAGACTTGTGTCGACACCCAGAGAAGCAGTGTCGACACTTGGAGTCATTGTGTCGACACCAGGGATGCAGAGTCGACACCAGACAGAAAGTGTCGACACATGCAGGTTGTGTCGACACTCAATGAAGAAAAGTCCAGTGAAGCTGTGTCGACACTTAGTATCAGTGTGGACACCTAGAGGAACTTTGTCTACATCAGAAAGTGTCGACACTTGGAGGCTGTGTCGACACTCAGCAAAAGTCAGCAGATTCTAAGTATAAGTGTCGACATAATGAAATATGTGTCGACACATAGCAGAAGACTCAACACATGAAGAAAGTGTCGACATAATAAAGAATGTGTCGACACTCAGCAGAAGACTCAATACAAGAAGAAAGTGTCGACACTAGGAGGCTGTGTCGACACTCAGCAAAGTTCAATAAATTCTAAGTACAAGTGTCGACACAAAAGAGATGTGTCGACACTCAGCCAAAGTCTCAACAAAAGAAGAATGTGTCGACACAAGGAGCAGTGTCGACACACAGCAAGTATCAACACAAAAGGCATGTGTCGACACCAAGAAGATGTGTCGACACTTAACAAGATCAACACAAGAAGATGTGTTGACATAGAGGAGTTGTGTCGACACTTACAAGAAATCAACTAAGTACTGAAGAATAAGGAGTTGTGTCAACACACAATATCAGTGTCGACACATGATGAAGAAGCAGTGTCGAGAAGAAATTTCTACAACACAAGGAGTTGTGTCGACACCTTGAAGGCTAGTGTCGACACTTAGTCTACTTATGTCGACATTTAGTCTATAAGTGTCGACACTTAAAGACAGACTGTCTCGACACTTTCAGACAATTATAGATATTTCAAGAAGTGACTGGATGACATGACAGCTGCCATTCCAGCCGGTCTACTGCAACTGTCAGAGTTGTCAGAAATCTGTTAGGAACCGGATCAGTCGTTCACCATGAAGAAGGCCTATATAAAGGCTTATTCTGTCAACAGAAGAAGAGAATTCAGCAGAGAATTCAACACAGATTAACACAAATAAGTTGAAGTGATCAGAAGATCTAAGTAGTTGGAGAGAGAGAGCTCCTTCCAAGAAGTCAGCCGTTGGAACCAGGCTGTGAAGAAGGGTTCAGACCTAGTTCTGAATCTTAAGTTGCAGTGATTGAGGATCAGCTGCAGAGAGTATCAACCCTATTGTGTTCTACATTCAAGAAGCTTTGAAGAAAGCCAAGTGAGGTTGATCTCAGCAGAGTTCATTCAAGAACTCATCAAGAACCTATCAACTCTTCTCTCTTATTCAGAGTTGTAGGTATATACTTTGTATTCCAAATTTCTTGTAGGATCCTTAGGGATCTGAGTTGTAAGCCTGTAATTATAAATGCTGAGTGGTAGGGCCTGTGTGCCTGAGTGTAGGAGATCTATTTCTCTGAGTGTAGGCCTGTTGTGACTGAGTGTAGGCCTTGTTGAAGGCTGAGTGTTGGTCTTTATGAAGACTAAGTTGTAGGGCCTTGGGCCTGAGCTGTAGGAACCTATTTGGGGTTCTGAGTGTAAGATCTGAGGATCTGAGGAATAGTGGAGGAGTTTGGCCGAATCTAGTACACTACTAGATAGGCGAAGGGGGAAAGTGGATGTACCCAAACCTTGGGGAACCACTATAAATCTGTGTGTTCACTGTGTGCATGCTTTATTCTGTGATTGCTGATTGATTGCTGTGAAGAAGTAATTGTAAATCTATGATATTATCTGCAATCTGCCTAAAAGTTTAAAAAAGATTAAGTCACTTATTCACCCCCCCCCCCCTCTAGGTGATTAGGGTACAATTTCTTTCAGAAGGGTTACGCAATGAAACCATCCTTCCAATAACCAACGTCCGACACAGAGTACATTCTAGCGGAAGCAATTTAAAAGTTCTAAATTAAGAACCCAGCCACAACATGAATGTCCACTACAAAAACCCAATAGGAATGAATGTACAAATACACAAGTACTTGGCCTTATGGCCTTACAAGAGTTTACTCAAATAAAAGTGTCTTCCAAACCTCGGCACGCAGGCCGGTCACACATGAGAATAAAAATAAACATTCAAATTTAGGCCTTCGAGGGTCGGCTCAGCAACAAGGGCTTTTACCCGCTATTTGCCACTAGGCTCCGCAGCACCTGCAAGCAACAATCCACCGAAGCAGTGACAAACAAAAGCAACGGTCAGCTAAAGCTGACCAAATTATAACGGCCCCTCCCCTAAACTCGGGGCGGCGATGCTCCTTCCCTGCACTTTATTAGCATAGCTTAACAGTAGTGAAATTACACATCATCACAGGTATAGGCTCGCACGGCCACACACCCCGTGCTCTCCGGGCACATTCTCGGTTAACCCGGTCAAAATCCGCGGTCTCACCACTGCCCCTTCGATGGCAATTCTCGTAAGCATTATGGTCTTTTCGGCCTTTGCCCCAAACCCTCCATCTATGCCAACGACGAGTACCACGTACCTTAGGTCTCTCTAACCGAACGACACAGAGCGGGTATGGTTTCGCCTGACCCGTTGCTCACACCACAACGTCAATTTAAGCCATATGCGCGGGTCAAGCTTCCCCGAGTCCCAATACGATCACACACTTTACATAACCCAGTTATGTGCAAGTTGGATCCCAGGCCACCATGTTGCCAGAATCATACATCTTCCCAGCTTTCTGGGTGCACCTCGAAGTTAGTCCCCAAGGTTCCCTGTTGCAATCTACCGCGTAGAAAACCCGAAAAACAACCATCGGTGGGGAGTCTTCTCCGGCCATTCAAGCAATGCAACATCACCGATCCAAACCAACTTGTCCGGGTAGGCTTCACACACCATGCCTATGTCCGTTTCTCGATTGCGGACTCTACATGCAAAACAACGGGGACTATTCATGTCTACCCAAAGGAACACCTCACACTCACCGCATACTTGCGAGAGCGGGCTTCCTATGCAAAAGAAAGAGGACTTCACATGTCCAAGATGATAATCGTTACCCTAGCATTCCTCTTTGGCGCCATGAAGATCTATACGGATGAAAAGCACTGCAACGAACTCGCCTCCGTAGATCCGAACTTGGCTTGTGATTTGAGGCTCCGAAGCTCCACCGGCGGCCGAAACTCTCCTCCTTCTTCTTCCTTGCTCTCCCCTCTCTCTAAGACTTTAGAAAGAGAAAGCTTGAAAGAAATGAAGGTATCCAAACCCTATTCCCAGATTAAACACTTCCAGGACCAGCCAGGACCCTTGGATCCCAAAAGAAGGAAACGAACGGCCACGATTCACACTTAAAATCCAAAACCTGGGCCGAACACGGCTTGTGACACGCCCGTATCCCAGGCTGTGTGCCTCAATAGACGCTGAACCCGTCGCATCCCGAAAAGAACACAGGCTCTCGACACGTCTGTGTCAGGCGTGACACGCCCGTGTCAGGCTTGACACGCCCGTGTCAGGCTTGACATGCCCGTGTCAGGCTTGACATGCCCGTGTCAACTAGTGAACGCCCATGTAGCGGGGTGTGTTCCTACATCGACACAGGACCAAAACCAACCCGAAGAGAACACGGGTACTCGACATGCCCATGTCTAATTTGACATGCCTGTGTCAGGCTGAACACGCCTGGGCTCCAGGTCGTGTTCCACCCCCGACACAGCACGGCTCACAGCCCGAGCAGGACATGGCCTGGGATACGCCCGTATCTCAGGCCATGGTCACTGTCTCGACGATCGTCGACTGTAATTTCGTCGACCACACGGCCAGATTGTAGAACCCGAGCACGACACGACCCTAGGACAGAAGCGTGTCCTAGGCCGTGTGACCCATACCAAGCCTCAAACTTGGCTCTAAATGCTGCATGTTGCTCTTTTGAGTTTCGGGGCGTTACAGCTCTCTCTCTCTCTTAAAAGAATTTCGTCCCAAAATTACAGAAAGGAAAAGATACACAAAACATAAATGGTAGTTGAATGGAATAATTCCGGGTACTCCTCAAGCATGGTCTGCACTCGCTCCCACGAGAGCTCCTCCCGACCGCAGTTGTCCCAACGGATCTTGAACATCCTAATTTCCTTGTTACGCAATCGCTTGACTTCCAAGTCCTCAATGCGAACGGGCTTGACCTTCGTCATCAACCCATTACCGACCGGTACTTGATCAACCACAATTACTTGCGAAGGCTCTTGCACTGCCTTCCGCAGCACCGATATGTAGAATACGTCGTGTAGACCACTTAGTTCCACTGATAGCTTCAATTGATAAGCTGCTGCGCCAATCCGCTCCAGAACCTCAAACGGTCCAAGGTACCTCGGGCTTAGCTTCTTCAAACGTCGTACCCGCGAGACACCCTTGAACGGCTTAATCTTCAAGTACACCCAGTCGCCAACAGCGAACTCCACATTCATATGCTTGGCATTATAGTACTTAGCTTGCCGGTCCTGAGCGATTAGCAATCTTTCTCGAATGGTTCGTACCAACGAGGTTGCATCTTCTACTTCTTGACGCTTGTATAGCTTCGACTCACCCGTTTCCAACCACGACAATGGCGTGCGACATCTTCTACCATGAAGGGCCTCGAAGGGCGTCATTTGAATGCTCGCCTGGTAGCTGTTGTTATAAGCGAATTCCACCAAGTACAGGTGATCTTCCCACTGCTTCCCGAAATCCATGATGCACATACGAGGCATGTCTTCCATCGTCCTGTTGACTCTTTTGGTCTGACCATCTGTCTGCGGATGAAAGGTCGTGCTGAAACTCAGCTTTGTTCCCAACATCTGTTGCACCAACCTCCAATCATTGGACATGAACCGCCCATCTCGGTCACTCATGATGCTGCGAGGCACACCATGAAGCCGAACAATGTTATCCACTTATAATTTTGCCAATTTCTCCACAGAATAATCCTTCATTTGCAGAATGAAGTGCGACACTTTTGTCAAACGATCTACGACCACCCAGATGGCATCATTTCCCTTCTGTGACCTTAGCAAACCATGCACAAAGTCCATTGTAATATCGTCGAACTTCCACTCCTGGATAGGCTAGGGATTCAAGAATCCTCCAGGCTTTTGGCACTCCGCCTTCACTAAGGCGCATGTTTGACACTTCGCCACATAAAGTGTCACATCCTTCTTAAATCCTGGCCACTAGAATAATTTCTTCATATCACGGTACATTTTCGTGCTCCCCGGGTGAATCGAGTACTTGGTATGATGAGCCTCGTACATCAATTTCACCCGCAGTTTGCCCACATTTGGGATGCACACACGACCATCCTTCCATAGCAATCCATCCACAACATCAAATTGGGAATTTGACCCATCCAAAGCCTTAACCATGATTTGCTTCATGTGGTCATCCAAATCTAGAGCCTGCCGAATCCGATCAGCCAGGTCACACTAAACTTCTGTCCAGTTCAATAGCGCTTCGGCACTAGTCTGCTTGTCAACACAAGAGATCTCCAATGCCTCCAATGCCTCCAACTCCCGAACCAAACGCTCGTCATGAACCGATAGCCAGTTGGCTTGAGCTAGGGCCCTGCGACTCAATGCATTCGCAACCGCATTGCCTTTCCCAGGCACATCATGAATCTTGAAGGTGTAGTCCCCCCAGGAACTCTATCCATCTCCATTGTCGCATGTTTAGATCCTTCTGATCCAACAAGTACTTCAGGCTCTTGTGGTCGGTATAGATATAGACCTTCACCCCGTACAAGTAATGCCTCCACAGCTTTAGGGCAAATATCACGGCCGCTAACTCCAAGTCATGGACCGGATAATTCCTCTCATGAGCCTTCAGCTGACATGAGCCATAAGCTATCACACTTCCATGTTGCAGTAGAACACAACCCAGTCCACTGCCTGAAACATCGCTGTAGATCTCAAAGCCTTAGGTCCCACTCGGCGAACTTAGAACAGGTGCTGTGGTCAACCAACTCTTCAACTCTTCGAAAGCTTGTGCGCACTCCAGCGTCCAAACAAACTTCTGCTCTTTCCTCGTCAGAGTCGTCAGGGGTAACACTATCTGCGAGAAGTTCTCCACGAAGCGCCTGTAGTAGCCGGCAAGTCACAAAAAACTCCGGACTTCCGCTACCGTGGACAGCACAGGCCACTCTCATATAGCAACAATCTTCGTCGGATCCCCCATAATTCTCTCTCCACTAAATATGTGACCAAGGAATGCTACTGAGGACAACCAAAACTCGCATTTAAAGAACTTGGCGTACAGTTGATTTCTCCTCAACGTCTCCAACACCAAATGCAGATGCTTAAAGTGATCCTCCTCACTCTACGAGTACACAAATATATCGTCGATGAAGACGATCATAAAGTGGTCCAGGTACTCTTTGAAAGTTTTGTTCATCAGATCCATGAACACTGACGGTGCATTAGTCAGCCCAAACGGCATGACCGTAAACTCATAATGCCCGTATCTCGTACTAAAAGCTGTCTTGGGGATATCACTTTCCTTTATCCTCGGCTGATAATACCCAGACTTAAGATCCAATTTCTAATACACTGATGACCCGACTAACTGATCGAATAGATCATCAATCCTTGGGATCAGGTACTTGTACTTCTCCGTCAACTTGTTCAGCTCTAGATAATCGATATAAAGCTGAAATCTTACGTCCTTCTTCTTCACAAAAAGAACCGGTGCGCTCCAAGGCAACGAACTTGGATGCACATAACCCTATTCCAATAGTTCTTGAAGTTGAACCTTCAGTTCCGTCATCTCCTTATGCGCTAGCTGATATGGAGAGCGTTACACAGGTTTGGCACCTGACACTAGCTCAATAGTGAAGTCTATCTCCCGCTGAGGTGGGGCTACGGGGAGATCACCAGGGAACACATCAGGGTATTCGGATACCACTGAGATGTTGTCCAAATCAGGCTTAGGCTTCAAAGCATCCACTAGCGTGAAGAACAGTTCTGCACTAGCACGAACCTCCTTAACCACCTGAAGAGCAGACATCAAAGTCTTGTTTGACCCTTTCAAGCCTACAAATGTCGTCTCACGACCCGTTCCCAACTTAACCTCCTTACGATTGCAATCAATATATGCTTGCTGCTCTGAGAGCTAGTCCATACCAAATATCACGTCGAACTCCACCAGCGATAGTAACGATGCTTGCAAGTCGAACTCCTGACTCCCAATACGAATCTTTACACCGCAGACTCTATCCATGCGCATCTAACACCCATTAGGCAACAACACATCCAGTTTGTCCTTTGCCATCGAAGAAGGTACTCCGATGCGTGATATAAATCATTCAGACAAAAAGGAGTGCGAAGCTCCCGTATTAAAGAGTGCTCTCACCGGATTATCACAAATCAAAACAAAGCCTATACAAGCAGTAGTAAGGTAATACATACAAGGTAATAAGTATTTAAAAACTAACTTGTTATAAATTTAAACCGTACCTGTCACCACATCTGCTTGCTTTATGGCCTCATACTGGCCAAGGTTATAAACTATAGGTTGAGCCGGAGCATAATGGGATGTGGTTGACTCCACCGCCTTGCCCTTCTCCTCACAGGTTGCTCCCAGCTTCCTCTCAGACTTTGGACGTCCGCTCCAACAGTCTCGGTCAAAGTGTCCCGGCTTTCCACAGTTATAGCATGCGCACGGGGTTCGGCTTGTAGTTGCCCCCGAAGCACCGGAAGAAGGGGATGGACCTGAAGTCCTAGCCTTCTTATGGAACTTACGATACCCAGAATTTGAGGTAGTTGACACTTTGAACTCTGTCTTCTTAGCACCAGAGTCTCTCTTCGCTTGCACATTCCTCAAATCCTTTTCCAACTATCGGGTCGTATTGACAAGGGTCAAAAAGCCCTGCGTCATAGGCCCTGAGAGCAGTAGCCTTAGGTAATCCCTCAGACACTCATAGAATATGTTTGTCTTACGCTCCTCATCCGCGAACGTAGAGCTATCATACTGACCCAACCTTATAAATTCGTGGAGATACTCGTCCACGCTACTCTCTCCCTGCGTCAACTTCTGGAATTCGTTCTCCATCGCGATCCTCTGAGCCGAGGGAAGGTACCTTGCCAAGAATAGTCTAGAACGTAGCTATGGTGGTCATCTGCCACTCTTCAGTTTAAGTAGCTGTCAATACTCTCTTTACTTGTGAGAGCCAATCCTCAGCTTGGGATGAGGTTCCCATCCCTGAGAACACCGAAGGATTGAAGCCCATAACATGCTTGAGCTGTCTTTTAGTTGCTCTCCTAGGCACCAAAGGTTCCACCACTACTTGCTCCCCCCTTCCCGGTTCCGCTGCTTGAAGCGATACCTACTCCATCGCAGGAGCAGGCTGCTGCATTTGCCTTGCAGGCTGGGCATTGATCATAAACACCGCTTCAGCCACCAATTGTATGGTTTCTACCGAGGGAGGTGTTTCAGGTACATCATTTGGTGCGCGACTTGCCTCAGAAACCGGACGTTCTGACGGCCCTGCACCACTCCTGGTCACCTATAGTCGTACAAAACATCATTAAGCGACCAAACAATATTGCAAAAAGCAATTATAGGAACGCGCAGGTTCCTCAAACATGTGTATTTTCATTCCTAAGTGGATATTCATGGGTTCTTTTTATGTTATAATGATGACGCACGCATATGTGCTCACCACCCCTTAAAAGAATTCGTCCACGAATTCATTTAAGTTGACCGAAACCAGTAGTATGATACCAAATTGTAACACCCCCTATCCGTCGCATAGCATATAGCAGTAGGTCCGGCCGGGGCCCGATGCCATATACCACAGACAGACCGAAGGGTTACGCAATGAAACCATCCTTCCAATAACCAACGTCCTACATAGAGTACATTCTAGGGAAAACAATTTAAAAGTTGCAAATTAAGAACCCAGCCACAACATGAATGTCCACTACAAAAACCCAACAGGAATGAACGTACAAATTCACAAGTACTTGGCCTTATGACCTTACAATAATTTACTCAAATAAAAGTGTCTTCCAAACCTCGACACGCAGGTCGGTCACACATGAGAATAAAAGTAAACATTCAAATTTAGGCGTTCGAGGGCCGGCTCAGCAACAAGGGCTTTTGCCCACTATATTCCACAAGGCTCTACAGCACCTGCAAGCAACAATCCACTGAAGCGGTGGCAAACAAAAGCAATGGTCAGCTAAAGCTGACCAAATTATAACGACCCAACCCCTAAACTCGGGGCGGCGATGCTCCTTCCCTGCACTTTATTAGCATACCTTAATAGTAGTGAAATTACACATCATCATAGGAGTAGGCTCGCATGGCCACACACCCTGTGCTTTCAGTGCACATTCTCGGCGAACCCGGTCAAAATCCGCGGTCTCACCACCGCCCCTTGGATGGCAATTCTCGTGAGCATTATGGTCTTTCCGGACTTTGCCCAAGACCCTCCATCTATACCAACGACGAGTACCACGTACCTTAGGCCTCTCTAACCGAACGACACCGAGCGGGTACAGTTCCGCCTGACCCATTGCTCACACTGCACGTCAATTTAAGCCATATGTGCGGGTCAATATTCCTCGAGTCCTGATACGATCACACACTTTACATAACCCAGTTATGTGCAAGTTGGCTCCCATGCCACCATGTTGGCAGAATCACGCATCTGCCCAATTTTCCGGGTGAACCTCGGAGTTAGTCCCCAAGGTTCCCTGTTGCAATCTATCATGTAGAAAACCCGAAAAACAACCATCGGTGTGGATTCTTCTCCAGCCATTTAAGTAATGCAACATCACCGATCCAGATCAACTTGTCCGAGTAGGCTTCACACACCATGCATATGTTCATTTCTCGATTGCAGACTCTACATGCAAAACAACGGGGACTAGTCATATCTACTCGAAGGAACACCTCACAATCACTGCATACTTGCGAGAGCAGGCTTCCTATGCAAAAGAAAGAGGACTTCACATGTCCAAGATGAGAATCGTTACCCTAGCATTCCTCTTTAGCGCCATGAAGATCTATACGGCTAAAAAGTACCGCAATGGCCTCGACTCCGTAGATCCGAACTCGGCTTGCGATTTGGGGCTCTGAAGCTCCACCGGCGGTCGGAACTCTCCTCCTTCTTCCTTGCTCTCCTCTCTCTCTAAGACTTCAAAAAGAGACAGCTTGAAAGAAATGAGGGTATCCAAACCCTATTCCCAGATTAAACACTACCAGGACCAGCCAGGACCCTTGGATCCCAAAAGAAGGAAACGGATGACAACGATTCGTGCTTAAAATCCAAAACCTGGGCCGAACACAGCTTGTGACACGCCCGTGTCCAAGGCTGTGTGCCTCAATCGATGTCAAAACCGTCGCATCCCGAAAGAACACGGGCTCTCGACACGCCCGTGTCAGGCTTAACACGCCCTTGTCAACCAGTGCACGCCCATGTAGCGGGGCGTGTTCCTCCATCGACATAGGACCAAAACCAACCCGAAGAGAACACGGGTACTCGACACGCCTGTGTCGAATTTGACACGCCCGTGTCAGGCTGAACACGTCTGGGCTCCAGGTCGTGTTCCACCCTCGACACAGCATGGCTAACAACCCGAGTAGGACATGGCCTGGGACACGCCCATGTCTCAGGCCGTGTTCGTTATCTCGACGATCGTTGACTGCAATTTCGTCGACCACACAGCTAGATCGTCGAACCCGAGCACGACACGGTCCTAGGACACGCCCGTGTCCTAGGCCGTGTGACCCCTACCAAGCCTCAAACTTGGCTCTAAACACTATCCGTCACTCTTTTAAGTTTCGAGGCGTTACATTATATGAGGAGCTGGAAGAGGAGGAGCAGACCATGGAGTAATCTCTTCAATGATTACTGAGCTCTTAGCTCTGGTAGTGTGAATCAAAACATCTTCTTCATCAATGATTGTGGGAAGAGGGAAATCCAAGCTCTTCAGAGGTGCTTCAACTGGTTCTGGGGTTTACTCTTTCTCATCAAAAATTGGAATGATCTCTTCTTTCTCTATGTCAGCAGCAGGCGACTGGTGAACAGGGGATTCTGGAGATGGAACAGGAGAGGGTGATGGTACTGGAGTAGGTTCCTTGGTTGGTTCTGTTGGTTGTTCTTTCTGGAGGGGAGGAAGTTCAGAACTTAATTCTTCAATCATCTGATTGATGGCTTCTTTTGTAGAGAATGGTGTCTTGGACTTGAGCATCTGAGGGAGTTTCTTCTGGAGTGGTTGGAGGGAGAGAAATAACAGCAGGTGTAGTAGGTATCCTTTCTTCTTGTACAGAAGGAGCAGGCTTCCCCTTAGCAGCTGCACCAGATATGCTGGCAATATGAGATTGAGAGGGAGATGGGGTCCTGTACTCTGCAGCTGGATGTTCATGAGCTCTAGCATACCAGGCAGGATTCAGCAACTTTAATTCCCATCTCTGAATGGAAGAGATGGAAACTTTCTTCATGTGGTGAAGGGTTGTGCCTTTGGAGAAATCAAAAACTTCAGGATTTATCTCATGCAACATCAGAGAGATAATCCTTGCATAGCTAGGAGCCTTGATGCTCTCCCTTATCTTATCAAGAATCAACATACCAAATTGAAATCTCTTTCTGCAGATGATGGTTGTCATTATATCAAACAAATTAAGTGAGATGTCTCTTATAGAACTAGTCTTACACAGGAGAATTTTTCCAATGATGTCCACAAGAAATTTGCTTTCTAGGTTAAGGTCTGATCGACGAATGTTGAGAACTTCTGGTGAAAGTCCACAGAACATGAAAGCTCTGTCGGAATCTTCATGACTTAGATGTTCTTCTTTATCAACTACGGGTAGCTGAAGAAGATTGGAGATAGAGGTTTTGGTAAGCTTTATCTTGATTCCCTTGACTGTAGACTTGAGGACCTTTCCATTTCTCCTTACTTTGATGCTTTCAAAGAATTCTTCAACATATGGAAAGAGAATCTTACAGGGTTGCTGAAGAACGAATGTCAACCCGGCGGTGTCGAGCAGAATGAGTAGATTCCGGAAATCGTCTGACAGTTCGGCAATACCGGCGGTGACAAGTTCAGAACCAATCCCAATCTTTGAAGGTGGTGCCATGATCCAGAGAGTTGTGAGAAATTCGCTGCGGGGAAGAAGACGGCGCGAGCTCTGTGACAGTCGGCGGAAGGCGAAAGGACTTTCTCTTTTCTCGAGTGAGAGGGTTTTGAATTCGTGTAGAAAATAAAATCCAGATTTTTCTATTTATATAACCATAATTATCGATGATTAAGGAAGAAATTAAACAAACATACCTTTGAAAGTGGCGATATAAGCTTCGGGTTGCGAATAAAGAAATTTGAATAGAAATTGAGAAAATGTCTTCCTGATACTCGAGTGGACCGACAGTACTCGAGTGAGATGATGAAGGTACTCGAGTGATATCTTCATACTTCTCGAGTGGGAACTTAGTACTCGAGTAGTGGTACTCAAGTGACTTGCGGAGTACTCGAGTAGTGTTACTCGAGTGACTAGAGGACTACTCGAGTAGTTTAAAGAAGTAATCGAGTGACTTTCTTCTTACTCGAGTCATTAAGTCAGAATTGTGAGAAAGTTCAACTTTTGATGTATTCCTTGATCTCTGAGCTATGTTGTGATTCCTCCTTCTCTAATCTTCTATGTTGAGCATTCCAAGTTCTATTTTGAAGAACAAGAACTTGGTCTTGTCCAGCGGATTCGTGAATATGTCTGCAATCTGCCTGTCTGTTGGGACATATTGTAGGTCTATGTCCTCATGCTCCACATGCTCCCGGATGAAGTGGTAACACAGCACTATGTGCTTTGTCTGTCTGTGAGAGACTGGGTTGTTGGCTATTGTAATCGCGCTGGAGGAGTCGCAAAATAAATGGATGTTTTGGACTTTGAGATTGTAATCTTCCAAGTGATTCTTTATCCATAGCAACTGTGCACAACAACTGCTTGCAGAGATATACTCTGACTCGACTGTTGAGATTGCAACACACTTCTGCTTCTTACTACTCCAGGAAATGATCCTTCTTCCAAGGAATTGGCAAGTCCCGAAAGTGTTCTTCTTGTCATCTTTGCTGCCTGCAAAATCTGCATCTGAAAAACCAATTAGTTCGCTATCATTACTTCTTGGGTACCATAAGCCAAGATTTGGTGTACCTTTAAGGTATCTCAAAATCCGCTTTGCAGTAGCATAGTAATATTCCTTAGAGTTCACTTGAAATCTAGCGCATACACATGTTGATAAACGTGTAGTTTAAGGAGTCAATGGGTTATGCCTGTGAAGAGGAGTAGCAGGAAGTACTGGAGTGGTAGTCCAGGAAAATATCTGTGTTATGCTTGTGCTATTGGGTCGTACCTGTGAATGAGTAACAGGAAGTACCGGCGGGACCAGGAAAGGCCCTTTGTGATGCTTGATGTCGTAGGGTGTCCACCTGTGAAGAGAGTAACAAGAAGTACCGGTGTACCCAGGAAAGACCCCTAATATTTGTGATATTGTGGTGTCCACCTGTGAAGAGAGTAACAGGAAGTACTGGTGTGTCCAGGAAAGACCCGATGTTATTATGAGATGAATGGGTGTAAGAGACATACCCAGGCTGAGTGCCAAGAACAGGATTGGTGAGACCGACCCACGCCTTTGATTAAGCCGTGAGTACGTCGTACTCGGTGAAGGCAAGGCGATTTGAGCAACGGGGGGTGGAGGATCCGACCTGCATTATGTCCGTCCGACGTGGACCAGAAGGGGTGGTCTGTTGGAGCGCATAACAAGAGTCTTAGGCCTGCACGCCATGACACAATGGGGAGTTATGGGCCATCCCGGTGTAGTAAGACTAGAACTCCGGCTGCACGCCATGGAGTAAATGCTCAAGAGAATTACCGTTGGGTTGTGACCCTGATACAGTGGTGGGCAAGTGCTTTGCCAGAACACCAAGAATGTGCCCTGAGTGCACAGACCGTTGTGCCGGGTGGCAAACGGTTGTGATGGCATGTGTGTGTGAAAGTACATTATATGAATATGTTGTCATTCTTGTGATATAATATGCCTGCAGGGAAGATTACTGCTGCCCCGAGAGAAGGGGTAGGGTCGTTATAATTTGGTCAGCTGAATGCTGACCGTTGCCTCTGTTTGCTACTATTGGGTGGGTTGCCCTGTACAGGTGCTGGAGAGCCAAGCGGGACGCATAAAGGTTGATGTCCCTGCTGCTGTTGCTGCTGCTACTGCTAGCCCTCGAAGGCTATATGTTGCTTGTTGTGTTTTCTTTTATTGTGGCCGGCCTGCGCGCCGATATTTGAGGCCACTGTTTGAAAGCCATGTAAGGCCATAAGGCCCATTTTTGTACTATTGTAAGACATTCCTATGAAAGATATATACAACGTGGAGTTGTTCTTTATGATTGTTCCATCCTCCTTCATCTTGTTCCTGCAGACCCACTTTGTCCCAATGACATTCTTACCTTTGGGTCTTGGAATAAGTTTCCAGACTTGACAATGCTTGAACTGATTTAGTTCTTCTTCCATTGCTATTACCAATGATGTGTCTGAGTTTGCTTCTTCAAACTTCTTTGGTTCAACCTGTGAGAGAAAACTCAAATATAAATTCCCGTTAGCTATACCTCTACGAGTTCTGACGCAATCCCAGGGATATCCTATGATTTGGTCCATTCGGTGATCCTTCAGATGTCTGAGCTCTAGATTCCTTGCATCTGGAGCTTCTTCTTCCACAGGAGTGACTTCATCAACTTGGACATTTTCTTCATCTGGATCATCAACCTCTTCAATCGGGGTTGGAGTGGTGATCTTGATGAACTTTTTACCTTTTTCTTCAATCGGCTCATCCAAGTTTAGTTCTTTCAACTTTGAACCTGCATCTTCAATGAACACACTAGAAGAGTTGCTTTACAGCAAGCTCGTCTCATCAGATACAACATGAATGGATTCTTCTACAACCAGATTTTTTCTATTAAATATCCTCAGAGTTTTTCTATTAAATATCCTATATGCCTTACTATGACTAGTATACCCTATAAAAATACCTTCAAAACTCTTTTCACTAAATTTGGTAGTATGATACTTGTCATTGTTAAGGACGAAGCACTTACAGTCAAAAATTTTAAAATACAAAACAGTCGGTTTCCTGCCCTTTAGAAGTTCGTAAGGTGTCTTATTGTGGTTCTTGTTTATGAGTGCTTGATTTTGCACGTGACATGCAGTGTTGACGGCTTCAGCCTAGAAGTATTCCGGTAGTGAGGCATCACTCAACATGGTCCTACAGGCCTCTATGAGTGTTCTATTCCTTCTCTCAGCTACTCCGTTCTATTGAGGAGTACGAGGAGAGGAAAACTCATGAAAAATACCTAAGCTTTCACAAAATTTTGTCATGGCCCCAGACATGAACTCTATTCCATTGTCACTTCTGATTTTGACTACAGAATAGTTGTATTCATTCTGAATTTGTCTGATGAAATTAGTAAAGATGTCAAAGGTATCTAACTTGTGTTTCAGAAACAACACTCACACAAAGTTCGAGTAATCATTGACAATAACCAATGTATAATCCTTACCTCCCAAACTTCTAACTTGTAGTGGACCGAACAAGTCCATCTGAAGTAGATGTAAATATTTATTAGAATCTTTGCCAATAACGCTTTTAAAGGTAGTGTAACATCTCGACTTTTATTAGGCCACCAGAGCCCTAGTGGGCCCAATAAATGTGGCCCGAACCCTACCCATGACTCGGTCGGAGATAACCCTAGGCAGGAAATAGAGCTAGAGAACTCCGAATTAAGTTCTGTCAATTCATGTGTCCTCGTATAGTCGATACGAGTACATCAGAACTCGTTCAGTTGGACCCCGAGGTCATATAGTGGATGTGACCATTCCTTGTAAAACGCAACGAGAGCAAGATTTTGGATATCGAGCTAGAGAACTTCGAATTGAGTTCTGTCAATTCATGTGACCTCATATAACCTAGACGGGTGCATCGGAACCCGTCGCAATTCGAGATATAACGACAGATTTAGAAACTTTGAGTGCTTTAACGCGTTGCGACGTGCAAATTTCGGACTTTCGTCAAACGGACTCTGATTCAACCCCAGTCAGAGGTGTTGGACTCGTGTGGTCAATATGAAGTCAACGGAAGTCGTCCCAGTCAATTTCGACGACAATAGGTCAACTCGTGGTCAAATCAAGCATAGTCGTGCATCAAAAAGCGTGAGCACACCAATTGTGACACGACACCCAAACTTTGACCCGACCCCGATGACTTGGACCCACTTTGACTTTGACCAGCAAGGGGGGACCCACCCTAGGGTTGACTTGGGCAAACCCTCCCTAAAAACCCACTTTTTGGAATTCTTTCCAAATGGGGGGCCCACCCCTCTTCATGACCACTTAAGGTCTTGCCCCTCACCCACTTTGGGTCCCCCCAATCAGCAAACAAAACAGCCCACTACAAGTGGATGCCCACCTCTCTCTCTCTCTCTCTCTCTCTCTCTCTCTCTCTCTCTCTCTCTCTCTCTCTCTCTCTCTCTCTCTCTCTCTCTCTCTCTCTCTTTCCCACCCTAAAGCCCAAGCCCAGAGGGCTTAACTCTTTTTCCCGATGTGGGGGAAATCTCCCTGACCTCCAGCTGTTCTTAGACAGCTGGAGGGTGGGATTAATCCCTCCCTAAGGAGGGATTAATCCTACACCAAATAGATAAGGGGATACCCCTCCCCACTAGCCTATAAAAGGCCCCCCTCCCCCTCTTCCCCCTCAAGCTCTCTGAGCAACCCCTTCCCCCCTACTCAACCCCCTGTCGGAGCCCAGGTGGCCGGAAAAAGACAAGCCAAGGGGCCTCCCCCTCCACCACCGCCACCTTTGGCATGGTCGACCAGGCCGGCCCCTCCTGAGCCCACCAAACTCATGTGGAGACTCTCTCCCTCCCCTTCCCTATTCTGGACGACGTGCATGCGCCTCTCGGTGGTCGGAGCGCCGCCGACGCCACCCGAGCCATGCTCCAGGCCGACTGTTGCCCAAGGAGGAAAGCCCCTCCCCCAGCATCGGTGGTGGCGATGGGGAAGTGCTAGACTACTGGGGGCGGCGACCCCTAGCGTAGGAGAGAGGCGGTGGCGCCGAAAAATGTGACTCCGGCGGCACCCGCAAAATAGAGCATGGCTCTGTTTAGAGTTGGCGGCGGCGGCCGGCGGCGTAAGGCCGCCGGTCCACCGTCAGCAAGAAGTCCGACCCCCGGAACGCCGGTCGGGGGTAGAGCGGTAGGCAACCAAACACCCGAGGAGCATGGGTGGCGCGGTGGAGCCAGGAGTAGAGCCCCCGCCACCCTAGGCCCTCAGGTTAGGTTTTTTGGCGGCAGCCGGCGGCGCCAGACCGTCGGACCACCGCCTAGAGGGTCGCCGACCCCCGGCGAGTCGATCGGGGCCGGCGACGGCGGCGGGCAGAGGCTGGCCGGTGGGGGTAGAGGCTGCCACCCTCCACACCGCCGGGAAGCACAGTGACCGTTCGATCTCAAGATGAGATCGGACGGCCCTGATTTCATTAACCCCCCCCCCCCTCCTCTTATGTGCCCCCACAGCGGATCCGTGGTCGATCTACTGTGGGGAAACGCTGGCTTGTTGTCCTGTATGGCTCGATCTCAGCCGCAGGATCTTGTTGATCTGCTAATTGCTGACCATTTCTTATCAGAAATTTGTAGAAATATCTGGGCCTAACCTAGGCCCCTAGGGGAAAGTGACCAACATGAAAAATGTTCCCCATGATAAGGGCCTCCTCCACAAAAAGTTGAGAATTTTTGGAGTTGATTTAGTATTTTTAAAAGCCAAAATAAAATTTATTTGGCTAAATTAAAAGCCCAAAATACTTTGGAAAATTATAAAAAAATAATTATCCTCATTTTAGGCCCTCCTAAGGGTTGTATCAAAATTTGGGGTCATGAGGATATGTTTTGATATTTTTCCTAAAATTTGGAAGCCTAGGGTCGCGCTCGGAACGTATTCCTCTCATTTTCCCTCAAAGGTGGAAATTGGAGCCCGCGACCACCCCTTTATAATCAAATAAGTTTTTCAAACTATTTTATCAACGAGAGCGGCCGAGACAAGTGACTAAGCTCCGGGAATTTCGAAATTTCGTAAAATCGTCGAGCGCCTCGACTCTCGGGTGAATTGGGCACGCTCGGAAGGTGAGAGTACGAGTGATGAGTTAGGTGTTGTTCACGACGAATAATAAGAATGTAACTCCTAATAAGCCATTGATCCAATTAAGCCGTAATAAATATGGCGCAACCAAATTAATTGGATCCTAATCATTGATGTAACCCAATGAAATCTCCTTTAAATTTGAGATGAAACTGAAGCCTCCTGGATGAAGTGATTGGACTACTAACCATTTTTTTTTGCGTTTTCTCCAGTCTCGTATTGGTCAAGCTTATTTTAGTACTTTTAATTCGGTACTACTCCAGTCTCGTACTGGTCAAGCTTATTTTAGTACTTTCAATTCAGTACTACTACAGTCTCGTACTGGTCAAGCGTATTTCAATACTTTTAATTCAGTATTACTGCAGTCTCGCACTGGTCAAGCTTATTTCAACACTTTTAATTCAGCACTACTCTAGTCTCGTACTGGTCAAGCTTATTCCAGTACTTTCTATTCAGTACTACTCCAGTCTCGTACTGGTCAAGCTTATCTCAGTACTTTCTATTCAGTACTACTCCAGTCTCGTACTGGTCACATTTCATTCCAGCACTTTAAATAAGCAGCATAATCACCACACTTGTCCTCATTGAAATTTACTATTATAATCTCGGATCCTGCTCTGACGTGCAATCGTTGTTAAAGTTGAGTCTTAGTTGAGGATAACCGGAATTGAAGTAGTCCTTCAAGTCTAGCCCCAAATAATGCGCTCTCACGCTACTTGACGAAAGTAGAGCTGAGCGTCGCCGCCCGAAGTTTAAGCCTACTAGGGCAGGTCGACGTAGACCCGGTGTGTATTATGATTGCCATTTGTTTGATTGTTGTAAATTGCTTGTGGTGAAATAGTGACGGGTCAGTCCCTCCCGCAGACCGTTCGTACCGGTGCGGGAAGGTCGACGACTCAAGGCGACAGCGAGATGGGTACCATGGGTGACCGGACGTTATGTTATTCCCCATCGGGTTTTCCTTCGCTGGTCGGCCAAAACGATTCGTCGGATGTCGCTCACATCCAAGAGTACACAAGGTTATATGTTAGGGTCGGGGATTGTGCGGTACGATCATCCCCAGAAGTGGCAGGACTGGACACTGTCACCGACGGCCTCATCAGTGAGGCCTGCGGGTCTCGCTACCCTGCTGGAAACTGAAGCGGTCTAAACTATGTCAACATAGGATTTGTGTGCGCGGCTATGAATACCTGCAGTATGTGCGCGGCTATGAATTCCTACGGTGTGTGCGCAGCTGTGAATGCCTGCGATAGAATTCAGGATGTGAAAACCTGATGTGTTGATGAGATAGTGTATCCTTGTTATAATTTATTTATATTGCTGCTGCTTTTTCTAGTTATACAATCATGTACTCTTTTATAGTTGCTCCTAGCTATACATATATGAAATGTTGTGCTAACCCTCTCTTGCTTCGGCTATTTACTTTTGTTGGGTGGGTGTGTGCTCGTCCCCAGGATATGGATCCGGGGAGGAGATTTGTTTCCACTTAGTTTTGTAACTAACAGTTATCTAAAAAACCATTCATAGGAAATGGAGCATCGTAGTGACCCGCTGCCACAGGAGATTATGTCAGCGGCTAGGACAACTCGAGTAGATGCACCCCCGCCGTCCTCGGAGTTTAGAGACGTGAGTACCACAGAGCAGCTAGGGAGTGAGAGGGTGAGGGTTATATATAGTACATGTATATCTCACAGGCTTTTTTAAACGCTTAGGCTTCGGACCTAGAACCTCTGTATTATTATATGATGTGTTATATATATCTGTAGTGGTTTCCTGTTAATGCTTCCATTATACTCTGATGGGTTATGAATGTTGTGATTCGAGCCGAGCAAGGCGGCCATCTAGTGCTTAGGTAGGGTGGATCGTTTCCCCTAAGGAGCACTAGGTGGACGTGTTGGGCCAGTAGTACCCCTCCGGCCCGACCCGGGCAAAAAGGTTTGGGGGGTCTACAAATGGATCAGAGCGATCACGATTCGTCCTTGTGGAGCAGTCTCAGGATCCCTCTGTCCCTCGCTTCGTTCTGGGTTCGGGACGAACCTTGCTGCAACAGCCCATTTTTTTTCAGCAGGCTCAGTTTTGGGGTGACACGGCCTGGTACACGGGCGTGTCTCAGGGCGTGTCCTGCGTATGTCGAGTGTCGAGAGGAACAATCGACGAGTGGTCGACAAAAGTTGGTCGACGATCGTCGAGTGCTTTGGACACGGCCTGTGACACGGGAGTGTCACAGGGTGTGTCCCTCTGGGTCGACGAACTCAGCCCGACGAATTTGAGCTGGGGCGTGTCTTAGTGCCGTGTATGGGCTCAAAGCCTGGGACACGGGCGTGTCACAGGCCATGTGAGTCTCGGGTGATTTTGGGATTTTTTTCAGCCTGACGAACATGGCCACAGACACGGGCGTGTCTGAAGGCGTGTCGGGTGACACGGCCCATGACACGGGCGTGTCCCATGGGTGTGTAACTAGTTTGGATAAGTCGGTTGAGCACCGCTTAGGGAACACGGCCACAGACACGGGCGTGTCACAGGCCGTGTCATGCAAAATTAATAATTTTTGGTGAAATTGTGGCCATCCATTCCTTCAGCCTGGATCCAAGGGCTGAGAGGCCTCCCTGTTTCCTTAAGGCCGTGAATGAGAAGAGAAATCTAATTTCTCATTTGGTCTTATATTTCTTCACTTCTAGAGAGAGAAAGAGAGAGGAATAAGGAGAAGGAGGAGAGGGGGCTGATCACCGGCGGTGCTGCGGTTAGCCGACGAGAGATCTGAGGCTGACGTTGCGGAGGAAAACCTCTTGTGAGTCGTTCGAGCCAGCTTGGAGCTCATGACACCAAAGAAGGCTTCAAGGGTAACGACTTTTCTTCCTAGCCATGTGAAGGCTTCATTTTGGCATATGTTTGTGATTCCCCCACCAAGAGGTGGCTGATTTTGGGAGTCTTTTGGGTGATTCATGAAATCCCCTTTGTTGGCATATAGATCCGGAAATGGAGTACGGAATAGGCATGCTGTGTGAAGCCCATCTGGACAGGTTGGTCTGGATTGGTGATGTTGCATACGAATCGGAGAAGACTCCGTGATAAACGTGTAGTTTAAGGAGTCAACGGGTTATGCCTGTGAAGAGGAGTAGCAGGAAGTACTGGAGTGGTAGTCCAGGAAAATATCTGTGTTATGCTTGTGCTATTGAGTCGTACCTGTGAATGAGTAACAGGAAGTACCGGCGGGACCAGGAAAGGCCCTTTGTGATGCTTGATGTCGTAGGGTGTCCACCTGTGAAGAGAGTAACAGGAAGTACCAGTGTACCCAGGAAGACCCTAACATTTATGATATTGCGGTGTCCACCTGTGAAGAGAGTAACAGGAAGTACTGGTGTGCCCAGGAAAGACCCGATGTTATTATGAGATGAATGGGTGTAAGAGACATACCCAGGCTGAGTGTCAAGAATAGGATTGGTGAGACCGACCCGCGCCTTTGATTAAGCCGTGAGTACGCCGTACTCGGTGAAGGCAAGGCGATTTGAGCAACGGGGGGTGGAGGATTCGACCTGCATTATGTCCGTCTGACGTGGACCAGAAGGGGTGGTCTGTTGGAGCGCATAACAAGAGTCTTAGGCCTGCGCGTCATGACACAATGGGGAGCTATGGGCCATCCCGGTGTAGTAAGACTAGAACTCCGGTTGCACGCCATGGAGGAAATGCTCAAGAGAATTACCGTTGGGTTGTGACCCTGATACGGTGGTGGGCAAGTGCTTTGCCAAAACACCAAGAATATGCCCTGAGTGCACAGACCGTTGTGCCGGGTGGCGAACGGTTGTGATGGCATGTGTGCGTGAAAGCACATTATATGAATATGTTGTCATGCTTGTGATATAATATGCCTGCAGGGAATATTACTGCTGCCCCGAGAGAAGTGGTAGGGTCGTTATAATTTGGTCAGCTGAATGCTGACCGTTGCCTCTGTTTTCCACTGTTGGGTGGGTTGCCCTGTACAGGTGCTGGAGAGCCAAGCGGGACGCATAAAGGTTGATGTCCCTACTGCTGTTGCTTCTGCTACTGCTAGCCCTCGAAGGCTATATGTTGCTTGTTGTGTTTTCTTTTATTGTGGCCGGCCTGCGCGCCGATATTTGAGGCCACTGTTTGAAAGCCATGTAAGGCCATAAGGCCCATTTTTGTACTATTGTAAGACATTCCTATGAAAGATATATACGTGGAGTTGTGTTATATGTTGGACATTCACTTGTGCAGTTCAAGTGTTAGTTTAGTCTTCCGCTAGAATGCAATATGTTAGGTTGGCTGCGCTACTCTAATATCATCTCGTACCCTCACCGTCTGTTTTGTGGTATATGTTGTGGGGCCCCGACCGGACCTTCTAGTATATATCATATGAACGGATGGGGTTGTCACATTTTTGGTATCAGAGCTGTCTCGGTCTTTTTCTCTCGAAGTCGTGGTCGACTTCTTTTGTGGGGTGGCGAGCACGTGTTTGTGCAAACCACAGTATGCGATTGAACTCCTGAATGTTCATGATAGGAATGCAAATTGTTGTGTTTGGGGAACCTGCGTGTTCCTATTTTGTGATGTTTGCTTGTGTAAGGCAGCTAATGTGTGTGTCTTGTCCACCTTTAGGTGACACAAAGTGGAGCTGGGCAGTCTGAGCCCCAGCATTCTGATGAAAGTACGGCACCAGCCGCGGTGCCTACACCTCCACCGTCTGTGGAACATGTGTGTTTAGTTGTTGAGGCTTTGTTTGCCATGATCCAAGGACAGCTACTTAGGCAGGAACAACCGGCTGTGAGTCCAGAATAGGTGGCAGCAAGGCCTGAACCTGTAGTGGATGTGGCTCCTCGAGCGGCTGAGAAGCAGTTGACGCGGTTTATGAGTTTCCATCCGCCTATGTTTTCGGGAGCGGGAACTCCTACGCAGGCTGAGGATTGGCTATCGCTAGTTAGGCGCATTATGATGGCGATTGGATCGGAGGAACATCAGAAAGTCACGTTAGCTACCTTCCTGCTTGAAGGAGAAGCTAGATTGTGGTGGGATGAGATGGAGTTGCATCACTTGGAGGGTCGTCCCTTAACACAAGCATCGATGGAAGAATTCTCCCGACTCTTCCTAGCAAAGCACCTTCCTGCGGCTCAACGGATTGCCATGAAAATGAATTCCAAAGGCTAACGCAAGGTGATGGCAGTGTTGACGTGTACCTGCATGAGTTTACTCGCTTGGGGCGGTATGCGGGTTCTATTTTTGCGGATGAGCAAAGAAAGACAAATCGGTTCTATGAAGTACTAAGGGACGAGTTGAGGTTCCTGGTTTCGAGTTCTGTGAACCAAGGCTTCCAGGCCTTGGTCGACACTGTGAGCGCGCTAGAAAAGGATATGAAGAGGGTGCAGGGGAAGAGGGCTTTGGCTGTGACGCAACCGGAGTGGAAGGTGCCCCGACCTGGGAAACCATCTTATAAGAAGAGATGGGGCAAGAAGTCCAAGACGAGTGGACAAGCTCCTTCATCAGTTGCATCAGGAGCAACGTCGGGGGCTACCTCAAAGTCGGATACTCGGATATGCTATAATTGTGGACGGGTGGGGCATATAGCTCGAGATTGTCGGGTGCTGCCAAAGAGTGAAAAGAAGGCGGGAGCGTCGTATGCGGAGAAGGGCAAGGCAGTAGTGGATTCCTCCGCCTCGCAGGCGCAGCCCCGAGTCTACAATCTTGGTCCGCAGGAGGCCATCAAGCAGAGTGATGTCGTCACAGGTATGAGTTTAGTTTGGCATATTATATTGCTTGTATGCTTTGTTTAGTGCATATATGTTTGCAGTTTGTGTGTGTGACATGATTGTCACAGACTTTGTGATGATTCGGGACACGCTGGCGCGAGCACTGTTTGATACGGGTGCATCACATTCTTTTCTGTCTAGTGAGTTCATAGTGCGGCTTGGGATACCTAGTCGTGCAAAGACAGATAGCGTCAGAGTGGTGTTGCCGAATGGCTGTTGGATGCTTGCGGATCAAGCTTGCGATGTGGCGGTGCAAATAGGAAGTCGGGATTTCCGTTTGACTGCATCTGTATTGCCGATATCGGAGTTTGACGTGATATTTGGTATGGATTGGCTTGCAGAGCAGCATGCCATGATTGATTGCCAATCTAAAGAGATCACGTTGGGCCAGAATACCGAACAGGAGACAAAGTTCGCGGGTATACGAGGAGTGGGCGGGACGTTGATGTCTTCACTCCAAGTAGTCAAGGTTGTTCGGAAGGGTGCGGAGTGTTACTTCGCACTGATTTGGGTTGATGAGCCTAAGGCCAGAGTGTGTGAGGTTCCGATTGTGGCGGAATTTACAGATGTGTTTCTCAAGGATCTCCCTGGGATACCACCCCAGTGGGAGATTGACTTCACGATCGAATTGGTGCCAGGTGCGAAACCTGTGGCCCGCTCGCCATATCGCGTCGCGCCAAAGGAGATGGCTGAGTTGAAGGTCCAACTACAAGAATTGCTGGAGCAAGGTTATATACGCCCAAGCATGTCACCTTGGAGCGCGCCTGTGCTTTTTGTGAAGAAGAAAGACGGTGGGTTGCGGTTATGTATTGACTACCGTGAACTGAATAAGCTGACCGAGAAGAATAAATATCTGTTACCCCAAATTGATGAGTTGTTCGATCAGCTGGTGGGCTCGACCGTCTATTCGAAGCTGGACCTGATGTCTGGTTATTACCAGTTGAGAATTCGGGAAAGTGACATTCCCAAAACCGCATTTGGAACGCATTACGGGCACTATGAGTTCACATTCATGCCATTTGGACTGTGCAATGCGCCTTCGGTGTTTATAGATTTGATGCACCGCACATTCCGAGAGTACCTAGATCTGTTTGTGATTGTGTTCATTGATGACATCCTGGTGTACTAGAAGTCGAAAGCTGAGCATGAAACTCACTTGTGGTTGGTGTTGAATACTTTGAGCCAAAATCAGTTCTATGCCAAGTTCTCAAAGTGCGAGTTTTGGCTATCGTCGGTGGCTTTTCTGGGCCATGTAGTGAGTGGAGCGGGCATTACAGTGGATCCAGCAAAGATAAGGGCCATCGAGGAGTGACCGGTATTGTCTTTAGTGGTCGATGTCAGGAGTTTCCTTGGACTTGCGGGCTACTATCGAAGATTTGTTGAGAAATTCTCGCGGATCGCTTTGCCGCTAACCATGCTGACGAGAAAAGAGCAGAAGTTTGTTTGGACGCCAGAGTGCGCAGGAGCTTTTGAAGAGCTGAAGGTTCGGTTGACCACGGCGCAGGTGTTGTCATCGCCAAGTGGAACCGATGGATTTGTTATTTATAGTGATGCCTCAGGGAGCAGCTTAGGTTGCGTTCTTCTGCAGAGTGGAAAGGTAATTGCTTATGGCTCACGCCAGCTGAAGGTGCAAGAACGAAATTATCCCGTCCATGATTTGGAGTTAGCAGTGGTGATTTTTGCACTAAAGTTGTGGCAACACTACCTTTATGGAGTGAAGGTGGAAATCTATACAGATCACAAGAGCTTAAAGTACCTATTGGAGCAGAAAGACTTGAATATGCGACAACGAAGGTGGTTGGAGTTCCTTAGGGACTACACTTTCGAGATTCACTATACGCCCGAAAAGGGCAATATGGTCGCAGACGCCTTGAGTCGGAGAGTTCCGGCTAGAGCGAATTGGTTACAAAGGCATGATGAACGTCTCATCCGGGAGCTAGAAGCGTTAGAGATTTATTGTGTTGTCGAAAATGCCACTGCCAAGGCATGTTTGAACTGGATGGAGGTGCAATGTGACCTTGCGGACCAAGTTCGGCGGGCAACGGAGTTGGATGAAGATCTCTTACGCTATGTTAAAGAGGGGCCAGAGGGCAAATTCTCCTGGAATGACGGTCTGTTGCGAAAAGAGGGCCGTCTGTGCGTCCCGAATGTGGGTAAATTGAGGGAAGAACTGATGTATGAAGCGCATTATACAAATTATTCCATTCACCCCGGGAGCACGAAGATGTTCAATGATATGAAAAAGCTATTCTGGTGGCCAGGGCTAAAGAAAGATGTTGCCCTCTATGTGGCCAAATGCCAAACATGTGCGATGGTGAAGGTGGAATGCCAAAAGCCGGGTGGTTATTTGAAGTCGCTGCCGATCCCAGAGTGGAAATTAGATGATATTTCCATGAATTTTGTGCATGGGTTGCCGAGATCGCAGCGAGGAAATGATTCCATTTGGGTGATTGTTGACCGGCTAACTAAAGTGGCATATTTTATCCCGAATAGGCAGGATGATTCGGTCGAAAGTTTGGCAAAATTATAAGTTGACCAGATTGTACGGCTTCACGGTGTTCCTCGGAGCATCGTAAGTGATCGAGATGGGCGATTCACGTCAAATGACTGGAGGCTAGTTCACCGACTGTTGGGCACGAAGTTGACTTTCAGTACGGTCTTTCATCCCCAAACGGATGGCCAAACTGAGCGTACCAACAGAACAATGGAGGACATGCTTAGGATGTGCGCCCTTGACTTCGGAAAGAGATGGAAAGATCATCTCTATATGTTGGAGTTTGCGTATAATAACAGCTACCAGACGAGCATTGGGATGGCACCATATGAAGCTCTGTATAGAAGGAAGTGTCGTACTCCCTTGGCTTGGGTAGAAGCGGGTGAAGCTCGAATTTATAAACCAAATGAACTTGATGAAGCAAACACAACCATACAGACGATTCGAGAGAGGCTACTCGTTGCTCAAGATCGACAAGCGAAGTACTACAACGCCAAACACCGGAACGTGGAGTTCGTCGTTGGCGATTGGGTCTACTTGAAGATCAAACCATTCAAAGGTGTCTCCAGGATTCGACGGTTGAAAAAGTTGAGTCCAAGATATTTGGATTCTTTTGAGGTGGTTGAGCGAGTCAGGGAAGCTGCGTATCGGCTAGCTCTATCGGCGGACTTTGGTGGCTTGCATGATGTATTTCACATCTCGGTGCTTCGGAAGGCGGTTAAGGATGCAGCCCAAGTGATCACGGAGGATCAGGTGCCGGTGGAGTATGGGCTAACGACGAAAGTGAAGCCCATTCGGATCGAGGATCGAGCCGAGAAGCAGTTGCGGAACAAGACGGTCGGGATGGTTAAAGTCCGATGGGACAACTGCGGCCGTGAGGAGCTTACATGGGAGCGAGAGCAGACCATGCGAGCGGATTTTCCCGAGCTGTTTCTGTAACTGAGTGGATGGTGAAACTTTTCTTGAAAAGTAAACGTTTCATGTTGTAAACAATTTTGGTTGCTGGTTGCCTTCTTGTATACAAATTTCGAGGAAGAAATTTCTTGTAAGAGGGGAGGGTTGTAACAGCCCATTTTTTTCATCAGGCTCAGTTTTGGGGTGACACAGCCTGGGACACGGGCGTGTCCCAGGGCGTGTCCTGCATGTGTCGAGTGTCGAGAGGAACAGTCGACGAGTGGTCGACAAAAGTTGGTCGACGATCGTCAAGTGCTTCGGACACGGCCTGTGACACAGGCGTGTCATAGGGCGTGTCCCTCGGGGTCGACAAACTCAGCCCGACGAATTTGTGCTGGGGCGTGTCTTAGTGTCGTGTATGGGCACACGGCCTGGGACACGGGCGTGTCACAGGCCGTGTGAGTCTCGGGTGATTTTGGAAATTTTTTTCAGCCTGACGAACATGTCCACAAACACGGGCGCGTCTGAAGGTGTGTCGGGTGACACGGCCCATGACACGGGCGTGTCCCATGGGCGTGTCACTGGTTTCGATAAGTCGTTTGAGCACCGCTTAGGGAACACGGCCACAGACACGGGCGTGTCACAGGCTGTGTCAGGCAAAATTTATAATTTTTGGTGAAATTGTGGTCATCCATTCCTTCAGCCTGGATCCAAGGGATGAGAGACCTCCCTGTTTCCTTAAGGTCGTGAATGAGAAGAGAAATCTCATTTCTCATTTGGTCTTCTCTTTCTTCACTTCTAGAGAGAGAAAGAGAGAGGAAGAAGGAGGAGGAGGAGGAGAGGGGGCTGATCACCGGTGGTGCTGCGGTTAGCCGACGAGAGATCCGAGGCCGACGTTGTGGAGGAAAAGATCTTGTGATTCATTCGAGCCAGCTTGGAGCTCATGGCACCAAAGAGGGCTTCAAGGGTAACGACTTTTCTTCCTAGCCATGTGAAGACTTCCTTTTGGCATATGTTTGTGATTCCCCCACCAAGAGGTGGCTGAGTTTAGGAGTCTTTTGGGTGATTCATGAAATCTCCTTTGTTGATATATAGATCCGGAAATGGAGTACGTAATAGGCATGCTGTGTGAAGCCCATCTGGACAGGTTGGTCTGGATTGGTGATGTTGCATACGAATTGGAGAAGACTTTGTGATAAACGTGTAGTTTAAGGAGTCAACGGGTTATGCCTGTGAAGAGGAGTAGCAGGAAGTACTGGAGTGGTAGTCCAGGAGAATATCCGTGTTATTCTTATGTTATTGGGTCGTACCTGTGAATGAGTAACAGGAAGTATTGGCGGGACCAGGAAAGGCCCTTTGTGATGCTTGATGTCATAGGGTGTCCACCTGTGAAGAGAGTAACAGGAAGTACTGGTGTACCCAGGAAAGACCCCGGACATTTGTGATATTGCGGTGTCCACCTGTGAAGAGAGTAACAGGAAGTACTGATGTGCCCAGGAAAGACCCGCTGTTATTATGAGATGAATATGTGTAAGAGACATACCCAGGCTGAGTGCCAAGAACAGGATTTGTGAGACCGACCCGCGCCTTTGATTAAGCCGTGAGTACGCCGTACTCGGTGAAGGCAAGGCGATTTGAGCAATGGGGGGTGGAGGATCCTAACTACGTTATGTCCGCCCGACGTGGACCAGAAGGGGTGGTCTGTTGGAGCGCATAGCAAGAGTCTTAGGCCTGCGCGTCATGACATAATGGGGGGCTACGGGCCATCCCGGTGTAGTAAGACTAGAAATCCGGCTGCACGCCATGGAGGAAATGCTCAAGAGAATTACCGTTGGGTTGTGACCCTGATACGGTGGTGGGCAAGTGCTTTGCCAGAACACCAAGAATGTGCCCTGAGTGCACGGACCATTGGGTCGGGTGGCGAACAGTTGTGATGGCATGTGTGCGTGAAAGCACATTATATGAATATGTTTTCATGCTTATGATATAATATGCCTGCAGGGAAGATTACCGTCGTCCCGAGAGAAGGGGTAGGGTCGTTATAATTTGGTCAGTTGAATGCTGACCGTTGCCTCTGTTTGCCACCGTTGTGTGGGTTGCCCTGCACAGGTGCTGGAGAGCCAAGCAGGATGCATAAAGGTTGATGTCCTTGCTGATGTTGCTGCTGCTACTGCTAGCCCTCGAAGGCTATATGTTGCTTGTTGTGTTTTCTTTTATTGTGGCCGGCCTGCGCGCCGATATTTGAGGCCACTGTTTGAAAGTCATGTAAGACCATAAGGACCATTTTTGTACTATTGTAAGACATTCCTATGAAAGATATATACAACATGGAGTTGTGTTATATGTTGGACATTCACTTGTGGAGTTCAAGTGTTAGTTTAGTCTTCCGCTAGAATGCAATGTGTTAGGTGTGCTGCGCTACTCTGATATCATCTCGTACCTTCACCGCCTGTTTTGTGGTATATGTTGTGGGGCCCCGGCCGGACTTCTAGTATATATCATATGAGCGGATGGGGTTGTTACACTTGCAGCGGAAGCCTGGTGGACCCTAGTGTAGAGGCTTATGGATTCTAGATTGTACGATAGTACGCCCATACACCGTTGTTTCCACTTTGTTTGTCGTTTTTGCAAATTTCCCTACTTTTGCAAAATACTGACACGCTTTCTTGTTACTCCTCCAGATACCGGAGTGTGGTAACGGAGGATCCTCATCCAGAGGATATGTTCCAGCAACCCCACCACCAGACCCAATCGCTCCCGTGGTCGTACCGTTTGCCGAGACAGATATGAGGCAGACACTAACGGCTATTCTAGCGACTTTCCGGGCTGCCCTGGCATAGCCACCGCGAGAGACGACATCACCCACCGATCTGCTGTCAACTTTTTGAGGACTGAGGCCTCCTCCTTTCAGAGGTACGAAGACAGCCATCTAGATAGAGGAGTGGTTGGAACGGGTGGAGGAGCTATTAGTGGGAATGATGTGCCCAGCTGTAACACCCTAGATTTTGAGAAAGGGTCGATTTGCGTTTCTGGACATTTTTGTTTTCTGGCAGGGGGCACACGACCCGGGACACGGGCGTGTCCGTGTCCCAGGCCGTGTCAGGCTGGAGTCGACGACTTGGCCACGTAGTCGACATTTTTTTCGCTCGACGATGTGTCGAGAGAGGGCACACGGCCTACGACGCGGGCGTGTCGCAGGGCATGTCGAGCCCGTGTCGACACTCGGCCCGGGGTGTCGACATTTTTGCTCGACGAAGTGTCGAGAGAGGGCACACGGCCTGCGACACGGGCGTGTCGCAGGGCGTGTCGAGCCCGTGTCGACACTCGGCCCAGGGTGTCGACACTTTCGCTCGACGAAGTGTCGAGACAAGGCACACGGCCTAGGACACGGGCGTGTCCAAGGCCGTGTCAGTCAGTCGACGAACTTCGCTCGACAAAGTGTCGAGACATCGCTCGACGAGGTGTCGATACAAGGCACACGGCCAAGGACGCGGGCGTGTCCGAGGCCGTGTTAGGTAGACACGGGTAAGGACATAGGCGTGTCCAGTACCCGTGTAGTTCTCGGATTGTTTTTGGGGCTATGTCGATGGAGGCACACGGCCGACCACATGGCCGTGTCAGTTGGGACACGGGCGTGTCAGGGAGAACACGGGCGTGTCGGATGCCTGTGTGTTGTTCCAGGCGCGTCGATTTGTGATGGCGAATGAGGCACACGGCCCTGGACACGGGCGTGTGTCAGGCCGTGTTCGGCCCAGGTATTTTATTTTTTCTGACGGATCGTGGCCATTCCTTCCCTTATTTTGGGATCTGATGGTTCAGGACTTTTCTTGGGGAGTTAAGTCCAAGAATAGAGTTGGAAACCCTCATTCTTCTTCAAGCTTTCTCTTACTAAAGTTCTAGAGAGAAGTGAGAGCAAGGAAGAAGAAGAAGGAGGGTTTGGGCTGTAGGACAGGTTTCGGTGCTCCAAATCGCGAGCCGAGTCCAGATCCGTGGAGGCTAGACCATTGCGAAGGTTTTCATCCGGCTATTTTGTCATGGCTAGGAAGAGGAGTCGGAAGGTAACGACACTTCTCCTCTCGGTTTTAGGATGCATGTCTTAGAATCATTTTCTTTTCTAGTTTTGGGCACCAAACACTAAAATGAGAGGGTTTTGGGTCGCCAAGGTTCAAGAGGAACCTCCGGGTCGATTGAGTCCGTCCCCGGTATGATTTGCATTAGAGATCTGCTCCGTTAGTGGATTAGGCATGGTGGGTGAAGCCGTAGTCGCGACCGTCAGTCCGACTCGGTGATGTTGCATACGAACTTTAAGGATTCGTAGAGATTCCGTTGCGGCAAGATGTCGTTTGTGATGTGGTGATGTTTCCCCTTTTTCTCGAGTGAGTACGTGTAGTCGGAACCGGACAAGATTAGCTCCTCAATGGCGGTAGATGGTTTCCTTGGTGGACAAGGTTAGCTCCGCATGAGTTGTAGATAGTTTCCTTGGTGCGCGGGAACGCTGCAGTACAAATGAGGGACTAGGGTGGAATTGTCTTGGTTTGTGATATGCCAAGGCGTGGTTATGTCTCCGTGGTCGGCTGGCTATCCCGTGACGTTCACGTCATGTGTGGAGAGTGTCCCGGCGAGACTAGTCCCCTTCTGTGAGACTGACGAGAATGCCAAGCATGGGGACAAGCCCGGGCAATGAGGCCATGAGCGGGTGGGGTCCGGCAAGGCTTCTTAGAATCAGTCAGATTGTGTTTGTTGGAATCCTGACATGAGACGTCAGAGCTTGTAGGCAAGCCCGGGTCTAAGACCTTGAGCGGGTGGGGCCTTTGCAAGAGTTCCATGTGTCGGCCTGTGTGCCGTTGGGGGGATTGTATTACCCCTTTTATTTGAGGCTTTATGCCAATGGGGAAACGATGAGTACCCATGTGATGTGATGATGTGCTAGATGCATACGAGATAGGGTGCCTTGGGTGAAGCCCGGGTTGTTGCATTCATGTTGCATAAGTAGGCCTTTTTTATGGTATGCTCAACCAGTAGAAAACATGTATGATGTGTGTGACATCCAAGCCTGTTTATGTAGTTGCTTTTCTTGCTTATGAATATTGCATACGAAGTGCTAACTTGCAGGTTGGAGGAGTACCCCGGGGTCCGTTAGGGGCGGCCGGGAGGAGATGTGTTGTTACACAGTTTGAGGTCAGCCTTTGCTGACCCACGTTACTAATAAATTTTACAGGGCAAGGATCGCATACAGGAGCTAGCTCGCCAGCCAGAAAGGCCTAAGCCTCATGAAGTGTTTCTCTCTTTTGTAGCTCTACTTATATGATGTGTATGTTTGAGACTCATGTTGTCCGGCTTGCATGCCGAGGTAGACTAGGAGTGTTATGCACTTTCTTGACTGTTGTATTATTTGAGTTTGGACACTTGTTGTAAGGCCTTAAGGTCATTGTATTACTCTTCTAGTAGTGGATAACTTCTTATCTTGCTTGTGTTTCCGCTGTGTTGTGCAAAAAGTTTTGAGTGTGGGTAGGTATATCATCTTATAATACTAAAGCTGTGGCGTTCGTATGTTGTGGGGCCCCGGCCGGACCCATATTATACGGTCATTACAGGGGAGGTGTTACAATTTGGTATCAGAGGGAGGTTAGATTCAAGGTCAATGCGTAGAGAAGTTATCCACATAAGAGTAATGTTGGACCATGAGTGTCCTATTGTTTAAGTCTTGAGATTAGAGACTGATTACTTGTTTCTTGTTTTCTTGAAGAGTGCAAACAACGAGGCGGGTACGTCGAGAGCAAGAGAGGAACTCTCGGCGAGCAGTGTCACTGCTCCAGGTCTTTTGGGCACGGGTGTAAACCCGGCCGACTTCTGCCGCATGCTTGCAGAAGCGATGGTGGCAGCCCAAGCTGCAGCGGCAGCTCAGGTAGCAACCCCTAATACACCAGACATGGCGACGGCCATGCCAGGAGGGGAAGCCAGGCGAGTGGAGCCTTTGGCGGAAAGGGTGGTTGTCGGACATGGAGACCGACACATGAAGTATTTCCTGAGCTTCCATCCCCCGTCACTCAAGGGAGTTGGTACGCCAACGGATGCGGAGGACTGGTGGGTTCGAATTCAAGAGCTTTTGAGGGCGACTGAGACGCTAGAAGAAAAGAAATCTGAGTATGCGGCGTTCATGTTGAAAGGAGACGCCAAGTTGTGGTGGGTGAGCCACAGCGGCCGCCAGTTCCTTGGATGCACCCCGTCAGTGGAGGAGTTTGGGGATGCTTTCCTAAAGAGGTACATTCCCATTTCTACACGGTTGGCACTTCAGAGGCAGTTTCTGAACTTAATGCAGCGGGACAAGACGATGGACGAATACGTGCAGGAGTTCACCCGTTTGGGTCGTTACGCGGGAACGATGATGGCAGATGATGTAGAGAGGGATAACCTTTTCTACCAGGGGCTGAGGGAGAATCTGCGGCAACCCCTCATCTCCATGAAGAGAGCTGGTTTCAATGAATTAGTTGAGGCTGCCAGGATTTTGGAAAGTGATCTGGAGCGAACCCAACGTCGTAAGGGTTTCACTCCCAAGCAAGGGGAAGGGAAGCCTCCCCAATCTCAGGGAAAATCTGAAGGGAGTAGGTGGAGGAAGAAGCCTCACACTTCCAGATCCGGTGAAAAGAGCAAGTGGACGCCTGGAGGTTCTCACTCTAGGGGACCGCCGACGTGCTACAACTGCGGTAAGGTGGGGCACATAGCCCGTGTTTGTCCTCAAGGAGGAGCGGAGCAAGAGGCAAGGCAGGAGCAGACTGTGCGCTCCGGCCCCAGTGCTGCAGAGAAAGGGAAGATGGAGGAGTCGAGCGCTTCTCGGTTCCAACCAGTACAACCAAGGGCTTACAACCTTGGACAGCAAGAAGCGATCCGCCAAACCGATGTGGTGACAGGTATGAAGAAAGTTTAAATTGAAATTTTGTGCTTCATACTTTTAGACCATTTTTGTGTGATGTCTATGTTGTAGGCTTCGTATTAGTTTCCGGATACCCCGCTAGGGTATTGTTCGATACGGGAGCATCGCACTCCTTTCTTGTGGAGAGCTTCATCCGGAGAATAGGAGTTGAGTCTTTCTCGGCGGATGCAGAGTTGAAAGTGCGCATGCCCAATGGGTCATCCATGACCACTGGGGACAAAGGGCGCATCTGTTGGGAGCTGGACGGAGTTGACTTCATTTTGGTAGCAGCGATTTTGCCTTTGGTTGAGTTTGATGTCATTTTGGGCATGGACTGGCTTGCAGAGCAGCGCGCCAGCATTGACTGTCTATCTAAGGTAGTGACCCTAAGGAGCAAAGGGTAGGCGGAAGTCAAATTTGAGGGCCTTTGTGGAGTGGGTTGTTCCCTGATTTCGGCCATGCAATTGATGCAGGTGGTTAACCAGGGTGGTGTAGCGCTTGTAGCGTTATTGGAGGTTCGTCTCTCTCAGCTATATATGGAGGAAGTGCCCGTAGTGGAAGAGTTCAAGGATGTGTTTCCGGATGAACTTCCGGGAGCGCCTCCTCGGCGGTAGATCGACTTCGCGATCGAGTTAGTGCCGGAGGCTAGGCCGGTGTCACGTCCTCCATTTAGGATGGCACCAAAGGAGTTGGCAAAACTCAAAGTACAGTTGCAGGAACTGTTGGAGCAAGGGTATATCAGACCCAGTTCTTTGTCGTGGAGTGCGCCGGTGTTGTTTGTAAAGAAGAAAGACAGTAGCATACGGCTGTGCATAGACTACCGAGAGCTGAATAAATTGACTGTCAAGAATAAGTATCTGATTCCTCGGATAGATGACTTGTTCGACCAATTGGTGGGGTCGGTGGTGTACTCCAAATTGGACTTGAAGTCAGGCTACTATCAGTTGCGAATTCGGGACGAGGACATCCCCAAGACTACCTTTGGTGCAAGGTATGGACACTTTGAGTTTACGGTGATGTCGTTCGGGCTGACGAACGCGCCATCTGTGTTCATGGATCTGATGAATCGGGTATTTCAGGAATACTTAGATTCTTTTGTTGTTGTCTTCATTGACGACATCTTGGTGTATTCCAAATCGGAAGGGGAGCATGAGACTCACTTGAGAGTGGTCTTGCAGGTGTTGAGAGAGAATCAGCTGTATGCAAAGTTCTCCAAGTGCGAGTTCTGGTTAGAGAAGGTGTCATTTTTGGGCCACGTGATTAGTGGGGATGGGGTGGCAGTGGATCCAACAAAAGTGGAAGCCATCAGAGATTGGCCGGTTTTGAGGACCGTGGCGGAGGTCCGAAGTTTTCTTGGACTAGCCGGGTATTACAGGAGCTTCGTGGAGAATTTTTCGCGGATAGCTCTACCCCTCACCTCACTCACTCGTAAAGATCATAAGTTTGTGTGGACCCAAGAGTGCAGCCAGGCATTTGAGGCATTGAAGGAGAGACTGATGATGGCTCCAATCCTAAGTCTACCGCAAGGGACCGAGGGGTTTCAGATCTTCAGTGACGCATCGGGTTGCGGTTGGGGTTGCGTTTTGGTGCAACATGGCAAGGTGATAGCTTTTGGGTCGAGGCAGCTGAAGCCTCATGAGAGGAATTACCCCGTACATGATTTGGAGTTGGCGGCGGTAATTTTTGCGTTGAAAATCTGGCGACATTATGTGTATGGTGCAAGGGTGGAGATCTTCACGGATCACAAAAGCCTGAAGTATCTCTTGGATCAAAAGGACTTGAACATGCGGCAGCGCATGTGGGTTGAGTTTCTTGGAGACAACGAGGTGGCGATTCAGTATACGCCAGGTAAAGCCAACGTGGTGGCGGATGCTTTGAATAGAAAGTACTCGGGGCAAGGAAATTGGATCGAAGCTCATGATGAGCGGTTGGTACGGGAATGGGAGTCCCTTGGGTTGGAATGTGTTGCGAGAGGCGAGTCCAGCGTGGCTCGTTTGAACTGGATTGAAGTGCAGAATGACTTGTCCGATCGCATTCGGGAAGCGACTCGGTTGGATGTGGAGTTTCAACCATTTGTGTTGGAGTCTCAAAAGGGCGAGAGCAGCGCCTGGGAGATGCGTGACGGGATTTTGAGGAAGGACGGAAGGGTTTGTGTACCGCAGTTCGGCAAGCTCCGTGAGGAGTTGATGTTTGAGGCTCACTTCACAAAGTACTCCATTCACCCGGGCAGTACAAAGATGTACTTGGATATGAAGAAATCCTTTTGGTGGCCGGGGCTGAAGCGGGACGTAGCTTTGTATGTGAATCGCTTCCAGACTTGCGCCTTGGTGAAGGCCGAATGTTAGAAGCCGGGCGGGTTCCTGAAGCCCCTTCCAATCCCTGAATGGAAATTTGATGACATCTCCATGGACTTTGTACATGGTTTGCCTAGATCGCAGCAGGGTAATGATGTTATTTGGGTGATCGTGGACCGCTTAACCAAGGTGGCCCACTTCATCCCAAATCGGAAAGAGGACAGCGTGGAGAAGCTGGTGGAGTTGTATGTTCGCAACATTGTGCGACTGTATGAGATTCCAAAGAGTATAGTCAGCGATCGAGATGGACGGTTTACGTCCAAGGACTGGAGATTGGTTCAAAAGAGTTTGGGCACGAAGCTAAAGTTCAGTACGGCGTTCCATACTCAAACTGATGGGCAAACCGAAAGAACGAACCGTACCATGGAGGATATGCTGAGAATGTGCATTCTTGACTTTGGCAAGAAGTGGGAGGATCACCTCTTCATGGTGGAATTCGCGTATAATAATGGTTATCAAGCAAGCATAAAAATGGCGTCATACGAAGCTTCGTATGGGAGGCGGTGTCGAACACCAATGTCTTGGGCAGAGGCTGGAGACACCAAAATTTTGGGAAAGGAGGCGGTAGTTGACGCTTGTGAGTTGGTACGGACCATCCAAGAGCGTATGAAGGTGGCGCAAGACCGGCAAGCAAAATAATTTAATGCTCATCACAGGAAGTTGTAATTTGCGGTCGGTGATTGGGTCTATTTGAAGATCAAGCTGTTCAAAGGCATCTCACGGATTCGCCGACTCAAGAAGTTGAGTCCAAGGTTTTTGGGGCCTTTTGAAGTTGTTGAACGGGTGGGAGAAGCAGCCTATCGGTTGGCGTTGGCCGCGGAGCTGAGTGGATTGCATGACGTCTTCCATGTCTCCATCTTGAGGAAAGCCTTGGTGGAGGCTAGTGTGGTGATCGAGCCGGCATCGGTGACAATTGAGGAAGACTTGAGGACGCGAGTCCTTCCAATTGCTATAGAGGATTCAGAGACTCGGCAGTTGCGGAATAAAGAGGTTAAACTCGTGAAAGTCCGATGGGACAACTGCGGTCGAGAGGAGTTCTCTTGGGAGCGAGAACAGGCCATGCTAGAAGAGTATCCAGAGCTCTTCAAATCAGGTACCATTTAAGTTGTTTTCCCTTTTGCTTTGTAATTTCGGGACGAAATTCTGTTAAGGGGGGGGGAGTTGTAACACCCCAGATTTTGAGAAAGGGTCGATTTGCGTTTCTGGCCATTTTTGTTTTCTGGCAGGGGGCACACGGCCCGGGACACGGGCGTGTCCGTGTCCCGGGCCGTGTCAGGCTGGAGTCGATGACTTGGCCGCGTAGTCGACATTTTTTTCGCTCGACGATGTGTCGAGAGAGGGCACACGGCCTGCGACACGGGTGTGTCGCAGGGCGTGTCGAGCCCGTGTCGACACTCGGCCCGGGGTGTCGATATTTTCGCTCGACGATGTGTCGAGAGAGGGCACACGGCCTACGACACGGGCGAGTCGCAGGGCGTGTCGAGCCCGTGTCGACACTCGGCCCAGGGTGTCGACACTTTCGCTCGACGAAGTGTCGAGACAAGGCACACGGCCTAGGATACGGGCGTGTCCAAGGCCGTGTCAGTCAGTCGACGAACTTTGCTTGACGAAGTGTCGAGACATCACTCGACGAGGTGTCGCGACAAGGCACACGGCCAAGGACATGGGCGTGTCCGAGGCCGTGTTAGGTAGACACGAGTAAGGACACGGGCGTGTCTAGTACCCGTGTAGTTCTCGGGTTGCTTTCGGGGCTGTGTCGATGGAGGCACACGGCCGACCACACGGCCGTGTCAGTTGGGACACGGGCGTGTCAGGGAGAACACGAGCGTGTCGGATGCTCGTGTGTTGTTCCAGGCGCGTCGATTTGTGACGGCGAATGAGGCACACGGCCCTGGACACGGGCGTGTGCCAGGCCGTGTTCGGCCCAGGTATTTTATTTTTTTCAGACGGATCGTGGTCATTCCTTCCCTTATTTTGGGATCTGATGGTTCAGGACTTTTCTTGGGGAGTTAAGTCCGAGAATAGGGTTGGAAACCCTCATTCTTCTCCAAGCTTTCTCTTACTAAAGTTCTAGAGAGAAGCGAGAGCAAGGAAGAAGAAGAAGGAGGGTTTGGGCTGTAGGAGAGGTTTCGGTGCTCCAAATCGCGAGCCGAGTCCAGATCCGTGGAGGCTAGACCGTTGTGAAGGTTTTCATCCGGCTATTTTGCCATGGCTAGGAAGAGGAGTCGGAAGGTAACGACACTTCTCCTCTCGGTTTTAGGATGCAGGTCTTAGCATCATTTTCTTTTCTAGTTTTGGGCACCAAACACTCAAATGAGAGGGGTTTTGGGTCGCCAAGGTTAAAGAGGAACCTCCGGGTCAATTGAGTCCGTCCCCGACATGATTTGCATTAGAGATCCGCTCCGTTAGTGGATTAGGCATGGTGGGTGAAGCCGTAGTCGCGACCGTTAGTCCGACTCGGTGATGTTGCATACGAACTTTAAGGATTCGTAGAGATTCCGTTGCGGCAAGATGTCGTTTGTGATGTGGTGATGTTTCCCCTTTTTCTCGAGTGAGTACGTGTAGTCGGAACCGGACAAGGTTAGCTCCTCAATGGCGGTAGATGGTTTCCTTGGTGGACAAGGTTAGCTCTGCATGAGTTGTAGATGGTTTCCTTGGTGCGCGGGAACGCTGCAGTACAAATGAGGGACTAGGGTGGAATTGTCTTAGTTTGTGATGTGTCAAGGCGTGGCTATGTCTCCGTGGTCGGCTGGCAATCCCGTGACGTTCATGTCATGTGTGGAGAGTGTCCCGGTGAGACTAGTCCCCTTCTGTGAGACTGACGAGAATGCCAAGCATGGGGACAAGCCCGGGCAATGAGGTCATGAGCGGGTGGGGTCCGACAAGGCTTCTTAGAATCGGTCAGTTTGTGTTTATTGGAATCCTGACATGAGACGTCAGAGCTTGTAGGCAAGCCCGGGTCTAAGACCTTGAGCGGGTGGGGCCTTTGCAAGAGTTCCATGTGCCGGCCTGTGTGTCGTTGGGGGGATTGTATTACCCCTTTTGTTTGAGGCTTTATGTCAATGGGGAAACGATGAGTACCCATGTGATGTGATGATGTGCTAGATGCATACGAGATAGGGTGCCTTGGGTGAAGCCTGGGTTGTTGCATTCATGTTGCATAAGTAGACCCTTTTTATGGTATGCTCAACCAGTAGAGAACATATATGATGTGTGTGACATCCAAGCCTGTTTCTGTAGTTGCTTTTCTTGCTTATGAATATTGCATACGAAGTGCTAACTTGCAGGTTGGAGGAGTACCCCGGGGTCCGTTAGGGGCGGCCGGGAGGAGATGTGTTGTTACACAGTTTGAGGTCAGCCTTTGCTGACCCACGTTACTAATAAATTTTACAGGGCAAGGATCGCATGCAGCAGCTAGCTCGCCGGCCAGAAAGGCCTAAACCTCATGAAGTGTTTCTCTCTTTTGTAGCTCTACTTATATGATGTGTATGTTTGAGACTCATGTTGTCCGGCTTGCATGACGAGGTTGACTAGGAGTGCTATGCACTTTCTTGACTGTTGTATTATTTGAGTTTGGACACTTGTTGTAAGGCCTTAAGGCCATTGTATTACTCTTCTAGTAGTGGATAACTTCTTATCTTACTTGTGTTTCCGCTGTGTTGTGCAAAGAGTTTTGAGTGTGGGTAGGTATATCATCTTATAATACTAAAGCTGTGGCGTCCGTATGTTGTGGGGCCCCGGCCGGACCCATATTATACGGTCATTACAGGGGAGGTGTTACACCAGCTGTGGCTGCAGTCTCTTTAGTGGTGACCCTTTTGGAGGGATACATGAGGGATTGGTGGAGAGCGGCGAGTCGCTCTACTTTTCGAGGTTGGATGTTGAGCTTGATTCTTTAGTGGGGGGAGTTCTCAGAGGCTCTACTAGAGTTCTTCATCACGGATGCAGACCGAGCCGAGCTGTAGGAGATGTTCTTGCCCATTCAACATGGCAACCGCACAGTGGTAGAGTACAAGAGAGAGTTTATACACTTGACACGATTCGTCGGGAATCTGGCTGCCTCCAACAGAGATATATCTTCTCGGTTCTACCGAGGACTACGAGACGACCTAAGGCAGGCCCTGATCATGCTCTCTCATGCCACCTTTCACACCATAGCCACCCATGCGGTAGCACTGGAGTTGGACCACCGGACAGTGGCTAAGCAGCGCAGAGTCCAGGTAGAGATTCCTCGAGACCAGAGACGAGACGGAGGAGTCGCTCCCCGCAGACAGGATAGACAGCGCAGGCAGCGACGCCGCAGACAGCCCTATAGGCGCCCACCAGTACCCCCAGCCGTGCAGCTAGACATCATACCAGCTCCAGCACCACAGCCCACACCAGTGGCCCGATGAGATGTTCCCTTCACAGGGAACTGCTTCTTATGTCAGCAGCTGAGACATATGAGAGCTTTCTACCCACAGGCGACAGGGAGACTGGGATTAAGAGCAGTTCAGGGTGGACAGCCAGCACGGGGACAGGGTCAGAGAGGTCGTAGAGGCAGAGCTGGCAGGAGAGGCCAGTAGGGCAGAGCAGTGCCCCTGGAGGCCTACACACTAGACTTACAGCACAGACCGTCCCCTGACATAGTTATAGGTATATACTTTAGGCGATAGGGAGATACCAGGTCCTACTACTGATGTTGTATATTACTTGTATATATGTGCTTACATTTTTGTATTAGTTAGATGATATATATGTATATACTTCCCTTATCGTCACGAATCTTGTTGGTAGAAGGACACCCTGCCAAGACCCTTTTCGACATAGGAGTGACACATTCTTTCATTTCTCACGAATTCATCACAACAAAAGAGAACATTACTCATTCAGCCGTACTATCTATATGAATCCGTTTACCGGACGGGTCGGATATGACATCTACGGAAAAATGCTCGTTCCAGGCTGTGCTGGGAGAAGTAGAATTTGAGATCTACGCAACCATCCTAGCAATAACCGAATTTGACATTATTCTGGGGATGGACTGGCTGGCCAAGCATCAGGCGCAGATAAACTGTTCCACGCGAGAAGTCCGGCGATAGAACCCAAATGGCCAGAGCGTCACGTTGACAGGTGTGACCTCTGTCTCGCGCATTATTCTGACTTCTACGTAGATTATGAAATCAGTACGACAGAAGGACGAAGTATACCTTATCTATTTCGAGTTGGAAGACAAAACCCAGGTGCTCTCCAAAGTTCCAGTAGTCCGTGACTTTCCAAATATTTTCCCTGAGTCCCTCCCGGGATTTCCACACCAGCGAGAGGTCGACTTTCAGATAGAGCTTGTATCCGGAGCACGACTAGTATCACGAGCCCCCTACCGGATGGCCCTAAGAGAGCTGACTGAACTGAAAATCCAACTACAGGAACTGATAGATGTTGGATTCGTCCGTCCTAGTTCCTTTCCCTGGGGAGCCCCGGTGCTTTCGTCAAGAAGAAAGACGGGACACTATGACTGTGCATCGACTACAGGGAACTAAATAAGCTTACTATACGCAACACATACCCCCTCCCTAGGATCGATGAACTGTTCGATCAGTTGCAAGGTGCATCCGTGTTCTCCAAGATGGACCTGAGATCCAGCTATTATCAGCTTCGAATCTGAGAGGAAGATATTCCCAAGACTGCATTCAGCTCCCGATACGATCTATATGAGTTCCTAGTGATGCCTTTAGGCTCACCAACACGCCCTCCGCCTTCGTGGCTCTGATGAATAAAGTCTTTGAACCCTTCTTGGATCACTTTGTCATCATCTTCATAGACGACATCTTAATCTACTCGAAGACCAAGACAGACCATACTCGGCACCTGCAGATGGTGCTATTAAAACTCTGGGAGCACTCTCTCTTCGCCAAATTCAGTAAGTGCGAGTTTTGGCTAGAAGAAGTTAGATTCTTGGGCCACACGATAAACAAAGAAGGAGTGGCAGTAGACCAAGCCAAGATCCAGGCAGTACAAAATTGGCCGCCACTCAGGACGGCTGCGGACAACCAGAGTTTTCTCGGTCTTGCTGGATACTACAGGAAGTTCGTCAAAGGTTTTTCCAAGATTGCCCTACCCCTAACTGCTCTCACCAAGAAAGACGTCACATTCCAATGGACGCCGGAGTGCGAGGCTGCGTTCGTCGAACTGAAGAAGCGGTTGACTTCTGCGCCAATCCTTACGATCCCCACAGGGACCGAGGGATTCCAAATCTACACTAACGCCTCCCTGAAGGGATTGGGAGCTGTTCTAATGCAGCATGACAAGGTAGTGGCCTACGCATCTCGACAATTAAAGCCGCACGAATTAAATTACGCAGCACACGATTTATAGTTGGGCGCCGTTGTCTTCGCCCTTAAAATCTGGAGGTATTATCTGTATGGAGTAAGATGTGAGATCTTCTTCGACCACAAGAGCCTCAAATATATCTTCACATAGAAAGAGAAGAATCTCCGGCAGCGCCGATGGCTAGAATTCATGTACGATGACGACTTCGCTCTCCAATATCACCCCAAGAAAGCTAACAGAGTCGCTGACGCCTTGAGCCGCCAGCCTGCGATAGCTGGGAGTTGGATGGAGCAAATCCCTAAGGAACTATTCTAATCCTTGATAGACATGGAGATTACCCTGGTTGCCCGAAGAGATCCGAAAGAGTACCATGCTCAGCTGTATTGGATGGAGATCCAATGCGACATCTAAGACCGGGTACATGAAGCTCAGAAGATCGACCCATAGGTAATGCCGATCATCCGATCTCTGCAAGGAGGGGCACAGGAGGATTATAATCTGCATGACAGGATTCTACAATTCAAGCATCGCATATTCGTTCCTGCTACCTGAAGAATTCGTGAAGAAATTCTGCAAGAGGCCCATCAGTCCAGGTACTCGATTCACCTTGGCATGGTTAAGATGTACGTGGACCTACGAAGGACCATTTATTGGCCTGGAATGAAAAGAGATGTCACCAACTTTGTGGCCCCGTGTCAGACCTGCCGGAAGGTTAAAGCCGAATGTTGCAGTCCAGGAGGCCTATTACAGCCCCTGTCGATACTAGAATGGAAGTTTGAAGATATCTCCATGGACTTCGTCCACTGCCTACCTCGATCCCGTGCTGGGAATGACTCAATTTGGGTTGTCGTAGATCGACTCACCAAGGTAGCGCGGTTCATTCCAAATCGACAGGGTGATAGAGTGGATATCCTGGCCAGAATGTTCCTAGAGCAAGTGGTCCGATTTCATGGAGTACCAAAGTCCATCGTATCAGATCATGACGGGCGTTTCACATCTAAGGAGTGGAGGCGGGTACAGGAATACTTGGGAACCAAATTGGCCTTCAGCACCGCCTTCCACCCGCAGACAGATGGACAGACAGAGAGGACGAACCGGACGATGGAGGATCTTCTTCGATTGTGCATAGTGGAACACAATGAGCCGTGGGAGTAGCTGCTACCACTAGTCGAATTCTCTTACAATAACAGTTACCATGCTAGCATTAAGATGGCTCCGTACAAAGCGTTGTATGGGAGACGTTGCCGAACCCCGTTGACTTGGGCTCAGTAAGAGGACCTGGAAGCCTTGGGAGTGGCTTACATTGATGACACTACGACAACGATACGGCTGATCCAGGAGCGAATGCGGGAAGCGCAGAGCCGCCATGCCAAGTACTATGATGTGCGACACCGATCGGTGGAGTTCAGCGTGGGGGAGATGGTGTTTTTGAAAATACAGCCCATGCATGGTGTCTCCCGATTGAGAAAGCAGAAAAAGTTAGATCCCCGCTACGTGGGCCCCTATCCGGTAATAGAGCGTGTTGGCACCGTCGCCTATCGTTTAGCCTTGCCGCTAGAGTTGGGGAATCTTCACAATGTGTTTCATGTCTCTTCCTTGAGACGAGTCCTCCGGCAAGCAGAGCAACACCTTCCTACCCCACCGGTACAGCTACAGTCAGATAGATCCGTCCAGTTCGAACCCGTCAGAGTAGTAGATTACAAGGTGAAGACACTACGTAACAAGACCATCCCGATGGTTAAGATACTATGGTCAAACTGCGGACGAGAGGAGTTCACGTGGGAACCTGAAGCACTCCTCCGAGAGAAACACTCAGAGCTCTTTCCCCAGGTATGTTACTTTTCCCCCCTACTTCAAGCAAATTTTCGGGGACGAAAATCCTTTTATTTTTATTGGTTTGTAACATCCCGACTTTTATTGGGCCACCATAGCCCAAGTGGGCCCAATAAAAGTGGCTTGAAACCTACTCATGACTCGGTGGGAGATAACCCTAGACAGAAAATAGAGCTAGAGAACTCTGAATTGAGTTCTATCAGTTCCTGTGACCTCGTATAGTCGATACGAGTACATCGGAACTCATTCAGTTGGACCCCGAGATCATATAGTGGATGTGACCATTCCTCGTAAAATGCAATGAGGGCAAGATTTTGGATATCGAGCTAGAGAACTCCGAATTGAGTTCTGTCGATTCCTGTGAACTCATATAACTCTGAATTGAACTCTGAATTGAGTTCTGTCAGTTCTTTCTCATATTGCTAACTTGAGGAGTTGCAAAATTCCTAGAATTAAACCGGCAGTCAATGACAAAGTGACCAATTTTGCCACAGCACCAACAGCCAAACCTGTTGTATCTTTGCCTTATATTCTCCTGCTTGATCTTTTGAGATGGCGGTCTAGTAAGGGCAGCATTCTTGGAGGAAGAAGCTTCATGGTGATGACAATCACATGATTTCTTCTCCTTCAGTGGCTTTTCCATAATAGGCTTTACCTTTGGTTTTTTCTTAATGTTATGACCATGATTATAAGGGTCATAGCTCTGAAGAGTAATTTCTTCATAAGGTGCTTTAAATACACTCTCGCAAAAGTTTCGGGGACGAGTCCATCCTTGGTAGCGAGACTTCGGCTCTACATAAGTAGGCCTAGCAAAGTGACCATAGGACGAGTCAAGATCAAACTCGTTTGATGGAAATATGACCTTGAAAGAAGTCTGATCTTGAGGGGCTTTCCCCTTCTCTTTGGTCAAAGCCTTCTTGACCGCTTTATTCTTTCTCTGAGCCTTGTTCCTCCTAGAAGATTTACTAGGAGCTTCAACATGGCCTAGCCCAGCATCCTTGGACTTAGCTGAGAATTCAGCAACGAAAGGAAGGACGGTCTTGGGTTTCGAGAAACTTTCAACAAGTTTCTTTTCAGCAGCAAGCTGTTCTTCCAATTCTTTTATGATCTTCTCCTTAAGGTCTAGGTGCTCGAGAGCCTTGTTATATTCTTCAATGACAGCATTGAAGTTCTCTCTGAGTGAGTCAGTCTTAGCGAATTTCTCTCTCAAAGTGCTCTCTTCAGGCTTGAGAAACTTAATCTCTTTGGCTTGAGTTTTCACGACTCGTCAACATTTGTCGTAAGCCTTGATTAACTCCTTGTACTGGGCCATGAGTTCAGACTCATCGTTAGAAGAGCTATCCTCATGATCATGTTCAGAAACATCAGATTCAGAAAGAGGAGTGTGAGAATTTACCTTCCCAGTGAACTGGGGTTCTTGTTCATCATCAGTCTGAGTCATAAGCCCAAAATAGGCTTCCTCTTCTTCACTCGACTCAAATGAGTCAGAGTCGCTAAGAGTCTTGCCCTTATTGGCTATTAGGTTCTTTTCTGTCCTCTTCTTGTTATATGAGGATTTCTTTTCCTCTCTTTTTCCACTGTCCTTCTTCTTATGAGGGTAATCAGCGATGATATGGCCTGACTTATTGCAGCAATAATAAACGATGTCAGTAGAAATATGTTTGTTCTGTTTAGTAGTATACCTGTCATGGCTGCTTGTGCCTTTTCTGTGTCGATTGCCATCATAATGTGATCTTCTGTACGAGGTATCCTTGTCTTTCCATTGCTTCTTTTTGTTCAAGAATTTCTTGAACTGCCTTGAGAGTAGGGAGAACTCTCCTTCAGATAGTTCTGAGCCTGAGGTACTTGGCTCTGAGGTTTCTTCTTCACTTACTTCTTGCGCTGGGGCAGGAGAGGCAGCCTTGGACTTCCTTGAGGTGTCTGTCTTGAGAGCTACAGACTTCTCCTTGGATGAAGACATGCTCTTCTCTTCTTCAGCTTTTCTTGAATTAATTTGTACCTCATATGACATAAGCTTTCCGAAGAGATTTTGCGGGTCCATCTCTGCTAGCTTTCCAAATTCCCGAATGACAGAAACCTTGTTATCTCATTCTTTAGTTAGGGATCTCAAGAACTTGTCATTCAATTCTCCGTTGGTGAAGACTCGGCCGTAAACTCGGCCGTAGACTCTTAGGTCGTTGACTATCTTGAAGAAATTTTCAAAAGTGTCTGTAATTGTATCCTTTGGTCCTTATCGGAAGGCTTCATATTTCTGATTAAGAAGGGATCTTCTGTCATCCCTAACTTCTTATGTGTCTTCCATCAAGGTGACGAGGGATTGCCACATTTTCTTGGCAGACTGGCAGTGGATCAGGTTCTGCATCATCGAGTCATCAACTGCACTTGCTATAATATTCTTGGCCTTCTTGTCTAGAGAGACAAGTGCAATCTCATCTTTGTCCAGATCCATCAACTTCTTTGGAACTTTCTTTGTTGGATCTATAATGTAGACGGTCATAGGAACGTAAGGACCTTCTTCAACAATCATGAAGATTCTTGGATCCACAGCTTCCATGAAAAATCTAATCCTCTCTTTCCATATGGGAAAGTTGTTCTTTGTACGCAAGGGAAGCTTGGCAAAATCCTTAGCCTTGTCCATGCTTGGTTAACTCAAAAGACAACTTAGGTCAAATCTGATCAAGGTGTTAACCTTTTAATGATCAACCTCCAGCTGATATCAATTGAAAGAGTTCAGTTGTCTACCTAAATCACATAGAGGGGAGTGAATAGGCGAGTTGTACGTCTTTTTGCGGAATAAAAAATTAGCAATCTATGCACAAAAAATAATCAAGCAATCGCAGACGACACAAAGATTTATAGTGTTTCCCCAACCTTGGGTACATCCACTGTCCACTCACCGATCTAGCAAAGCACTAGACTCGGCTACTCCACTATCTCGGATTGAAACCAATCCTACGCCTCGGAACAAAGTTCCTACAACTTGATCCACAATACGGATCTACACTCGGAAGATGAAAACTTCCAACAACTCGGATAACAAAGCTCCTACACTCGGAGAGTAATCTCCTACAAGAATAAATTGAGAATATGAAATACAAACAATAATATTTCTCAGATCTGGAGGTTTCGGCCAAGATCTTCTTCCTGAACTTTGCGGCTTTATCAGAAATTATTGAAGAAGATACTCGGCTAGATCCTGATCTGAAACTTCTTGACTCACACGATCCGAGAGATGATGAAGAGTTGAAGAACAATCTCAATCTGCAAGTCGATTGATCTGAATCTTCTTGAACGAAAGCCTCAGGAGATTTGCACGATGAAGAGCGACGACGGCTTCCGTTTAGGAAAGAGAAAAATTGATTCAAAAATTCTTAAAATATTTCTTTTCAGCGCTTATTGTTAGGGTTAGTCGAAATGACAAGACCTTATATAAGATCTCCCTAACGGTCATAATTTGCATTAATGACGTCCACGTGGACCAATCACGTCAAGTCATTTGAAAATCCCATCAGTTTAGGACTTAGCGAATTTTCTGGAAAACTGACTGAATTACTCGAGTAAAATAAGAGCTACTCGAGTACTATGATGAGTTCTCGAGAACACAAGGTTAGACTACTCGAGAAGAAGATATTCAGAAAATTCAGAACAGAATCTATATTCACTCGAGTGGAATAAGAATTACTCGAGTGCTAGAAAGGTCACTCGAGAGGTGGAGATGAACTACTCGAGAAAAGGACTTATAAAAAATTCTGGAAGATAAAAACCGATTACTCAAGTACTGTAACTGTACTACTCGAGAAGTAAGCAGACTACTCAAGTACATAAACAATACTACTCGAGTGAGGTAAATACAACACGAGAACAGTCCTTCTGTAACTCGATACAAAGGACTCATCTACTCGAGTTGTTAACTTGACTACTCGAGTATGAGACTTAGAAAAATTCTGAGATAGAAAATCTGTTAACTCGAGAATAAGAAGGGGTCTACTCGAGTAATGAAACTGGCCCCTCGAGAACTATGTTCAGACTTCTCGTGAACCATTCCCTTACTCAAAAGTCAGACTTAACTTACTTGAGTACTATCAGAAAATCTACTCGAGTACTTAGAATTTTACTCGAGTGAAACACTTAGAAAAATTCTAGTTCATGAGAATTTTCTTTTCTTCAAGGGAATCAGCAACATGTCTTTCTCCAACAATCCTAGTGCTTGAAAAATAAAGTGTATCCCAATAGAGAGGCTACACATGAGTCAACATCATGGATCACACAATGAGGGATTACATTGTATGGTCTTGTGTTTGGTGACCCATTGTAGACTGATATTGGTCTACACTTGGCAATTAAGTCTTGCAAACACATAACTCAAACATTACATCAAATACAACTTAATTCATTTTACTTCAAGGGTGACTTCACCAAATCTAGGTTATTGTGGATACAATACCCAATAATTTTGGACCCTCTGCTCAGCACGCGGTATCTTCACCTCAAGATCAGTAGATAACCCGTATCACTTCCTCCAAATCCCAATTTGGTCGTCGGAGAGAGAAGAGGTAAACTCATCGGTCTCGAGAAATGCTTTGAAACCTGAAATAAAATAAAAGACAAAAGGGTGAAATTCAATAATTAAAACAAAGACGTTCCATCCAACGGCCAGATACCGCCACCCTGTAAACAAGCCGCACACCTCGGCAAGCCCCGGTGAGTGGTTGTGCGTAAGGTGTCCAGGGCGCGCATTCAGAGGCGGGCGCGACCAAGTGCGCGGGTGCGACCGCGAGGCACTTCCCGCTTGGGCGGTCGCACCTCCTTGCGGTCGCCTCTCGCAGTCACGAGCTCTCCCGCCATGATCGGGCGTCTCCAGTGGGTGCGGCGCACCTCCTTCGCATCGCCAGCAAAGGTTGCCGACGGGTTGGTCATCCTTGCATGACGGCACTTCCTCGTCGTTCGATCGCTCCGGGGTGACCAATCGCCGTTCGTTTTATACGTAACCACCCACTAACCATCATGGTTAGTGGGAGAGTATGTTTTATTAAAATATTGGTCCACAGACAGCGGATTTAATTATTAAAATACACACCCCTAACCATGCTAAAAATAATTATGTTGATTGTTACGGTGTGCGGATAGCCGCATAACCACCGTAACTACCTCCTGGAGACTATAAAAGGAGCCACAGACCTCCTCATTTCTCACCTTTTTGCTCCACAATTTTTTTCTTCCTCAGGCCAGAGCTCTGTCGGATTCCTCCTACGTGCCACATTCAAGGTACATTCAAGCCGCATTCAAGTCATCTTCAAGCCATCTTCCAAGCCACCATCGAGCCACCTCCTCTCCACTGAAATCCTCTCAAGTCCGCGACGTACAACGAGAAGGAGATTCCCACAACATCAAGCATCCCGTTCTTCCACAATTCCCCAGAAGACAGTCTCGCGCAGAGCAGCCTGTTGCTCGCCACGAGTCTGCAACTCTCTCTCTCTCACACACCTCCAAAGTGTAACGAGGAGCTGTCCGTCGCCCTCGAATCTTCGTGAAAGTTATAACCGCAAGCAAATAGTGGAGTTTGACCGCCATAGACTCGGTCGTGGGATTTTTTTACCCAGTTGAGTGGTTTTTTCACGTAAAAAATATCGTGTGCATAATATCTCTCTCATTGACTGTGTGGGCGTTCGACCGCTCCGTGGGCTAAAATAGTTCAAGTTAATCCGGTCCGACCGGAGCGTCGAGTTTGGCCAAACCCTCCCATTATTTGTGAGAAAACACCATCTTGAAACGTGTGTTTGACATGACAACTATGGGTGTCGTCATGAATTTGAACATATAATGAATATGGAATTCCTTAGATGAGGCAGGGTGTTCACACGACGGTTCACGAATGATGGTTCGTAATCACGGTGTTCACGAACGACGGTTCGTAACCACAACATTCACCATCGCCGACACTTAGGCTCCGTTTAGCACGGTAGCAGCCGTCATGAACATGGAGGTTAAATTATCATTCGTTAACAGTTAACACCCACCTAAGAAATTTAATCCACTTTTATGTTCAAACGGATGATGTTTGTTAGGTGATATTTAACGAATTACGGTTTAATACCACCACCACCTTGCCAAACGGAACCTTCATGATGACTATTGCAACTTTTTTTTGGAAGAATCAACAGTTTTTAAATTTTGATATGTTGCAATTTTAGACAATAAAAAATAATTCACGCGGACATATCAAGTATATTTTTTCAGAACATACTATGAGTGCCCATAATATTTCAAAAGGAGAAACAATATGTTTTAAAAATGATCGCAGTGGGATTTGAACCCACGACCTTTAGATTCGCAGTCTAACGCGATATCCACTTCGCTATGCAATCCTGGAATAATTTTCTACTGTATTTATTTCATATCAGCTTGAGAAATTTTTTAAACTACAATAGCCCTGAAACCATCTTTTTATGAATCAACTGTTGTGTTTCCAACAGCATTGTGATAAACTAGAATGCTACTGCAGGCGCAAGCTTATGTGGTTACACTTGCGACGCTCAATTGAAGCGGTGGGTCACAGCAAGTGACAATCCATTGCCGGCAATCATCACTTGGAGCGGGTCGCAGCAAGCCTGCAAGTGACGACAAATCCATCGTCTATACATTGCTAAATCTCAAGGTCTCCGACTTTCGGAGTAGCTAATGTGCCACACGATTCAATCGATGAATAGATATAACCGGACAAGAAAAACGCAACTAGATGTTGACGAGTTTCTTACAAAAAACATGAGAAATATTGGAGAGAAATCACCGACGAATTGACGCAGTTCAACTGCCGGACCCAATAGAAATCTCAAGACTTTCAACACAACTGGATTGAATCCATTAATTTACAAGAGAAATCAACGACAACACCTGCATTATTGATTTACGATAGTAGCAAAAAGTGCGCATATCGAGTTCACTATAAGAGGAATTTGCCATGAATGGTAATGTGAATTCACACGAAAAGTTGTTTCCTGCAGCGAGCGAATTAGGGTTGTTTGGGTGGGTGGTGGTGGTAAGCGATGCAAGGGTTACAGATGAAGATAAAACAATGTTCTTTTTGAATGGAGCTCTTTCCCTATGTTTTGAATCAAACATAAAACAACATATTTTGGGGATTTGTCAAATGGATGCTATTCAAACAGTCAAAAATAGTGTGTTGTCTAAAAAACACAATGGAGAAAAACCGACCAAAGAAACAGACCATAAGTCGACCGACACTTAAAACACCCTCAACCCGCATTGCCACAGTCGGCCATGGATAGACACAAGAGAGAGAGGGGTAAAGAAGTAGATAATATCTTAAATCATCTTAATGCTCAAAAAACATTCCAACAAAAGGAGTCCATCGTACCTTATTTTAATTTGCACGAAAAGTAAAGAAGAAAAACATTGCAAACAAAGCCTTCCAATTGTTTCCGAAGGGGGGTAAAAGCTACAGCAGCACTCCTGGAAAAAAGGGCAGAATCCCTAAATTGCAGTCATTCCAAGTTTATTTGGCGCCCTTCCTGCCAAATAAAATAAATAATAATCAATAGTATCAATGGGAATACATGGTAGAGAGCTGAAAATATACAGTTTTCAAGGCATTGATAAAGACAAATGATCAAAAAGAGACATGTCATCAACAGTACAATACATTTGTATCTGTTAAAGATAAAAATAAATAAGCTCATTAGGAGATGCCCGTGCGAATTGGCCCATGTGTAGTTTATTTAGTCCCACATTGTAAATGTAGGAGTCTCTCCCTCTTTCTCCCTCTATATAAGTGTATGTACTCTTATTCTCTGTAAGATAATAAAATTCAGGGTGATATCTCAATGAATTTTGTTTTGAAGCTCCCTGTCTCCAAGACGTGGGATTGCATTTTAGTGATCATGAATCGTCTATCCAAATATGCTCACTTCCCTCCCCTGCGACACCTGTTCACTGCACCAGTTGTTGCCGCAACTTTCATTGATGGGATGGCCCGTTTAGATGGGCTTCCTCGTTCCAATGTGACAGATCGCAACCTTTTATTCCTGAGCTCCTTTTGGCAGTCGATGTTCAAAATGCAGGCCACCCAACTCTGTATGAGTACAACTTATCCCCCCTAGACCGATGTGTAGTCTAAGGTGATGAATCATTGCTTTGAGGCCTATCTGTGATGTTTTGTGTGCGATCATCAACGGGCATGGGTGGATTGGCTTTCCTGGGAAGAGTACTTACAACACCCCTTTCCACATGAGTTCCGATGTCACTCCATTCGAGGCATTCTATGGAAGACCACCACAATCGCTCACACAGACTCTCCTTGGTGAATGCGTCATGGCATCTCTATCGGATCTGCTCTGTGATTGTGATTCCATACTCCGCCAGTTGCGTTCGTACCTTCAGCGTGCGAAGGATCGGATGGTTGCCTTTGCCAACCAACATCGTCGCAACGTCCAATTGACTGAAGGTGATATTGTGTTCGTCAAGCTTAGGCCGCACTGCCAGATTTCAGTCACACTGTGGACCCAAAACAAGCTAGCGGCCAAGTTCTATGACCCGTTTGAGATTGTTGCATGGGTGGGCACTCAAGCGTATCACCTATGCCTTCATCCCGACAGCCGCATCCACCCGGTGTTTCACGTGTCTCAGCTCAAAAGGGTTATTGGAGACCATCCAGTGGAGGAGTCTCTGCCCCGCCAACTCTCGGGCTTACCCTGTCAAACTACATCCCTCAACTCATCACAAACACATGCACCATCAGTCGAGAGGAGTCCTCGGTCGAGCATGTCTTGGTGCACTAGCGTGATCGCCCACCATCGAAGATCACATGGGTGGACTTTTCTGTTTTTTGTGCTCAATTTTTGTACTTTTTCCTTGAGGACAAGCAATTTTTCCAGAGGGTGACATTGTTACAAATGCGGAGAAGGGAGAGGAACGTCCTCCAGTGTGGCGGGTATACAACAACAACACTTAAGCCTTTATCCCACTATAGTGGGGTCGGCTATATGGATCCTTTGTCGTCATTGTGCCCTATCTTGTGTCATAATCTCACTAATGCCTAAGTACATCATGTTTTTCCTTATACTTTCATTCCAAGTCTTTATTGGTCTACCCCTCCCTTGTTTAATATGCCTAGTGACTAGACTCTCATAACGCCTAACAGGTGCCTCTAATGGTCTCCTTTGTACGTGTATTCTCATCTCCGCAACTCCTATTTTTTGCTCATGTACACAATTCACTGTCTAACACTCAGAACCATAGAGCATCGTTGGTCTAATCGCAGTACAGTAGAACTTGCCCTTAAGATTTAATGGTACTTTACGATCACATAGGATCCCTGACGCGCCTCTCCACTTCAACCAACTCACTTGGATTCTGTGTCACATATTTATCAATACCTCCGTCTTTTTGAATTATTGGTCCAAGATATTTAAAACATTCACTACGAGAAATATCTTGATCACCCAACTTAATAATTAAGTCATTTGTCCTTCTTGCACTGCTAAATTTAAGCTCCATATACTCTGTTTTTGCCCTGCTCAACCTTAAACCCTTCTTTTCTAAAGTGGCTCGCCAAGATTCAAACTTTTGCGTTTACACCCTCGTGTGTCTCATCAACCTAAACGATATCATCCGCAAATAATAAACACCAAGGTATTGCTTGTTGGATATGTGGCGGGTATGCAAGCGCCGCAAAATACCCGCTAATGACTTGTCGGCGAAAAGCAATTAAGATGCGTGTATCTTTCTTTTTTGTAATCGGACTGAGGGGTGTTATATAAACCCACGAGTAATGTAATTTGGTATATTGGATAATATTATGAAATTTGAGAACCCTAGAGGTTATTTATCTTCATCCCTCTTTCTCTCTTCTCTTCCTTTCTCTCGGATTTAGGGTTGTTGTCAGTCTCAATTCCGAGTGGTAACATATTCTGATGTGAATTATGAAGGCTCGATCGATGATAGTCAGTCAACAAGCGGCTACTGCACCTATATTTTAGAGCATCTGTTCACTTAGCGGATCAAGAAACAAACAGTTGTGGAACACTCATCTGCTGAAGCTAAGTATCGTTTGATTTCCTATGTCGTTTTCGAACTTGAATAGAGAGTCTTCTTACTAATCTTAGTGTTTCTTTTATCTCTCCTGCAATCCTCTACAATGATAGTAAAGTTGTTATCCATATTGTAGAAAATATGGTATTTTATGAACGAACTAAGCACATTGAAGTCGATTGCTACTTCATCCGAGAAAAAAATTCAGCTCCACATAATTGAGTTCTAACATGTTCCCGTTATTGACCAAATCTCTGATGTCTTCACAAAGGCCTAGCCTCGACCATTTTATCGCCAATTTGTTTCGAAGCTTGAAGCTAACGATATGTACTTGCCAACTTATGGGGGAGTACAGAAGAAATGTATAGTAAAAATGTATAAGAAGCCCAATGCTAAATGCCCACTTTTATGAACCATTAGGAGTATTGGCTATCTTATATAGCTTAATTCAACAATGTGGTATGGAGTTAAGGTATCACTCCTTACAACTATACCTATATATACATATATATAGATTTGTTTACATGAGTTTTAAATTTTTACTTACTTTTTTGGCGTCTGAAAAAGATTATGATCATGTGCTAAAAGAAAACCAAAAGTTATTTTTGGAGGATAAAGTTAGGAATAAAGGTAGTGTGGAGGTTGAGCATAAGGTTAAGCATGAGTTTAACCATGCGTCTGTGCATACAATTAAATCATAACTTCGATCAAATAATGAATCAGAACTTGTACTTGCTCCTGCACCTAAACTTACACTTGACTTTGATTTAGTTGTGTAGAAAAATCGAACGTGGAGTAGAAAAATAATTTTATTCTTCACTAAATATTCATCATCATATAAAAATTTGTACATATATGTAAGTTGGAGTGAAGACTCAACTTCAAACCAAAATGTGAGATTAAACTATACATGAAAAAAATAAGCCTATACATGAGCTTGTACATGGGCATATTCAATTCTTCTACACTCCCCCAAGAGCTGGAGCAAACAAATTAAAAGTGTCAAGCTTGGAAACGAACTATTGGTATAATGGGCGTGGAAAGGCCTTGGTGAGAACATCATAAATCTGTTCGACAACAAGTAAATGCCTTAAATAGAGTTTGCAAAGTTGAACTTTTCTCGGATGAATTGACAATCAACTTCGATATGTTTGATACGATCATAAAAATGGGATCCTCGGCAATATCGATAGCAGCTTGACTATCATAATAGAGAACAACCGTAGAGGGAAGTTTCCGCTCGTAGACCGATGATCATTGAGAGAACCGACATAATTTGCATTAGAGAAGACAATTAATGATAGAGAATAGGAGGGCCTATACACAAGCCCTTGTCGTGGAGCATTTTTCAGATACCGAAAGATTCGCTCAACATTTTGAAGATGGGGCATCCGAGGAGAATGCATGAAAAGGGTGTTCACCCCAACAACAAAAGATATTTAAGGCCGTGTGACAATCAGACAGACGAGTTTGCCAACAAGGAGGTGATAGTACTCTAAATTCCAAAGAAGCAAATCAGCATTAGATGCATGAACACAGAGCTTGTGGTTGGCATCCATTAGTGTGTTAGCGACTTTTGGAAACGGAAATGGAGAAACAGCTGCGAGTGCGGAAATGGAGAAGCAACAACTTTTGTAAGGAGGATACCTGCGACTCTGGAAAGGAATGTGATGTCGACTACGGGAAGGAGGGTAGCGACGAGCTCTGAGAAGAGTAGCAATGACTTCGGGAAGGAAGATGGCTCATGTTTTGAATGGAAGGTGGCTACGAGAGAGGAAAATTAGAGGTTGTGATTTTGGAGAGGCAAGAGCTAGCGAGTGCCAAAGTAGGAGCCCGACGCGAGTGCTCTTGGAGGAAGACCACGCGAGCACAGACTGCGGAAGAAGTCATGCCAAGGCTGGAGAGGCGTTGCGAGACCTGTGAAAGAAGAAAATCACTCAAGCAGGGGTGTGGTCTACGAATACAAATGAGAGGCAGCGAGTTCTCCGGGGTCCGACTAGCCTATAAAATAGAGGGGTTATTTGTGAAGGTGTTCAGGCACTGAGCTTGAGTGAGTACTGAATGCAGAGCAGAAAAATAATTTTATTCCTCATATATATTCATCAAAATAGAAGAAGGCTTTGTTTGGCGTAGCGTTTGGAGCTCTCTGTTTGGGGAAAACGCCGTCGCACAGTGGGTAACAAAATGGCCGGCGGCGGCATTTGCTCCGTTTGCACCCGCCGCGCCATGGGAAATGAAGGAAAACAGAGGGATTCCAACAGCGGCCTCCCCCCTCCGGTTCCAAAAGCCCTCCTCCCGCCACCTGAGCAAAACGCCAAACCAAACGAAGTCGAAGTTGATATGTATATATATATATATACACACACGAAGAAGGGGTGAAGACTCAACTCGAAATCAAGATGTAGGACTAAACTGTACATGAGAAAAGTGAGTATATACACAGGCTTATTCAATTCTTCTACAAGTTGAACCTCATATCCACGTGATAGTAACCAATTGACAACAACCATTTACTTACGTATGAGTAAATTAGGTTTGCAAATGCATATAGATTTTTGATGCATCTAAAAATAATGAAACTATTTAAAGGGTCTAAAATTAAGATAGTAAATTTGGGATGTTGAATCTAAAAAATATGAACTCTAGTATGAAAAAAACTGTCAATGAAAGTAGCAAACTAAGAAAAGCCAGAGAAAGAGGCAATGTGGCAAGGACCCGAAACATCAGAATGAATAATAGCAAAAAGCATAGTACAAGGCAGGGAAACATGATTAAATGAAATACGCACGATTTTTTGCTAAGTTCACACACATCAAATTTAGAAATTTTGAATAGCATAGTAGACAATAGTAAAAATAAATTCCAAAGTAGAGATGGAAGGATATCCTAGGCGACAATGCCAGGAATTCAAAGCAGATGACCAATTCGCATGAAGGGCTTGTGGAGGTGAAGCAGAGCTGAAAGGGTCAAACACATAAAGGACTTCACACAGTCTACCTGAGTTAATCACCATCCTCATCTTTAGGTACTGAAAGACACATGAGTTGGGAAAAAATCACAGAGCAATTCACAGAGTTGGTTAAGTGTCTAATAGAGAAAATGTTACGAATAAGCTTAGGAACATGCAAAACAGAAGAGAGTGACGAACAAGTTATGGATCCTCTTTCCTACAATAAAGGAAAATGATTCGTCTGCAATGCATGCATTAACTTTATAAGACAAAGGTAGGTTGGACATGGAATCTGTGGTAGAGCCAGTCATGTGGGCAGTGGATCTGGAGTCAATGATCCACTGAGTAGAAGAGAGAGAGATGTTAAATGGGTACTTGATATTGCCTGGTGAGCATAAGAAGATGACAATGAAGTAGGCAGTTCAGCAGAATGACCATGCATTAATCGCCGAAAAGTCAGCATCTATTTTGCAGAAGGGGCAATTGGAAGACTGGCAAGATCTGGGGAAATTTTGAGTGTAGTCACCTCCATAGCATCAGAGATATGAGCAAAGTGAGACAAAGGTGGTCGGCCCTGAGAACAGTCATAGCTACAGTCACCTCGTGGAGCAGAACCTTCTCTTTAGGAGAAATACCATGAAGCTTGAAGCACGTGTCCTGAATTGGCGGGTCTTCCTGCAGTAATCATAAATCAGGTGGTCCTTGTCTGTGGATTTTGACCTAATGCCACGGGAAGGATGACTTCCAGAGCTGTACTAAGCAGCAAGAGCAAATCCCTCTAAGACTGAATCAGGGAGACAACCTGTCTTTGATCAAATCCAGAACAGTACACTTCTGGGAGAGAAAGAGTGGGAGAGCGCCCGAGAATCTGGACACTTATCTAATCAAAATTACGATGGTGGCCATGAAAAAATTCAAAGATCTGGTTGCGTTCTTCCTGAGCTCGAAGCAACACTTCATCCTCAGGGGTGACAAGAGTGAGTGGATCAAAATGACCATATTGCTAGTATAGTAGTAATGTAAATTCTAAGTGGTTGGCAGAAGGACGATCACCCTGTCGCGGAAGGAATATTCGACGTCGCGGTTGGAAAATCTGGGTTGCGTTCCCACAACAAGAATAAGTGACCTCAACTCCTTTCCAGATAGCTTTCATAGTATCTAAGAACAAATAGTTGCGAGTAATCGATTCCTACATGGAGTTGGTAAGGCACAACATAATAAAAGAATTTTCAAACTCCAATTGCAGCCAATTTGGTGAAGACGGAATAGGTTCCCTGATGGTGTCATTGGCATATCCAAACATTTGTCAGATTTTCAGGGCAAGGGTGATGAAGGGAGCCCATGAAAGATAATTAGAGTCATCCAATTGAAAAGTGATAATTTGAGAAGTGTTGTGATCAGGGCTTGCATGGACGGATCCTACGGAATTCACGGATGAAGAAGAGGCGCCTTCCCAAGATGAGATAACTGGAGAGTCAACACTCCTCGGCATGGCGATCCAAGAATAAAAATCAACGGATCATAAGAAAAAGGTTTAGTGCCAGAGACTAGAATTTTCTCATAGAAAGAAGAAAAATTGAGATCCAACACGACAACGAAACCAACCAAAATCAAAGTAGGTGATAGGAAAGTGGAGGAAGAATCATCTCAAGAATTGAGGGGATCAGACAACAAAGAGGGAGTCACAACTCCATCGAGGTTCTCGACAATAGAATAGGTAAGGAAGTTGAGCGACGTGTGGAAGATGGAATGGGAGTTACAAAGAAGATGGGGCGGGAGTCGCATAGGAGACAGGCTGAGGAATCGGCGTCGGCGACGAGAACTGATTCTGCGTGAGAAAGACGTGATGCGGGAAGAAGGCGGAAGAAGCATCGGACTGAGCGACATGCGTGAGAAGAGATTCAGGCTCTGATATCATGTTGGAATTAGGATTCGATCATAATAATAAGCAAGAGTAACACACCTTTATATATAGAAGTGGGAGAATACGAGAGTAAAGAGTAAAAGTGATGCAGGGTAGGGACAACTCGGGATAGAGACTGCGATAAAGTATTATGCTAGTGCAAAGAGTGGTCTGCTCAAAATTTACAATTGTAATTAAGTTTATAAAATTAGCAGAGGCGCAAGCAAACACAAATAATAATTAAGGAAAACGAGTTTCAATTCAGAAGATGATAGATGATAGAAGCGCAAATAGAATTTAGCACGTACAGAATAAGTCATGCAACTTGCACAATGAAAACACTAATAGCAAATAAAACAGAAATTCACTACAGTTTGAGTGCCAAAATAAACAACAACAGAAAATAAGACAACAAACCACAACTCACGCATGCCGGCGGAGGCAAAGACGGTTGTTGGATGGCATCCAAGGTCGTAGCAAGCGGGGGAAGGTGTTGGAAGTGTGGATCGAGACTGGCGGTGGCTTGGATGGGCTAAAAAGTGGTTGTTAGGTAGACGAGAATGGTTGTTTTGGGTTTTCCTGGTGAGGATGTAGGCTAGCGGCAGAGAAATGAGTGAGGGGCTTGACTGTAGAGGGGTGGACGAGAAGGGGTGTTGTTGTAGAAGGGTGGACTGAACGGGGATGAGGAGGGAGGAGTCTTCTGGCAGTGGAGGACTGAATAGGGAAGAGGAGGAGGGAGGAGGCTACTAGTGGTGGCGGCCTGAACGGGGAAGAGGAGGGAGGAGGCTTTTAGCGGCGGTGGACTGAATGGGGAAGGGGAGGGAGGAGGCTTACGGTGGTCCGACGACGGTGAGGCAGAGGGAGTGATAGGGATCCATCAGATCGTGCACCAGCAGAGGTTCACCGAAAGGCAGGACTCACGTTCGTGTATTCACGCAGGAAGGCTTGATCGGATCGCCGATCCGACTCCGCGGATGTGTCTGGATTGCTGTCGCGAGCCAAAATCATATGCTACTTTATTATTTTTGGGTTTATTTTCATGTATTTTGAGTGGCCCCTCTCCCGGCCAATCATAGTCATTGAATGCGGGATGCCCTAGTCTTTGTTTTCTTATAAATAGATGAGTAGGGGCTGGTTTTGAAGTTGTTGAGATTATATTAGCCAGCAGGACACGTGTGTGTGGAACCGCATGTTTGGGATTTCCCCATCGCGTTCCAGATCTGGGTGTTGACCCCGGTGGGCCCCCTTGTGTGGCGGAATATCCCCGCGGTCCTGTGGTTGGGGTTAGTCCAACATCGCCTGCAGCAGGCGATCCTTTGTGTTCATGTACCCCTGTCCCCCCTTAGCATTACCTCGGGGTTTTTTACCTCGGGGCTTTGGGAAGATGTGTGGTGACGGGTGGTTTCCACATGGTATCAAAGCCAGGTTGTCCTGCTGCGGGGGTGTGTTGAGATTATATTAGCCAGCAGGACACGTGTGTGTGGGACCGCATGTTTGGGATTTCCCCATCGCGTTCCAGATCTGGGTGTTGACCCCGGTGGGCCCCCTTGTGTGGCGGAATATCCCCGCGGTCCTGTGGTTGGGGTTAGTCCAACATCGCCTGCAGCAGGCGATCCTTTGTGTTCATGTACCCCTGTCCCCCCTTACCATTACCTCGGGGTTTTTTACCTCGGGGCTTTGGGAAGATGTGTGGTGACGGGTGGTTTCCACAGAAGTCATTGCAGATTTTGGAGAAGTTCAACCCGGAATCCCGCGATCCCTCCGCGGTGCCGACTCCGTTGAACCCTAAGTGACAACTCCTAGGTGGTTTTCTTCATCCCCAAGATAAACTCTAACCCCAAACCCTCTGCCCCCCCCCCCCCCAAATCCCCTAGCTGATGCCTCCAAGCTCCCTCCCAGACGCTGGTTTTGAGGTTCCAGCACCCCCTTCAGCTGTCGGTCCTCCCCCCCCCCCCCCCCCCCCCCCCCCGCTTCCAGAACCATCCGCCGACCTCCCCACTCTAGGTCCTCCCCCGGCCGACCACCCCCTTCCATTTCTCTACCGTCGGCGCCCCCTACCAGGCCTGCAACCACCTTCCTCCTTTAGATCCGCACCCCCAAAGCACTGCCCCTTTGTGGCCTCTCAAACCTTAGTCGCCACCCTCCCCACTCGTGGATCCACTTCCCCATCGTCTCGTTTCTCAGGATCAGTCTAGATCTGAGAATTTCAGCCCCTGATTTGTCATCCCCACCACTCATATTTTTTTCCTAGCCCGGATCCGCTCCCAAACATCGGATCCATCCATCCCTTGCCCGGATTTACTCCCACGTGGTCGGATCTATCTATTTTCAACCCGATCTCGTCATCCACCGATGAGGACAGCCACCGTCATCATTTCCACGCCGACGGTTTCATGTTTGATCGTCATTCCACGTATCCGGATTCGAAATCTCCAGTGTTTCGGCCAGTCCGCTCCTTTAGTGAGTTTCTTGTTGTATTGATTTATGTGAATTGACATTATTATTATTGGATTGGTTATTGTGCTTTGCTTGGATACGAACTAGTAGAACTTTGTGGCGATACTCTTATAATTTGCAGGTGGGATATATTCGCCGCACGCTTAGCCTTGGCCCTCCGAGCGGAGGAAAGTTATTTAAAATTTGCTAAATTGAATGCTTGTCCTTTATTCTTTAGCTAACTGCGTGGTGTTGAAATTACATTGCTCTAATTTATTTGTCGCCGTATCCGACGGTTTCATTGCATGTAACCTTAGGATTAGTGTGTCACATTTGCATATCCATCGAGAGGCCTAGATTTTGTGCACCCCGTAGCCTACCCCTACATCAATTGGTATCAGAGCCCAGGTCGGGCTGTTTGCATGCTCCGTAGTGGTAGGATTTGTAGAGCAAGCATGTAAAATCCATTAGTCACTGACGACCATGCGGCTAGCTCTAATTCGAGTGCCGCTTTGGCTGACTTTTAACGTCGGATCCTAGATCGTCTAGATGTCTTAGGTGCCCAGTTCGCCGATGTGTGTCATGATCTTGCTGAGGTACACCTCCGTTTGGACCACTTAGAAAATACCTGGAACCCTCCTGCACAGCACGATGATTCGCTAGAGGACGACCCGGATGTTCCCCCTCGTCTGGACCAGCGTCCGTTGGATGGTCAGCCTCCCGTAGACCACTATCGTTGTGACATGCCTCCCCGTGCGATGCAACCCACGTCGCGAGTTTTTATTTATTATTGTATCTGTCTTTTATTATTGTAGCACATGTTTTTGCGTTTTTGTGGATTATTGTTGTATCGCGCACATTATAACGCATTTGATGTAATTTTGTATCGCGCGTGTTCGCGCAAGTTTTGGTTTGGCTCGTTGGTGTGACCGGTCAACGAGACCCTAAATGCATAGGTCTGGTAATTTAGAGATAGGTTAATTAGGGCAAGCTCAAATTAATTAACTACTTGTCATATTTTGTCTAAATGGAAACACCCAAGTCTTGCCTCATTCCTATTTTTCAAATCTGTTATTATTAAATAAAGACAAGTCAGCTCATTCCAATTTGTTTGCTGCCACTATGAGAATTCCCCTTCAAAGCCCGTCTTGAAGCCTTTCTAGGCTCCAGCGACCACGCCTGCTCCCCCTTTCACCAGATTCTGTGAAGCCCTCCCTCGGCCCTGCTGCCCGAAGCCCGACGGCCACTGTGGGCTGCTTAACTGCTTCCAGGATACAGTCGATCTTATCCAGGCAACCACCAGTCAGCCACTACCTTCCAGGAGACCCGCCAGCCACAGCCACCTCTACCCTGGGTATACCTCTCTACCTCCTTGTTCTCCAACATTAGTTATTTTGTGCTTATGATATTTAAATGAATAGTAATTATGATGAGCTTGCCCTAACTAATCAGATCTCTTGATTACCGTTATTTTGTTACATGGCATGCCACTATTAATTTGTGTCTGTGGAATTGTGACTCGTAGTGTTTGTATGTTCGTGTGGTAGCGTTTATGTTCGTGTGCAACGCTTAGGTCGTTTTATTCGTTCAAAATTAGCCCACGAATATCTTAGCGCCACATTTATTTTAAAAGATCGCATTTATTATATTTCACAAACTACACCCCCACTTTAGTTTACATCTGTTTGGTATCAGAGGACAGTGACTCGCTTCTATCGCGAGTCACACGATCCGGTTTTTAAAATTGTTTTCAAGTAATTCTCTTTAAAAAAATGTGTGATTTAGATGCGTGTATTAAAGCTTTGCGGAAAACCGTTGAGTTCGTCACTGCAGAACTCAAGCAGAATCTGAGTGCGTTGTGCACCTTTGTCCACAACATAGAGACGACAGTGCGCACGCATTATGCTGCTACTGCATATCTCCACACTTCATATCACATAGTGGAACCCGAGGTTAGGTCTTTCGATAGCCCTTTGTCTCGCCTCGTCAGTCTCACGACGAGCACCTTAGTCTCACCCACCCCCATCGTGACACTCCCTTCAATCGAAGAGTTTCTTCCTGAGCCCCTGCTCCAGGAAGAAGAGTCGTCTCCTACTTTTGTCACGCTAGCTGAAGTCGTGGATCCACTTGCCTCTATGACAGCACCTATTTTAGCAACTGAATTATTTTCTGAGCCCCCGCTTTAAGAAGAACTTACTAGTGATGTGTCACTCACCTCGGATGCCACATCATCGTTCTCTCTTCTCCCAGAGGAGTTGGTTAGTGATGAGGCCCTCATCTTGGATGACACAGACTCGTGTCTTATGTCCTGACTTTCTTAGCACACTACCACCACAAACCCTTGAGCCCACAAACATTGTGTTTGGTGGTCCCTCGCCTGTGGCCTTCGAGTCACCACCCTATATTGATTTTATCTTTGGTGAGCACGTCTTTTGTTCACGACACTTCCTTTAGTTTTAAGCGCACACGTTGAATCACCACATCACTACCGTTTGCGTTCTGACACTTCTAGGTTTGATAGTCTTGAGAGAGTCGAGACAATACTTAGGTTTTTTACTTCTCATAGGGACACCCGCTTCAAAGGTATTTTATGGAAAATTTTACACGGTAAAATTGGGATCTTCTTAAAATTTTGTGAGTCGAGTGGTACGTTGATGGGTGAAATTCGGACGATATTCGATCCGGGTCTAGCAGACGTTCGTAGGTGTCTATCGGACGAGAGTATGTTGCGTCATGAGCTACTGATTCCACAGGCCGATTCCACTTACTTCCTGTTATCCCTAGTGCCACATGTTTTCCCCACACACCGTCTATGTCATCCTCTGAAAGCTCTAATAATTACTGTTTATTTAAATATTTGGCATAAAATTTTGACTAATGAATTGAGAGCTCTTGGGATGAGATGTTACTTTCTGGTTTTGGGTCACAGGACGACATCAACAGGACATTATGCAACATCTCTCAGATTGACATTTGGACTCTCTACTTGTTAGTTACATCGAGTCTCCACGGGGTCGAGCTCTTTCAACCCGGGAAAATTGATGCAACCTGCGTCGCAAGTTTTTATTTATTATTATTGTATTTGTCTTTTATTATTGTAGCGCACATTTTTTGCTTTTTGGGATTATTTTATGTTTTCTTGATATTTTGTCCACATTGTGCACCTACACCCACATGAGCGCGATCTAATTACCCAAATGTCGGACATTAACAACTCCTACCATAATCCTATGTGTTATAAAAGCAATTCCCCCCTCACTGTTCACCCAGCTGGAATAAAACGAACAGAGACTTGTTTCTTTGTTGTCGTTCTCCTAGCGCCGCCCCCAACTAGCGACATTACCGACTGTTCCTGCCCGACGGAAGCCCGACGCCGCCAGTTCCTCAATCGCCGACCACACCAAGGTCTTCTTAGGTAACCGACGACCCTTCCCGAAGTCGTCGCTCCTTCCGTCGCTTGCTCTGCCCGACGGGAATCCCCAGAAGCTCTCTGCCGCCTCCAGCGCACAACTCCTCTGACGCCGAGGAGCTCGCCTGAGCTTTTCTAGGCTCCAGCGACCACGCCTGCTCCCCCTTTCGCCAAATCCTATGAAGCCCGCCCTCGACCCTGCTGCCTGAAGCCCGACGGCCACTGTGGGTGTTGTTTAACTCCTTCCAGGATACAGTCGACCTTATCTGGGCAACCACCAGTCAGCCCCTACCTTCCAGGAGACCCGCCAGCCGCTTCCACCTCTACCCTGGGTATACCTCTCTACCTCCTTGTTCTCCCACATTAGTTATTTTGTGCTTATGATATTTAAATGAATAGTAATTATGATGAGCTTGCCCTAACTAATCAGATCCCCGGATTACCGTTATTTTGTTACATGGCATGCCACCTATTAATTTTTGTGCTTGTGGAATTGTGACTCGTAGCGTTTGTATGTTCGTGCAGTACCGTTTACGTTCGTGTGCGACGCTTATGTCGTTTTATTCGTTCAAAATTAGCCCGCGAATACCTTCGCGCCACATTTATTTTAAAAGATCGCATTTATTATATTTCACAAACTACACCTCCACTTTAGTTTACATCACCGTGCCCCAGCACCGTCAGCGAGGCGGACTCCTGATCTTACGATTGAGCGTAGACAAGCTCTGGATCGTGGTAGATCCCCACACCAGGGTGGCGAGTATTGTATGCCCTGACAGCTTCAGTCGGACCCTAGAGATTGTGTGCCTCCATACGGTTGTTGTGACTATCACCATGAAGAGTACTATCCCCCAGGTCGGAGAAAGCGTGGTCCCCCACCCGCTCGAGATTACGCCCATGATGCCTACCCAGAGGAGTACCTTGACGCACGGCGAGGTGGATACCACTTCGACATCACCCGTCGTATTTGCATTGATGCCCCTACCTTCGATGGCCACCTGGACCCGAAGGCCTTTAGTGATTGGCTCCTCAACATGAACCATTACTTTGTGTGGTACCACATGAGCGACGAGCGTTGTGTTCGCTTCACCAAAATGAAGCTAATCAGGACAAGCCAAAGTGTTTTGGATCAACGTTGAGAGAGCTATTGAGCGAGATGGCGATTATCCCATCACCGGATGACGATGGCCTTGTTCTCCTCGCAACGGGGCAGGCGACGACTCATTGAGACCCGGGCGGTGCGGAAATGGCAGCACTAAAGGCACTTGGGACTATTCTTCCGTCCCCCTTGTTTGCGGCCATGGGTACCATCATCGAAGGCGACTGTAGCAACCTGATTACCTACTGCAGGCGCAGAATGGGGACCGGTGTGAGTACCTAGGAGGCGCGCGATGTGGAGGGGCTGAAGTTCTTGCGTGAATTCGCCCACGTCTCCTTCCAGCATGTGCGGCGGTCAGCCAACCGGGCCGCGGACTTCTGCTCGAAGCTTGTCATTTCTTCTCCATTTTGTTGGACTGATCCTTTGAGGTTCCACCGAGATTTCCTTGAGCTTGTTCAGGAAGATCTGAGTGGTATCCTCCCTGTTTAATTCCCTTTGTACTCTTTCTTTTTCTTTATTTTATGCAATATACAAGTTTCACGGATGGGATAAAATGAAGCAAAGGCTAAAAGAGAACTACCTTCTCGCGTCCTACCGTGGCCAGTTATTTGAGCAGTTGCAGAACTTACGACAGGAGACACTGTTGCTGAGTATATGGTTCGCTTTGACGAGCTTGTTGTTAGGAGTGACATTTTGGAGGAGCCTATTGGCACCGCCTCCTGTTTTAAGGCGGGCCTACGCTCTGAGATTCGGAGAGAGTTGATTCCCCACCGAGTGGAGACCGTTGATCAGATTTTCAGCTCGCCCCAAAGTACGAGCAGTACCTTTGATCAACTAGCACGAGGCAGTTCCCCTCTCGGACGGATACCTCGACGTATAAGAAACCCGCTCTGGCCCTAACCACAGCGGTCGCACCCCCACGTGTCCCCACGGACACGAAGGGCAGGGTCGTCTCCACTGATGGTCAGCGATCTGGGGGTATTTTGTGCTATAGATGTTCTGGCAGAGGACACGTGTCGGCGCAGTGCCCCACACGGAACCTACTAGTTGAAAACGAGGAGCGGGGTTTAGAGGAGGGTGAGGAGATTACTGAGGAGATTACTGAGGAGATCACAACCACTGTTGAGGAGGGTTGGGAGAGCGACGTTGAGCGATCCTTGGAGGTGGGAGTAATTAGGTGTTTCCTGCAAATCCAAGTGCAGATGAGGACTGGTGCCGCACTACAATATTTTATACGTACTTTCCTAGCGCAGACGGTCCCTGCAAGCTTGTCATCGACAATGGGAATTGTGTGAACATCGTGGCCCAGAAGGGTCTTGAACGCATGCAGGTGAAGGCAGAGCCTCACCCCTACCCTTATCGTGTTATCTGGGTTGACAAGACGACGATTCAGGTTATTCAGCGCTGCCTCGTCCCGATCAGCATCGCCTCATTTCAGGATCGGGTCTGGTGCGACGTCATTCCCATGGACGTTGCTCATGTGCTGCTTGGCCGCCCCTGGCTTTATGATTGTGACGTCACGTGTTTCGGCCGCTCGAACACGTGTGTCTTTTATGATAAGGGACGGAAGATTGCGTTGACGCCTACGCAACCCAAGGAGAAATCCAAGGGTCAGGTTGAGCCGTCCATGAGTATGAGCGCCTCGAGGCCACTACATATCCTGAGGCGATGAGAGTTCCCGTGAGATAACATAGTCTGATATCATCTACGTCATGTCGGCCACCATGGCTTCTGAGAGCCCCCCTGAAGACCACCCCCTGTCGTGCGTCCCCCTTTTAGCTGAGTTTGTCGATATTATGCCTGATGAGGTCCCAGATGAGCTGCCCCCTCCACGGTACATTCAGCATGCTATTGACTTAGTCTCGGGGGCTTCCTTCTCAAACCTCCCCCATTATCGTATGCACCCTGATGAGCACGCTGAGCTCAAGAGGCGGGTTGAGGAGCTTCTTCGGAAGCAGTTTATTCGTGAGAGTTTGAGTCTGTGTGCGGTTCCCGCCTTTCTTACCCCTAAGAAGGACGATAGTTGGCGTATGTGCATCGACAGCCGCACCATTAATAAAATCACGGTCAAGTATCGTTTCCTTATCCCACGACTTGATGACTTACTCCGGTTCCCAGATCTTTTCCAAGATTGACCTCCGTAGCGGGTACCATCAGATACAAGTTCGTGAGGGAGACGAATGGAAGACGACCTCTAAAACCAAGGACGGTCTGTACGAGTGGCTAGTCAAGTCATTTGGGCAATCTAATTCCCCCAGTACATTTATGAGAGTTATGACGTAGGTGTTGCGGCTCTACATGGGCAAGTTTTTGGTCGTGTATTTTGATGATATGTTGATCTATAGCCAGACTCAGGCCGACCACCTGGACTATCTGATGCTTCTCTTTGGCACCCTGCACCGAGAAAAATTATATGTGAATTTGAAGAAGTGTTCCTTCCTTTCGAAGTCGGTTCACTTTTTGGGGTTCATTGTATCATATACTAGTGTTTCTGTTGACCCTGAGAAGCTCAAATTCATTTGCAACTGACTCGTGCCAGCGAACATTCACGAGGCTCGCAGCTTCCACGGACTTGCCACCTTTTATAGGAGGTTTGTTCAGTGATTCAGTACGATTATGGCCCCATTCATGAGCAGCCTCAATAAAGGAGAACTTCAGTGGACCCCTGCAGCCACTAGAGCTTTTGAAGAGATCAAAGAGAGATTGGCGATGGCCCCCGTTCTGAGGCTTCTTGATTTTAGCCGCGTGTTCGAGGTCACGGTGAAGCTTCTGGTGTAGGTATTGGCGGCGTATTGAGCTAAGAGGGGCATCCAGTTTCCTACTTTAGTGAGAAACTGAACGAGGTCAAGCAAAAATACTCGAACTATGATCGGGAATTTTATGTGATTGTCCAGTCTCTACGCTAGTGGAGGCACTACCTCCTTCCCCGTGAGTTTGTGCTCTATTCAGATCACCAGGCGTTATGATATTTAGACTCGCAGCGCAAGTTGGGACACCAGCATGCCAAGTGGGTCGAGTACCTACAAGATTTTCATTACGTTCTCAAACACCGAGCTGGCGTTGAGAACAATCCGACCGACGCACTGAATCGTCGCGTCTCCTTACTCCAGACGATGACAGCACGCGTAGACGGGCTTGAGAGAATGATTCTAGATTACCCGAGATGCCCCGATTTTGGTGAGATTTATTCTGCCTTGTCCCGAGACCCCCCAGACCTTCTTGAGGGCTATCAGATCTTTGAGAGATATCTGTATCGGGGCTCCCGCTTGTGCATACCCCAGACTTATTACCTGATTTGGGAGTTGCACGTGGGCAGGGCCGCGGGGCACTTTGGGCGAGATAAGTCTATTGTCATTGTTGAGGACCGCCTCTACTGGCTCAGTCATAAAAAGGATGTGGCTCGCATTGTCCGCCACTGTCGTATCTGCCAGACGGCGAAGGGTACAAAGCAAAACACGGGTCGGTACACGCTTTTACCTGTTCCACACGCCCTTTGTAGGACATCAGCATGGACTTCGTGCTCGGGCTTCCCCGCACTCTTCGGCGACACGATTCCATCTTCATGGTGGTCAATCGGTTCTCGAAGATGGCACATTTTATCGCATGTCGCAAGACGGCGGATGCTTCACACATAGCCTACCTAAGTCTATTGTGTCAGACCGCGATATTAGATTCATGAGTTATTTTTGGAAGACCCTATGACACAAGCCTGACACCACTCTTAGGTTCTCCCCGTCATATCACCCACAGTCGGACGGGCGGACTGAGGTAGTCAACCGTAGTTTAGGGAACCTATTGAGATGTTTAGTAGGAGAGCATGTAGGTAGTTGAGATTTTGACCTAATCGCAGAGTTTGTTTACAATAGTTCAGTCAATAGGTCTACTGGGTTGAGTCCATTTCATATAGTGTTAGGATATGACCATAGAAAGCCTATAGACCTCATTCCTAGCCCCTTAGAGTCGCGCCCTAGTGAATCTGCTGAGTCTTTTGCACGACATTTGCATGAGTTGTACGAGTCGGTCCGCCGACGGATAATAACAAGCAGTGATAATTATAAAACTCATGCAAATAAGAGAAGGCGGGAACAAGTATTTCAAGTAGGCGAAAAAGTAATGGTGCAAATCCACCCTAAGAGGCTCCCTTCAAGGTCTGCCAAAAAACTAAGCGTCAGGCGAATGGGCCCCTAGGCAATATAAGTCGTATTGGGGCAAACGCCTACCGGCTGGATATTCCGGCAAGTATGGTAATTCATCCAGTATTTAATGTTGAGGATCTGACACCATACTACGAGCCTCAGGAGTATATCGATCCGAGCAGTGGAGACACTCAGCCACCCCCATCCCCACTCCCGTTACCTTACCGCCCTCATAGTCCACCTACGTCTGATGGCCACCACAATACGCCCATTGTTGAGACCCACCCACCTGAGGATTCGTCTACTTTGGCTCCACCGTTGACACCGGCAATCACATCGGGATCCACCACTCGAGAGATGAGCGATGAGAGCATCACAGAGGTCAGATCCCACCAGTTAGTTCCTGCTACCGACGGGCCGCGATGTTGCTACTTGGTACATTGGCAGGGCCGCCCAGATGTGAATGACGCTTGGATACTACCCGTAGAGCTCGACCGACTCGCCCCTGGACTTCGACTTTAGTACGATCGTCTTCATTCATCGGAGATAAAGGATTTTCAGTCGGGGGGAGTTGACGGGGATACATCAGATCGTGCACCAGGAGAGGTTCGTCGCAAGGCGGGACCCACGTTCGTGTATTCACGCAGGAAGGCTTGATCGCGACTCCGCAGATGTGTCTGAATTGTTGCCGCGAGTCAAAATCATATGCTACTTTATTATTTTTGGGTTTATTTTCATGTATTTTGAGTGGCCCCGCTCCCGGCCAATCATAGTCGTTGAATGTGGGATGCCCTAGTCTTTGTTTCCTTATAAATAGATGAGTAGGGGTTGGTTCTGAAGTCGTTGCAGATTTTGGAGAAGTTCATCCCGGAATCTCGTGATCCCTTCACGGTGCCGACTCCGTAGAACCCTAGGTGACGACTCCTGGGTGGTTTTCTTCATCCTCAAGTTAAACCCTAACCCCAAGCCCTCTCCCCCCCCCCCCAAATCCCCTAATTGTAGCCTCCAAACTCCCTCCCAGCCGCCGATTTTGAGGTTCTAGCACCCCCTTTAGCCGTTGGTCCTTCCCACCTTCCAGAACCACCTGCTGACCACCCCACTTCAGGTCCTCCCCCGACCGACCACCCCATTCCATTTCTCTACCACTGTCATCCCCTACCAGGCCTGCAACCACCTTCCTCATTAAGATCCGCATCCCCAAAGCACCGCCCCTTCTGTGGCCGCTCAAACCTTAGCCACCACCCTCCCCACTCGTGGATCCACTTCCTCGTCGTCTCGTTTCTCAAGATCAGTCCAGATCTGAGAATTTTATCCCTCGATCCGTCATCCCCACCGCTCAATCGCTCATATTTTATTTCCTTAGCCCGGATCCGCTCCCGAACATCGGATTCATCCATCCCTTGCTCGGATCTACTCCCACATGGTCAGATCTATCTATTTCCAGCCTGATCTCGCAATCCACTGTCGACGACAGCCACCGTCATCATTTCCACGCCGACAGTTCCACGTTTGATCATCATTCCACGCATTCGGATTCGAAATCTCCAGTGTTTCGGTCAGCCCGTTACTTTAGTGAATTTCTTGTTGTATTGATTTATGTGATTTGACATTATTATTGGATTGGTTATTGCGATTTGCTTGGATACAAACTAGTAGAACTTTGTGGCGATGCTCTTATAATTTGCAGGTGAGATCTATTCACCGCATGTTTAGCCTTGGCCCTCCGAGCGGAGGAAAGCCATTTAAAATTTGCTAAATTGAAAGTTTGTCCTTTATTCTTTAATTAGTTGTGTGGTGTTGAAATTAAATTGCTCTAATTTATTTGTCGCCGTATCTGACGGTTTCATTGCATGTAGGCTTAGGATTAGTGTGTGACATTTGCATATCCATCGAGAGGCCTAGGTTTTGTGCACCCCTTAGCCTACCCCTACATCAAGGAGGAGGGGAGGCTTGGCTTCCCACCAAGCGGAAGACTCCAGGAATCGCTCCAGGAAAAGGGACTGACGATTTCTGCCAATTGCAAAACCAACGATAGCCCCCCACTCGTCTGAACCGCCGCACATATATAGCCCTAAATTAATAACTGCAACCTGCAACCGTAATCAACATAAATACCTAAATCGGACGACTTATATTGTTCTAACCGATCGGGCGTCGAATACAACTCAAAATAAAAACGAAAAATATGAAGTCAACTCGGATTGACCATCTGGACCCAACCACGGGCTCGGATTGTCCGACTGGGTAGCGGATCATAGCCTCCAGCGGGAATACACTTGTGTCGGACGTTGCGCGCCATCAAAAAGTGCAAAAACACCTAATACTAATACTTTTTATGTCAACATTAGCACATATTTGTTTGCTTATAAACAAATTAATATTATATTTGGTTCTAAGGTGTCATACATATCAGATAATAAAAATAATTATTTGAAGATTCTTGAATTACAATTGCACACAGAGTCTGACATCAAATAATAAGAACATGACTTTCGGTATGCCAACCACAAGGAGCTTAGGTCTAAATATATATAATGATAGAATTTTGTGAGTATTAAAAATTGGAAGTAGACATCGATTATTATCTACAGACTTTGGATTATTATATTTTAAGGAAATTTTTCACTTGCACGTGAACACTTTACCCCCAGAAGACGCATACCCCCCCAATTCACCTGTGCAATCAACCACCTGCAGAACGCATTTCTTCTCTCTGGGATTCTTCCACTCCCCACCTCTCCAAGCCACGTCTCATTATTTCCAGAACATCAAAAACACCCCTAATTAACTCCAAAACATCAAGACAGCCGGCTCCCCCCATTTGTTCCCCTGCCGGCCCAGAATTAGCCCTGTAAAACAATTCCAGCCTCTGGAACCTCTGTCCAGAAACCTCTCCCAAGCTTACAGCCCCTGCCCACCTCCTACCGACCATTCCAATAACTCCAAAATACCACCCAGAATTCAATCCGTCCCCTTCCATCCATTGCCATTACCCAGCCGACCACCTCCATTGCATTCCTCACAACCCCCATTGTCCTGCTACCTCCACAGAAACCCTATGTCACCCTTGCTCTTCCCTGCTAAATGGAAATTAGTTACAGAACCATACATCAGTGCAGGAATTACACCAAGTCCGCTATCCACACCCAGAAAGCCACAAATAAACACCTCCATTGGACCTTAGTTATTCATGTTGTGGAAAAGTACAGAAAAAGGGAGAAATAAAATATTGTTTCATTATTTTCAATACGAGTGACAGTGCATGGGGAACACCCGTGCCGTCGCGACAGTACCCCGATCTCGCGGCGCGACGACGCTCCTTCCACTCACACCCTAGGAGCGCATTAGAAGATTGACCGACAGCCGTAGTACTGAACTCTAGGATTGCGAGCGAAGTCGCCCTGCGACATTATCGTGGTTGAGGTACAATCGCGACTGCAAGATGTTCCCCCGTATAATGTCACTCGTAATATTATAAAATTGTATTAATTATAACTTAAAATTTTAGTTTATGATTACATATATATAAAAAATCATATTTGTATACCTATACATATCATAAAGTTGTGCATGTTACATAAAAGATGTTTGGCTTGGTTGGTTAAGGATATTGTAGTAATGTTGTAGGTCAGTGATTCAAACCTCAGCATCATACTTTTTTTATAATTGTGCGAAAGCAAGTGAATTTTTTTAAAACAAAACCAAATGCGATGAACAACTAGGATTGCTTTGATGGTCCTCCATGGTTACACCATGGGCCTCATAAATATTTCATTGTATATGGTATAGATACAAGCCTTTGTACATTTATATAGGAAAAGAGAGGGTAGAGAAAATCTCATTCTAAGATGTGAGACTAAACAACAACAAAGAAAGTGGGCTCAAACCGGGCCTTCATTATTGGGCATTTATATATTGTTTTTCCAACACTCGCAAGCTGTAGCATACAAATCGTAAGCATCAAGCTTGGATAAGAACTGATAATATAACAGTCGTGATAATGTCTTTGTGAGAATATCAGCAACTTGTCTAGCAACAGGAACATGTTTCAATTCTAGCTTCTTCGGTTGAACTTTCTCCTGAATGAAGTGGCAGTCGACTTCACTATGTTTGGTACGTTCATGAAAAGCATGATTCTTGACAATATGTATAGCAGCTTGACTGTCACAATAGAGAATGACCAGTGAGAAAAGTCTAACACCAAGGTCACTTGGAAGATTTTCCAACCATGTGAGCTCAGACACAACAAAGGCTATTGATCGATACTCCGCTTCAGTTGATGCGTGAGCAATTACTAACTCTTTCTTGATGTGCTAGGTGATAAGGTGTTCACCGAAGTATGTACACTATCCATTTGTGGAACGACGATCATCCAATGAACTAGCATAATCAACGTCAAAATATGCATTAAGTGATAAGGGAGATGAGGAAGACTTGTATACAAGTCCTTATCTAGGATCAGTCTTAAAGAATTGAAGAATACGCTCAACTACCTGGAGATGAGAGATTCATGGCTGATACATGAATTGATTGATAACTCCAAAAGAAAATGATATATCAGGTCTTGTAATAGTGAGATATATGCTATTTCCCACAAGACGATGATACTCTGGGTTTGGGAGTAGATCGGAGTTCGAGGCATGAGCGCGGAACCTGTGATATCCAAAGGAGTGACAACAGGTTGGCATCCAGGGCGGGTGGCAGACGCTGATGCCACTCGATAGAGCTAATAGAGGAGAGAATCGTGGGGGGAGGGGTCCAGGATATAAAGCCCATTTGACATTTATCTTTTACCAAATATATTTTGCGTCTTTCAATCTTGCACAACAAAAGAGTTAGAAGAGAAAGTTACATAGCAATCAAGGTATTGAGTGAGACGGTTAATAGAGAGGAGATTGAAAGAAGAGCCCGAAACAACTGCAATAGAGGCATGCAGGGCGGGTGGCAGATCGTGCATACGGTAACAAGTGGCTTCAAGATGACCATCTCTGCCACAGTAGGTACATTTAAGAGGAGCATGACTATGTCGACCTCTACCCCGAAGAGGTGTGACCTCCACAAGATGGAGGAGTAAAGTGAGATGGACGTGACTACTGGAGTAGGGTCAGAAGAGACGGGGCATCATTTTCAGCCATTGGAGAAGATCCGACCAAACTAAAAGTCGACAGAAGAGCAGCAACGGTCACAATGGTCAGTCAATAGGGCGTAGCGGTGGTCACAGAGACACGGCAGCAGAGGAACATTTTGGTAAAGACAAATTCGTTATCTGAAGAAAGGGCGTGACGGTCAACAGTCGCAAGCTGTCAGAGTTTAGTAGCCAGAAGCAGCGAGAGAGGACCGGGAAAAGGCGAGAGCTGGCGGCTTTAGCGGTCTGGCGGAGAGATCTCGTCGACTCGAGCAAAAGATGAAGTGAAGAAGAGGTCTGCAAGAAGAACAGAGCGGCCCAACGAGCACGAGAACGGAGCTCTGCAGGAGAGATCGCGCGGGCCTGCAGCGGACTGTAGAGATCGCATAGGCATGCAGTCGACTTGAGAGGTTGTGCGAGCAGGAGAGGTCGTGCGGACTTGTAGAGAACTGGAGAGGTTGTGCGGGCTTGAAGCCGACTGGAGAGATTGCGCGAGCTTTCGGCGGACGGGAGAGATAGCGCGAGCAGGAGAGATAGCACGGGTTTGCAGCGGACCAGAAAGATCACCAGGCAGTCTGGAGAGCTAGCGGGAAGCGAGATCGCGGGAGAAATCTCCCGAATAGAAGAGACTGTGTGGGCCAAGTAGAAACTACACAGCAAACGTCGGATGGTGGGATCCAGGTGGTAGCAAAAGCCAACAATATAAAAAGTGAGGGAGAGCAGTAGAAAGGAGACTCGGAGCAAGAGAGAGAAGGGGCAGTCAGGAAAAGGTCAGACCGCAAAGGCTTTTGCGGTCAAACCTGGTGAATTAGAGGAGAGAGATCATAGAAAATTTTCGGATCTGTATGGCTCTGATAGCATGTGGAAAAATACAAAAAAAGAGAAATAAAATATTGTTTCATTATTTTCAATATGCAAGCCCTTGTACATTTATATAGGAAAGAGAGGGGAGAGGAAATCTCATTCAAAGATGTGAGACTAAACAATAACAAAGAAAGTGGGCTCAAAATGGGTCTTCATTATTGGACATTTTTACATTGTTTTTCCAACACGTGTAAATTCTAATTTGAAGAAGTGTTGATTACTTGTTGAAAAACATATAATTTGGGATTTTAATTTGTAAATGTTTGCACAATTTTAGCCTTACTTGAAAGATCCATTCGCCAGACCTTTGATCGAAGTGGTCTCTTCTTAAATTCAACTAGATCATGCTTGAGTTTCTAAAGTCTAATCTCTAGTGTAAGTGTTTGTGGATTCTACTAGTAATTTAAAAATTCATGGCAATTAAATGTTGACCACTTATATGTGCATCGCATCATTCTAGATTCCTTACACCACTATACTAGTAAATAGTAATTCATTACAGTCCCTCTAGAGCACAATTGCACTTTCATCCACTCAGAGTTCCATTACGGCACTTACACCATTCCTACATTCGATCTGCGTCAAAATCTCTAAAATTCATGATTGACCAGCAAAAAAGCTAGGCTACTACAGATATAACTTGGCCAAATTTCTACATTCAGTTTGATCATTCTAGGAAAAGCTTTCTTATATTTGTTGATTCACCTCAAAACTAACTAAGAAATGACATTCTTTATAATTTTTTAGTATAGGGTCCGTACATGTATAAACACACTGGTAAAAAAAATACACATGTTTAGTTAACAATGGTACTAAGTTGAATCATACATGTATAAACATGACAACAACAAAAATACTACATGAGCATACTCATGTCAGTTAAAACTTATAAATTATAAAAATGAATATACATCACAACTTTAGAAAAGTATTTTCATAGAACTTTTATAATATATATAATAGTTATGATTTTAATACACTATGGATTTAAGGTATCGAATTATTATTTCTAAGGATTCACATTTTAATATTTAGGAAAAGTACGAGTAGTGAATATAATGGATACAAAATTATATTACGACGGGAATTATAGCACTTTGAAGTATGAAAATGAACGAGCAAGAAATTATAGAACTTTGAAGTATGGAAATGTGTGAGCATGTGTGAGGGGCATTATAATATTCCAAGATGTGAGAGTGTAACATGAAATTGTGAATTTGAATCCTCAAGTCAAATGACTAAGTGGTGTATATCACTTTCTAGAAAGCCAGTCTCAACCAAACATGTTAACCAAACAATCAAAGCGGTCATATTCCGCACTATCCAATTCTCTTACATTTTGGCAAGACATGTAAGCCCTACTCTAAATTTAATTATAAGGATGCTCTCAATTTTAACAAATATTCTTAAATAAAGAAATTATAGCTTCAACAATATCCACATTATTCTACATAACAGACTCAAAAAAAAACATTCGATATCTTTATCTGCTAGCATTATTATCTGATTAATGATAATATCATACTTAGAAATTATATACCTTCTCGCTAATTTCAATAGACATCTCACCAATTAGAGATTTTTTTAATAAGTATGCTCAATAAAATCATACTTTTAAATTTTATTTATAAGAACATTCTTAACCAATATAAGAATGTACGAATTGGGGTTGTGTTGGACATAATGAAACCATATATAATTAAGAATTTTTTATTCAATCACAACAACTTCTAAATGATAATAAAAATTAATATTCCATCATTATACATCCCAATTATTTAGTATAAATGTTCCAGTTTTATCCATGCTAAGGCAAGGTTGTCAGGATCGCGATTCGGATCGTAGGATCGCACGACCCTACGATCCGGATTCTGAATTTCGATCTGGATCGCAACCAGGATCGAAATTGGCCTCTTTTGATCGGGAGTGCGATCCGGATCGATAGGATCGCGATCCAATTCCAATCCTCCGATCCCGATCAAAATATAAAAATCAACCTTGTGCTCGCTAAAACCCTATTTCGCCGCTTGCGCTCTCGCCTCTTCATTTCTCTGTCGCGGACGCTCCATTCCTTTCCCGACGCCGACGTCGCCGACGACTCGACGCTCTCTTCCTTTCTCTCTGCTGACGCCGACGCAAGCGCTCTCTTCCTTTCTCTCTGCCAGTCTGCCGACGGCGACGCCAACTGTTACCTCACATTCTCTCCAGGTATCGTAGATCCTTCATTTCCTTCTTCATTTTCTCTTTATTTCTTATTTGGTCGTTCTTTCTTCTTCGTTGCTGATTTCAGATCCGTTTTCTCACTTACGCAGGCTCGTTTCTTCTCTATTTCTTCATCAGTTTTGTCAGGTATTACTCCTCCATCTCCTTTTGCCCAGTTTTTTTAGATGTGTGATGTATTTCAGATCTGTATGCTTAGATATCTATTGTATTCACTAATAAGTAATAAAAACTGTGAAAAACTGAATTTAATAGATTTGTCACTAAGATATTTCTATATGTACTCTTGGTAATGGTAATACTGCATTACAGATCTTGTCACTAATTGATTTGTATTTATTTCAAGAAACATATTAAGAATTTGACTTGAACTCATGCTACATTGAACTGTTGCAATGAGTGTGATTGTGTATTTGTGAAACATCCCAAGTCCTAACAGAGCAAAAGACGCTGGAGAGAATGTAGAACTTGATGATAAGGATATGACTGATGTAGCTGTTACGGATTTATATTAGTTGGTTTTGTATCGGTCCGACGAACATATGTTAAGGATTTATATTCGACATGGCGGATGTAAACTTTATGTTATTTTTGGGTTTTGCTGTTCATTAGTTTATTTTTCATAATTAAATACTCAAATGTTTATTTGTTTTATAGTTTCTTATGTGTTATTTGTGTGTAATTGGATGATTAAAAATTTATTTACATATTTTAAATCTTAATTTATGATTTTTGTAGGATCTTACGATCCTCGATCCGATCCAACCGAAAAACGATCCTACCTAGGATCTCGATCCTGACAACCTTGTGCTAAGGTATGTTTGGTTGAACAAAATTGGAATTGGATGCATGAATTGGGTTACTTTTTAAGTACCTCCAAAATTTGAATTGGTTTGAATTCAAATTTGTTGTTAGATCCGCATAAACAATATAATTGATTATGTAGAAATGAGATTGGTCAATGATGTCTTCGGTTGCATGAAAGAATTAAGCAAAAATAAATTGTCAAGGAGATAAAAACACACAAATGTTAGAAAATTTAAGAACTATGATACCCTTGAACAAGCAAAATCATTATACACTTGTTGAATATGTTCCTAAACAAGAAAAATTAAAAGGTCAGATCTAACCCTTGAACAAGAAAAATCATCAATATGCCTGATCAAATGGGACTGAAAAAATTAAGCAAAAATAAATTGTCGAGGGGGAAAAAACACAAAATAATAGAAAATTAAGATATATGATACCAACGAACAAGCAAAATCATTCAACACTTGTTAAATATGCTCTTGAACAAGCAAAATTAAATGGTCAGCTCTATGATGACCCATGAGCAAACTATCAATACGCCTGCCCAAAAGGTTATTAAAATTTGATCCTAACTTTTGGATAGGAAAATAGAATTTACTCATAAACAATGTCAAAATAAATGGTTTATAAAATATTCTATAACCCTAGGGTGAGTAAGACCAACGGAGGTCATGCACTTGGATAAGAAAAATGGACGAGATGTTCAGAAGGAAGAAAAGGCTCTCATTAGCTGGCAAGGATGCAAAGGAAGTTTAAAGAAGAACGGTGATCTAAGTTGCTTACAAGTAACGCCGTCGAACAACAAAGGTCTAGAGGAGGATGACAATCATGACAAATGACATAAGGGGTGATGGAAGAAGAGATAGAGAGTCATGGGAGAGAGCAAGATTTGTGAAAAAGGAGTGATTGGTTTAAGGTATAGAGTTCAACGTAATTTTTGAATTGAGCACCGCCAAAGAAGATAGAGATCAAGATTAGAAACGAGTGCCTTTTTTTCTTTCTATTTGTGAATGAACCACAATACAAAATTCATCAAATCAAACATCGTCAGGAAGGAAATTGGTCTTAGTTCAAAATGAATTTCATGAAATTTATTTTGAATTTCAATTCCGACCTCTGAAAGCACAACTAAGGCTTCGTTTGGCATGGATTATTTGCTCTGGTGAGTTTTGTCAAAAACTCCATTATTATAGAATGTCTGTTTGGCAAGACAAAGGTTATGACAGCTACCAAGAAAATAAACTAGTTTTGAGCATGAAATACATGAATTTTTTTAGGTGAGGTCGGGCATTCACGAATGACGGTTCATGACCACAACGTTCACAACCGCCACCCCACGTCAAACGAAGCCTAAATTGTACTACCACGATTCCACCAACCAAATGGACCTTAATTCAGATTTAACACATAAAAGGTCCCCACTCAAACATTAACATTTCACATCATCTAACAGGATGACAATAAAACCAACAAGTATTCAGAAATTAACTTTATAACACAGGTCGGATTTCCCACCAATAACCACAAAATAATCCAGCTAACACCACCGGTTTTGATAACAAGTAAGAGATAATCAAATCATATATGCACATTATCAGGAAAAAAATGAAACTAGGGTTTGCCCCTCAAACCTTCTGAGGTGTTCTTGAGCGAAAGGGGAATTCTTGATATCCTCCTCTGCAATCCAAAGTGGTTTAGGGATAATTAGATCTAAATACAGGATAAGCAAACGAGAGATTGCAACCGAGGCTAGACGACTCATTTACCGGTGACGCCGGAAGATATCTTGACGATGATCGCGCCGGTAATTGCAAACCCAACCAGGAACGGCCAGTTCCTGTTCCACTCCCGGCGGAAGAACACCGGCCATGGATCGAACTTTCTCATCTCCCTTCCACTCGACTCCTTTCTCCGCTGGGAAATATCGGCAAGATGAAAGGAACTTCGCTGGCGATCTCTTTGTTTAATATTTACCGCCTCCGCCAATTGCCAAAACTGATTTGGGAAAGTAAGGCTCTATTTGTTTGGCGTTTCAGAGCTCCGTTTTGGGCAAACGCCGCCGGAAGGCGGGTAAACAAATGAACCTCCGGCGGCGTTTGCTCCGTTTCCACCCGCCCGTTGAGAAACGCCCCAAAAGCTCCGTTTGGAGCAGCCACCTCCCCCCTCCGTTTCGAACACTCCGTTTCCACCCGTCGGATCGATCCGGAAACAAATGAAGCCTAAGGTGAAATTAGGGCTTCATTTGTTTTAGCAGTGGTGGGTCGATTCAGCGTGTGAAAATGGTGGTGGGTTGATCCAGCAGGTGGAAACGAAGAGTTCGAATCGGAGGGGGGTGGCTGCTCCAAACGGAGCTTTTTGGGGCATTTCTCAAGGCGGGCGGGTGAAAACGGAGCAAACGCCGCCGGAGGTTCATTTGTTTACCCTCCTTCCGACGGCGTTTGCCAAAAATGGAGTTGCAAAGCGCCCAAACAAATAGAGCGTAGGATTGGTTCGGTTTCACCCAAAATCAAAAATTGATTTATATAGGTTCGATTTTAAATTTTTGGAACCGGAACCGACCCACAGTTCATATATAGTACCGGATCCGAACCGTTTGCTTTGATTCGGTTCCGGTTCAGTTCTTAGTTCTATGTATATCTAAAAATAATTTTAAAATGACTCTACCAACTCATGATTTTTTGTAATAAAAATTTCAGTCTCAAAACAGTTGAATTATTACTCTATAATATTGAAGTTATACAACTACGCAACTACAATAAATATTATTTTTAGTCATACGACTATATTCTCAATTATTTTCAAGCATTTAGTCATACGATTATAACTCGTCTCAAAATATTTTCTTTAGTATTGATATTTGGTTCTCGGGTCGGTTCTGGGTACCTGGCCCTTGGAACCATGAAACGAACTGAATTGTCGGTTCTGGTATTTTGGGAATCGGACCTGAACCGAACATTTTTGGAAGCGACCAAAATCATTCGGTTCGGTCCGGTTCTCGGTTCTTCGGTTATTTTTGCACACCCCTAAGCATAACCTAGAGTGGACCTAGTGTATAAATTTACATGGTTGTGCGGGCCCGCAATGCATTTGGCATAATGTGGCGGGCCCATGATATGCAGAGTCTTGTGTATTCTCATTAGGTAGTAGGAATTGAAATTCTCAAATTGAAATTATGTAAATTGAATTTTTTGGAATGGGAACTCATCCCATTTCAATGCTGAAGTTTGATTGCATGATGATTTAGACATGCTACTTCCATCAGCTTGATTGTTTAGAATCTCGAAGCGATTACAAATGCCCGCATACATAAAATAGTCAAAATAGTAAGCTAGAATGACGAATCATAAAACTATATTTGAAGCCATGTTGTCTTCGTATCATTTGGTAAAGCCATAAATACTCCAAGAGAGAGTATATTCATGTTTTTGAGTCTTTCTCGATGGTCGAGCTCAGATAGTTTAGCAAGGGGCACATATATAGCTTGAGCATGAGCCAACAACTTATCTACAGTAGGGGTGTTATCCACATTGAGTGACTTATTTATGTTATTGCCACAGTGGATACGGCTTCCGCTAAAGCATCAATACAGTAGCTATTTTCCCCATGTTGAAACCGAAAACATGGTCTCTTATGAAGTTCATCCTTGGAGAGGGGGTGATCGCGCACCTACTTCTCTACTGCAAACAAATTGACAAAGGAAACAAAGAAGAACTGACTCAAGGGCTCGGCGTGGAGGACCCACCACACACCCGGAAGATCTTAGAGCGCTTCCCCTCCTTAGCCAAAAGGCTGAACTGTGGCTACCTCAGAAAGCGCTAAAAGATCAGGGAGCAAGTGAGCATAAGAGGTGTGCTTTCTGAGGTGTCCCTTGGGTCATATTTATAAATTTCTGAAAACGGCCTGCAAATAGCCAACCTCCGTTGTTCCAAATAGCTATGTGCAGGCCAACCAGGTCTGCCAACAATGTAACTCTGCTGTTTTAGCAAGCTATGGGCAGGCCAACGGGGGCAAAACGGTAAAAATATCTTACAAAATAATGGGTGAGTAGCCCTCGGCGATCTCTGCTCGGCAAGGGCGGCGAGCACGGGTCCGGCATGCCCTACTCGCGAGCTGCGAGCTCGCTCAGCCGTCAGGACTCGGCGAGCGGCCTGGGAATCGACAAAAGGCTCATAGGTCGACGAACTTCGGGCTCCGTTCGACGATCGCCGAGCTCCGTTCGACGAACGCCGAGCTCGGCAAGTGCGGGTCTGGCTGGCCCTACTCGCGCGCGACCAGCTGGACTCGCATGGGCGAGCTAGGGGTTGTCGAGCACTGCCCCATTGGTTCCTAGCGACCCCGCTCGCCGGATACGGGGTTGTACACAATCCCCACTCTTTTTGAGTTTGGCAAAGCTCGGAAAGAAACATCCAACCCCCAAGTGTTCGGCGAGTGCGAGAGGAGCCAGAGAATCTTCGGGTGGGGTCCACCTATGGTTGTATATATACGCCTGCATACGTGGGTGACACTTGTGATTCCCTTTGCTTCAACTCTGCCGAGATGCCGATCACTAAGGAGATCTAAGAGAGGCTTGCCCGAGTTCGCGAGGCCTCTTCCGCCCGCGTCGCCAACCTGACCGCGGTTCCGCTTATTGTACCGCAGAGCGGCTCTGCCAAGCCCAATCCCGCCAAAAGGGCAAAACCGTTTCGTCAGGCGGCAGAGCCCATATTTGATGATCTGAAGACAACCCTGGAGCATGGGGCCGGCTCCTCCAATCTGCCTGCCCTCGAGAAGGGCAAAAAAGTCGTTGACCTCTGTGGAGACCCGGACAGCCAGCAGAATGACGCCGAAGTCTTCATGTCGCGAGTCTAGAATGCCCTCGGCGACTCGCGGTTTAGAACTCCGGAGATTGGAGGAGTCCAGAATGCCCCCCCCCCCCCACCAACCCTGTACCACCACCTTTACTGCTTACTTTCTCTCTCTTCCTATGCTCTTTCTTTTCGTACTCGCGCTCTAACCCCTCCGCGAGTATGGGCAAGACAAACCCCGATGTCGACGACCGCTCCAAGTGTGCTCAGCATTTCGCTGATTACTTGTTGGGTCCGGTGTTCCTTCACTTGACCTGTGACGCTCTTCTACTTATTTAAGAAATTAAGTAGCACCCTTTTCAACAGTCCGGCATTCCTCTGCAACCATTGCAAGGAAGAGGAAAGCTAGAAGCAAGGCCCTAAAGAAAGTTCCCAAGGAGAAAATTAAAGATGTAAATGATATTCCATACTATATTTTGCATGATTGTCCAATTTCAGAACCATGGATGCATTTTTCCAGGAATCAACTAAAGGCAATGAAGAAAAATAGGAAATATGATAAAGGATCATCTCACTTCAATCCTCCTCCTCCTCCTCCTTCACCAGATGCAGGTACCCGTGGAAGTTCTGCTTATCAGTCATTTGTTGCTAAAAGTCAAAGCACCTCTCAGTTTTAAGGAAGATCTCAATCAAGAGGATGTCAATCAAGAGGCTACCAGTCCAAAAGAGGACAGTATAGGGGAAATCAAAGATAATTCAGAGTTTATTCCAAAGGTTATTCTAGGCAGCATCCTTATCATATGGAAGGAGAATGTCCCATTGACACTACATCTGGTCTTTTCCCTTATAAGTTAAGAGATCTAGTTTCTTCCAGAGCTACTCCTGATGATTCATCAAACAGATATGAACCTCCTGTTCCATTTGAAGACCCAGAGAATAATCCTACTTCTTGGACAGCAAGAATGAAAGAGTTGGTTGCACTAGATCAAATTAAAAAGGCAAGATAACAAGGAAAATTTGACTCAGAAAGCTATATGAAGCTACACCCTGAAGTTGTAGTCCCCAGGACAAAACCTCAAACTTTTCTAGGTGTAGATGATGACAAAAGATCCAAGAAAGAAGCTCTTAACCCTAACATAGAAATAGTTCTCAAAAAGAGCAAGGAAAAGGAATGATCATGTAAGCTGACAGTGTTATCTATTTTGACTTTCTGATGTGATTTTATTTGTGTTTCTGCAATGTTGTTTTTGATTTTATATCTGCATTGTATGCTTTTATTTCCTATGTCATGTAAATAGTAATCCTAACCCAAATAGGGAGAGATTGTTGGAACACCCTATTACTGATTTGGGCAAGGATCACTATGTCCTTAGGAAAATTATTTTGACCTCCTTGTATAGTTTTTAAGGTCAATTAGATTGAGTCTAAGGGTTAGAATTTAGGCTTGAAAGCTGCCCCCAAGACTCTCAGATCAGATATTCAAATTCAGGAGGCTAATTCATTTTCGTCGAGCTCAGGTCGACGAATCGTCGAACTCAGTTCGACTATCTCTGAGCTCAGTTCAACGAGTCGTCGAACGCCGTTCGACAATCTTCAATCTCAGATCGACGTTTCTGTCTCTAGCTGTTTTCCCAGTCTCTGAGCTCAGGTCGACGATAGTTGAGCTCAGATCGACGATTTCTGTTTCCAATCTAGTTCTAGTCTCTGAGCTCAGGTCAACGATAGTTGAGCTCAGGTCGACGATTTTCTGGAGAGATCGACGATTCTCAAGATTCAAATTCAGATAGTTATGGAATTCTATCTTATTTATTCCCAGCATTTATTTCAAGGATTTTGTAGCCGTTTTAGTTATGGAATATAATATGGAATATCATTTACATCTTTAATTTTTTCCTGGGGAACTTTCTTTAGGGCCTTGCTTCTAGCTTTCCTCTTCCTTGAAATGGTTGTAGAGGAATCATCAGAATCAGTTCTAAATTGATCACTATCTGAGCTCTGAGGATTGTCATATAGTTCATCAACCCTTTTGCTGTAATCTCTTTGTTGTTGGAATTGAACAGAAGAAACAACAGCAGCAGCAGCAGCAGTAACAAAAACAGCACTAACAGATGTAACTGGAACAACAGATTTAGAAATAATAACAACAGAATCAGCAGGCTCAGAGTCATTATCATCTGTCATAAGCACATCATCAGAAACTAAAACAACATCAGCAGGAACAACAGAAACTGAAGGAGCACTGTCCACAGCCTTGAAAGAATTTATATAAGAAGATATTATGCTGGGCTCACAGCTAGAAATAGGCGCAATGGCCTTAGTAAGATCTTCACTTTTCTGATCTGGAAGACAGCTGAGGTAAACAGTATCAAACTCTGACAGCAGTGACCTGAGGTCAACTGTTATAACTGGAACTGGAGCTGGAGCTGGAATCTCTGAAGCAGGCAATCTCTCTACTTCATATGACATCTCCCCCTGCCTAGATTCAGTAGTTACTGGATCAAGGAACCCAACATAAGGGATTGCCTGATGAGGATATAGGGAAGAAAGCCTGTCAGATAACTCCTGAACTAATTTCAGAAGTGGAGCCAGGGAGGTCTCCAGCAGGAGTGATAGCCTTGGGGCTAACATCTCATGGAGATTATCTGCTATGGCTGAGAGATCTACTTGCTCAAGTGGTGCTTGAGTAGAGGTAGAGATGAGTGTGACAGAGATGGATGTAGGAGGAGCTGTAGATGTAGTTGGAGAAAGTGTGAGTGTGGATGGTAGAATTGATGGTTGAGGTATAGGAATGGTGGAGATGGAAGTTAATGGAATGGAGATAGATGGAGTGAAGGATGGTTGAGCAAGGATTTCTTGTAGTAGTTGGTGATATGATGTAGAAGAAGATGGTGGCTGAAGGGGTGAGGAGGGAGAGTCATCCATATAGGAATCATCTAAGAGAGTGAAGGATGGAAGGTGAGATGATGAGTCAATCGTTATGTGTGGATAATGATGTAATGGATGGAAAAGATCTTCAGTGGATATTGGTGTTGGTGAAGGAATTGAGTTTGGAGATGGAATGGATATGGGGGATGAGATTGAGATGGTTATGGTGGATGTGATAATTGTTGAGGGAATAGTAGGTGGAGAAGGTGGAGATGAGGAGGCAGGCAGTTCTTCTGATGGGGCAGTTGCCTGAGGGAAAGTGACTGGATTAGTCCTGGTGCCTGAAGATGAGATGACTGCAGAGGCTCTGCTTGGCTTTGCAATTTGCCTATCTCATTTGCCAAAAATGGCACAGGTTAACCTCTTAGAGGCATTGATATGCATCCCACTTGAAACAAGCAGCTCAGGGCATCTGCTATGAAGAAATAGTCCTAGAATCCTTCCAAAATTGACAGAGTTCTTATTCATTTTCTTCTTAATTAGGTAAAAGAAAACTTCTCCCCAATTCAACTGTTTTTTATCTACCAAAGCACTCATTAAACAGAATTGATACCTGGATATGGTATCATGGGCAGAATGTTTTGCTAACAGGACCTTTCCAACAACATCTGCTAGAAACCTGTATTCCACTGATAGATTTTTCTTAAGCAGCTTGTTAGGGTTTACTGCTGAATGACCCATCCTATCAAGCATACTTGCAAACTCTTCTCCAGACAACTCAAGAGAATCTTGACCAATACTTAATTGAAAAACTTCTGTTAATATAGCAGGAGTAAGAGATACCTGATTTCCTGATATAGTTCCAATCACTGTATTTTGATCTTGATTGTGAGTAGTATACACCCATTCTTTGATTTCATCTGCAGCCAGCTTTATCCTTGTGGTCATGATGTGTACTAGTTGTTGATCTTTGAATAAATCCAGAATATCCTTGAAAATCTGATCACTGTTCTCAAACGAGTCCATATCGATATCGAATCCAGTGTCAAATTTCATTGCTGCCAAAACTGCAACAGAAACAACCATTTTTACCTGCAAAAATGAGCAAACAAAAGACCAAGTGTAGAAAAGTTTGGAGGGAAAGAGAAATTCTGCAGAGAGTATGAAAGCGCAAAGGGAGAACGACGACCGAAAAATGAATTTTATATTAGGGTTCGACGCAAAAAAGGAAAGATCGTTGAACTCCGTTCGACGATCTGGGCTTCTAAAGGAATCTGAAAGGTCTTCAACATCGTCGATCTCCGTTCGACGATATTGGAGAGCGTCGAGCTCCGTTCGACGATCGCTGACCGGAAGAAAATAGCTTAGCACTATCTGGAAAGCACTGAACTCCAGTCGACGATTTCTAAGAACGTCGATCTCCGTTCGACGATCTTTGGGAAAAACGTCGAGCGCAGTTCAGAGACCAGAAACAACCTATAGACACTAGAAAAATCAAATTGTTTGCCTAGTCTTGGTCAATTTTAGAGTTTTAAAATCTTGGATCTTATTTTAAACTTCATCCATCTAACATTTCTAACTGATTCAGGAAGAATGTATGTTTCTTTTCATCCAATGGTTTGGTGAAAATATCTCCCCTTTGCAAGTCAGTTGGGATATATTGAACTTCAATTTTATTTTTCTCAACATTGTCCTTTAAAAAGTGATGCCTAATTTTTATATGTTTTGTCCTACTATGGAGGACTGGATTTTGTGCTATAGAAATAGCAATAGTGTTATCACAGAATATTTTTGACTTCTCTAAGTTGTAGCCATAGTCTAGGAGCTGATTTTGAATCCATAAGATCTGTGAGCAACAACTACCTGCTGCCATATATTCAGCTTCAGCAGTTGATGTGGACACAGATGTTTGTTTCTTGCAAAACCAGGAGACAAGTCTGTCACCAAGAAACTGGCAAGTTCCACTGGTGCTTTTCCTGTCTATTCTGCATCCAGCATAATCAGCATCTGAAAATCCAGTTAAGTCAAATGCTGAGTCTTTTGGATACCAGAGACCTAGATTTGGACAATTTTTCACATACCTAAGAATCCTTTTTACTAAGGTTAAGTGTGACTCTCTATGGCTCACTTGGAATCTAGCACATATGCATGTAGCAAACATTATGTCAGGTCTACAAGCTGTAAGGTACAATAAAGAGCCAATCATTGCTCTATATGTTGTCTGATCAACAGGTTTCTCATGTTCATCAGCATCTAATGCAGCATTAGTAGGCATAGGTGTTTTCATACATGATGCTTCAGACATACCAAATTTCTTAACCAGTTCTTTTGCATACTTGGTTTGAGAGATGAATATGCCTGCAACATGTTGTTTGACTTGCAATCCTAAAAAGAAGGAAAGCTCACTCATGCTACTCATTTCAAATTTAGAATGCATTAGGTTTGAAAACCTTTTGCACAGATTTGAATCAGTAGAACAAAAGATAATGTCATCTACATAGATTTGTACTAGTAAGATATTGGACTTATGAGTTCTAATAAAAAGAGTTTGGTCTACTCTACCCCTTATAAAATCATTTTTCAGAAGAAAGCATGTTATGGTCTCATACCATGCTCTAGGAGCTTGCTTTAGACCATATAATATTTTATGCAATTTGAAAACATAATTAGGATAAATTGGAGAAATAAAACCTGGGGGTTGTCTAACATAGACTTCTTCCTTGATGTCTCCATTGAGAAAAGCACTCTTTACATCCATTTGATATACTTTGAATCCTTTGTGTGCTGCATAAGGTAAGAAGATTCTTATGACCTCTAACCTTGCAATTGGTGCAAAGGTCTGGTCATAGTCTATCCCTTTTTCTTGAGAGTATCCTTGAGCAACTAGCCTTGCCTTGTTCCTTACAATGACTCCTTGATCATCCAATTTGTTTCTGAACACCCATTTTGTTCCAACAATGGAGTGATCCTTTGACCTTGGCACTAGTTCCCAAACTTTGTTCCTTTTAAATTGATTTAATTGCTCTTGTATTGCAATGATCCAGTGTGGATCTTGTTCTGCATCTTGAATGGATTGAGGCTCAATTTGAGAAAGAAAGCAGGTGTGCATCAGGTTTTGGTTGACCTCATTTCTGGTTTGCACATCAGCTGAGATGTCTCCAATCACTTGGGAGATTGGATGGTCTCTTGATGTTACTAAATCAACAGGGGGTGTTGATTTTTCACCAACATGTGTTGTTGTTTCCTCTTGTGTAATAACAACTGGCTCTTCAAGAAGATTCTCTCCAAGATGTTGAATATCTTCTTCATCTTCACTGCTTTCATCCTTTTGTATAAAATGTAACCTGTCCAAATTTTCAGCAAGAGAGTGTACCTGCAAGGATTCTATGGTAGAAGCATTCTTCTCCTTAAAAGACATGTTAGATTCATCAAAGGATACATGAATAGATTTTTCAATTTTAAGAGAAGATTTGTTATACACCCTATAAGCTTTACTGATCATGGAGTATCCCAGAAACACTCCTTCATCAGTTTTAGCTTGAAATTTTGCTATGTATTTCTTGTCATTATTGTGAATGTAACAAATGCAACCAAAATTTTTAAAATAATCTACTTTAGGTTTCTTCCATTTGAGTAATTCATAGGGAGTCTTTCCCTTCAGCTTATGTATCAAACTTCTATTCAACACATAGTTGGAGGTGTTCACTGCCTCTGCCCAAAAGAATAGAGGAAGATGAGCATCTGACAACAATGTAGTAGCAGATTCAATAAGAGTTCTATTTTTCCTTTCAGCTACCCCATTTTGTTGAGAAGTTCTAGGAGCTCAGAAAGTGTGTCTGATCCCTTCACTCTAACAGAACTCTTGCATAAGAAGAGAATCAAACTCTATCCCATGATCACTTCTGATCAGGGTAATGTGAGTATTGAACTCACTCTATATGCATTTGAGAAACTCTGTCAAACACTTAAAGTTATCGGACTTCTTCCTTAGAAAGAACACTCATGTGAATCTAGAAAAGTCATCTACAACTACTAAAGTATAAGATTTCCCTCATAAGCTTTGTACTGTAATGGGTCCAAAGAGATCCATGTGTAACAGATACAAAATCCTAGGTGAATCACTCTTATTAAGTGACTTGAAGCTATATTTGGTTTGCTTGCCTAATTGACAAGCCCTGCAAAGTCCTTCCTTCTTGTAGGGGCCAGAAGGTAGTCCTCTAACAAGGTTGTCCTTGGATAGCCTAGCAATGGTTCTAAGGTTTATATGTCCTAATTTTTTATGTCATAGTTAATTAGGTCTACAAATGGAATTGAACAAGCATATATCTACCTTAGTTGAAATAAAATCTACAAGATAAATGTTACCTTTCTTTTTACCTGTCAACATAGTTGTGTTGTCCTCTGATTTGATTTTGCATGAGGATTTGTTGAAAGTCACTTGGTAGCCTTCATCACACAGTTGACTGATGTTGATTAAGTTGTGTTTCAGTCCTTCCACATAAGCTACTTTCTTGAATGTGACTGAGCCAATCTGGACTGCACCATATCCTTTTGTTAGTCCAAAGTTTAAATCATCAAATATTACTTTGGGTCCAAGTTTGGCATTGAAGGATGTGAAATTCTCCTTGTTTCATGTCATGTGCTTTGAGTACCCACTATCTAGATACCATTGCTGGTTTGATGTTGGATAGGTCTTCACCTGCACATAAAATAATTTATTTGTTTTTGACCCAGTTTACCTTAGGCCTATATTGATAAGCTTTAAATTCTGAAATAAAAGACATCCCTGGTTGACTCTTATAGCCTTCAGGATGATATCTCCTAGGAGGTATTATCCATTCAGTATAAGGGTTAAACCTCTGAGATGTAGGACCTCTAGGATTGAAGTTTGATTTACCTTTGAAAGATTTTTCAAAACTCTGAGCTCTGTTCGACGATCTCTGAGCTGAGTTCGACGATCTTGGGTCAGATCATCGAGCTCCGTTCGAAGATCGACTATGCCAGAGTTCAGGGTTCAGAGATCGTCGACCTGAGTTCGACGATTCAGCCTGAGATCGTTGAGCTCCATTTGATGATTGTCGAGCTCCGTCGACGTTTTCTGTTGAACTTTTGTTTTCTTAGGTAAATCAGAATTCTTCCTAGCCACCTCTACAACTCCCTTACCTTTATCTGAGATAAACTTGATTAGGGTTGTTAATACTATAGGTTGGTTGGATGAAGCACTCAAGCCCAGTGTACTATTGAATCTTGAGTTCACTGTGCTTGTGATGTCCATTAGTTTGATACTTCTCCCATTGAGGGATTCTTCAAACTTCTTGGCCTCTGATAGTTCACTTTTCAGTGAGGCTATCTGCTCCCTACAATATTCCAACTTCTCAGAGAGTTTGAGGTTATCTGATTTTAAGGTGCTTTGTTCAGACAGTTGATTTCTGAGAGAAATAATTTCTTTCTCATATTTTAATAGATCTAAACAAAGTGCCTTAAATTCACATTTGAAGTCCTCTGAATTAAAATCAAATGAGTCTATTACCTGATCCTCTTCAGATTGAGTTTCTGATTCAGACTCTGACACTTGTTCTGCATCAGTATTGTGTTGAGAGGCATTGATAGCCATCATGCAGAACTCCTTTTCTTCAGCATCATCTTCATCATCACTTGAGCTGGATGAAGCTTCTGATTCTTCTTCTGTTTCACTACAGGTTTCAGCTACAAACCCCTTCCTAGTATGTTTGTTCTTGCTGGAGGAGGGTTTGTCATTGCTGTTTTTCTTGAAGTCTTTGTCTCTTCTTCTTTTTTTCCTGTCATTCTTGTCCTTATTCTGATTTTCTGGACAGTCAGGCATAATGTGGTCTGGTTTCCTGCATCCAAAACAAATAATTTCTTTGTTATTGGACTTATCATACCTTGGCTTTTCATGCCCTCTGAATGACTTTTTCCTGAAGTCCTTCCTGGCCATTTTATAAAACCTTTTGGCCAGTAAGCTTAGTAGCTCTTCATTGCATGTGACCTTGTCTTCAAGCTGATCTTCAATAGATTTGAATGCTATTGATTTCTCTTTTCTAATTGCTGGTGAAGCAGCATTCTGCTCTTCTTCTCTGTTCTTGATGAGCATAGTCGATGAGATCATACCTTGGCTTTTTATGTTCTTGATTGAACATTAGGATTTTGTCATTGAGTTCAGTCAATGAGATCTCCTTGTCCAAGGTTTTCAGTTCATTGACTATAAGACTGAGTCTGTTATACATATCAGCAACTAACTCAGTTTCTCCTTTCTTGAAGTTCTCATATTGAGTTATGAGATGGGATCTTCTATCTTTTCTTTCATCTGCAGATCCTGACACTATTTCAGATAGTTTGTCTCATATCTCTTTTGTTGAGTTGCACTTGACTACCTTTTGAAATATTTCATCAGACATGGTTTGTGCAAAAATATTCATTACTTTGGCATCTGCAACTTTCCATTTTTTGATTTCTGCATCTGTTCCTGAAGGAGGTGGAACAGCACTTGTACTTGTATTTACTGGGGGTCTTGGACACACTGTCAAAATAGAATTAAATATATCTTCATCAATAGAATTCATGTACAATCTTATCCTTGCCTTCCAAAGTGCAAACTTAGATAGATTGCACACTGGAGATCTGGTGCTAGCATAATCTTTGTTCTGTGTCATGGTTTTATATAAAGATAAATATAATACAAATAATAAAAATAAAAACCCTCTATAAAAGATTGATCTTATCAGAAATCTTTTGATTCAGGTGTCAGCCTGTAGGAACAACTAATCTGATGAAGATTCAGTTGAATAACAACCAACTAAGGTATGGTATTTTAACCAACCTGGAAATGTGTGGAGTTTAACCAACCTCCCTCTGACACCAATTAAAGGATCAAGCGCATAACCAACTGTTCCAAATGCCCAGACTGTTTGAAAGGGTGCTACTTAATTTCTTAAATAAGTAGAAGAGCGTCACGGGTCAAGTGAAGGAACGTCGGACCCTTCTCAAAATTTTCTAGGTGAAGATGATGACAGAAGATCCAAGAAAGAAGCTCTTAACCCTAACAAAGAAATAGTTCTCAAAAAGAGCAAGGAAAAGGAATGATCATGTAAGCTGACAGTGTTATCTACTCTGACTTTCTGATGTGATTTTATTTGTGTTTCTGCAATGTTGTTTTTGATTTTAAATGCATAGTATGCTTTTATTTTATATGTCATGTAAATAGTAATCCTAACCCAAATATGAGGAGATTGTTGGAACACCCTATTACTGATTTGGGCAAGGATCACTATGTCCTTAGGAAAATTGTTTTGACCTCATTGTATAGTTTTTAAGGTCAATTAGATTGAGTCTAAGGGTTAGAATTTAGGCTTGAAAGCTGCTCCCAAGACCCTCAGATCAGATATTCAAATTCAGGAGACTAAGTCATTTTCGTCGAGCTCAGGTCGACAAATCGTCGAACTCAGTTCGACTATCTCTGAGCTCAGTTCAACGAGTCGTCGAATGCCGTTCGACGATCTTCGAGCTCAGATCGACGTTTCTGTCTCTAGTTGTTTTCCCAGTCTCTGACCTCAAGTCGACGATAGTTGAGCTCAGATCGACTATTTTTGTTTCCAGTATAGTTCCAGTCTCTGAGCTCAGGTCGACGATAGTTGAGCTCGGGTCGACGATTTTCTGGAGAGATCGACGATTCTCAAGATTCAAATTCAGACAGTTATGGAATTCTATCTTATTTATTCCCAGCATTTATTTCAAGAATCTTGTAGCCGTTTCAATTAATATGGAGCAAGTTTCAAGGGAGATTTAAAGGAATGTTTTCTAGGACTTTCCTCTAGAGATAAAATTCATTTAAGGAAGTCATTAATGAGTGGCCAACGGCTATCCTGGAGACAGAGAATCAATTCATTCTTTTCAGATCTAAGGAATAAAAGAAGGATATTATTCTGCTACTCTATATAGTAAAATAAAAAAACAGTAAACACTGAAAGAGAACAGTCACAAACAGACACACAGATAGAATTCATTCAGAACACTCACCATTGAAGGAGATCAACATACATAAAAGAAGATTTTCTAGATCTCTTTTGACTCAAGTGTTCAGAGGCTTCATCCATCAAGACTCCAGACACTACACATTTCAACAACTGTTGGAATCATCCTTTGCTGGAGATCTCATCTACTGAAGGCCTATCACCCTAGTGCAAAGCTTCTTTTCCTGAACAACTTTCAGATCTCAGGGGGAGCTTTGACAACTTCATCCACTAGTCTTCTCTCTGATTGTTGACAGAGAAGAACATCTCACCTCTTTCTTTTTCTGCTGTAAAAGGGTTTCTCAAAACTCCCTTCAAAAGTTTTGTGCTGGTTTCTGAGACCTTGTCAAAACTCAGTGGTGGCAAGACACTTGATCCAAAAATCTAGTTTGGTTTTTGAGCACCTTATCAAAAGCTCATTGGTGCCCAGGACACCTGATCAACTCATCCTGCAGTGGATTCCTACCTAGGGTGGTAGAAGAGTGGATGTACCCAGATTGATTGGGGAACCACTATAGCTCCTTGTGTCTTCTGGTTGCTATATTTTATTTGCTGTGTGTTGTGTTTTTATTTCTTTCTTTCATAATTTTTATTTACTGCAAGCACCTTACACATATATTTAAATTAAGTCTTCCACTGCAAAATAATTTTTAACTTGAAAATTATTTTAATATACTCTATTCACCCCCCCCCCCCTCTAGAGTTAAGGTAGATCTTATCCCCACTTTCAATTGGTATCAAAGCAGGTCACGGGTTCAAGACCGGGAGAGCGCTATTAAAATCCTGATTTTTCCCTTCTACCTGTGTGGGCCCGGCGGGTCCGGCAACCGTGGACATGTGGTAACCCCACCTCTGAACCGTGCAACCGTGGACATGTGGTAACCCCACCTCTGAGCCATGTGGGCCATGTGATAACCCCACCTCTGATCCATGTGGGCCATGTGGTAACTCCACCTCTGAGCCGACGGGTTGTGCTGGACGCCGGGGGGGGATTGATGGGTCCGGCGTTCCTTCACTTGACCCGTGGCGCTCTTCTACTTATTTAAGAAATTAAGTAGCACCCTTTCCAACAGTCCGGGCTTTTGGAACAGTTGGTTATGCGCTTGATCCTTCATTACTGTTTCTTCGAAGGGAACACGAGCGAGGCGGAGCTCGCCGAGTTCATCAGCGACCATGTTCCACCCGGCTTCGAGGCGCGCCGGCCGAGGGAAGGGGAGGCGATCAACACCTTCTACAACGACGAGCTCGCCTTCCTCATCTCGCATTTAGAGGTGGGGTTGCGCCTACCCCTCTGGCAGGAAGTCTGCCAGATCCTGAAGTACTATGGCGCGGTGCCCGCACAGCTCAACTCAAACGTCATCGCCATGATGCTGGCGTTCGCTTGCTTCCTCCGTCGGGAGCGGATAGACTTCAACCTGACCGTGTTCAGGAAACTCTTCTTCTACAAGGCAACCCCGGACGGCGTCGCCTACTTTGGGGGCTCGCTCATCAAAGTTCGTGAGGTCATGAACAAGCATCATAACGGGATGACCAAGATCGCCTTTATCAAGGGCGATCTCAGCAACATTCCTTACTCCCCCAACAAAAGGGCGAGGACATCTACCGCCCCCATACCGTGTCCGGCAACGATGCCGAACTCCATAAATTCTTCCTCCACAAAGATTTTTAGGTCACCTTCCTGCAAAGGGGCCTCGACTCGCTCCGGCATGTTCCTCCCAGCGAAGGTATTCTTCTCTCCTATTGCTTAGCTCGCCAATTCTTGATAGAATTTTTATAAGTATTTTCGTGCAGATGAACGACTGATCCCCGCCCGTTCGCGGACTTGGGGCTACATCCGGACCTTCTTACTCGCGAGAGGGTGGCGGCGGCGGCTTGCCGAGACGAGGCAGCTTCCTCCAAACCCGCGTCCAGCAGGAGGCAATCTGAGCCTGCAGGGTCGAGCCCGCCCCGTCGCCAGCCGCCAAAGAAAATGAGGAGGGCAATGGTGGTCCCTCGGGCGAGACATCAACAACATCAACAAAGCCCCAAATACATGAGCTCGCCCGAGACCATCTCAGACGGGTCGTCAGAGAGCCCGCTGATGGAAATTATAAGCAAGGGGCAGGGGGGCGGCGAGAACTCTGCTCCCCCTGCTGTGAAGAAGGCGGCCCGCGAGCCCGCCGCGCCGAAGGACCATCCCCTATTCGGCTTTGGGGGCTAGGTGGAAGGACTTGGCGGGCAAACCCATGGTCCAGTGGGACGAACTGACCCACCGAGTCTCCATCTTCACCATGCACCCCTCCTGGGCGGACCGCGAGCTCTTTACCGGTCACGCCTACATGCTGGGCTTCGGCCTTTATGGCCGCGAGGATGTCGAGGCCTATAAGGGCATGTCCCCGTGGCAACTTGGCCATGAAGGCATGCAGGCCCATATGCGGGGCATGGAGCTGCATCACATGATGGTCCGCCGCAGCTTCAACCTCAGCAACCATCTCTAGAAAGCCGAGCAGGCGCGCGACATCGCCAAGGACAAGGCCGTCGACCTGTCGAGGCAACTCGGCATCGCCGAGAACCTACTCGCCCAAGCCGCTGGCGGACTGGTAAGCATCGGGCTGTCTCCTCCCCTTTTATTTAGAATTTTCTGCGTTGTTACTAATGTGCTTCTCTTCAGGATGCCAAGGCTACTGGGGAGTTGCGGGCTCGCATCGCCGGGCTGGAGGAGGAGAATGAGCAGCTACGCACCTGCCTCGCTGGGCTCAAGGGGGAGAATGCGAAGTTGAAGGAGGAGAACAAGGGCCTCCATTGCGAGGTCCGCCGCCAAGCGGAGATCTTCTTCCCCCCGGGCGACATCGAGCCCTCCTTTGCATACAAGAGTCTGAGAATCTTCGGCGAGGCCGACGTCACCGAGAGGTTGTGGGTCAACTCCATCAAGGCCGCCGAATGCACCCTGTAGATGATGAAGGATTCAGGCGTGCTGGTGGAGGGCTGTAAGGAGATCACAGCCCGAGATCTCATGTCGAGTTTGTTCCTGGCGACGCCGCCCAGCGAGAAGGAAGACAACCTCGATGCGCTCTTCGGCATGGGCTTCAACGATGACCTATCCACTGGAGGGGCGAGAGCTGATTTTTCTCTTTTTCTTTCTTTTCGTAACCTCGCCGAGGCGAGACCCCCCCCCCCCCCCCCTCTTGTAACTATCATTATATAATGAATATAATTTTGATATGATCTTTTTTTTCCTTTTTTCCTATCTTTTTTTTGGGCTTTCTTGTGACGTGCTTGCTCGCGAACTCTACCCCTCGGCGACCACGCGAAGATAGATCTTGCCATTAGGATGGTATTTAGGACGTTCCCGAGAGCGGACCTTAAAAGCTCGTCGACCACAAACAATCCGGGGATGGACTACTCGCTGCGCTGGGCGCACCAGCCCCCCCCCCCCCCCCTCTCCGCAGCTCGCTCGCGAGCTGTCTAGCTTTTCACCAATCATAGAACTAAAATTGAAATTTTTTCAAGTAGAACTGAAGGGGGGTGAGGTGTCCGGCCGGAGCCCGCCTCTTTCAGCGAGAGCTAGGGGCTCGGTTCGTCGCCCTGCTGCCGAGCTGGACTTGCGAGTCCCGACTCGCCTATGAAGAGTCTCCTTGTTTTTGAAGGTCAGGCTTCTCAATATCTGGAGAGTATAGGACTTTCCCGAGTGACATCCAACCCTGCCAGCTAAGTGAGAGCCTGTCAACAGGATCTGCTCGAGATTTGTGGAGACACCATCGAGTGACATCCATCCCTGCCATCTAAGTGAGAGCCTGACAGCGGGATCTGCTTGGGGTCCGGGTAGACACCATCGAGTGACATCCAACCCTGCCAACTAAGTGAGAGCCTGGCAGCAGGATCTGCTCGGGGTCCGGGTAGACACCATCGAGTGACATCCAGCCCTGTCAGCTAAGTGAGAGCCTGGAAGCGGGAGCTGCTCGGGGTCCGTGGAGACACCATCGAGTGACATCCAGCACTGCCAGTTAAGTGAGAGCCTGATAGCGGGATCTGCTCGGGGTCCGGGTAAACACCATCGAGTGACATCCAGCCCTGCCAGCTAAGTGAGAGCCTGACAACGGGATCTGCTCGGGGTCCGGGTAGACACCATCAAGTGACATCCAACCCTGCCAGCTAAGTGAGAGCCTGATAGCGGGATCTGCTCGGGGTCCGGGGAGACACCATCGTGTGACATCCAGCCCTGCCAGCTAAGTGAGAGCCTGGCAGTGGGATCTGCTCGGGGTTCGGGGAGACATCATCGAGTGACATCCAGCCCTGTCAGCTAAGTGAGAGCCTGATAGCAGGATCTGCTCGGGGTTCGGGGAGACACCATCGAGTGACATCCAGCCCTGCCAGCTAAGTGAGAGCTTGGCAGCGGGATCTGCTCGGGGTCCGGGGAGACACCTTCGAGTGACATCCAGCCCTGCCAGCTAGGTGAAAGCCTGGTAGCGGGATCTGCTCGGGGTCTGGATAGACACCTTCGTGTGATATCCAGCCCTGCCAGTTAAGTGAGAGCCTGGCAGCGGGATCTGCTCGGGGTCTATCAAATGAACTCTTCTCCCTCTCACACGAGTTATTGTAGCAAGATTAATACTTCAATAAACTTTTTTAAGAATAAAACATCACTTACATATCTCAAGGATAAAAGCGTTTCAAGTCGTCACCGCTCCAGGTGAGACTTAGGGTCTTGCCCTCCACATTCTGGAGACGATACCCTCCTGATCTCAATGTTTCTTTTACAATGAATAGACCTTCCCAGTTGTGGTTGAGCTTCCCCACGGTTGCCGATCTTCCTGCTGCATCCACCTTTTTCAGGACCAAGTCCCCCTCCGCAGATTGTTTGACCCTGACGTGCTTGTCAAAGTACTTGATCATTCTTCTCTTAAGTTCTTCTTGTCGGACGGTGGAGAGGTCACGCAACTCCCCTATCATATCAAGGGAGAGTCACAGCTCCTCCTCATTCTCGGTCTGCCATTCCTCTCCGCCTTCCCCCGCCGTGACAACCCGAGGCGTTTGAACTTCAAATTCTACGGGGAGTACTGCCTCACATCCGTGGGAGAGTTTGAAAGGGGTCTCCCCTGTGGTTGTGTTGGGGGTGGTCCTCAGGGCCCAAAGAACCGGGGGAAGCTGCTCCACTCAGCTCTCTTTCAGGTTCTCTACCTTCTTCTTCAGAAGGTTTACAATGATCTTATTCGCAGTCTCCACCTGCCCGTTGCTCCTGTGGTGGTGGACCGAGGCGAACCTGAGGTCGATCACAAGCTGCTCGCAGAAGCTAATGAATTACGCGCTGGCGAACTGGGGTCCATTGTTTGTGACGATGGCCTGGGGCAACCCATGGCGGCAGATGATCTCCCCCCAAACAAAGTTTCTGATGACTTGGGAAGTCACCTTGGCCAACGCCTTTACTTCCAGCCACTTAAAAAAGTAGTCAATCATCACCAACAGGAACCTTCTCTGCCCACTGGCCTGGGAATACGACCCGACCAAGTCCATTCGCCATATTGCAAAGGGCCAGGGGGCTGTGATGCTCTTGAGGCGTTGAGCAGGTTGCAATTGGAGGGGAGTAGACAACTGGCATTTGTGGCATCTCTTCGTAAATTCTGCAGCATCGCGGCCTAGGGTTGGCCAGAAGTATCCCTGGCTGACGATCCTCCCCTCCAGGGTCCGACTCCCAGAATGGCTCCCACACTCCCCAGAGTGGACTTCTTCCAAGATCCTTTGTACCTCCCTCTCGGCCACGCAACGGGCCAACATTCCTGAGAAGTTCTTCCAATAGGACCAATACAATTGTCCGTCCTGGAGGAGATAGTATGCTAACTTGTACCTGAGCTTCTTCTAGTCCATCCCCTCTGGATACTCTCCCGTGGAGAGAAAGGTTGTGACCGGGTCCATCCACGAGGGGTGTCGATCAACCTCCATTAGTTCTCCCTTTTCAATGGAAGGGCGAAATAGATCAGTGATGGTACCCCCCGCCCGGGGGCCATGCTTTGCCAGCTGATCGACCTGATCGTTTTCTTCCTGGGGCACGTGTCGGATGGAGAAGGTTTGTAACATGCCGATGACTCCCTTTACTTTGGCTGAGTATAGCCGCAGGGTAGGCTCTCTTGCCTCAAACTCCCCGTTGATCTGGGAAGCTACCACCATGAAATCAGTGAGGACCTCCACGTCGAGCACCCCCAACTCCCTGGCTAGGCACAGCCCCGCGATTACGGCCTCGTACTCGGCTTGGCTGTTGGTGATGGGGAAATGCACCACTATCGTTTGTTCGATTCTAGTTCCCTGGGGTCTTTCCAAGATCACCCCCACCCCCAGGGAATGCCTCCCTGAGGTGCCATGTACCTTCACCTTCCACGGAGTCGGACGAGTGAGCTCTTCCTACACCACCTCGATTACGTAATCGGCTAAAAAGTTGGTCATTGCTTGGGCCTTGATCGAGAGGTGGGGGATGAAGGAGATGTCGAACTCGCTTTACTCCACCGACCACTTAGCCAACCTGCCCGAATGCTCCAACCCCTCGAAGATGTTGCAGAGGGGATGGTCAAGCACCATTCAGATGGAGTGTGGCTGGAAGTAAGGCCGGAGCCTTTGGGTTGAGATGATCAGGGCGAAGGCCAGCTTCTCCAAAATCAGATACCAAAGCTCGGCCTTCCTCGGGACCCGACTCACATAGTATATGGGGAGCTGTCTCTTCCCCTCTTCGCGAACCAGGACAGAGCTCAAGGCATCTGCTCCGACCCCGAGATACAAAAATAGGTCCTCCCCCTCTTTCGGCCCTTGGAGCAACCGAGCCTGCGTCAACTGCATCTTGAGAGCTTCGAATGCCTCCTCGCACTCCATGGTCCACTCAAATTTTTGGCCCCCCTTAGTGTTTTGAAGAAGCGGGAGCACTTCTACCCGGCCCGGGAGAGGAACTGGCTCAATCCTGCTAGCTTCTCTGTCAATCGTTGCACCTCCTTAGCATTCCGCAGTGACCCCAACTCCATGATAGCCTTGACCTTATCCGGATTTGGCTCGACCCCTGCGGGGGTGAGGAGATACCCCAAGAACTTTCCCCTGCTGGCCCCGAAGACGCACTTTAGGGGGTTCAGCCGATCTTATACTCGCGTAGGGTGGCAAAGGTTTCTTCCAAGTCCCGAAGGTAAGAGTCCACGTCCTGACTCTTGATCATGAGGTCGTCCACGTACACCTCCAGGTTCCTCACCTTCTATTCCTGGAAGACCATGTCCATCATTTTTTGGTAGGTCGCTCCTGCATTCTTCATCCCAAAGGGCATCATCTTGTAGCAGTATCACCAATCCCCCGTGATGAATGAGACGTCCATGACGTCCGGGGGGGTGCATCCTGATTTGGTGGTAACCTAAAAACACATCTAAAAACTCATTACAAAAAAACTGACGGTTGAGTCAACCAGCGTGTCGATCCGAGGCAAGGGATAACAGTCCTTAGGGCATGACTTATTAAGCAAGTAAAAATCAGCACACATACGTCACCAGCTATCCCCTTTTTAAACCATGACAACTGTAACGCCCCGAAACTCAAAAGAGCGACGGGTGACGTTTCTGTACCAAATTTGGAATTTGGCAGGGGTACACGGCCTGGGACACGGGCGTGTCCCAGGGTGTGTCGGGGTAGTTCAATGTTCTGGCAAATCGATCAGGCAGAAATCTGGGTTCGACGATCGTCGAGCAGCGGTCGACGATCTAGTCATAATGCTGCGGTCGACAATCTGTCGATATTCTGGGTTCGACGATCGGGCCGTGGGTTTGACGATCGGGCCGTGGGTTCGACGATCGGGTCGTGGATTCGACGATCGGGCCAGCGATCTCCGTTCGACGATCGGGCCATGCGTTCGACGATTTGGCCAGAGTTTTCCGGTCGACGATCTTGTAGTGGTCAACGATCTTGGTTCGACGATCATCGAGCGCGTGGCGGATTGTGGCGTGTTTGACTCGATCGACGCGGAGTGTCGACGCAGGGGTTTTTGGCGGGAGTTGACTAAATGTTCCGACACTGTTTTGACGAGGTCATGTCCTGCTCCTATTGGTGTACTGTGCGGTGCTTAGCCCCATTTGTCCAGGTCAGACCTGGATCGTATCCATGCATCCCTTTTTGTGGGATCCGACGGCTGTGGTTATCCCGAAAGGGTTATACCCGAGAGAAGGGTTTCAAAACCATTATTTTCTATCGTAAGTTCTCTGTCTAAATCCTAGAGAGAGGGGAGAGCAAAGGAGGAAGAAGAAGTATAGATCCAGTCTTTGAAGGAGTTTTAGAGATCCAAATTGCGAGCCGACTTCGGATCTACGAAGGCAAAGAGAGTGCGGTGTTTTTCATCCGCTTACATTTCCATGGCGCCAAGGAAGAACGCTAGGGTAACGATTCTCTACTTGAGCATGTGAAGCTCTCCTTCTTTTGCATAGGAAGCCCGCTCTCGTGAGTTTGCGGTGTGTTGGTGGCGTTCCTTCGGGTAGATATGTAAAGTCCCTGTTTTGTAGAGTCCGTAACCGAGAACGGACATAGACATAATGCGTGAAGCCTATCCGGACATGTTGGTCTGGATCGGTGATGTTGCATTGCATAATGGCTGGAGAAGACTCCGTGCGAATGTTTGTTTTCGGGTTTTTCTACGTGGTAGATTGCAACAGGGAGCCTTGGGGATTAACCCAAAGGTGCACCCCGAAAACTGGGCAGATGCGTGATTCAGCCAAACATGTAGGCCTGGGAGCCAACTTGAACATAACTGGGTTATGTGTTGTGTGTAAACGATTTGGGACTCGGGAAAGTTTGACCCGCGCATATGTTTTAAATTAACGTTGCGATGTGAGCAATGAGTCAGGCGGAACCGTACCCGCTCTATGTCGTTCGGTCAAAGAGACCTAAAGTTACTTGACACTTACCGTTGGCATAGATTGAGGGTCTTAGGAAGTGGCCAGAAAGACCAAATGCTCACGAGAGATTGCCGTCCTGGGGACGGTGGTGAGTCGACGGACTTAGACTGTGATCACCGAGAATGTGCCCTGAGAGCACGGGGCGTGTGGTCGTGCGTGCCAACGCCTGTGATGCAATGTATTTATATACTGCTTGGTTGTGCTAATAAATTGCAGGGAAGGAGCATCGCCGCCCCGAGTTGGGGGCGGGATCGTTATAATTTGGTCAGCATTGCTGACCTTGCTTTTGTTTGTCACTGTGCGGTGGTTTGTTGCTTGCAGGTGTTGCTGGACCAAGCGGTCAATAGCGGGCTAAAGCCCAAATTGCGAAGCCGGCCCTCGAAGGCTTAATTGGAGTGTTTACTTACTTTTGTTCATATATGACCGGCCTGCGTGCCGTGGTATGGAAAACATGTAATATGAGTAAACCATTTTTAAGGCCTTAAGGCCAGTACTTGTGTATGTACTTCATTCCTTCTTGGCTTATTAGTGGACATTCATGCTTGTTGTTGGGTTCTTTTATTTGCAACTATTTAAATTGCTTCCGCTAGAATGCTCTGTGTAGGACGTTGTGATTGGTTGGGTGGTTTCCATTGAGTAACCACCCGGCCTGTCTGTGGTATATGGCGTCGGGCCCCGGCCGGACCTACTGCAATATGCTATGCGACGGATAGGGGGTGTTATAATTTGGTATCAGACTACTGATTTCGGTCAGCCTTAAATGAATTCGTGGATGAATTCTTTTTAAGGGGTGGTGAGCACATGTGTGTGCGTCATCATTATAACAACAAAAGAACCCTTGAATGTCCACTTAAGAATGAAAATACACGTGTTTGGGGAACCTGCGTGTTCCTATAATTGCTGTTTGCAATATTGTTTGGTCGCTTAACAGTGTTTTTTACCACTATATGTGACCAGAAGCGGTGCTGGGCCATTAGAACGTCGAGTTTCTGAGGCTAGCCGTGCACTAAATGATGCTCCCGCAACACCTCCTTCGGCCGAAACCATTCGATTGGTGGCTGAAGCAATGTTTGTCATGATTAATGCGCAGCCTGCAAGGCAAATGCAGCAGCCCGCTCTTGCGATGGAGCAGGTACCACTGCAAGCGGCTGAGCAGAGAAGGGTGGAACAGGTAGTAGAGGAACCGTTGGTGCCAAGGAGGGCAACCGAGAGACAGCTCAAACATGTCATGAGATTTAATCCTCCGGTATTCTCGGGATTGGGAACCCCATCTCAAGCTGAAGACTGGCTCTCCAGGGTGAAGAGAGTCTTGACAGCAATGGAGATGGAGGAGTGGCAGATGACCACTATAGCTACGTTCCTGTTGGATGGAGACGCTAGGCTATGGTGGGATGGTTTGGAGCTGCATCTATTGAGAGGTAGGCAACTTACAGACGTCTCGATGGAGGATTTCTTGAGACTTCTTTTGGCTAGGTACCTCCCTTTGACGCAGAGGATAGCTTTGGAGAACGAGTTCCTGAAGTTGGTTCAAGGAGACAGTAGCGTGGATGAATATCTCCACGAGTTTACTCGATTGAGTCGATATGCTAGCTCCACCATCGCGGATGAGGAGCGTAAGACGAATCGATTCTACGAAGGGTTAAGAGATGATTTAAGGTTACTACTCTCGGGGCCGATGACGCAGGGTTTCTTGACCTTGGTCAACATGACCCGGTCCTTGGAGAAGGACATGAAGAATGTTCAAGCGAAGAAGAGCATTGACGATAAGAAATCTGAGTTCAAGGTGTCGACTACCTCAAAGTCTGGGTACCGTAAATTCTTTAAGAAGGCTTGGACTTTGGGTCCAGCTCCTTCTTCAGGTGCTTCTGGGGCGACTACGGGTTGGACCCCGGGTGCATGCTTTACTTGTGGAAAGCCGGGGCACTTTGCCCGCGATTGCTGGAGCGGACGTCCCAAGTCCGAAAGGTGTTAAATTTTCTCAAGATGGTCGGCAAGATAGCCCAAACGCCAAATTAATATCTTCGGAACTACCCAGTTCACACCTTTAACTAGCGGAAACCCAGGGAACAGGCTCAACACACCAAGCACATGGAAGAACAAGCAGATCTTATATTCATTTAACTTCTTTACAAAGCGAGGTATACATAGCGAGACATGATTTCGCTAGTATAAACAGCTGACAACAGAAAGCACCATAAACCAAGCTGGGCGGACAGCACCGGAGTCCGCCGAGACCGCCGAGGTCGCCGAGGTCGCCGAGTCCGCTGAGATCGCCCGAACCTAAGCTGCAATCCGCCGAATAGCCACGGAGTCCGCCGAAGCCGCGAGGCCGCGCGGACACACCGTTATTCGCCTCCTGCTGATGAACTGAGGAACAACCGCCTACCCGCCTGAGACCGGCGGACAGGTTATTTAAGCTGGCAAAGTTGAAACAGAGCTGACAAGCCGCAGAGCAACCTCCTGCTGAATCCGTAGAGACCGCACAACTTCCAAGTACTTGACCGAAGTCACAGCCAAACTCCTGGCTCCTTGAAGCTACCCGCGCGACCTGCACAGAGCACACAGTTAACTCTGAATCAATCCACGCGAACAGAAAAACTAAGACCGCAGCACCTCGCCAAACCCAACTTACTGTTCACTCAGTTTCTGTAGACCTGCCAGGGGGGTCCTATTTATAGGCAAGGTGAGGAGTGTGGTCACCGCCCAAGAGATAGCGACACCGCCCCAGCCCGCGCGATAGCAAAACACCGTCCGCTGAGTCCGCAAGGACTTAGCCGGATACCAAGTAAGAAACCGCCAGGAGCAAGGCAACATTGGCGAACCCTCTTCAGTCCGCCTAAGCTATGCGGACAAGACATCAGCCCGCAAAGCCTACAACCACTACAGGATAGCAACCCCCTTCAATGGCTATCTGCACAAACCCGAGGCAGTCCGCAAGACTCAAGCCTCAATCCGCCACAAGTCCACGACCAAAGGCAGATATCAACAGTCCGCCCGGTCAATAGCGGACTTGGCGGATACTGCGAACACCATGGTCTTGGCACAGAGTGTGACCAAGTCCAAAACCATTAAAGGCCAATGCAAGCATGGCGGACATAAACTCCTGTCCGCCAAACACCTTAGCACACAGACCGCCAGCAGTCCGCAAGCTACTCGCACACTTGCCCAACGCAGCAGCCATCTCCCGGACTCCACACATCAATCCGCCAACGACCTCCACAGCAAAGCACCTACTGTATCACCAGAGCTCGACAAGGCCTCAGCCAAGCTCTAAGCCCAGTCCGCAACAGCCCATACCGCAGACACACTAGTCCGCACGCTTCCCGCGGACATGAGCCAAACTGCCAATCAGCACAAGCTTGCACCACGACCACTGAGCAATGCACCAGTCCGCACGCCCCTATCCGCTCAGGCCGCTCCTTGGCTAAATCAATTAGCCAACGCCATATCCGTAGATAACAGGCCGCATAGTCCGCAGACTTCACCCGTACAACCTGCTCAGAAGAACAGCCGGCTTCCATTAGACTTTCCACCAGGCCGCACACAACAGTCTGCCCAGTCTGCCTAGTCTGCCAACGCTGTCCGCCCAGGCCGCCCAGCCTATTCCGTCGACCACTTCCACTTCACAAATTTCAACACTCCCCCTTGAAGTGGGAAGTGGTGACCAAGCCCAGAAAGCCGCGCAAGTGCTCAAAAGGCCCCTTCGACAGTGATTTTGTGAAGATTTCAGCAAGATTATCTTCACTCCGAACATGCCCGACCAGCAGAGATCCTTCCAACACCTTCTCCCTGATGAAATGGTGATCAATCTCTATATGCTTGGTCCTGGCGTGACACACTGGATTGTTAACCAGTTTGAGAGCACTCTCATTGTCACCTCGGAGTAAAGTCGGCCCTTGCACTTCTTCATGAACATCCTCTATAAGCCTCCTCAACCAGATGGCTTCTCGAGCAGCCAAGGCCGAAGCCTTATACTCTGCCTCCGTAGTTAGGACGGACACCGAGTCCTGCTTCTTGCTACACCACGAGATGCTAGCTGAACCGCAAGTGAACACATAACCTGAAGTAGACCTCCGATCATCCGAATCACCGCCATAGTCAGCATCCGTGTACCCAAGCAACGCAAACTCTGAGTCCCTTCCATAGAGAAGTCCCATATCAGAAGTCACCTTGACATACTTTAGATACCCTTCGCTGCTACTAGATGAGATTTCCTTGGTTCAGCCATAAACCGACTTACTCGGCCAACAACATAAGCAATGTCCGGCCTTGTAATCGTCAGGTAAATCAAGCTCCCAACAAGAGCCCTGAACACCAAGGGATCATGAAGAACCCTTCCCTCATCTCGTCGAAGCTTCAGCCCAGGTTCCAGTGGAGTAGAGCACTTCTTCCCTTTGCCCATGTCGAACCGCTTCACAATGCGATCTGCATACCCTTTCTGGCAAATGAGAATCTCGCACTCCTTCCTCTCCACCTCAAGACTGAGAAAGTGATGAAGCTCTCCCAAGTCTTTCATCTCGAAGCGTATAGCAGGCTCAGCCCTGAGCCTTGCTACTTCCCCCCTCTGAATTCCCTGTGATGATCATGTCATCCATATACAGCAGGACCAAGACTTGTAGCTCCACCCTCTTCTTGACGAACAAGCTTGAATCCGATTTGGAAGCAAGGTATCCACATAATTGCAAGTACTCTTCAATATTCCCAAACCAAGCTCTAGGAGCTTGCTTCAACCCGTAGAGAGCCTTCCTGAGTTTGCAGACATAGTCCGGATGATCTTCAGAAATGAAACCGAGCGGCTGATCCATGAAGATGTCCTTGTCAATCTCTCCGTAAAGAAAGACATTCTTCACATCGAGTTGCCACAACCTCCATCCCTTGCTAGCAGCCAAGGCGATCACCACTCTGACTGAAGTCATCTTCGCAACTGGACTGAATGTCTCCTCATAGTCTTCTCCATACTGTTGTAAGAATCCTCCAGCGACCAGGCAAGCTTTGAACCTATCAATGCTCCCATCAGCCTTCTTGAAAGTCCACTTAGTGTCAACTACCTTCACCTATGGGGGGGGGGGGAATAGGTGTATTGCAGCGTTTTTGCGGAATTAAAGTCGTACCTGCACAAGAAAACAAAACAACACAGCACAAAAAGGACACAAGCAAATTATAGTGGTTCCCCGATTTGGGTACATCCACTTTCCCCCTTCGACCTATCTCCCAACTAGGGACGACTCTGTCACTTCACCAACAGGATTGAAATCCAATCCTTGCACTAATGGAAGGAACCCTTCCACACGTAGGAGTCACCACTCCCACAACACGGGTTGCACCCAACCCTTACAACTAGGGACCAATCGGTCCGTTACAAAGAAATTGAAAATAGATTGTATAAGAAATACAAATAACTTATGGAGACTAAGGTGTCCCTCTTCGTTCGATGACGTATTCTTGAAGTCAACGAAGAGTCCACAACCCTAGATCTCACTTGGAGAGAATCTCCCTGAAACCGGCGGCGGCAAGAAGGGCGGCGGCTTGGTTCTCGGGATCGACGACGACAACGGTGTGCTGCGGCTGTTCTTTGGAGATTCAATCTTCTTAGTAAAGCTAGCAAGATCTTCCAATGGTCACACTAGGATCGGTCGTCTTGATCGATTCCGAAGGGGAAGGTTTTCCCGATCTACGAATCAAGAGACAAAGGATCTCTGGTTAGACGAGTGAGATGCTGTGCTTGGCTGAGCTTCTGTCGCCGGAAGATCTGGAAGAAACCGGCGATCAACTGGCACGAGCGGCGACGGCGGCGGAGCAAGTTTCGCGATCTAGGTCACGTCGGCGGCTCGGCTTCTTCCTTTTTCAAAAAATGTATTCGTTTTTTTGTCTTCTGCTTACTGTTCAAAAATACAGATGTATTTATACAATAGGTCTTCAAGATGACCGTTGTGGGCCGCACCAACAAGAAACCCCAAGCCCGGTTCAAAACAGCGTCAGCGGCTGAGTCCGGTCCAGCGGGTTCCAGAAATTCGCCTAAGGCAAAATCGGTGAGAATCGAAGGTGATTCTCGACGATTTTGACTTAGCGACAGATTTGCACGCTCTGATTTAGCCATATAGAGTCGGCGAGAATCAACCAGTGATTCTCGACGATTCGGCGAGAATCACTAGTGATTCTCGACGATTCGACGAGAATCACTAGTGATTCTCGACGATTCGGCGAGAATCACTTGGTGATTCTCGTGGATTATTACTTAGACGATTTTTCATCTTTCCACTCATGAGCTGCTCTTTGACCTATCCTTGCTCCTTGTCTGCTCTTGCATTATCACAGTCCTGTACTTGAAAATAAGTACACTCCAATAGAGAGAGTACACGTAGGCCAACACACTGATCTGCTCAACGAGGGATTACGTCGCGCAGACCCGTGTATATTGACCTACTGCACCCTGACATTGGTGTGTACTTAGCGTGGAATAACTGCAAGCACAACTTAAAAGATTTCATCAAATACATTGTCTATTTACCTTAGCTTGTTCATGGGCTTCTTCAAATCAGGTACGTTGTGGATACAATACCCAACACTTATTCTTCAACTTATACACCCACTTGCAAGTAACCGGAGTAATGTCATTAACCTTGGGCACAAGGTCCCAGGTTTCATTCTTCTTCAGAGCATCAATCTCTTCTTTTATGACACCTTCCCACTCCTTCACTCCAGTGGCCTCGTTGAAGTTTGCAGGCTCTCGCTCATCCAGAGGACCTGAAAATAAGCAGGAGACAAAGCTCACTACATTCACATCACAATATCGAGTCGGTGGCTTAACAACCCTCTTCGATCTCCGAAGGGTCGGCTCCTTGCTCACTGCTTCCGTTGCTTCTTCGGGCTCAACTCCTACCTGGGGCAAGCATTGAGCAGTGCTCCCCCTGCTTCCTGAGCCAGAAGGCTCAGCCTCGGAGTTTGAAGCAACAAGAGCTGTTGGTGAAACAACAAGCTCCTCTTCCAAGCCTCCAGCAGCCACTACTGGTGATTCATCAACCTTGCTACTTCCGGTTAGCTCAACCGAGCCACTTCCATATGACGTCAGCTCGTCAAAGACAACGTCTCTTGACACCACGAACTTCTTCGTCACAGGGTCCATGCATTTTCATCCCTTCTTCCGCTCATTGTAGCCAACAAAGATAAGCTTCCTTGCCTTTGCATCCAGCTTAGTCTGTGAAGCATTCGGGACATGCACGTAGCAAGTCGAATCGAACACCCTAAGGTGTCCCACACTCGGCTTCTCCTTCAGCAACAGCTCAAAAGGAGTCTTCATGTTGATAGGGCTGAGCGGCATCCTGTTGATGACATAAGCAGCACAAGACATCCCCTCCGCCCAAAAGGACCTTGGAACGTCTTTCGCATGAAGCCAGCATTTGCAGGTCTCCGTCAAATGACGGATCTTCCGCTTCGCTACCCCATTTTGTTGTGTAGTGTGAGCACAAGTAAGCTCTCGTTGGATCCCGTGCTTCCTGCAGAAGTTAGAAAACTCGGAGGAAACAAAATCACCCCCGTTATCAGTTCTAAGCTTCTTGATCCGCAAGTCAAGCCGGCCTTCTACCAACTCCTTGAACTCCACAAACAAACGGAATGCTTCTGACTTCTCTTTTAAGAAGTACGCCCAAGTATACCTTGAGTTGTCATCAACTAAGACAAGCATGTATCTGCTTCCACCAAGGCTGGCAGTAACCGTCGGTCCCATCAAGTCGCCATGAATGCACTCCAATGGTTGCTTGCTCCTTGTTTGTGACTTATCAAACGGAAGGCGATGTGCCTTACCGTATTGACATCCCGCGCAAACATGCCCGTCACCAAAGGAGGACAACTTAGACAACCATTTCACCAAACTTCTACTAACCATCACATTCAGCTTGTCCATGCCAAAATGCCCCAGCCTCTCATGCCAAATAGCAGCGCTATCGTTGGCCCTCATCCGATCAACATAAGAATTGGTGGTAAGAACAAACAAGTTCTTCACCCTACTCCCTGAGTAGGCTTGCATGGAGGTGAACTTCTACTTGTCTCTGGTGAGGTGATGACCGCACCCGGAGTCCACAATCCACTCGTCGTTGAAGTCCTCAGCAGACAAGGCATGGACACAAGTGCCCGTCATGAAAGAACCGCCCCATTCTGCTTCTTCACTTCTAGAGCAAGCTTCCTCCTTTCCCGCAACATGCCCGGGCTGCAGTTTGACTGTGCAGTCCCGCTTGAAGTGCTCTCGCTGATGACACCGGTAGCACTTCAAGTTCTTCTTCCAGTCCTTAGGAACAATGCTCCTCTCCGGCTGATATGAAGTTGAAGTCTCCTTCTCACCAGCGACCTGCACCTTCTTCTTCTTCTTCCCTTCCCATCCTTTCTTCTTGCCTGAGAAGAGAGCTTCGCTGCCTTCCTGATTAAGATTAACTCCAGCCATCTGTCTTGCCAAGCTCTCCTGCGATGCAAGCAGATTCTCCGGCTCCAGCAAAGACGGCTGAGTAGCCCACCCTTGAACAGATGTCACAAAGGCCACATACTCCTTCCGCAAGCCGCGGATTATGTGCCTTTTCATCTTAGCCTCAGAGATAGGCTCATTAGTATCTCATGCCGACAGCTCAGCACACAAGCTCTTTATCTTTAAGAAGTACTTCGAGATGGAAAGGTCTCCCTGAGTTGATCTAGCCAACTCATTCTCCAGATACTGAAGTCGCGCCACATTCTTCCTATTGAACAACTCATCAATGGTTGTCCAAATATCAGCAGCCGACTCACATCCAATGATGTGATCAAATAGTTCTGGTGACACGACCCTCTTGAGGATAAACTCCGCCTTAGCATTTGTTTTCCTCCAGAGCCTAACCTGCTCAGCAGTACCGAATGCAGCAGTCACTTCCTGTCTGTCATCACCACCGACGACTTCCCACAATTCCTCGCCAAGAAGATAACTCTTCATGCACGACTTCCACTTCTTGAAGTTAGTCGGCGTTAAGAGTTCAATGCCAAGACCCCTTGCAAAGCTCCCTTCCATTGCAATACCTGCTTGGATAAGCCTTCAGAAGCACAGAGCACCAACACAGGTTGATCACCGCTTAAGCAACTGAACCTCCCTCTGATACCATGTTAAATTTTCTCAAGGTGGTCGGCAAGATAGCCCAAACGCCAAATTAATATCTTCGAAACTACCTAGTTCACACCTTGAACCAGCGGAAACCCAGGGAATAGGCTCAACACACCAAACACATGGAAGAACAAGCAGATCTTATATTCATTTAACTTCTTTACAAAGCGAGGTATACATAGCGAGACATGATTTCGCTAGTATAAACAGCTGACAACAGAAAGCACCATAAACCAAGTCGGGCGGACAGCACCGGAGTCCGCCGAGACCGCCGAGGTCGCCGAGGTCGCCGAGTCCGCTGAGATCGCCCAAACTTAAGCTGCAATCCGCCGAATAGCCACGGAGTCCGCCGAAGCCGCGAGGCCGCGCGGACACACCGTTATTTTCCTCCTGCTGATGAACTGAGGAACAACCGCCTACCCGCCTGAGACCGGCGAACAGGTTATTTAAGCTGGCAAAGTTGAAACAGAGCTGACAAGCCGTAGAGCGACCTCTTGCTGAATCCGCAGAGACCGCACAACTTCCAAGTACTTGACCGAAGTCACAGCCAAACTCCTGGTTCCTTAAAGCTACCCGCGCGACATGCACACAACACACAGTTAACTCTGAATCAATCCGCGCTGACAGAAAAACTGAGACTGCAGCACCTCGCCGAACCCAACTTACTGTTCACTCAGTTTCTGTAGACCTGCCATGGGGGTCCTATTTATAGGCAAGGTGAGGAGTGTGGTCACCGCCCAAGAGATAGCGACACCGCCCCAGCCCGCGCGATAGCAAAACACCGTATGCTGAGTCCGCAAGGACTTAGCCGGATACCAAGGAAGAAACCGCCAGGAGCAAGGCAACATTGGCGAACCCTCTTCAGTCCGCCTAAGCTATGCGGACAAGGCATCAACCCACAAAGCCTACAACCACTGCAGGACAGCAACCCCCTTCAATGACTGTCCGCACAAACCCGAGATAGTCCGCAAGACTCAAGCCTCAATCCGCCACAAGTCCACGACCAAAGGCAGATAACAACAGTCCGCCCGGTAAACAGCGGACTTGGCGGATACTGCGGACATCATGGTCTTGGCACAGAGTGTGACCAAGTCGAAAACCATCAAAGGCCAATGCGAGCATGGCTGACATAAACTCCCGTCCGCCAAACACCCTAGCACACAGACCGCCAGCAGTCCGCAAGCTACTCGCACACTTACCCAATGCAGCAGCCATCTTCCGGACTCCACACATTAGTCCGCCAACGACCTCCACACCAAAGCACCTGCTGTATCACCAGAGCTCAACAAGGCATCAACCAAGCTCTAATCCCAGTCCGCAACAGCCCATACCGCCGACACACTAGTCCGCACGCTTCCCGCGGACATGAGCCAAACCTCCAATCAGCACAAGCTTGCCCCACGGCCACTGAGCAATGCACCAGTCCGCACGCCCCTATCCGCTCAGGCCGCTCCTTGGCTAAATCAATCAGCCAACACCATATCCGCAGATAACAGGCCGCATAGTCCGCGTACTTCACCCGTACAACCTGCTCAGAAGAACAGCCGGCTTCCACTAGACTTTCCACCAAGCCGCACACAACAGTCCGCCCAATCCGCCTAGTCCGCCAACGCTGTCCGCCCAGACCGCCCGGCATGTTCCGTCGACCACTTCCACTTCACAAATTTCAACAAAAGGAAGCCGGGAGCAACTTATGAAGAGAAGGGAAAGGCGGTGGAGTCTACCCGTCCTATTATGCTCCGGCCCAACCGAGGGTTTATAATCTTGGCCAACAGGAGGCCATCAAACAGGCGGATGTGGTGACAGGTAAAATTTAAATTTGTAGCAAGTTAAATTTCTTTAAATACTTGTTATGCACATGTTACCTTACCACTGCTTGTTTAGGATTTGTTTTGATTTGTGAAAATCCGGCAAGAGCACTCTTCGATACAGGAGCTTCACACTCCTTTTTGTCCGAAGAATTCATATCGCACGTCGGAGTACCTTCTTCGATGGCGAAGGACAAGTTGGATGTGTTGTTGCCCAATGGGTGTTCGATGCGCGCAGATAGAATCTGTGGCGTGAAGATTCGAATTGGGAGCCAGGAGTTCCATTTGTAAGTATCGTTATTGCAGCTAGTGGAATTCGACGTTATATTTGGCATGGACTGGCTCTCGGAGCAGCGAACCTATATTGATTGCGGTAGCATATAAGTTAAGCTGAGGGCAGGTCATGAGATGACTTTCACGAGCTTGAAGGGGTCGAGCAAGACATTGATGTCTGCTCTTCAGGTGGTGAAGGCGGTTCGTGCCGGTGCAGAACTATTCTTTACACTAGTGGAGGTTGCAAAGTCTAAGCCCGCGTTGGACAGTATTTCAGTGGTATCGGAGTACCCTGATGTGTTCCCTAGCGATCTTCCTGGAGCCCCGCCACAGCAGGAGATAGATTTTACGATAGAACTCGTACCAGGTGCAAAGCCTGTGTCACGCTCTCCTTATCGACTAGCGCCTAAGGAAATGGCGGAGCTGAAGGTTCAGCTGCAAGAGTTGTTAGAGCAAGGGTATGTGCGTCCAAGTTCTTCGCCTTGGAGCGCGCCGGTCCTCTTTGTTAAGAAGAAGGACAGAAGCTTGAGGCTATGTATTGATTATCGGGAGCTCAACAAGTTGACGGAAAAGAACAAGCACCCAATCCCCCGGATTGATGACCTATTCGATCAGTTAGTCGGGTCGACGATGTACTCAAAGTTGGACCTCAAGTCCGGGTACTATCAGCTGCAAATAAGGGAGAGTGATATCCCGAAGACAGCGTTTAGTACGAGATACGGGCATTACGAGTTTATGGTCATGCCGTTTGGGCAGACTAATGTGCCGTCAGTGTTCATGGATTTAATGAACATGACCTTCAGGGAGTACTTGGACCATTTTGTGATCGTCTTCATCGATGATATATTGGTGTACTCGCAGAGTGAGGAAGATCACTTCAGGCATCTTCATTTGGTTTTGGAGACGCTAAGGAGAAATCAATTGTACGCCAAGTTCTCGAAGTGCAAGTTTTGGTTGTCCTCAGTGGCGTTCCTCGATCATATAGTGAGTGGGGAAAGTATTGCAGTGGATCCGGCGAAGATTGTTGCGATACGGGAGTGACCTGAGCTTTCTACGGTAGCGGAAGTCCAGAGCTTTCTGGGGCTTTCCGGCTATTATAGGCGCTTCGTAGAGAACTTCTCGCGGATAGCGTTACCTCTCACTACTTTGACGAGGAAGGAGCAGAAGTTCGTTTGGACGCCGGAGTGCGCACGAGCTTTTGAGGAGTTGAAATGTCGGTTGACCACAGCGCCTGTGCTGAGTTCGCCGAGTGGGACTGAAGGTTATGAGATTTATAGCGATGCTTCGGGCAGTGGTTTGGGTTGTGTACTGTTACAACATGGAAGCGTTATAGCATATGGCTCAAGACAGCTGAAGGTGCACGAGAGAAACTATCCGGTCCATGACTTGGAGTTAGCTGCCGTGATTTTTGCCTTGAAGCTGTGGAGGCATTATTTGTACGGTGTGAGGATTGATATCTACGCCAATCACAAGAGCCTGAAGTATTTGATTGATTAGAAAGATCTGAATATGCGATAACGTAGATGAATGGAGTTCCTGGAGGACTATACATTCAAGATCCACTACGTGCCTGGTAAGGGCAATGCGGTTGCGGACGCGTTGAGTCGCCGAGCCCCAGCTCAGGCCAATTGGCTATCGGGGCATGATGAGCGGTTGGTTCGGTAGTTGGAGGAGTGGGAGATTTCTTGCATGGATAAGCAGTCAAGTGCTGAAGCACTATTGAGTTGGACTGAAGTTCAATATGACATGGCTGATCGGATTCGGCAGGCTTTGGATTTGGATGGCCACATGAAGCAACTCATGATAGAGGCTCTGGATGGGACAAATTCCCAATATGAAGTTGTGGATGGATTGCTTTGGAAAGACAGCCGTCTTTACGTCCCAAGCGTGGGTAGTTTGCGTGTGGATTTATTGTACGAGGCGCACCATACCAAGTACTCGATTCACCCGGGGAGCACAAAGATGTACCGCGACGTGAAGAAATTGTTTTGGTGGCCGAGTTTGAAGAAGGATGCGGCGCTCTACGTGGCGAAGTGCCAAACTTGCGCCTGGGTGAAGGCGGAGTGCCAAAAGCCGAGAGGATTTTTGAAGTCCTTGCCTATTCCGGAGTGGAAATTCGACGACATCACTATGGACTTTGTGCACGGGTTGCCAAGGTCGCAAAAGGGGAACGACGCCATCTGGGTGGTCGTAGATCGGCTAATGAAGGTGTCACATTTCATTTCGCATAGGAAGGATGATCCGGTGGAGAAATTGGCAAAGTTGTATGTAGACAATATTATGCGGCTCCACGGTGTGCCCCGCAACATTGTGAGTGACCGAGATGGGCGGTTCACGTCCAATAATTGGAGGCTTGTGCAGCAAATATTGGGAACAAAGCTGAGTTTTAGCACAGCCTTCCATCCGCAGATGGATGGGCAGACCGAGAGGGTCAATAGAACTATGAAAGACATGCTCCGCATGTGTGTGTTGGACTTTGGAAGGCAATGGGAAGACCGTCTTTATTTGGTGGAATTTGCATACAACAATAGCTAACAGGCGAGTATTCAAATGGTGCCCTTCGAGGCCCTTTATGGTAGAAGATGAGGCACGCCGTTGTCCTGGTTGGAAACGGGTGAGTCAAAGTTGTACAAACGTCAAGAGGTGGAAGATGCTACTTCGTTGGTGCGAACCATTCGGGAGAGATTGTTTATCGCTCAGGACCGGCAAGCAAAGTACTATAATGCCAAGCACAGGAACGTGGAGTTCACTGTGGGCGACTGGGTGTACTTAAAGATCAAGCCGTTCAAGGGTGTCTCGCGGGTGCGGCGCTTGAAAAAGCTAAGCCCGAGGTACCTTGGGCCGTTTGAGGTTCTGGAGCGGATTGGCGAAGCGGCTTATCGGTTGAAGCTATCAGTGGAGCTTAGTAGTTTACATGATGTATTCCATATATCGGTGCTACGGAAGGCGGTGCAAGAGCCTACGCAAGTGATCGCGGTCGATCAAGTGCCGATTGATAGTGGGTTGACGACAAAGGTCAAACCCGTGCAGATTGAAGACTCGGAGGTCAAGCAGCTACGCAATAAAGAGATCAGGATGGTCATGGTCCATTGGGACAATTGCGGTCGCGAAGAGCTCTCTTGGGAACGAGAGCAGACTATGCTTGATGAGTATCCGGAGTTGTTCCGCTCAGGTACAATTTAATTTTGTACTTATCTTTCCTTTATGTAATTTCGTGGACGAAATTCTTTTAAGAGGGGGAGGGCTGTAACGCCCTGAAACTCAAAAGAGCGACGGGTGATGTTTCTGTACCAAATTTGGAATTTGGCAGGGGTACACGGCCTGGGACACGGGCGTGTCCCAGGGCGTGTCGGGGTAGTTCAAAGTTCTGGCAAATCGATCAGGCAGAAATCTGGGTTCGACGATCGTCGAGCAGCGGTCGACGATCTGGTCACAATGCTGCGGTCGACGATCTGTCGATATTCTGGGTTCGACGATCGAGTCGTAGGTTCGACGATCGGGCCGTGTGTTTGACGATCGGGCCAGCGATCTCCGTTCGACGATCAGGCCGTGCGTTCGACGATTTGGCTGGAGTTTTTCAGTTGACGATCTTGCAGCGGTCGACGATCTTGGTTCGACGATTGTCGAGCGCGGGGCGGATTGTGGCGTGTTTGACTCGGTTGATGTGGAGTGTCGACGCAGGGGTTTTTGGCGGGAGTTGACTAAATGTTCCGACACTATTTTGACGCGGACGTGTCCTGCTCCTTTTGGTGTACTGTGCGGTGCTTAGCCCCATTTGTCCAGGTCATACCTGGATCGTATCTGTGCATCCCTTTTTGTGGGATCCGACGGCTGTGGTTATTCTGAAAGGGTTATACCCGAGAGAAGGGTTTCAAAACCATTATTTTCTGCCGTAAGTTCTCTGTCTAAATCCTAGAGAGAGGGGAGAGCAAATGAGGAAGAAGAAGTCTAGATCCAGTCTTTGGAGGAGTTTTAGAGCTCCAAATCGCGAGCCGACTTCGGATCTACGAAGGCAAAGAGAGTGCGGTGCCTTTCATCCACTTACATTTCCATGGCGCCAAGAAAGAATGCTAGGGTAACGATTCTCTACTTGAGCATGTGAAGCTCTCCTTATTTTGCATAGGAAGCCCGCTCTCGCGAGTTTACGGTGAGTTGGAGGCGTTCCTTCGGGTAGATATGTAAAGTCCCCGTTGTGTCGAGTCCGTAACCGAGAACGGACATAGACATGATGTGTGAAGCCTATCAGGACATGTTGGTCTGGATCGGTGATTTTGCATTGCATAATGGCCGGAGAAGACTCCGTGTGAATGTTTGTTTTCGGGTTTTTCTACGTGGTAGATTGCAACAGGGAGCCTTGGGGATTAACCCAAAGGTGCACCCGGAAAACTGGGCAGATGCGTGATTCTGCCAAACATGTGGGCCTGGGAGCCAACTTGAACATAACTGGGTTATGTGTTGTGTGTAAACGATTGGGGACTTGGGAAAGTTTGACCCGCGCATATGTTTTAAATTAACGTTGTGGTGTGAGCAACGGGTCAGGCGGAACCGTACCCGCTCTATGTCGTTCGGTTAAATAGACCTAAAGTTACTTGGCACTTACCGCTTGCATAGATTGAGAGTCTTAGGTAGTGGCCAGAAAGACCAAATGCTCACGAGATATTGCTGTCCTGGGGACGGTGGTGAGTCGGCAGACTTAGACCGTGATCACCGAGAATGTGCCCTGAGAGCACGGGGCGTGTGGCCGTGCGTGCCAATGCCTGTGATGCAATGTATTTATATACTGCTTGGTTGTGCTAATAAATTGCAGGGAAGGAGCATCGCCACCCCGAGTTGGGGGCGAGATCGTTATAATTTGGTTAGCATTGCTGACCGTTGCTTTTGTTTGCCACCGTGTGGTGGTTTGTTGCTTGCAGGTGTTGCTGGACCAAGCGGTCAATAGCGGGCTAAAGCCCAAATTGCGAAGCCGGCCCTCAAAGGCATAATTGGAGTGTTTACTTGCTTTTTGTTAGAAAGTAGCGAAAAAGAGAGAACAAGCGGATAAACTTTTGAATAATTGAAATTTTATTATCCAAAAAAGATATAATTTACAAAGGTATGACCTCCCTTATATAGAATGGAGGAGATAAGAATGAGAGTATACAAACAATGTGGGACTAAACATTTACAGTACTGAGCGGCTAAAATAAAGGTGACCGCACAGGCCGCGCGGTTAGACAGATGGGTTAACCGCTCGGCAACTCCAGCAGGATAGAACAGGCCGCAATGGCAGACCGATAGATCGCCCGGTCTCCAGGCTTCAGAGTGAGACCGCCAGACCGCTCGGTCAACAAACCGCTGGATTAGACCGCTAAGCCGCCCGGTCAACAAACCGCTGGATCAGACCGCTAAGCCGCCCGGTCTAATACTTCAACACTCCCCCTCAAGCTGGAGCATAGATATCAATCATGTCCAGCTTGTCACAAATGCGGAAGAAGGAAGTAGAAACCGGCTTGGTGAAGATATCTGCCAATTCCTTGTCAGAGGTGACAAAAGGAGTACAAATTTATTTCTTCAAAATCTCTTCCCGAATGAAGTGACAGTCAACCTCTATATGCTTTGTTCTCTCATGGAAGACCGGATTTCTTCATATGTGTATAGCGGCCTTGTTGTCACAGAACATAGGGAGAGGACAGTCATATACCTCGCCCAGGTCAAGCATGAGAGCCCGCAACCACTTTAACTCACACGTGATTGACGCCATACTCCGGTATTCTGCTTCGGCACTGGATCTGGAAACAACAGACTGTTTCTTGCTCTTCCAACTCACGAGATTACCTCCAACAAAGGTACAAAAACCTGATGTGGATTTACGATCGTCTTTGTCATCCGCGTAACTTGAATCTGAGTAGGCCTCAACCCTCAGATGACCATTCTTCTGAAAGAGTAACCCTCTACCCGGTGCTGCTTTGATATACTCTAAAATCTTCAGGGCGGACTGAAGATGGCACTCCCTAGGAGCTTGCATAAACTGACTGACCTTGCCTACAACATAGGCGATGTCGGGTCTAGTCACCGTGAGATAGATGAGTTTGCCTACCAAACGTCTGTACCTTGTGACATCAGATAGAAGAGGCGAGTCATCCGTCCACGTTTTGTCTTCTCCAACAGCCATGGGAAAACGACCTGGTTTGGCACCTGTCAATCCTGCTTCTCGTAGAAGATCAAGGGCATACTTCCGTTGAGAGAGAACCAAGGAGTCAAGTTTCCGAGAGATTTCTATCCCCAAAAAGTATTTTGGGGAGCCCATATCCTTCGTGACCAAGTGCTGACGGAGGTGCTTCTTCGTCAAGTCCACGCCATCTCGGTCATCGCCAGTAAGGAGAATATCATCCACATATACGGCCAAAACCACCAGTCCCGAGGCCGTTTTGCGAATGAATAAGGAGTGATCGGCCGAACTCCTTTGAAAGCCGATGGTAGCCACAATACCACTGAATTTGTCGAACCATGCCCGAGGGCTCTGCTTTAGGCCATAAATGGCCTTCTTCAAATGACATACACGTGTCTCCCCCTGAGCAACATACCCAGGACGTTGCTCCATATAGACGTCCTCCTGAAGATCGCCATAGAGAAAGGCATTCTTCACATCAAGCTGGGAAATAGCCCAAGCCCGGTTAACAGCCACAGAAAAGAGAACCCGGATGGTGCTGAGGCGAGCAACCGGAGATAAGGTATCAAAGTAATCAACGTCGTAAGTCTGAGTGAAGCCCTTGGCCACCAGCCGGGCTTTGTAGCGATCCACAGTGCCGTCGGGGCGAAACTTCACAATGAATACCCAGCGACAGCCAACCACATCAGTGCCCACGGGAGGAGGAACCACGGTCCAGGTACCCCGTTCAGTAAGAGTAGCCATCTCCTCATCCATGGCAGACTTCCAATGAGGGAGAGCAAGAGCCTCCTGGTAGGTACGGGGAGTAGAAGTAGCAGAGATAGCCAAGGAAAAACACCTGCGAGAAGGAGAAAGCTGATCATAGGAAACAACAGCCGTGAGCGGGTGTTGAGTACACGGCCGCACCCCTTTGCGAAGGGCAATGGGAACATCCAGGTCAACGGGAGCATCGGCGACGGGAGCGTCAGCGACCGGAGCGTCCGTGGCGGAGAAGGCTGGCCCGGGACTAGAGAGAGACGGCAGCGGAGAGAAGGGTGGAGGGGTGGGTGGGGAGACGGACTGGGAAGGAGTGGGTGGAGGAGGAGACGAAGGTGGGAAAACGTGGATAGGTGTGGAAGGAACGAAGATATCAGAAGGAAGAGAAGAGGGAGGAGAAAAATAGGAAGCATTTTCGAAAAAAGTCACATCTGCGGAGACAAACTGCTTGCGGAGAAGGGGGTCAAAGCAGCAATAGCCTTTTTGAGTGGTAGAGTACCCCAAAAAGACACACTTGGTGGAACGGGGGGAAAGCTTGTCGCGGGTAGAGGAGGGAGCGTGAACAAAGGCCGTACAGCCAAAGATACGGAGAGGAAGAGGAAAAGGTTCTTGGTGGGGGTAGAGAAGGGAGAAGGGAGTCTGGCCATGGAGAACTGCGAAGGGAAGGCGATTGATGAGATAGCAGGCGAGGAGCACAGCGTAGCCCCAGTAGGAGCGAGGGACGTGCATCTGCGTCATGAGAGTACGCGCAATATCAAGCAGGTGACGGTTTTTACGCTCCGCCACCCCATTCTGCTAGGAGGTGTAAACACAAGTCGTTTGATGAAGGAGGCCATGTTGGTGAAAGAATGCGGAGAACTCATGAGTCAGATACTCCTTGGCATTATCAGAACGTAAGACTTTAATAGAAATAACAAATTGAGTCTTAATCATAAAGTAAAATGATTGCCAAACAGAAAATAGTTCAGAGCGATCTTTTAACAGATACACCCAGGTACATCGAGTAAAATCATCGATAAAAGTGACAAAATAGGAACTACCCCGACCAACTGTGAGGGTAGGAGCAGGACCCCATACATCAGAATGAATAAGATCAAATATGCGAGAGGAGCCACGGCCTTGCTTCGGTGGGAAGGAGGAGCGATGATGTTTGCCAAGCTGGCACGCATCACAGTTGAGCGAAGAACTGGTAGTAGGTAAGTGGGGCAGAAGCTGGCGAATAAGCCGAGGAGGAGGATATCCAAGACGAAGATGCCACTGAAGGAGATCGACGGAGGAGGAGTAGGCAGATAGAGCGGAAACATCGTCGAGGAAGTAGAGGCCGCCGCTCTCAGTCCCAGTAGCAATCGTCCGCTGGGTCCTCGGGTCCTGAAAAGAACAAGTAGTGGGAGTGAATAAGACGGAGCACTGAAGTTGCCAGCATAAAGTAGTAACTGATAACAAATTGCACGGGAACTTCGGGACATAGAGGGTATCCTCCAAGCAAAGCGATGGGGTGAGTTGAACCATGCCCGTCCCATGAACAGGGGACGGGGAACCATCCGCCACACGAACCGGGGGTAAGCGGTCATGGTTCTCAAGACGGGAGAAGCAATGAGGGTTGCCCGTCATATGATTTGTGGCACCGGAGTCAATCAGCCATTTACCTTGGGTAACGACGTGGGCACTACCTGACGTCGTGGCCACAGAGGCAGACGGCCGAGAAGAGGCGGAGGCCGAAGAAGGAGCATCACCGGAAGGGCGAAGATGAGGATGTTTCTGCCAGCAGCGGTCAACAGTATGGCCAGTACGACCACAGTGAGAGCAAAGGAACCGGGATGAACCCCTTCCGCCAGAGGAGCCGCGGCTACTAGGGCCCCCCTCTGAGCTTGGTGAGCAAAGGAGTCCTGGGAAGGGGGGGAGGCCAACAGAGGCCGCTGGAGTAGCGAAGTAACAGCGGCAATGCGAGCCGCAGTGGCATCCAAAGTAGGAGATTCCGCCTCACCCAAGATATGCTGGCGGATCATATCATAAGAGTCGGGAAGACGAAAAAGATAACAAACAACCAGGAGTTCCTGGAAGTGTTTGTGATGATCGGCCAAGTCCGCGGAGAAGGGGCGATTCTGGAGGATTTCAGCACCAAGAGCCTGAACCTGCTGATAAGCCGCAGCCGGTGACATGGAAGGGCGGGCGAAGAGGTCCGCATAGAGAGTATAAATGCGGGACGTCTGGCCCCCCTTAGAATAGAGAGCAGCGAGGTGAAGCCAGGCGGCCTTGACCGTCTCATCATGGCGAATGACGGGAAGGCACTCATCAGAAAGGCTGTTGGCCAGCCAGGTGCAGACAAGAGCATCACTCGCATCCCAGTCATCAAACTCAGGAGAGGTGCGAGGAGGGTCATCGGTGAGGTGATAACGCTTGCGTTGAGAACGAAGGAGAAAGGTGAAAGAAACGCTCCAATCAGGATAGTTGGAGCCAACAAGCTTGGAAAGGGTGCCAAGGTTGCCCGAAGGAGGAGGAGGAGAAGGAGCTGCAGGAGTAGTGGTGAGACCGGAGGTAGTCATAGAACCCGGCAAGCAGAAGAAGCCGCGCGAACAGTAGCGGTTAGAAAACAGAAGAAGTCGCGCGAACAGTAGCGGCTAGAAGGAGGTCAAATGCACAGCGGGGAAGAGGTCGCGCGGACTGAAAAGGCCGAGCGAACAGAAGAGAGGAGAAGAGCAGGTGACCGCGACCAAGATGCGGGTGAGAAAGGAACAACCCGCACGGTCAGGCAGATCACAGCAGCAAACCGCGAGTATAGAGACAAGCGGAAATGGGGAAAGCAGAAGCGGACAGGGAGAAGAAGGCCGCAGCGGATAGAGATAAGTCACGCGGACAGAGACAGGCCGCAACGACTAGGAAGTCGGAGAGGCAAGAAAGAACAAGGAGCGCGGAGACAAGGAAACAGGTCGCTGCGACAAATAGCAGTAGGAGAAGAGAACCAAGAAGAAGCAAGCCGCGCGAACAGGGCAGCGGACAGAAACAAGCGGAGCGAACAAGGTAGTGGACATAAGAGAATCCAAGTCGCGAGACAGGTCGCAGAAAGCGGAAAACAAGCCGCGAACAACAGAGAGCGCACAGAATCAGGAGGAAATGACCGTGTCCTCTGATACCATGTTAGAAAGTAGCAAAAAAGAGAGAACAAGCGGATAAACTTTTGAATAATTGAAATTTTATTATCCAAAAAAGATATAATTTACAAAGGTATGACCTCCCTTATATAGAATGAAGGAGATAAGAAGGAGAGTATACAAACAATGTGGGACTAAACATTTACAGTACTGAGCGGCTAGAATAAAGGTGACTGCACAGGCCGCGCGGTTAGACAGATGGGTTAACCGCTCGGCAACTCCAGCAGGATAGAACAGGCCGCAATGGCAGACCGATAGACCGCCCGGTCTCCAGGCTTCAGAGTGAGACCGCCAGACCGCTCGGTCAACAAACCGCTGGATCAGACCGCTAAGCCGCCTGGTCAACAAACCGCTGGATCAGACCGCTAAGCCGCCCGGTCTAATACTTCAACACTTTTGTTCATGTATGACCGGCCTGCGTGCCGTGGTATGGAAAACATGTAATTTGAGTAAACCATTTGTAAGGCCTTAAGGCCAGTACTTGTGTATGTACTTTATTCCTTCTTGGCTTATTAGTGGACATTCATGCTTGTTGCTGAGTTCTTTTATTTGCAACTATTTAAACTGCTTCTGCTAGAATGCTCTGTGTTGGACATTGTGATTGGTTGGATGGTTTCCATTGAGTAACCACATGGTCTGTCTGTGATATATGACGTCGGGACCCGGCCGGACCTACTGCTATATGCTATGCGACGGATAGGGGGTATTACAACAACATTAGAGACCCAGCCGGGGCATTGTATTTCGGATACAAAGTCGGCCTTGAGAAGTTTGGCCACCTCCTCTCTAATGGGCTCGGCCAGGTTGTCCGCGGTGGACCTTTTCTTTTGCTAGACGGGGTGTACTCTCGGGTACAGGTTGAGGCGGTGGCAGGCCATGTCCGCATCAACCCCCGACATCTCCGCGGCGCTCCATGCAAAGATGTCCACATTCTTTTGGATACATGCCAGCACCCTGCCCGGAGCTTCCGGGGTCAGCCCCCTGCTGACGCGAACCTTCTCCACCCTACCTCCTAGGGTGAGAACCTCCATCTCCACCACCTCTTCTGCAGCCTCCAGCCTGGACTGCTCCCCCCACTCTACAACATCCCTTTCCTCCGAGACAAGAACCTTCTCTTCTACTCCCTCCATGACCATCGTTTTGGCCAACTCCTCCTGGCCTCCTCCTGCCACCTCTGCCTCGGTGCAGCTCTCCACTATCATCTCCTCCCTGCCAGCCTCCTGCTCCGCCTCCATTCTCCGCTCCATCTCCTCGGCCTCCTCCTGCCAGGAGATAGAGTTTACGGTGGTGACGTAGCACTCCCTTGCTACTTTGGGATCATCCCGCACCTAGACCTGGATCCCCTTGGCATTAAACTTCGGACATTGGTGGAACGACGAGGGGACGCAGCGGAAGGCGCTGATGAGGGGCCTTCCGAAGATGACGTTGTAGCTACTGGGGGCATCCACGATGAAAAATTGGCAGTTCCGGGACTGCCCCCCCGGGAGACATGGAGCCCCACTCCTCCATCTACCTCCTTCCTCTCCCCTGAGAACCCAAACAAGGGGCCATCCGAAGCCATCACCCTCCTGGCCTCCACCTTCATCGTGTCGTACGCATTTTTGAAGATGATGTTGATGGAGCTTCCATTGTCGACGGGGATCCGGGAGACGATAAAATTCTCGATGTCCGTCTGGATGACTAGTGTGTCGCAGAAGGGATCCTCATGATCCGGTATATCTTTACTCGAGAACGTAATCTTCTCTTCCGGGGGTGGGGTCTGGGAAGTGGAGCTAACGCTCCGACGGTACATGGTGTGGAGGCTTGCCCTCCGAGAGGCCTCTACCCCCACCCCCATGGATCACTCTGATCCCTCCTCGGGTCTTGACATCTGCCCGGTCTTCACACTGATCCTCCTCCGCCCGAGGCAGGACCTCCTCAATCCTAACCTACTAGCGGCCCTGTTGCTGTTGTTGCTCCCTATTTCCTCTCATCTCGAGGAACTCCGGGCACGTGGCTGCAGCGTGCCCTTCCTCTTAATGGAAATCACAGTAGGGCAACTCCACCCTTACTTCTCTCCTCCTCCTCCGCGCTGCTCTCCTCCTCTCCCCCATGGCTATGGCCATGGCTTGATCTTGATTGGGGAGTGGAGGTCTATGCACCTGCCTCCAACCCGGGGGTGGAATTGATCTTGGCCCCCCTCATGGTGGTCCCTTCCCTGGTATTCTATCAGTGGCCCCTGGTCTTGCCACTCGGGCCTCCAGTCCAACCGACGGTCTGGCTCCTGATGCCCCACCTGGGCTGCTGCTGCCCCTAGAGCTACCTTTGCTCCCTCTGCCTGGTCTCAACTCTCCTCTCCTCCTGCCCGCTTCCGCCTCTCGGCTCCTTCTCTTCCTCTGTGGTCCACCTGGACAACTTCCTGGCAAACTACGGATTCGACGCCTCCCTGTCGACTTCCCTTGCCGCCCTCTCCATCAGCTCCTCGTAGGAGAGGGGCGACATTCTCTTCAGTTCCATCCTGAAGAAACCTTGTTGCAACCCCATGGTGAAGGCCATCATCAGACTATGACCTGACATCTCCTGGACCTGGATGACCTCCTCCTGGAACCGGTCGATGTAACTCCCTAACGTCTCATTCACTCCCTGCTTGATGTGGAACAGGGACTCTGACTCCTTCTTCCTTCTCTTCGAGGTGGTGAACCTCAACATGAACCCCCGACGCAGGTCATCGAAGTAGTAAATGGAGCTGGTCGGCAACTGGTGAAACAACTCCCTCGTCTTCTCCTTGAGGGTGATGACGAAGAGTCGACACTTGAACTCATTCAACATCTGCCGGATCGAGACCACATCTTCAAATCATTAGACGTGTTGGACCGGGTCCCCATTCCCGGTGTAGTAGGACATCTCTGGCTCTCTGAACCCCTCTGGGATTGGGGCAGAGGAGACCAACTCGCTGAAGGGGATGCCTCCCCCTGTCAGGCGAGCTGGAGTGTCTCGCACGCCCATCTCGCCGATGCGGCCTCCGCTTGCCGAGCCGGGTAAGAGTTTGCGCCCAGGGAGCTCGCAGCTCCTTCCTTCCTCGGCGACCTCCTTCCCAGCTCACCTACCGGGAGCGTCCTCACTTAGAGACGAGGCGGCAGCGATTTGGGCAGCTGGAGTCGAGCACTTGACACACATGCCGAGCGCGAACTTGACGAGGTTAAGTACCTCGTGCCTGAAGTCTTCAAACATCCCCACAGTGGCCAGAGGCGGCGGGGGCAGCGAGTCCGACCTATCTGAGCCTTGTCCTCCCGTCATCGAGCCTGCTGAAGATTTTCTGTGCTGACCACTTTCCACACTCAACGCACCAAAATGTTGAAACTAAAAACCCGGTCTCTTGTGAAGTTCACCCGTGGGGAAGGGGTGACTGCGCACCTACTTCTCTCCTGCAAGCAAAATGACAAAGAAAACAAAGAAAAACTGACCCAAGGGCTCGGCGTGGAGGACCCACCACACACCCAGAATGTTAGAAACGAACAAAAACAAACCGGAAGTGGTTTAACAGAAACTTTATTATCTCAAAAAGGTATATATTACAAAGGTATGGCCTCCCTGATATAGAATAAAGGAGAGATGAGAGAAAACAAATAAGAGATGTGGGACTAAAAATTTACAGGACTAAGCGGACTAATACAAGAAGTTGATGTAGAAGCCGTGGAGGAGGATGACCGAGGCGGAGATGCCATTGGAGAAGATCCATAGAAGAGGAGGAGAAGGCGGACAAGGCAGAAACGTTGTCGAGGAAGTAGAGGCCGCCACACTCAGTCCTAGTAGCAATCATCCGTTGGGAGCTCGGATCCTGAAAAGAACAAGAAGTCGGAGTAAACGTTACAGAGCACTGAAGCTGCTTGCATAAAGAGGTAACCGACAATAAATTGCAGGGAAATTTTGGCACATAGAGAGTGTCCGCTAGGCGAAGAGACGAAGTAACATGGACCACTCCCGACCCATGAACAGGGGAGGGAGAACCATCTGCAACAAGAACCGGGGGCACCCGATCATGCTGTTCGAGCAGAGTGAAGCAGTGAGGATTTCCCGTCATGTGATTAGTTGCTCAAGAGTCGATAAGCCATTTACCTTGAGTAACCACGTGGGCACTACCTGAAGATGTGACTACGGAGGCAGACGGCTTGGAAGAGGAGGCGGAAGAGTCACCCGAGGGGCGAAGATGGGGATGCTTCGTCCATCAGCGGTCAAGAGTATGGTCGGTGAGGCCACAGTGAGAGCAGAGGTAGCGGGAAAGAGCACGTCCGCCAGACTGGTGACTGCGGCTACTAGAGCCACTCCGCTGAGTTTGGTGAGCATAGTTGGTCGGTGGAGGAGGAGCGGGCAGAATCGGGTGCTGAAGGAGAGAAGTGACCGCGGCGATGCGGGCAGCAGTGACATCTAAGGTAGGAGATTCCGCCTCACCCAGAATTTGTTGGCGGATCATATCATAAGTATCAGGAAGCCAGAGCAGATAACACACAACCAAAAGCTCCTGGAAGTGCTTGTGTTGTTGAGCCAAATCCGCAGAGAAGGGGCGATTCTGAAGAATCTCAGCCCCAAGAGACTGAACCTTTTGGTAGGCAGCAGTAGGGGACAAGATAGGACGGGCAAAGAGGTCCGCATACAACATATAGATGCGGGACGTCTGAGCCCCCTTGGAGTACAGAGCGACAAGATGAAGCCAAGCGGCCTTGATCGTCTCATCATGACGGATGACGGAAAGACACTCATCAAATAGGCTATTAGCAAGCCAAGTACGCACAAGCGCGTCACTTGCATCCCAGTCATCAAAGAGAGGTGAAGTGGTTGGAGGAGGTTCATCAACGAGATGGTGGCGTTTGCGTTGCGAGAGAAGGAGAAAGGTAAAGGAGACGCTCCAATCCGGGTAGTTGGAGCCGACAAGCTTGGAAACGGTCCCAAGGTTCCCGGAAGGAGTAGGAGGAAGAGGCAGAGCCGGATTGGCGACAGGAGTGGTGGTAGGAGTGGTGGCAGTAGAAGCATCAGAAGGAGCCATTGGAGAAAACAAGAGGAAGCCGCGCGGTTAGAAAAGAAGACGCGCAGTGAGGAAACAGGCCTCGCGAACAGGAAGGAATCGGAGCGGTAGGAGAAGAAGATCTACAGCGGTCAAGAAGATTGACACCAGCGGCCAGAGAAGCCATGACCAAGTCGTAGAAACAAGCTGAGGGAAAGAAGTCGAGCGGCTAGAAGGTAGCCCGCGCGAACAGAAGAAGAAGGAGAAGGCCGCGCCTAAAAGATCAAGGCAGACGAGCCGAACCGAATCGCACACAGAGGCCGCGCACACAAAGGGCAGCGGCAAGAGACCGTGTGAACAAGACAAGAGACCGCGCGAACAGGAAGAGAAAGGAATCAGGAGGAAAAGATCGTTTTCTCCGACACCATGTTAGAAAAGAACAAAAACAAACCGGAAGTGGTTTAACAGAAACTTTATTATCTCAAAAAAGTATATATTACAAAGGTATGACCTCTCTTATATATAATGGAGGAGAGATGAGAGAAAACAAATAAGAGATATGTGACTAAAAATTTACAGGACTAAGCGGACTAATACAAAACAATTCGCACAGGCCGCGCGGTTAGACAGAATGGCTAACCGCCCGGCTACTACCAGGATGAGAGAGAGATCACCATGGGAGACCGCTAGACCGCCCGGTCTCCAAGTATCTAGAGGCAAGCCGCTAGACCGCTCGGACTCCAGACAGCAACATCACAGCAACCAAATCTCTGAATGAAAACCGCCAGACCGCGCGGTCTTCAACCCGCCAAGACAGACCGCCAGACCGCCCGGTCACCAACTTCAACACAGAAAATCTTAGAGCGCTTCCCCTCCTTAGCCAAAAGGCCGAATTGTGGTTACCTCAGAAAGCGCTTAAAGATCAAGGAGCAAGTGAGCATAAGAGGCGTGTTTTCTGAGGTGCCCCTTGGGTCCTATTTATAGATTTCTGAAAACGGCCTGCAAATAGCCAACATCCGCTGTTCCAAACAGCTATGTGCAGGCCAACCAGGTCTGCCAACAACGCAACTCCGCTGTTTTAGCAGGCTATGGGCAGGCCAACGAGGGCAAAACGGTAAAAATACCTTACAGAACAATGGACGAGTAGCCCTCGGTGATCTCTGCTCGGCAAGGGCGGCGAGCACGGGTCCGGCCTGCCCTGCTCGCGAGCTGCGAGCTCGCTCAGCCGTCAGGACTCGGCGAGCGGCCTAATAATCGACAAAAGGCTTATGGGTCGATGAACTCCGAGCTCCGTTCGACGATCGCCGAGCTTAGTTCGTCGAACGCCGAGCTCCGTTCAATGAACGACGAGCTCGACAAGTGCGAGCCTGGCTGGCCCTACTCGCGCGCGACCATCTGGACTCGCATGGGCAAGCTAGGGGCTGCCGAGCTCTGCCCCCTTGGTTCCTGGCGACCCCGCTCGCCGGATACGGGGTTGTACACCCCAGTCTTGTGCTTCCTTCACTGCCAAATCTAGAACTATCCCGCGAAGTGTGGCTTTCTTCTGTAATATGCTAGATATCCAACTTGTTTAAATTCTCGGACACAGCTGGGACATGAATACCTGAAGCTTTATCATTTCCTCATAAGAACGCAAATTCGGCCAATTAATAGTAACGTTTTCTTTGTAATGCTTCACTCCCTAATGAGCCTGCAAAAGTTTACAAAATCATGATAAATGTCATAACTTGATGATTGTATAAAAAACATATAAGAGTATATACAAATATTATTTTGTTGTTGTCTTTTATTTTCATATAATCAAATCTCTTCAGATCCCCAGGCAACTGTAGTCGTTGATGTCGGAATGTCCTAGTCTTCTTTATGTATAAATTAGTGTGTAGGGGCTGCCATGAGGGATTGCAGAATTTGGAGAAAGACTATTTCTGGATTCCAGCAATCAATCCACGGTGCTGACTCCGTGAAACTCTGGGTGATGACTCTTAGTCCCTCTCCTGCTCCCCTAAGTAACTCTAACCCCTAGCCACCTTCCTAAAATAACTCTAACCCCTAACCACCTTCCTCCACCTCCAAATCCCCTACTGCCTCCCCCACATCTCTCCAACAGTCAGTCACCCCCTCCCATCACTGTTGTCCAGTAACCTGCCACTCCTACAGTCTTCCAAACTGCTCGCTACCGCCTTCTTCATGCTGCCTCGGTGTCGTCGCCCTTCCAGCCAGCCCATCCACCACATCCACCTTTTGTCGTCCCCACCCCAAGCTCAACAGCCACCGCAACCCCTCCTTCCCTATCCTCGATAGCCCGACATCAAGATCTGCCCAGATCCGGATTGTTCTGATGGTTTTCTTACTCATTCTAGCAAACCTCAACGTCTGCCCTTTTTCCCAGCAGCCATCTCACTGTATATCCAACCATCATTTACTTCATAGTAGTATTTGTTTTATGTTTAGTCTTGTTGTGATCTTTTCTTTAATTAATATAAATATTGCAAATATCATTCAAGACTGATATACCAGCTGTAAAGGCCATACATTTTCATCTATTAAGCGTCTTGTGACACATGTTATGGTGTTATAGCCAGGAGCAGAACTATTCATGGGCACACCTGAGAAATTGACTTGGTTCAATATTTAGCGAAAACATTGTAGGTTCTTTTTGGATCATATTAATTACAAAACTTTAAAAGTTATTTCTCTTCAGCCGCTCAATGAAAATCAAATCCAAAAGTTTTGCCAAACTACTCTCAAGAAAACATAAAACATAATCATTAATCTAAGGTTTTCCTGAATTTTTTATGGCGTTTCATTTTTTACAATGCTACTTTCGTGAGCGGATTTGTTGAGCTCCATTTTTCGGATCGAAGAATCATCACCATCATTGGACTTGTGGAGGCTATTCAAAGAATTCCTTAAAATTTTGGGCCAATCAATTTTTTTTTCTACTCAATGTTCACCTATCACCGTTTGCGTCATAATATTGAACTGAAACCGAACTGGAACCGTGACACCTCTAATTGCAACATCATTGCTTTCCTCAAAGTAACCTTTTTTAGAAGAAGCGACCTAGGTAGTCAATTATCCCGGCCGCCCTTAACATAGCAAAGAGGTCCACAAGCTAGATGATCAATTGGACTTGTGCGCGCGAATAACAACAACATTGCTTTCCCCAGAGAGGTCATCAACGTTGTAGTCCATCTTTAAGAGAGCGATCTCGGCTGTCAAATGTTCCTGACCGCTCTTTCAAAAAATATTGAAGAGCCAAAAGCTTGAGGGTTACAGACTAAGGTGACCAATTGAGTAGGTGAGATGTATAACAACATTGTTCCGCTCAGAGATGTTATGGAAGTTGTAATAATATCCCACTAGTGCACAATAGAGCTGATCAATCATCTAAACTTCAGCCAAATGAATAGGTGTGTCAGATATCGGCATGGATCCCAAAAAGAGAGGTTCACATGCTAAGATGATCAATTGGGCAGGTGCGCGGATAACAAAATTGTTTTTCTCATAAAGATCATTAAAGTTGTGGCACCTTGCAAAAAAGGCGACCTGGGCGGTGAAATGCTCATGACCACCACTTTCATGAAACAAATATTCTCATGCCTGGGGTTACAAATTAAGGTGGCCAATTGAGCAGGTATACGCGCAGCAACATTGATTTCCTCAGAGAGGTCACGAGAGCTTGTAGAACACCCTGAGACACTACAAAGAGTAACCAAGAGTATTCTTCTTCTAATAAGTATGTATATAGTTTACTCCTTTGATTTGGTGATCGAGTTTGCCAAAAATCCCATTATTTTAGATTAATTAGTGCCTAATTTATATGGATATTGACAGCCCAAAGATAATGACAGCCTAAAATATGGCTAGTGGCAGCCCGATGGATACTGGCGGCCCAAAAATTAAATTTTTAAATTGACATTTTTAGAAAAAGTGTTCAACATGAAAGTTGTAGATCTCGACGATATCTACAACTTTTATGTTGAACACGTTTTCTAAAAATGTCATATAGTAGGCCTATTTTTAAAATGCGCGGAACCCGAGCGGAACTCGCATAGTTCCGCCCGGGTTCCGCGCCTTTTGAAAATAGACCTACTATATTACATTTTTAGAAAAAGTGTTCAACATGAAAGTTGTAGATCTCGTCAAAATCTACAACTTTCATGTGAATATTTTTTTCTAAAAATATCATATAGTAGAACTATTTTCAAAAGATGCATGTTCCGCATTTTGAGCTGCTATTAGCGATTATATTATGTATGTTTTTTTATTATTTTGTTGGGCCAATATCCAAAGCTGGGCTGCCAATATAAACGCCCTAAAATTTTGGCCATCAATTTTTAATTATTATTTACAAATGTTCTATTATCACTGAATAAAATTATTTAATAATCACATTTTTTTGTTCCATCACTAACAATAAATATATGATTTAATGATCAAACTATCAAAGTTTAATTTTGTCATAATATCATAATATACATCTTTATTGACAATATGTTTTCTCACAAACATTTTATCACTAGTGTTGCGGCCAACTCAACGCTCTTGGTAGACCAGACTAAACTAAGTTGTATTAGCCCGTAAAGCGATTGAGCGCGCAAACAGTCACAGAGTAAATAAAGAAGCGTATAAGATAATTTTAACATGGAAATTCCCTCAACTGGATAAAAAAACATGTGGCCGATTCGGTGTCAGTCAAACTTCACTAGATATCAGCGACAGTTTACATGGTGTCCGTGGAATCAAAGGCAACAGGTCGCTCCTCGTTACAGTTTGGAGATGAGAGAGAATACAGATGAGTTTGCTGGGCGACGAACTGCCTCACACAAAGCTCTTTTCCTATTGCCTTCGGGCGGTGGCAAATGCTCTTGGACGCTGCCCGGATGTTGAACACTGCTGCGAGGTGCGTAGAGATGCGTTGGCGGGGACTTGCAGAATGTTGCGCAAGTATGAGACTTCTTGGAGTGACCGGCCAAAAACCTTCTCTGGAGCGTTGTGCACTTAAACGAATTCTCGGTTTAGTTGACGGGTGGAAGCGGCTTATATGAGGATTTCGGCAGAGCTCTGACATGAGAAATAAGAAAGCTAGGAGGAAAAAATGTGAGAGGGGTTTGAGGGCCTTTTGTAGGCCTCAGACAATGGTTACGCTAGTTAAGCGGCTATCCGCCCACCATAACCACCCAAATTACTGGGTGCAGACCAAATTTAACATAGTTTTAAATACTTATTATTTTTTATAATATTTCTTATGTGCACACATAATTTAATAAATAAAGTCTCTCACTAACGATTGTGGTTACGTAGATGGTTAAGCACATAACGGACGGTAGCAATTGCGATGGAATGATCAGACGATAGATAAGGGCCGCCATCAACGGTCTTCGGGCGACGAGCCCCCGACGGCGGGCGGCCGCCGGGGGAGGCGTAGGAACCCCGGCCGGCAGCGAGCGAGCAAGGAGGGCGACCCGCTTCAGTGCCGGCCTCGCCTTGCAACCGTGGCCGTGGTGCGGGCGGTCGACCTTAGCGCCAGCCGCCCCTAGCTGGTACAGCCAAAAAACTCACCAAGTTGGGCTCGGTCGGCCGCATCTCGCGGAGTCGGCCGCATCCCGCAGTGCCGACCACATTACGCGGCTGCAGGGAGCGGCGCAAGTTGGCAGCTGTAGGGGGCGGTCGCTCCTTGTGGTTGCGGCCTTACAGCCACGAGGGCGGTCGCGCTTACCCCGGCCAAGCCTCGCGCTGGCGAGGCGTGGCCTCGGCCAGCCGTGTAACCGGTCGGGAGCCCCCAGACCGGGAGGGGTTGGCCGCCGGGAAGTGGCGGCTGCCGACCGCCTCGGCCGACCGCAGGCGTTTTGCGCGTGTGGCAGGATCTCATGTGCGGCTTGCGCGGGAGATCGGATGCGCCGATCGTGTGCAAGGCAATTTTCTCATGATCTCCCACTAAATTAATAAGGATGATGGAAGTCCCACTAATTGCACTCGTTTTTCTATAAATTATATCCGATCCCATTAAATGGAAACCTCCTTTTTAAATAATCCATTCATTGTTAGCTATCCTTTTAAAGAGCATTTGTCATTCCCAGAAATTATTTTATAAAACTATTAATTGTGAATACTGTTCTAAAATCTAAATTAAGCTGCTCTCTTTCTCTTTGGCACAGCGGCGGCGTCATAATTGCATGAGTTAAACTGTCATTTATTAAGAATTATCTAACTAATATCATTTGTTTGAACAAAAAAAATTGATGAAATCCCTTGGATGAGCATTAACGAATGACAATTTAACTCCCTATGCTCACGACCGCGACAACCGTGCGAAACGGAGCCAAAATACTGGATAAAGAGAAAAGCCCAAAAACTTAACATGAAAATGAAGGATTTTCTACGTGCCATATCTTTTTTCAATTACATTGTAACTTGCTTCTATTTATTTTCTATATTTTTATTTAAGTACACAAATACTTAATAATTTTTGACGAGGTTTCGAATGGGCTCGATGGAACCGAGAATTTCTTGAGCAAAGACCGAGCCGCCGGTCGCACTCGCATAAATCCCTGTGCGCGGAGCCGTCTCCCGCAAGCCCGTCTGAACGACCGCGGAGCTTTGAGAGTGCGCCCCCGCTTAATCGCGCGCAGTAATTCGCACGATAAGATCCAGCGTGTGCATTCTCGGGCCCTGCGCACGGTCAGGGTGCCCACCTTCCCGCCACCCTCCCCCCTATTTCTTCTTCCGGGGAGGCTTGCCTTTCCGGCCGCCCTCCCCCACTTTCTCTGGTGCCCAGGACGAGCGGCCTCCCTTTCCCCTCAGCCGGCCGGCCTTTCGTCGGTAGCCGTCCGATTTCCTCAGGTCAGATATGGCCTCCGTCAGCCGGGATGTCTCCCCGCTGTCGGCCGTCGTCCGTCGCAAATTCTCCGCCGTCCGATCAGGCTCCTGTCATCGCCGCCACCGATTACGTGGGTAACCACCCACGTAACCGTCCCCAGGACCTCCTGTAGTGGGGAAAGTGTATAGACAAAAATATAATCGGGCTGCGTCTAGTAAAATTATAAAATAATATGTGCATAATGTGTCATGAAATTGGCCAACAAATAACGATCATGCTGGTTATGGACTGCGGATAGTCGTATAACCGTCATAACCACCCATGAAGCCTATAAATAGGGCCCAGATCCTCCCTTCTTCTCATTCTCTCCTTAACCGAAAAATCTTTCTCTGAAATTTCTCTCTCCTCCCTCCTTTATCTTCTTCATTTCCTTCTCCCCCTTTGAAGATCTTCAAGCATTCTTTGAAGATCTCCTTCGTCATCGAAACCTCTTTCGAAGATATTCATCTTCTCTTCTCCGTCCGGAAAATCCTCATGCCAAATTTCTCTCTCCACCTCCTACGAAATTTCTCTCTCCTCCACTTCTCTTACTCGTGCATTCTCGCGTGCTCCGCCTCCTCCCGCGCTCTCGAGCGGATCTCTTCCTTGCAGCTCCCGCGCGTTCCGCCTCCTTGCGCGCTCTCGCGCACGTCTCTTCCTTGCGCGCCCCTGCGCGCTCCGCCTCCTAGCGTTCACCGCCCCCCTGCGCGCTCTCAAGCTCATCGCTTCCTTGAGAACTCCCGCGCACGTCACTTCCCTGCGCGCTCCCGCGCGCGTCACTTCCTTACGCGCGTCTCTTCCTTACACACTCTCGCGCAATCTCGTGCATGTCGCTTCCTTGCACACGCCTCTTCCCTCTGCGCTCCGTGCGCTCTCCTCCAGTAAGCGCTCTGCACACTCTCTACTAGCAAGTGCTCTGCACGATCTCCTCGAACAAGTCCCCTGCGCGCGCTCTACCAGCAAGTTCTCCACGCGCTCTCCTCCAACAAACACCATGCACGCTCTCCTCCAGCAAGCACCCTACACACTCTCCTCCAACAAGCGCCCTGCGTGTTCTCTATCACCAAACGCTACACACGCTCTCCTCCAAGAAGCGTCATGCACGCTCTCTACCAACAAGCGCCCTGCACGCTTTCCTCCAGCAAGCGCCCTGCACGCTCTCCTCCAACAAGCGTCCTGCGCGCTCTCTACAAGCAAGCGTTCCACGCGCTCTCCTTCAAAAAGCGCCTTGTGCGCTCTCTACCAGCAAGCGCTCCGCAATAGCACCATGTGTGCTCTCCTCCAGCAAGCGCCCCACGTGATCTCTACCATCTAGCGCTCTGCGCGCCCTCCTTCGGCAAGCGCCATGTGCGCTCTCTGCCAACAAGCGTCCTGTGTGCTCTCCTTTGGCAAGCGCTAAGTGTGTTATCCACCAACGAGCGCACCGCGTGCCCTCCACCAGCAAGCGCTCATCGCGCTCTGCCATCAAAGCCGCTCCAAGCGCACCTCCGTTTTTTCCGCTCTCAAAACCGGTGCAAGTGATCAACGTCCACAACTCAGCAACAAGCCCACCAAGCGTCAGCCATTCTCGTTTCTTCTAAGTACAACAAGAGACGTTCAATAGAGAATAGGATGTGCCAAGCGCGTCGCACGAGCTTTCAATCCCCAGACATCAGAACAAGCGCAACAAGCTGCTCCCGCCTCCAAGAACTACCAGAGGACTCCAAAATATAACGAGCGTATTGCTCCCCGCAATACACGAAAAATAGTCAGCTCCGTGAACGGTGGCATGTCACCCTCTGAGCTCTTCTATCTCCCCCAATAATTGTAACTAGAGGCGCCTGTCGTCCTCGAGTTCTTGGAAAAGCCGTGTAACAACGCTCAGATCTAGTGGATATTTGGTCGGCACAGATCCGGCCATGTGGTTTTTCACCCAGTTGACGAGTTTTCCACATCAAAAAATTGTCTTGACAATTTTTCTTTCTCTGTGACTGTTTGTGCGCTCGACCGCTCCTTGGCTAAGGTGGTCTGAGTTAATCTGGTCTGACCAGGGCGTCGAGTTGGCCGCAACAGTTTGACGCCGTCTGTGGGATGCGAGTTCCCAACATTCTTAGAAAACAGTACCCGCAGCATAACGGTACTTGTGACTAGAGATCATGGCGGGAGAAGCTGCCCGCACTGCAGAAGGGATGACCCTTGGGGGGCACGTTGGTCCAGTTCCCCCTCACTTGCCTGTCAACATCCTTGAAGCAGAGCCAACCAGCGCGGATATTCAAGGCTATGGAGCCCGTCTTGCCAGAGAACCTGAATCTCTGAATTACCGCAACTGTCCTGAAGTCGCGGGCCTCGATGAAAGGATCACACGTGAAAAAATTCTCAACTTAATCGTTGAAGAGCGCGGGCGAGTCAAGCAACATGCCGCTTCGGCCAGCCGCCTCTACATCATTGCTCGCCTTTTGTACCTAAGGTCCTGACATATCCAATCCCCTATGGTTTCAAGCTCCCAAAGATCGAGGCATTTGACGAAGCAGACGACCCATCAGAGCATGTCAGACACTTCACAATCATGATTCAACTATTCAACGCTTCTGATCCTCTGTTGTGTCAAACATTTCCGACGACCCTAAAAGAAAAAGCTCGCACCTGGTTCCTTTCCTTAAAGGAAGAAGAGATCAAGAATTTCGCAGAACTAGCACAACAATTCTCTGACCAATTCATCGACAGTCGTCGGATAGTAAAAGGTCCCCCTCACTTGTCTGGGATCCGCCAAAATAAGGGGGAAACCCTCATGGATTTTTTCATCAATTCACTGCAGAGGCACGACTGATCCCGGGCATCAGCCCCGAGCTCTTAAGAGCCTTCCTCTTAGGAGGACTCATTAATTGATGGGAGTAGCGTTTGGTAAGCAGTAGCATTTGGAGTGGAGTAGCGTTTGGTAAACAGTCAATGGTTGCAGGGATTCCTAGAGTTTATTTCGAATAGGGGGACGCAGGGGAGGAGTCACACTGACTGTGATGAGATGAAAGTTCTGCAAGGATTCCTATAGTTTATTTTGAAGAGGGGGACGATGCACGCTAACTACAAGCACATCACTGTTGTCCATCTTGCGGACCGACCGCCTTAAGAAGAAGTATCGAAATGCTGTCGCTAGGATGCGAACCGGGCGTGGATTAGTCTTCAAGAGCCCGCACGATCCAACTACCTACGAGATCTCCCGGAAAATCTTTAGCTCCACTTTCTCTCGCAATCCCAAGATCGCCAACGTCGGTGGATCAGATGGGGTGCTTATTCCGTCGAGTTTTATCTCATTTGCGTGTCCGCTTCGCCGCCTAAGCCGGTGGAGAAGGGTGGTTCAACTCCGCCGCCAGTTAAAGAGGCTCGATCTGACAGAAAAGTGGAAATTCCGTTAATTAGGGCTTATTTAGAAATGTTTGAAAATCTTAGGGACTGATTTCAATCGTTTTAAACCGAAGGACCTATTTCAACTCTGACCCAAACTTTAGGGACTTATTTAGATATTTTGCCTATTAATATAATAATAGCAAAACTGTAGTGCGGTTGTGCCCCCATTAATAAGTCTCATGTATTATTAGGCACAACTGTAGTGCTTATAATAAATATTTGGAAAACATCAAACTCTGATTTTGCTGCTTATGCAGGACTGTCTAGTTATAAATTTTATAAATTCTTATATTGGTGATCACAAGTTTTTTTGGATTCCATGTTTTCTTGATGCTGTCGTTTGGTAATTGGTGTTTGCTGCGTACATAAAAAACTCTATCATGTTGTTCAAAAGTAGTGTTATAGAAAGATACTAATAGTAGCGGGTCTTAAAAATTGTTCAAGAAAGAGATTGATTTCCTGAAGCAGTAGCCGAACACTTTTGCACATGCCGCAGGAAGGAATAGGTGTCTGTACATTTAGCACATGTTCAATTTATGATGCTTGATGATTTTGTCAAGGCGGTGTGCCCGCTAGTTTCATGTTGTTGCAGAGTTTGGGTGGGAAGAATCGTATTCGCCGGGAGATGGTAGAGAACGTCGGGATATGGCTGCCGTCGGGATAGAGCGTCGTCTGGTTGGCGATAGGCGTCGCCTACTGGGGTTGGCTGTGAAGAAGGGGCCGCCGGGAGGGAGCAAGGGAGATTCACAGGAAAATGTTCCGCCGCAGGCAGCTTCGCATTCTTGATGGGGCGATACACCGTCGGGAGGTAAGGGAGAGATTTGCTGGAAAATGTTCGGCCCGGAGGGAGCAAGGGGGAGAATCACATGAAAATCCCTCTGCCGCGGAAGAGAATAGCGGTAGAGGGATAGACGACGCCATTATTTCCACCATGAGAGGGCAATCATGAGTGAAATGATAGAGGACTGGGATCATGGTTCGCATGTTTGCACCAGAATTTGGTTTCTATATGAATACTCCCATATACAGATCAAATTCTTCAACAAGGTGCACCGACATGTCATCATCAAAATACATACACCTTAAATCCGCAACATCTAGCATATATTTTGCTCAACGAGATCGAATTCTTCAACAGCTTTGGAACCAATTGCACCCCATCACCGAGTCGTCATCGACGAAGACAATTTCTCCCGTGTTGCGAGCTTCCTAAATCCATACATCATTAGGATCAATACTCTCAATGGTCGTGGCCGGATCATCATTATTGTTGGAAGAGTAAAGAGAGAATAGAAGAGTTGATTCATTCATCCACATAAAGGCTTTAAATAGAATTACAACATAACTCAAAGACACCGATAACCAGTGTGGGACTAAACATAAATATACCTAAAGACTCTAATAGCATGACATTGACCTGATAATTCCAACAATCATAATTGAATAAAAGGTCTTTGGCTTGGATGAGCTCCTCTCAACTCCTTAATGAATAACAATCCTACATTCTGACTTAGATAGTAATCATGCAATGGCTTCCTCAATGTTCACTACATTCTTCCCATACATAAATTCGTGACCATGTAAATGAAAAAAGATAAAAGCAAGTTAAGAAACAAAAGGTCTTTGGCTTCTTCATCCTCTCGATATTGAACATATTGACGTGTCGGTGGGAGTTGCTATCTTTCTCCAACTTCAATCAATAAACTTGGGCTTCAAATGTATCCTCGTCCCGACTGACCTCATCGTGTACGAACCCTGCAGCTTCTCCCACAGCCAGATTGCATTTACTTCACCTATGAATTTGAAGAGTACATTGTCAATCACACTATCTAATGGAACTTGGCACCCGTGCATTCATGCCGTTCGATCACTCATCTTCCATAACCTCAATGCTCGTTGGAGTCCTTACAGTATCAGCAGGCCATTGACACAACTCTGCTACATACACAAAATTCCATATCAAACTTGTTGACACCAAATCTGCATTCCACATTGTCATCTTGAACTTAAACCTCCAAAAGACTGCTAAGAATAATTGATAACTTCAAAATTGTGATATAGAAAGCTATAGAGATGCAACCTTATTGTGGCTTAGCTCAGTCACAATAAATTTGATTAGCAAATCATTTAAACTAAACAGGTTATCATAGATATCAACTGCATAGCGCTCCGCCACTGCGACAAACGCATAGCGCTCCGCCGCTGCGACGAACGCCATGACCCGATACAAAACTGTCAGATCGCAAAATCTGCTCCCACTGCCTTCCTTTTCGCCAAATAATAACAAGAGGATGAAAAACAGTCCCCAAAACGTTTTTCCTCTGCGACATGAACAGGAAGATCTGCTCTTCCTCTCATCGTCCAGTAGCGAAGCTCCAACTCTCAAACAAGAACTCTCGTTCCTGCACTTGTACCGTTGCAAAGCTCCAACTCTCAAACAAGAACACTCATTCCTGCACTTCTCCAATGAAGACAACATAAATCGCTAGTCTAAGGAACTGTACATGTAACAACCCCAGCTATGGGAGTTGTCCCACACGCTTACAAACATATGTAGTTTATAGAGGGAATATAGGGGTGAAGGTCTGTAAGCAAAAATCAACCGAACCATCAAATCGAATCGAACCGAATCAAATCACACGGTTTGGTTCGGTTTCAGTAGGCCACGGTTCGGTCATGGTTTTGATTTAAAAAAAATCATACGGTTCGGTTCGATTCATGATTTTGCATAGCAAACCGAACCGAGTCGAACCGTAGTGTATAACATTTAGTTTATTATTTACATTTCAATTTAGATATTAAGCTATTAATTACATTTCAAGTTTGGTCATATTATATTTTTATATTTTAGAGTTTCAACTTTCCATCGGACCATCGGGTATTAATCAAAGAACAAGCCGAACTCTCCTCTCCAGTTCTCGGATTCTTGGCTTCTCGCTCTATGGCGGTGAGTCGCGTGAGTCATGGTGACCTAGGTATTTGTGATTGCCACTCGCCGCTCCTCATACCGTCAGGCGCCGACCGCCGCACTCGTCGTACATGCCTAATCTCCTTCCACATCACCGGCTCGACGTCGGGCTCCCCAGTCCCCATTCCGCTCAAGCACCCTACAGTAGGTGAGCCCTCTTCCTCTTCTCTCTTCCTCTTCCATCTCTTTCTCTTCCCCCTAGTGTCGATTTCTCCTCTCCCCGCTTCTTTCTTTCTCTGATCTCAAGGTCTCTTAAACAACCCAACCTTCATCATCTCTGGCTGGACTCATTTATAGCTGGAATACTGATCTTGGTTGGTCACCAAAACCAAACCGAACCACCAAAACCGAACCGAACCATTCGGTTAGGTTCAGTTCGGTTTTAATGTTTGAGCGGTTCGGTTTGATTTCAAATTTTTGGAATCACATGGGTGGTTCGGTTTACAGTTTTGCTTTAAAAACAAACCATTACAACGCTAGTGCCTAGTGGTGATTGGGAGGAAGAAACAAGAGAAGGGAGCTAAATAGACATTATTCATTCAGCAGTTATGCTTTATTTATAAGCTACTAAATCATTATATCTTCATTGCATTCCTAGGCAGCCTTTAATTGGGGGCTGAAAAGGGCACAGCAAACCAGTCACAGTAACCACAAGTCACCTTGGAGACCGAAGAATTCAAAATCCAAGAAAAAAAATAAGAATAGTTTTTTATTGAATGAACAGCACCATTCTGCAGATAACAGACACAATTAATGCAAAAGCTTTTTCATAAGCCAGCTTAAACCAAGCCAATGGAAACATAGAGCATGTTGATTCAACATAACCTTCAGAAGTCCAAGTCGAACAAACAATACAACTCAAAATCGCGCAAATTTCGAGTTGAAATTTTACTGCATCATACGAGCATAGCCACGACCCCTGCTTCGTCGATTAGGGCATCACTGAAGCTGGCTGGAGATTTTCATCTGCAAACATTTCCTCGGCAAACAGGGCATACCCTGAAAAGAATATTTTAATAGATTGGTAGATTAAGATTAATGAATTCACTGGTTGAAGGAACTATTCTGCAAACTCATATGTAGACTAGTGGGTCAACAACAGAAGCCCGGGTACCCTCAACTCGCTAACCTGCAAACTCTCCCAGCACAGATGCACATCAAAAGGTGGCACCGAGCGATCACATGCTGGAGTTCAAGCCTAAATGGATTATATGTAATGAGAATATTTTACTAATCACGCAAATTTCTTGTCTTATTCCTCCATTCCTCCCTTACTCAGCCCCCAATTCATCTCTTCCTTTGCTCAACCCTCTCAAGTCTTTATGTTTGAAATTTTCCCCGAGAAACCGCTACATTTAATAACAAATTAGGAAAAAAAAGGATACATCACTGTAAACATCATGCTGCATAATATGGTTGACAATTAGAACATAAGAACTAGGACCTAAAACTAAATGGTTGTAGGTGAAGGAACCCATGATGTATAGATTAAACAGACAAGGCAGCATTAGTTTCTCGATGCGGGACTACTTTAAATAGGACCTCTCGTTTGCAGGGTCTTTGGCCTCCTAACATCAACGTGAGAGTAGGTTGTTAGGCCTAATCAATTCTTATTAATCTAAGCATCCAACATATGTGTGCAACACTACATAAATTTCCCAATATGAGATTGTTGCTCACATTCACAAATTGGGATTTAAACATGTACACATTCACAAGAATCATTAAAAGATAACTTAAACACGATAATACATATTTTTGAAATATTTAAGATTGTAGAGAACAAGTAAAGCATTGTATATACTTCTTCAATGTACAAAATCTATGAATGCATAGGGAGAGAAGAGAGAAAGAGAAGTCTCAATTTCAAGATGTGGGACTAATACATGTAGAGGAAGAGGGCCTATAATGGGCTCCAATATGGGTATTTACATCATTATTTTCTAACACTCCCCCGCAAGCTGGAGCGTACAAGTTGTAGGCACCCAGTTTGGACAAGAACTGATAAAAAAGGGTACTCAGTAGTGCCTTAGTGAGGATATCAGCAACTTAACCAGTATCAGAAATATGTTTCAATTCCAGCTTCTTCATTTGGACTGTTTCTCGGATGAAATGACAATCATCTTCAATGTGTTTTATCCTTTCATGGAAGACAGGATTCTTCTCCATGTGTATAGTAGCTTGACTGTTACAGAGTAAGGTAGCTGGAGAGGAAAGTTTTACTCCCATATCTTGTAGAAGACCTTCAAACCATGTGAGCTCAAATACAACAGAAGTCATGGAACAGTACTCAGCTTCGGCTGAAGATCGATCAACCACAGACTGTTTCTTACTGCGCCAGGTAACAAGTTGACCTCCAAAATATGTAGAGAATCCACTGGTGGATCGCCGACCATCTATGGAGCCAGCATAATCAACATCCGAATATGCAACTAATGTAACAGTAGAAGAGGAAGAAGTTTTGTATACCAGCCCTTGACCAGAGGTTGTTTTTAGGTATCTCAAAATTCGTTCGACAGCTTGCAGATGAGACATCCGAGGAGAATGCATAAACCGGCTGACAACTCCAACAACAAAAGATATGTCTGGTATGGTGACTGTTAGATAAATTAATTTTCCAACCAGACGTCGATAGTATTATGGATTTGGAAGGAGATCTTCGTCAAACGCATGAGCAAAAAGTTTGTGATTGACATCCATAGAAGTATTAATCGGCTTGCATCCAGAGTAACCAGCATCCTGAAGAAGGTCAAGACAGTACTTTCGTTGGGATAGGACAAGGCCATCAGACCGCCTTACAATCTCAAGACCTAGAAAGTATCAAAGATTTCATAGATCTTTTATTTGAAATACAGAACAAAGATGTTGTTTGACCGCTTGTATATCTTTTTTATCATCCCCTGCGATTAGGATGTCATCAACATGTATTAGAAGGAGAACCGTTCATGTTGTCTTATGTCGAGTGAACAGAGAAAAATCTGCCGAGCTCCGAGTAAAACCAACTTCCCGAACAGCCCTCACTATCAATTTATATAAGAGCTACAAGTAAACTAGCAAGTATAAGTATCCAGGAAGGTAACTTAACTTATAAGGATGCCCATACAAACTTATAAGTTAAGGAGGGTTACATAAAAGTAACTCATCGTATAGGAGTGCCCATACAAACTTATCGAACCATGCCCGAGGAGATTGTTTGAGGTCATAAATCAATTTCTTGAGATGACAAACTCGGGACTCCCCCGTGGTCTCAAACCAGGAACGTTGTTGCATATAGACGGTCTCTTGCAATTCTTTATAACCAGTTAATGTAGGGGCCAGTGGCGATGCACAGCTACAGAGAGAAAGTTTTCTCATAATCAAGGTTCTGTTGTTGAGTAAAGCTGTGAGCCACCAGACAGGCTTTAAGACGGTTAATTGTCCCATCAGCTGCATGCTTGATGACAAAGACCATTTACAATCAACAGGACTCTGTCCTGGAGGAAGAGAGACCAGATCCCACGTGTGATTAGCCCAGAGGGCTGTCATTTCTTCGTTCATGGCCGCCCGCCAACCCGGATGCTGAAAAGCCTCCTGCACAAAGTCAAGAATAGAAATAGAGGATAATATAATGACAAATTTCTGAAGCATTGGGGACAGGCGATGTAAGGATACATAATTTACCATGAGATGAGCTACTGAGGCAGGAGTTTGATCATCAGGTCGCAGAGTGCCGGAGGTGGAAGCTGACTGCAGTGGGGCAGCAAAACGAGGAGGTTGACGAGTGCAGACACGAAGTGAAGGTTTTGGAGAACAAGAGTGTTAGTGGGAGGTGATGGTGGCAATGTGGATGTAACAGTGACGACATGTCGTGGTAATGATGATGGTTGTGAAAGAGGTGGTGATGAAGCAGGGAAAAATGGTTGATCTTCCAGAAAGATGACATCCGCCGAAACAGTCACCTTGCGGGTAGTGGGAGAGTAGCAAACATACCCTTTTTGAGTACGAGAATAACCAACGAACATCTGTTTGCCTTCCCAAGGATCGAGCTTGTTAATGGAGAGACCAAGAAGATGAACATAGCAAGTACAACCAAATATGCGAGGGTTGAGGGGGAATGGTGGTGTGGATGGAAAGAGAACATTGAATGGGGTGGCGTGATTGAGAACGGAGAAAGGAAGACGGTTAATGAAAAAGCATGTCATCGAAACCGAAAAATATCAATACGCCTTGGGAACATGCATATGAATCATGAGGCAGCGAGCAACATCAAGAAGATGTCTATTCTTGCGCTCAGTCACACTACTTTGTTGAGAAGTATAAGCACACGGAGTTTGATGAATAATGCAAAATTCAGAACATAGATTATCGAACTCATGACTTGTGAATTCACGAGCATTATTCGTCCAGAGCATTTTTATTTTATCAACAAACTGTGTGCGAGTCTCCAGAATGAAAGAACAGAATATACGAGAAAGCTCGGAGCGATCACGAAGTAAGTACAACCATGTCATTCGAAAGTAATCATCAATAAACGTGATAAAATAACGATAACTAGATACACTTGTCATTTTATACGACCCCAGACATCAGAATGAACTAACATAAATGGAGCAGAGCTCCTAACACAATGTGGAGAAAAAGAGGAACGATATTGTTTCCCCAAAATATATGAATCACAAGTAAAAACAGGAAGCGGAACATCAGGGAGAGCCTTCTAGAGAACTGGAAGAGGATCATGTACAAGACGCTGATGCCAGTCAACCGAGGAGACGAAGGAGAGAATGGTAGGGTAGAGATCAAGAAGGTAAAGCCCGTTGTACAGTCGTCCTTTACCAATGATACTCTGCATCCCGCGATCCTGCATCAGAAAAGAAGAAGAGGTGAATGTGATAAAACAATCCAAATCAGCAGTGAGTCGACTAATAGAAAGTAAATTGAAAGGGTAGCCCGGGACATGGAGAGCCGAGCGACGAGAAAAAGATTGATTGAGAGGTATATCAGCCGAGCCGGAGACAGAAGTAGTGTGTCCATTGACTACGGTGATAAACTTTGGATGCGGAGATCCGAGTATCGGGGTGGCTTCAAGGAGGTGATATGGTGAGTAGCACCGGAATCCCCTATCCAGCGCGGGATGGTGGAGAGACAAGCGATACTTTCATTAGATACGAAGGCAACAGAGGCAGGCGAGTTGTGGAGCAAACCTTGAAGTTGTTGAAGCTGAAAACGGACTTCATCAAGATCAACACGAGTGACGGAGGTGTTGTGGGTCGCGGCGGCAACAACAGTTGGACGAGGAGGAAGACCATGTTTACGATAACATGTGGCCTCAAGGTGTCCATCCTTGACACAGAAGGAACACTTAGGTCGGGACCGACCACGACGACCTCTTCCTCGAGAGCCTGAACGTCCTCCACGGGTAGGGGAGGGAGAGGTAGTAATGGCGCAGAAGAGTGTTGGAGAAGAGCCGGTGAAGGAGGGCTGATAGTATCAGGAGGCGGTGAAACCTTGAGCAGCATGGAGCACACATCAAAGAACGAGCGAGTCATAGCAGACGAGAGGACGACTTAAAACGTTTTCCCCCTGAAATATGTAAGTGATACCTTGATGATAATAAAATTCTTTAACACTTCAAGTACTGTCACGGCTAGCTGGGATGGAGACGGGACACGAGCCATCATCATGATAATATCAACTGCTTCCTTTTGAGCTCGCTAGGCAGCGAGATCCGTAGTCGGGGGCTGATGCTGAATCCATGCTTCAACCAGTGTCTTAGACCGAGCAACAAATGAGGTTAAGTCGGTAGCACCGTCGGTGTCAAGAGTCTAAAGATCAGTAATGATGTCATACAGGTGTTGGAGACTGTCCTTGCCTGAGTAAAGGGAATACAACTCATCCCACATCGCCTTGGCCGTCTCGTGATACATGGTCATGTAGTAAGGTTCGCCATCAAGGGAGTTGATGAGCCATGTCTGAATACGACCATCATTACGCAACCAGTCATCAGTAGGAGTAGCGGGAACATACTGTGTTAAATGATGCAGAAATCCCTTTGACTGAAGAACCCGACGGACAGAATGCTCTCACCTAACAAAGTTCTTCTTTCCAGTGAGAGAAATAGTGGTGATGCGTAACTTGTCACGTAGTTCGGGAGCAGGGACAACCGCCCGAGCAGGAGAGGAAGTAGTAGTAGACGAATCCATGACCTGGCGGTTAAGAGAGGCGGCAAGATGAGCTCACTGCGGTTTAGAAGCTGCGGACAGAGCGATGCAACCAGAGCAAGTAGAGCTCGCAACGGTTAGAGTAAGCGGTCTGAAGAGAGACAAGCGGCGGCTAGAAAATCTGGACTGTGCGGTTAAGAGAAGCGGCTAGAGCTTGAGACCGCGACGAGAACTCCAAAGAGCAGAGGAGCAATAAGGTCTAGCTGCGGACAAAGATGAAGAGCACGATGTCCATGGCAGGCAGTAGATGGACCGGCTGCAACGGCTAGAAGAAAAAGGTAGCAGACCACAAGACCGGGTAGACCGCAAAAAACGTGAAGGCAAACAAACCGTACGGATAAGCAAAAACAGACCGCAACTATAAAAGGCGTTGAGGAGACCGCACAGAGAGAGAGCAACGGCTAGAGAGAGCAACCGAGACGGACAGGCAAAACAGACCAATCAGGGGAAGCAGATCGCGGCGGGTAAAGAGCAGTCCACGGCGGGGAAAGAGCAGTCCGCGAGTCTTGATCGTGCGGGTAGGAGGGGCGCCGAACCAAGCAGCCCACTCAAAGTCACAGAGCGCAACACTATAGGATGGTGGGACCCAACAGCCAACAACTATAAAACTTGGGAGAGAGCCAAGAAAAACGAAGGGTGTAGCCTGATGAGAACTTGCGGACTCAAGCAAGTAGTCCGCGCGAAAGCGAGTAGAGGAAGACCACGAGAGAGGCGATCAACCAATTTTGCTAACCGCGGAACACGGGAGACCGCTAGGCATTGGGCGGTTAGAGAAGAACAGGTCGGATCTTTCGCTCTGATACCATATAGAGAAAAAGTAAAACCTTCCATATCCTTCTTCAATGTACAAAATCAAGTATGAATGCATATATATAGGGAGAGAAGAGAGAGAGAAGTCTCAATTTCAAGATGTGGGACTAATACATGTAGAGGAAGAGGTCCTATAATGGGCTTCAATATGGGCATTTACATCATTATTTTCTAACAAAGATTAAAATATATATACCTATTTGTATTAAACTTCCACATTTGATGACAGTTATTTCCTTTTAATCTGCATTACAATATACCAAAAATGGATTAAAGTAATTACGTACTTTCTAATGTTCTCTTACACATTTCTTGGGTGTGCATTGTATTTATTTGATTTGAGGGAAATAACGCCAACATCAGAAAACTTCATGGGATAATTCTAATTTTAATCTCTATTAATTTTTGTGGTGGTTCAAAACAAAATTGTGTTAATCTTTACTGTAATAAAATTATATTCACGCTAGTACAAAATAAAGCCAGATCTGCATATGAATGACATACTTGTATTTGATGATCAAGCATCTAAGTCTCGCCTCTTAAAATCGTCACTAAATCTGGAAGTGAATATTGTAAAAAATGCTCTCTCAGTCTTGTCTTATAGAAGCAAGAGGCTTGATCAGTAAAGAGCAGAGAAAAGTAGAAAACAGTAGGAGTGGGAATGGTATAGTGGCACTTGACTAAAGAGAACTCGAGCATTCCGTGAATCAAGCAATGAAATCACCAGGTAAGGAGTAATGATGATAATAATGATAATGTGTTAATGTTCAAAACAACATAGGAGGTTAATTGATTTATTTTTTGTTAAATGGCTGTGTCAACCGACATAGCAGGAGGTAGGAGTGGGAATGGTATAGTGGCTTCAAATTGAGCAATGGGTAGAGTAATGCATTGGGAATAGATTACTGTCTATTAAGCTCTGCAACCTCAATGAATTATGAGAGAAATTGGGATTAATTTGTCTTATTCATTTCATTACGTCTGAAGGGCCATTCATGCATTTACCTTCATTAAATAATTGGGAATAATTTGCGTTTTCATTCATCCTTCAAAAGTACTTCAATAGGTGTACAAGACATCAACCAGATATTAATGGCTTGCTCTGGACTATCACATTAATAAGTCACATTAATCGATTCAATTCACAACTAAAGATTCATTAATGACACGTTAATTAAACTCAAAAAATATTTAATTGATAACTATGCTCCAAGACCCATAACATGAATATTTTTTCGGATATTGAACAATGCATGTGTTACGGTCTTGCCTTGTTCGTGCATGTTGCGAACTATTTATCTGTTCAACTTTATATTTTTGTATGCGTAATTGATCCTCCGTGTCTAAGCCCAAGAAGGGGTCACTTTTATGAACTATTTATATGTCTGTGTGTGGCCAAGACAAGGGAAGCAAAAAATATTTTCATTTTATGTTTTCTAAACCCTCTCTCTAGTTCTCTCTCTCTCTCTACCATGCTTTTATTCCGCCGGGTTTGCCCCAGACGACTACGCCTCCCGCATCGCAAAACCCGCGATTCCCACTTTGCCGCCTCCTCCGATCCGCGATTCCTGTAGTCCGCTTCCGCCAATCCGCACACCGCAAGCAGCCGCCGTCATAGCTCGCCGGAGTCCCTCCTCCTCCTCCCATGAGAACTTCCCTCCTCTTCGCCGGTGCACGCGCTCTCAATCACGGGATTCCCGCAGTCCTCCTCCGCCGATTCGCACACCGCAAGCCGCCGCCGCCATAGCTCGTCGGAGTCCCTCCTCCTCCCTTGAGAGCTTCTCTCCTCTTCTCCGGTGCGCGCGCTCTCAATCACTTCCCTCCTCTTCCTCCGATCCACGATTCCCGTAGTCCGCCTCTGCCGATTCGCACACCGCAAGCCGCCAAGCTCGCCGGAGTCCCTCCTCCTCCCTTGAGAACTTCCCTCGTCTTCCTCGGTGCACGCGCTCTCAATCACATGCCCGTAACAACTTGGCATCAGAGGGAACGCTTCTCCCCACCGCCGACCCTTCCGATCTGCCGCCTTCTACCTCTAACCGCTTCGCACATCCCGGTTCCGCCCGACAAGCTCCGGCCAGCCGACTTTGCCGCGTCCGGCTTAGCCCTGGCCGCTCTCCGCTAGCCCTAGTCTGCTCCCCGGCGCTCTCCGACAGCCCTATCCCGACAGCCCTACTCCACAGCGCCTCCTGCTCGGCTCCATCAACAAGGGTTTCTTGCTCGCCGCCTCTACCGGACTACTTCCGCCACCGACACTTTTCTCCTCCATTCCCTCCAGCGCCGCTAACCCACGATCTCCGTCCCATCCAATGGCCGACCAACCCTCCCTCTCGCAAGTTTTCAAGTCCCTCGCCAAGCTCTTCACAAATAACAACAACGCTCTCATTGCGTCGTCACCACCCAACTAGCGGCGAATCGATCGACACAATCAGCCACGGGCTCCTCCAGTGAAGTGTCGATTCCGCCAACCCTGCTAGAATTTTGTCACCTGCGCCACAAGGGCAACGGAGTGCCACGATACTTGCGGCGGGATTTTTCAATATTCGACGACCACGAAGACCACTTAGCTTGGCTCTTTCGTTGTGAGCAGATCTTCGCCCACAGCGCACCCCTCAGGAAGAGTGGCTCAGCATTGCTGTCTTCCACCTAATGGGTCCCGCACAACTTTGGTTTTCCCAACTGCAACGGGAGAAACTCATAGTGATATGCGGCCTAGGTATGTATATTCATACTTGGAATGATCACAACTATGATTAACAAATATATATATATATATATATATATTATAGTTATACATAGCCTAAGTGTGTGTACACCTACTTGGAATGATCCCAACTATGGACTAAAAATTTGATGATAAAAAAAATGAACATCATAGTTTGGAGAGTTATCAGGTATATTAACTATAGAAATATCATTCACTATCGTAATTTATTTCTAACCAAGCCAAAGTAATTTCAACCGCAAGTCCTTATATTTTCTTGTCGAATTAAACTACTAACTCTAGTGGAGGTTAAGTTAAGGACATGACTTATTCTTATTCTTTCTTAGTTATTGAGGAAGTTCGATTAAAAAATTTTATGAAGTAATGATTTTAAAGGATAACATACACCAAACTAGAAAGTTTAATTGAGCTTTATCTTTCATCAAGCTAATGAATATTAGATTATTTTGAACCGTTAATGTTTGACAAGTTCTCAATTGGTTAAATCAAAACTCTTGAGTAGTCGTTCTTTAATTATTTTTGAGAAGAAGGATCATAAAAGTTGTATATCTTGACTGCATCTTCTCACTCAATTTCGATGATTGGAAATGTCTTTGCTAGAGACTAGCAAAGATTTAAGTGTGGATGTGTGATAACTTCAAACCACTATTCATTTGGAATGATCATTCCCAAGAGAGTAGTGGTTGTGATAATTTCCTAAAAAGAAGTTATCTAGCCTAATTTCTGAACTTAATATTCGTTACAAATACTTAAAACAAGTGTAAATGAAATAAAAATGAAATTAAATTCATATTTATTTGATTTGTCGTTAATCCGGTCTTTTTTCAATGTGTTATTGCGAGAAATGCCAAAGAAATATGCTTGGAGAAAAAAACTGCCCAAATATTATGACCAAAAAATATGTTGCAATGCGCAGAAAAATAGGTTGCAACGCAGTCTCGACAAATTTCAATTTTTTAATTTCAAAATTGGTGTCAGTTTCAAATATGGAAGGGTGCTTTTTCCAAAGGGTTGCATACGTTTTTAAAAAGGGAAAATCTCTACAAATCCATCATTCTTAGAGGAGAGAAGGGGGAATTAGGAAAGTTCTTCATCTAGGGTTTTTAAAAATCCTCCATTGAAGGGGAGCGGCTAGAGCAAAGAAGACGACGGATCTCCGGGTTGATCGAGCGAGTGACTTCATAAGGAGAATCCTGCAGAATTTAATTGTCAATTCCATCATGTATTGTAAGATCTATCCAAACGTTTTGTGATTTTCCTCCATCGCTATGATTTAATTCCTTTTAATCTTGTATTGTGAAAGTACTATGATTTGTGTGATGATGATATTATAATATTTTCTTTATGATCGTTTGGTGAATGTCTTTATCGAAATTGTGAACTATATTTTGAAATTTTTTGCCAAAGTTTCGTTGTTTCTACTGCGCTCCATAAACTGAGAGAGCAATTGCGCAAGTGTCATAATTTCGGTATAACATTTGAAGGGAGAAAGAGATTAACTCTTGATGTTAGCAACTTTGGTTTTCGATCATTATGCGGTACTTGTTTCACCTAAGGGAAAATAGAGACTAGGGATTTCCGATATCAAGAGTTACAGATCTTCTACCCTAAAATTGTTGCAAGACGTTTCACCTCACATATTCATGAAGGCACCTTTTTAACTTCATCTCACTAGACATAGAAAATCACGGTACAATATTATCTCTCATAACTGATAACAAAATATTTTATCTAGGATCTGTAGTTTATTTTAATTAGTAGTTTCATTTACTATTTTTAATATTTTAAAATCATCATTTCGATTTACTTGAATTTAGAGAAAAGGTACAATTGGTATTTGCAAGTACTGGATTCTCCACCTCTCTGTGGGAACGATCTTTACTCACTTATTATTACTTAACCTGACACGTGCACTTGCATTTAATACGTATATCTATTTCAGGCGTATCAAGTTTTTGGGGCCGTTGTCGTGGAGGTGCAAATAATTTACTGTTTCTTTTTTGCAATATTGGTAATTCTTAATTATTTAGAGAGCTCAAGTTTTGTTTTTAATTTTGTTGTAATTTCTTTTGTTGTGTTTGTTTGTTTTAGTTATTTGTTGTTGTGTAGTGCATGTCTCTTTATCGATCACCTGAACTATTGCTTTTAAACCTAGAAATCGAACGGACGTGTAGACAAAACAGAAGAGCGGTTCGTTTAGAACATAATAACTCTTCAACCATGAATGTGAATCATCAAAATATTAACAATGAACATCCTCAGGAGGGGGTTTAGGACAAGAGGGTCTGGTAGATCAGAACGGTCAACCCGCTGAAATTAGGAGAACCTGCCGAGAATATAATATGTCTTTTAGGGGAGAACTTCACTATAGCATCATTAAACCCGTCATCGAAGCGAACAACTTCAAAATTGATTACATGGCCATGAACCTAGTTCAACAAAACAATTTAGTGCACTTAGTCATGAGGACCCAAATTCCCACTTACGTACCTTTATGGACGTGTGTGACACATTCAAAATTAATGGTGCATCTGATGAAACGATATGTCTCTGCTTATTGCAATTCTCACTGGAAGGAAGAGCAAAAGAGTGGCTTGATTCCCAACATGGCCTCACCACTTGGTTGCAAATGGTAGATAAATATTTAGCCAAGTATTTCTCACCAGCCAAAACCGCTAAGTTAATGAGAGATATAACAAACTTTACTCAAGAGAATGAGGAAACACTTTACGATGCATGGGAAAGATTCAAGAAATTATTGCATAAGTGCCATAATCACGGCTTAGACATACACCAACAGGTGTGAACCTTTTATAATGGCCTCCAGATATCTACCATGATTCAAGTAGATGGAGCCGCGGGAGATTCTCTCATGGGTAAATACCTTGAAGATGCATATGCTATCTAAGAGGACCTATCCTCTAATAACTACCAATCATTAGAGTGACAAGGTCCTTCTTCCTCCACGGGTGGTCTGCGCCAAATTGACCAATTGACCTCGTTTGCTGCACAGATGACTACCCAATTCAACTCCATGAACAAGAGGTTAGATGCGTTAACACTAAATCAAAATCAAATGAACCCACAAGTGCATAGCATAATGACTCCTCCTACAACCATGAATCCTTCATTCACTATTGAACAACTTGTAAGACACCCTACCATGAATTATAATGAGGAGGTTACCTGCATAGGGGGACAACCAGGTACAATAATAATAAAAATAACAATGTGCTCTCAAATCATTACAATCCGGAACTGCGTAATCATCCTAACTTCTTTTAGAAGAATAATATCGGAATGACATACCCACCCGGATTTAATTCAAATCCACATTCCCACATAATGATAACTACAATCAATATGGGGCCTCTAGAAAATTATCCGATGAGATATTGATTGACTCAATACAAAAAAGTGATGATCGCATTACCAGCCTAGAGGGTTCATTACGAGTAACTGAAACACAACTAGGACAAATTGTCAATGCCTTGAACACTACCAACGGATTCCACTCCAAATCCGAAGGGAGATAACCAACATTGTAAAACGGTCACACTACAGAGTGGTAAGGAGTTAGTGAATGAGCCTACAAATGAACAAACTAGAAAGAATAGTGAAGAGAAAGAGTTGGAGAAAGTTAATCCTTGTGCCCTCAACGAGGAGTTAAAATAAAATGATAACTGTAATGAAGGAGTCGAAGTGTTAGGAGAGAAGAAAAAAGAATAATTCGTTGAAAATATAAAGAAGAAAGACAATGTGATAGTCTATCCACCACCACCGTTCCCTCAACGATTAAAGAAGAGTAAACTCGATAAACAATTCCAGAAATTTGTAGAAATATTTAAGAAGTTACAAATCAACATCCGTTTCGCTGAAGCCTTAGAACAAATGCCGACCTATGTAAAATTCATGAAAGATATTCTATCTAAAAAGAGGAAATTTAGAACAAATGAGACAGTGACACTCACTCAGGAGTGTAGCGTTATTCTTCAGAAAAGGCTACCACCTAAATTGAAAAATTCGGGGAGCTTTACCATATCGTGCTCTATAGGGTATAAATTCGAGGGTAAAGCATTATGTGACCTAGGAGAAAGTATCAATCTAATACCGCTATCGATATATAGAAAATTGGGTTTGGGAGAGATTTCCAAAACTTTCATAGCCTTGCAATTGGTCGATACGACCCTTGCATTTCCAAAAGGGATCGTTGAAGATGTCTTAGTTTATTTTTCCAGTGGACTTTGTTGTCCTAGATATGGAGGAGGATAAAGAGGTTCTCATTATTGTAGGGAGACCATTTCTAGCTACTGGTAGGACGTTAATAGATGTTCAGAAGGGATAGTTGACTATGAGATTAAACGATGAGCAAGTTACATTTAATGTACTCAAGGCGCTGAAATTTCCCCACCGAGAGGAGACAACATAGAGGTCATCAATCATATATCTATGTGATTATGAGCCCAATGCATTATCTGAAGAACAAGATGTTTTATTGACTCGTTTATTAACTAAGGATGATTTATCTAAAGAGGAAGAGGAAGTTCAGGAATGCTTACAAGCATTCGAGAAATAAACTGCGTGGTTTCGTAAGCCGGAACCATTAGAGATGTCCGAGAAATCTTTGTTGGTAAAACCTTTCATCGTTGATCCACCGTCGTTAGGATTAAAACCTCTACTCGACCATCTCACTTATGCGTATTTAGGAGATAACGACATTGTCAGTTATCATCGATTCCAACGTACTGCCTGATCAACATCAAAGGTTAATAGAACTACTTAAGCAATTTTAAAATGGCCATAGGATGGATCATAACCGACATCCGAGGGATAAGCCCATCTCTGTGCATGCACAAGATTCTTTTGGAGGACTCTTTCAAGGGATCGATTGAGCCTCAACGTCGTCTAAGCCCACCTATGAAAGAGATAGTTAAAAAGGAAATTATTAAGTGGCTAGACGCAGGAATCATATACCTCATCTCGGATAATCCTTGGGTTTCACCTATGCAGTGTGTACCAAAAAAAGGGGGGATGACAGTAGTGAGGAATGAGAAAAATGAGTTGATTTCCACAATAACGATCACTGGGTGGCGAATTTGTATGGACTATAGGAAGTTAAATAAAGCCACACAAAAGTATCATTTCCCTCTACCCATCCTTGACCAAGTCTTAGATAAATTGACGGGGAATGACTTCGTTTGTTTTCTGGATGGGTACTCTGATTACAACCAAATTATTATCGACCTCGTAGATCAAGAGAAGACCACGTTCACATGTCCATACAGAACCTTCACATTTAGGAGAATGCCCTTTTGGTTGCGTAACGCACCTGCTACCTTTCAGCGTTGCATGATTGCTATTTTTTCAGGCATCATGGAATAAGGCATTGAGATTTTTATAGATGATTTCTCTATCTTCGGCAAATCATTTGAAGCTTGCTTAGTGTGTTTAGAAAAGGGGCATGCACGTTGTGTGAAGACCAATCTTGTGTTGAATTGGGAGAAATGACACTTTATGGTGCGTGAAGGGATAGTGATGGGCCACCACGTTTCTAGGAATGTGTTAGGAGTGGACAAAGCAAAATTAGATGTAATCGAAAAGCAACCACCACCAAAAAATGTGAAGATGTTGCGAAGCTTCTTAGACCATGTAGGTTTCTATCGTAGATTTATTAAAGACTTTGTGAAAATAGTCAAACCATTGAGTGGACTACTGGAGAAAGACGTAAAGTTTTATTTTAGTGACGAGTGTCTAAAAGCTTTTGATGAACTAAAGAACTGCCTGACCACTGCACCTATTGTAGTGACTCCGGAGTGGGAAGAACCATTTGTCTTGATGTGTGATACAAGTGATTATGCTGTGGCAGTTGTCTTGGGTCAAGTGCGGGAAAAGGTATTTCACATGATAGCTTACGCTATCAAAACCCAAATTGATGCCCAAGTCAACTACACTACCACTGAAAAAGAATTATTAGAGGTAGTATTCGCGTTCAAGAAGTTTAGGTCATATCTCCTGTGTACAAAGGTTATAGTGTATACCGATCACGCTGCGATTTGTTATCTGATGGAGAAGAAATATGCAAAACCACGCTTGATTCGTTGGGTACTGCTCTTACAAGAGTTTGATGTAGAAATTAAAGATAAAAAAGGAACGGAGAACCCTGTAGCGGAACATTTGTCTAGAATTGAGTGGGCGCATTCGTCACTGCATTCTGAGGTTGATGAGAGGTTTCCCGACGAGTGGTTATTAGCTATATCTGAAAGTACAGTGCTTCTGCTTTCCGATGTTTGATCTTCTAGCCGTCTCAGGTTTGATGTTTTGATTCATTTCTTTTACTGTCAGATGTTTTCTTTATGTAATACTTATGAACAGTAATACATGGACAACTGCTAGGCTATTAAAAATTATGTACTAAAATTTGATATTAATACACGTGCACCCTCTGTTGAATCATAATTGCACGAAAACTATAATAGTGACCTGTAAAACACGTTTTTTTACAAAACACATGTGCATTTACAATTCACACTATTCAAATTCTCAAAAAACTTCCACAAATAACAAAACAACCTGTTTTCTCCAAAAAAAATTAACTATTTTAAAACTATTTTCAGTATTCTCTGCATCCGCCTTAGCAGACATGACTTTCCTTCCGCTCATGCCTGTGACATCACGGCCCGCCCGAAGCGCACTCTGACTTATGTTGAGACGGGTCGTGATAGTTGGTATCAGAGCTAGGTTAGCTCCTAAAGATGAAGTATTTTGAAATTATCAAATATTTTGACTGTATTATATAAATATATTTGCATGCATCATTTCTTCACTCAGCTTGTCATTATCTATTATTCGCGGCAGAAACACACACACACTCACTCATAAGCATGAGTAGTATGCACACGAATGTTAAGGGGTTATGGGCAAACTTAACATTTTTGTGCATATGAATTTCCACTAGAATATACACCGCTTGCGAATATTAAATTATATGGGCGGTTTAATATTTTCAAGTGCGCCGGCATTAGAGTCATAATATGCATGACATGTTAAGTGATATGGGCGCTTAACATGACATGTGTATCCATTCATTTGCATTCATATCATAAATCACTGCACAAGTGTTAAGCCAAGAACAACAACAATGATTGTACACACATGGATTTACTATATGCTTGACATCGCACATATTCTCATTGTTGCACTTGCATGACTATTAACTAGAGTTGTCCAATGAAAATGTTGTAATTATTACATAATTTATGTATCTGACAGTAGAAAATGTGTTAGGATCTCTAATTTTAACTCCCCGATATTTGTAATTATTTCTTTCTGTTTCGAGCGTTTGTCAATCTTATCTGATCATCCTGTATCTCCTTCTAGATAGCTTCTAAGTGTCAGTAACAAATGAGAGTCTTCTTGCTAATTGCTATGCTGAATTACTTCAGCGTTGTCTTGTGATTCTCCAACTCCAGTTTGACTCGCTCCTATCGATACTCAATCGTCATTCAGCTTCTTTTCCTCGTCAATGTTCTATCTTCGCATCGTGCATAGATTTTCTCACTCTCAAATCCTTGATTCTTACCTTTCAATTTTGAGCTAATTGAAGATATTCTTGTGCTCCTTGAAGCCAATCTTTTGTATCTGTCCGAACCCGCTAAGTCTGAAAAGTTCTCCTGTGAACTTGAATCTAACCTGTGTTGCAAGTATCTATAACTTTTCTTTTGATCATAGTGAGTTTTTGCGCTTGTTCTCCTCTCTGTTTCTTTGTATTTATAGTTAACTTCTATGCCTTGACATGCAAACCTTGTTAGAATGAAAGTCATCTGAAACTTCGCCCTAAGAGTCCCCATTCAGAGAGCTTCTCAGGGAAGTTTCGGGATGAAACTTCCTAAATATGGGAGAATATAACAACCCGATTTCTAATTTATGTTATAATAGTATATAATAATAACAAAAAAAAACCTAATCTCCTCTTAAAACCCGTGAGACGTGCCCCCGATACCTCATCTCCCGATCTCGCTGTTATTTTTCCCCAGCCGTTCCCGACGCAAGCCGCAAACTCGTCTCACTGCTCCCTTGTCGTAAGCCGCGGACGCCGATTGCTCCGCCTTCTCCCGCTCGAGGCGTCGACGCCTCCTCAAGCCTCCTCCTGCTCCCGTTTTTGTTGGAATTTGCATCTTCTCCTCTTGTCATGGCTGATGTCAGCGCCTCCTGTTTCCTTCTCCTTCTTCGTTTCTGGAGGCCGCCGACTTCTCCCTTCCCTCTCCTCTTTTACAGCCGGCAACATCAAGCCTCCCCCTCTTCAGTCCAGCAACCCCACCTTTTCCCCTCAAGAGGGCCGACATCAACTTTGGCTTCCTCCTTGCGCCTCGCTTGAACCTAGGGTTTTCTCAAAGCCTCCTCCACTCAGATTTTGGGCATGGATTTGTTCTCCTTTGGTAAGATTCTCCCTACTTTCCCCCTCTTTTCAATTTCCCTAATTATCTTGGATATTATTTGTCTCCAAATTGTGTTAACCTGGTGTTTCAGAATTTCGCCTCCTGGTGATCGCCTAACTGTGATAGGTTCGTGATTTCCAGCGCCACTCTCCGACTCAGTTGGTGGGAATCATGGGAAGTCCTCTCCGATTTAGGGTTTTCACAACCTATTCGCCGCCAAGTCTCTGTCTCCGCGCGGAATCTCTTCTCCCCTCACTTTTGAGAGATGTAATTTCTAATATCTCGTGCTTTAGATTTTTGTAAATCATACCATATGCTATTATAGAATTTCCGTCATGTCAATATCAATTATGTTTGTACTTGATCAGGTTTGAAATAGGATTTTGAGTTTTCGCTTGTGCTGCTCAGCCGTCTCCGTCAGATTCAGTTTAAGGCAAGTAGAGATCATTTCTCTCTTGCAAACATTGAGCTTAATGGTTTTGTCTGATCTTATATTTATATGAATCAACCCTTGGTTTGCTGGTTTCGTCAGATAAATTTAGACATCGAATCCTCCATTAGACTTGTTACTAGTTTGAGGTCCACGCGATAGGATTAGCACGAGTTGTGAATGTAAATGATGATATTTAAGTAGTTGGGAGACGAGTTGGTGTATGATAGTTAATTGAATATTCAATTTGAGGATTTACATCTCGTTTAATGAATAATTTGAGGACAGTAAGCTTGAGCACGAGCATTAATAGATTTGAATGATCATTGTTAAGACTTCTGGTTAAGGATTTAAAGATGGTTGAGTTATGTCACGCTCGTACCTGTTATGCCGCCGCATCCGCTACAATTTCAAGGGCAAACGTACACTCGGCGACCGAAAGCACGGAGGCCAAACAACGGGGCTGAACCATCCGGTTCAGCCCCCAACCTATGAAGACGCCAAGGGGGGACTGAACCGACCCGGTTCAGTCCCCAAGTGGGGGGGCCGGCCGGCCCCCTTGAGCCCCAGGTATTAATAAACCCGGGGCTCCCTTTCGTTGGCATGCATGATCATTCTCAAGGTATTTTCTCTCCCTCCCTCCCTAACCCTAATTCCTCTCCTTGCTCTCTCTCTAAATCTTCCCCTAGATCTCTCTTGCTCTCGCAAGTTCTTATCATTTGGTATCAGAGCAACATCCTGCGACAATGGTGACTCGCTCAGAAGCCGAAACCGCGCGGCTTGCATCCCTCGAGGAGAACTATGTAGGGTTGTCGGACACGATGACGGCGCTCGAAAAACAAGTGAAATCCTCCCAGAAAACCCTAGAGGATCGCTTGGATGCGCGCATGGAGGAGATCAAAACCCTCCTTGCACAAAATCTGAAGGGAAAAAATCCTGCGGTGGAAGGATCGGAAACGGAGGCATCCTACCATCCTATGGCGCAGTACGGCACTGGAATCGGAAGCGGAGTGCAGCAGGGGATCGGATCGGGGCCGATGGGGGGCGGTTTCGTCGCTGCGGGATCGGCGGAAGCCGATCCTACGCGGATCGACGCGTACGCCTACCGCGCGGCAGGATCGGCACCGGAGGGATACGGGGGCTCTGGGGGGCACATCGGGGGGTCGACGGAGGCCGGCTACCGCCGCCCAGGTGGCTGGAGACCGCCGGAGGGCCTGGCGGCTCCGTGCGGACCGTTCGGCGCCTAGCCCGCCTGGAACGGACCCGGGACTCAAGCTGGCCCCTCTTGGCGGGGTCCGGGGCAAGGAGTGGCCCCTTTTCGACCAACTGGAGCGAATGCGGTCCCAATCGGAGGAGTGGCGGGCATCCTACCGACACCTCCGCTCTACGGAGGACCGGCGGACTACGGAAATGGCAACCCATGGGGTGGAGGGCAACAAGGAGGCTACGACATGGACCGGGGGCGGGCCGGGCCCGCAGCGGCCCCGGCGCAACCTTACCAACCAGCACATGCAGAACCCCGGCCATACATGCAACCCAAATTGACACGGATGAACTTCCCTAAGTTCAAGGGCGGCGACGCCTTAGAGTGGATCCAGAAGGCTGAGCTTTTCTTCAAGTACCAAGAGATTCCGAAGGGGCAGTGGGTCCAGTTGGCGTCTTTCCATCTGGAGGAGGACGCCTTTCAGTGGACCAAGTGGTTTCTGAGGGGACGCAATTACGCACCGTGGGAGGAGTTTGTGGAGTCCTTCTCGGCTCGTTTCGGGCCCTTAGAGTATGAAGATGTGGAGGCTATGTTACAGAAGCTGCGGCAGAAGGGATTAGTCACAGAGTACCGGACAGAATTCGAACGGTTGGCCAATCGGGTCAATTGGGAAGAAAGGACAATGCTGAGTTGTTTTGTATCTGGACTGAAGGACCATTTGAGAGACGAGGTCCACGCGTACATGCCACGCAGTCTGAGTCATGCCATCAGCCTAGCCAGGATACAGGAGGAGCGGTACAACCGGCAGAAGACCCGAACAACAGGACGGGTACCCACAGTGACAGAGGTAATCAGGAAGGAACCACCGGCCGGGGGCCGTCCCACTGTGACGAAGTTGACGTGGCAGGAGCTGCAGGCCAGAAAGGACAAGGGGTTGTGCTTCAAGTGTGATGAGAAATTCGTTCCGGGGCATCGGTGTCAGAAGGTTCAAGTCTTCATGCTGCGGAACGAGGATGGCGAAGAAGACACTACGGGTGACTCAGTTGAGGATGATTTGGATCTTACGGAGTTTGGAATATCTCTTCAGGCGATGGCAGGGTGCACAGCCCCCTCACTTTACGGATCGCAGGGGAGATTGGCCAGGAGCGGGTTACTATACTAGTCGATAGTGGGAGCACCCACAATTTCATTGACCCCGGGGTGGCTCTCAAGACAGGGATTCCTATTGATCGGGAGGCCGCATTCCAGGTCATGGTTGCGGATGGGAGCAAGTTGCGATGCGAAGGGGTCCTGAAGGGGGCCGAGCTGCGGATGCCGGGGTACATTTGCCACACCGACGTCTACCTTCTCCCCATTCGAGGCTCGGATATGGTCTTGGGCGTGCAGTGGCTCCGGCAGTTACGGCGGGTGACCACAGATTGGGACAGGATGACGTTGGAGTTTACTCAGCAGGGCAAGGACCACTGTTTGCAAGGCATCAGGACATCTCCACTCAAGGAGATCTCATTCAGGGGTTTGCAGAGACTGGAGGAGCAAGGCAGGACAATAGCCATGATTCTGGGGGTGGCACCCGTGGGATCAGAGGCTAGCGCGGAGCCCGAGCAGATACAAGCACTTTTGGGACAGTACGATGATGTTTTCCAGGAGCCACGCTCCCTTCCACCGTCCCGCTTCAGGGACCATCAGATCCAGTTGAAGGTTGGGACGGATCCCACCAACATCCGGCCTTACCGCTACCCCCATATTCAGAAGATCGAGATAGAGCGTAGCGTACGCGAGATGCTGACGTCCGGTATTATACGTCCCAGTACTTGTGCTTTCTCTTCCCCGATCATACTAGTGAAGAAGAAGGACGGTTCGTGGAGATTTTGCGTGGATTATCGGGGGCTTAACAGTTCCACCATCAAGGACAAATTTCTCATTCCCATGATTGAGGAGTTGCTGGATGAGTTGCACGGGGCGCACCTGTTCACTAAATTGGATCTCCGGTCCGGTTACCATCAGATTCACATGAAGGAGGACGACATCCACAAGACGGCCTTCCGTACCCACGATGGTCACTATGAGTTCTTGGTGATGTCATTTGGGTTGGCCAACGCACCTTCGACCTTCCAGGCAGTCATGAATGAAATATTCCGCCCTCTTCTTTGAAGGTATGTGCTAGTTTTCTTTGACGATATACTTATCTACAGCAGGAATTGGGAGGATCACTTGCAGCACGTCCGCACCATCTTCACCATACTGCGAGATCACAAGCTGTACGCCAAGCGGTCCAAGTGCTCATTTGGACAGCCGGAGGTTGAGTACTTGGGACACCTGGTGTCCGCACACGGGGTACAAGCTGACCCAAAGAAGATCGCGAGCATGGTCGATTGGCCACCTCCTACGACGGTCCGGGCTTTGAGGGGTTTCCTCGGGCTGACTGGGTACTATCGGCGGTTCGTGAAGGATTATGGCAAGATAGCCCGCCCCCTCACTCAGTTGTTGCAGAAAGACGGTTTTCACTGGAGTTCAGAGGCAGAGGTCGCCTTTCAGTCTCTGAAGGCGGCTATGACTACTACCCCGGTTCTGGCGCTTCCGGATTTCTCCAAGACATTCGTAGTGGAGGCCGATGCATCGGGGGTCGGTATTGGAGCTGTGTTGATACAGGAGGGCCGACCCTTGGCCTACTTCAGCAAGGCGTTGGCACCCCGGACACTGGGCCTTTCGACGTACGAGAAGGAGATGTTAGCCATCCTGCATGCGGTCGCCTTGTGGCGGCCTTATCTCTTGGGACGACACTTCCAGATCCGTACCGATCACCAGAGCCTGAAACACTTTCTGGAGCAGAGATTAGCCTCACCATTGCAGCAGAAGTGGCTGACAAGGTTGCTGGGATACGATTATGAGATTGTGTATAAGCATGGGAAGGAAAATGTGGTGGCTGATGCACTCTCCCGCCTACCAGAGAGTTCCTTGTCCCATATCTCCGGACCAGTGATTGAGTCACTGGGAGAGATACAGGTAGAAGTTCAGCAGGATCCGGATTTACAAGCCATCATTGCAGCACTGCGACAGGGGAAGCCTACTGAAGCCGGCTACCACTTGCAGGGAGACAGGCTTTACCATCAGGGCCGGCTAGTCCTCCCTGCCACGTCGGCCTGGCGGACGGTCATGATGCAAGAGTTTCACGCCTCACCCACCGGCGGACACGCCGGCATCTTGCGAACACTACAACGGGTCCGAGAAAATGTTTTTTGGAAAGGGCTGCGACGCGATGTTCAACGGTTTATACGGGAATGTGAGATCTGCCAGCGACAGAAGTACGAGACTACCTCTCCCGCCGGGCTTCTGACACCGTTGGAGATCCCCCGTCAGATTTGGGACACTGTCTCTATGGATTTCATTGACGGCCTGCCCAAGTCTCAGGGCAAATCCATCATCTTGGTCGTGGTTGACAAATTGTCCAAATACGGACACTTCATCGCTATGAGCCATCCGTACACTGGAGCAACAGTTGCTGATGTTTTCGCCAAGAAGATTGTGAGACTTCACGACATTCCAAGCGCGGTCATATCAGACAGGGACCCCGTCTTTGTGAGCAATTTCTGGCAGGAGTTGTTTCGACTTCAGGGGACTTCCCTCCGCATGAGCACGGTCCATCACCCTCAGACAGACGGGCAGACGGAGGTCCTCAACCGTGGGGTTGAAACCTATTTGCGGTGTTTTGTCATGGATGAGCCACGCTCCTGGACTCGGTGGCTCCATTGGGCGGAATACTGCTACAATACCTCTTTCCATACGGCCAGCAAACTCACTCCTTTTGAGGTGGTCTACGGCCGCCCCCCGCCTACTTTGAGTTCTTATGAGCCAGCCAGCACCGCTCTGCCCGCGGTCGACCGGATGTTACTGGATCGCGACCGGACTTTATCGCTACTCCGGGAGAACTTACGCCTCGCCCAAGATCGCATGAAGATTCAGGCAGACAAACATCGTACCGAGCGGGAGTTTGCGGTCGTCGATGAGGTCTTCCTTAAGCTCCAACCATATCGGCAACTATCAGTCTCTCGACGGACCAACCAGAAGCTGGCACCGAAATACTATGGCCCGTTCCGCATCCTCCGCCGGGTGGGGCGCGTGGCTTATACTCTTGCTCTCCCGGAGGGTTCTCGCATCCATCCAACGTTCCATGTATCCTTGCTGAAGAAGAAGCTCGGGACCTCCACTACCATCAGCCCTACTCTTCCAGAGGCTACTAGCAGCGGCGAATTGCGGCCTTCGCCGGAGGCGATTCTGTTGACCAAATGGAAGCGGCGGGGTGCCGAGTACCGGCTCGAGCTCCTCGTCAAGTGGGCGCACATGCCCGCCGAACATAATTCTTGGGTTGACTTCTTGGAGTTTCACGAGGCGTTTCCGGATTTCCCACTTGAGGACAAGTTGCCGCTTGAAGGGGGAGGGAATGTTATGCCGCCGCATTCGCTACAATTTCAAGGGCAAACGTACACTCGGCGACCGAAAGCACGGAGGCCAAACAACGGGGCTGAACCATCCGGTTCAGCCCCCAACCTATGAAGACGCCAAGGGGGACTGAACCGACCCGGTTCAGTCCCCAAGTGGGGGGGCCGGCCGGCCCCCTTGAGCCCCAGGTATTAATAAACCCGGGGCTCCCTTTCGTTGGCATGCATGATCATTCTCAAGGTATTTCCTCTCTCCCTCCCTAACCCTAATTCCTCTCCTTGCTCTCTCTCTCAATCTTCCCCTAGATCTCTCTTCCTCTTGCAAGTTCTTATCAGTACCATACACACATTTGAATTGAAAAATCACACCTGTAACGAATTATAAATAACAAATATAAGTTTGGTGCTTCTATATCATGCTCGGTAGTGAACGCATGTTTTTCTTGGAAGATAACTGTGCCCTAGAATTTGTTTAACATATGCGAGTTCTCAATATCTCCGATCCGACACCTGTCAACTTACCTCTGTAATTTATTCGACAAATCTTCTTGATATGATATTATGACCTTGAACTCTCGAACCTACGAGGCTTAAACTCACTATTTGGTTCCTTCTGTGTCGTCGAGTCTGGTTTCATATGTCTGTCTGAGTAAAACCTCTTTTTGGCTTGATCGCTCACTTTAAGTATTTTCGTTTACGTTAAAAAACACCTAAGTATGAAGTTCGAAAAACAAATCCGTAGTTCTAAGCAAATCTTTGAACTGTAGCGTCTAACTGGGCATCTGTCTGTCGTCATGGTCACGGGAAGCAGGATTATTTTCCGACAAGACTTGCACGCAGATCTGATTGTGAACCATGAGCGCCTGTTATAGCACATACACCCTTCATCGATCGCGTCTTACAACATATTACATGAATAATTTTAGGCTATACTATGAAGTAGTCTAATAAAACTAATTTGCTCTGCTTAGCTCTTTTGTTTGCTGGTCATTGAATAGTTTTGCTTCATGAGATACTGGTACAGTCATGTTTTTCTGCTTTTGTTTTATCTTATACTTTACTTTGTTCACCCTATTTATTTCAATGTTCTGAGACTTTTCCTTTGTGTTTTGGAATTGTCTTCGCTTTCGTGTCAGCGCCGCCAGGTCCCTGAGCCTGAACTGCATCAAGCTTCTGTTTTCCGATGTTTGATCTTCTAACCGTGTCAGGTTTGATGTTTTGATTCATTTCTTTTACTGCCAGATGTTTTTTTATGTAATAATAATGAACAGTAATACACGGACAACTGCTAGGCTATTAAATACCACGTACTAGAATTTGATATTAATGCATGTGCATACTCTGTTGAATCATAATTGCAAGAAAACTATAATAGTGGCCGGTAAAACACGATTTTTACAAAATACATGCGCATTTAAAATTCACACTAATCTAATTCTCAAAAAACTTCCGCAAATAACAAAACAACCTGTTTTCTCCAAAAAAATAACTATTTTAAAATTATTTTCAGTATTCTCTGCATCCGCCTTAGCAGACATGACTTTCCTTCCGCCCATGCCTATGACATCACGGCCCGCCCGAAGTGCACTCTGACTTATGTCGAGACGGGTCGTGACAACAAGTGCGTTACACAACCCAAAGAGCATTCTCCTAAATGTGAAGGTTCCGTATGGACATGTGAACGTGGTCTTCTCTTGATCTACGGGGTCGACAGTAATTTGGTTGTAACCAGAGTACCCATCCAGGAAATAGAAGAAGTCATTCCCCGCCAATTTATCTAAGACTTGGTCAAGGAAGGATAGAGGGAAATGGTCCTTTCGTGTGACTTTATTTAACTTCCTAAAGTACATACAAATTCGTCACCCAGTAATCGTCCTAGTTGAAACCAACTCATTCTTCTCATTCCTCACTATCGTCATCCCTCCTTTCTTTGGTACACACTGCACAGGTGAAACCCAAGGACTATCCGAGATGGGGTATATGATTCCTGCGTGTAGCCACTTAATAATTTTCTTTTAAACTACCACTTTCATAGGAGGGCTCAGACGACGTTGAGGCACAATCAATCCCTTAAAAGAGTCCTCCAAAAGAATCTTGTGCATGCACAAAAATGAGCTTATCCCTCAGATGTCGGCTATGGTTCATCCTATGGCCGATTTAAATTGCTTAAGTAGTTCTATTAACCTTTGATGTTGATCATGCAGTAAGTTGGAATTGATGATAACTGTCAATGTGTCATTATCTCCTAAATACGCATAAGTGAGATGGTTTGGCAGAGGTTTTAACTCTAGCGATGGTAGATCAACGATGGAAGGTTTTACCGACAAATATTTCTCAAGCATCTCTAATGGTTCCGGCTTACGAAACCACGGAGTTTGTTTCTCGAACGCTTGTAAGCATTTCTGAACTTCCTCCTCTTCAGATAAATCATCCTCAGTCAACGAGTCAATAAAACATCTTGTTCTTCAGATAATGCACTAGGCTCATAATCACATATAAATATATGATTGATGACCTCCATGTTGTCTTACTCTCGGTGGGGAAATTTCAGCGCCTTGAATACATTAAATGTAACTTGCTTGTCGTTTACTCTCATAGTCAACTCTCCCTCCTAAACATCTATTAACGTCCTACCAGTAGCTAGAAATGGTCTCCCTACAATAATGGGAACCTCTCTATCCTCCTCCATATCTAGGACAACAAAGTCCGCTGAAAAAATAAACTTATCCACCTTAACAAGACATCTTCAACTATTCCTTTTGGAAATGCAAGGGTCATATCGGCCAATTACAAGGTTATGAAAGTATTGGAAATCTCTCTCAAGCCCAATTTTCTATATATAGATAGCGACATTAGATTGATACTTGCCCCTAGGTCACATAATGCTATACTCTCAAATTTATACCCTATAGAGCACGATATGGTAAAGCTCCCCAGATTTTTTCAATTTAGGTGGGAGACCTTTCTGAAGAATAGCGATACACTCCTGAGTGACTGTCACCGTCTCATTTGTTCCAAATTTCCTCTTTTTAGATAGGATATTTTTCATAAATTTTACATAGCTCAGCATTTGTTCTAAAACTTCAGCGAAAGAGATGTTGATTTGTAACTTCTTAAATATTTCTACAAATTTCTGGAATTGTTGATCGAGCTTACTCTTCTTTAACCGTTGAGAGAACGGTAGTGGTGGATAGACAATCACATTGTCTTTCTTCTTTATATTTTCAATGATTTGTTCTTTCTTCTTCTCTCCTAACACTTCGATTCTTTATTCATTACAATTATCATTTTGTTTTAACTCCTTATTGGGGACACAAGGATTAACTTTCTCCAACTCTTTCTCTTCACTATTCTTTCTAGTATGTTCCTTTGTAGGCTCATTCACTAACTCTTTACCACTTCGTAATGTGACCGCTTTACAATGTTGGTTACCTCCCTTCGGATTTGGAGTGGTATCCGTTGTGAGTGTTCTTTGGGGTCTAAGGTTCAAGACAATGACAATTTGTTCTAGTTGTGTTTCAATTACCCGTAATGAACCCTTTAGGCTAGTAATGCGTGCCTCACTTTTTGTATTGAGTGAATCAGTATCTCATCAGAAAATTTTCTAGAGGCCCCTTGTTGATTGAAATTATCATTATGGGGTAGATGTGGATTTGAATTAAATTTGGGTGGGTGTGTCATTTCAGTATTATTCTTCCAAGAGAAGTTAGGATGATTGCGTAGTTCCGGATTGTAATGATTTGAGAACACATTGTTATTATTAATATCGTACCTAGGTTGTCCCCTTATGTAGTTAACTTTCTCATTATAATTCATGGTAAGGTGGTTTACAAGTTGTTCAATAGTGAATAAAGGATTCATGGTTGTAGGAGGGGTCATTATGTTATGTACTTGTGAGTTCATTTGATTTTGATTTACTGTTAACGCATCTAACCTCTTGTTCATGGAGTTGAATTGGGCAGTCATCTGTGCAGCAAATGAGGTCAATTGGTCAATTGGGAGCAGACCACCCGTGGAGGAAGTGGGACCTTGTCGCTCAAATGAATGGTAGTTATTAAAGGATAGTACTCTAAGATGGCATATGCATCTTCAGGGTATTTGCCCATGAGAGAACCTCCCGTGACTTCATTTACTTGAATCATAGTAGAAGTCTGGAGGCTATTATAAAAGGTCCACACCTGTTGGTCTATGGCTAAGCCGTGATGAGGGCACTTATACAATAATTTCTTGAATCTTTCTCACGCATCGTAAAGTGTTTCCTCACTCTCTTGAGTAAAGTTTGTTATATCTCTCATTAACTTAGCAGTTTTGGCTGGTAGGAAATACTTGGCTAAAAAATTCTCTACCACTTGCAACCAAGTGGTGAGGCCATGTTGGGAACCAAGTCATTGCTCTTCCTTCCATCAAGAATGGAAATAAGCGGAGGCGAATCGCTTCATTGGATACACCATTAATTTTGAATGTCACATACGTCCATAAAGGTACGTAAATGGGAATTTGGGTCCTCATGACTAAGTACACTAAATTGTTTTTGTTGAACTAGGATCATAGCCATGAAATCAATTTTGAAGTTGTTCGCTTCGATGGTGGGTTTAATGATGTTATAGTGAAGTTCTCCCCTAAAAGGCATATTATATACTCGACAGGTTCTCCTAATTTCAGCGGGTTGATCATTCTGATCTACCAGACCCTCTTGTCTTAAAAACTCCTGAGGATGCTCATTGTTAATATTTTGATTATTCGCATTCATGGTTGAAGAGTTACAATGTTCTAAACGAACATATCTTTTGTTTGTCTACACGTCCGTTCGATTTCTAGGTTTAAAGGCAATAGTTCAGGTGATCGATAACAGGACATGCACTACACAGCAACAAATAACTAAAACAAACAAACACAGCAAAAGAAATCACAACAAAATTAAAAACGAAACTTGAGCTCTAAATACTTATGAATTACTAATATTACAAAAAAGAACACTAAATTATTTGCACCTCCCCGGCAACGGCGGCAAAAACTTGATACGCCTGAAATAGATATACATATTTAACATAAGTGCATGTATCACGTCAAGTAATAATAAGTGAGTAAATATCGTTCTTACGGAGAGGTGAAGAATCCAGTGCTTTCAAATACCAGTTGTACCTTTTCTCTAAATCTAAGTAAATCGAAATGATGATTTTAAAATATTAAAAACAGTAAATGAAACTACCAACTAAAATAAACTACGGATCCTAGAGAAAATATTTTGTTATCAGTTATGAGAGATAATCTTGTACCATGATTTTTTATGCCTAGTGAGATGAAGTTAAAAAGGTGGCTTGATGAATATGCGAGGTGAAACGTCGTGCAACGGTTTTAGGGTAGAAGATATGTACCTCTCGAAATCGGAAATCCCTAGTCTCTATTTCCCCTTAGGTGAAACAAGTGTCGCATAAAGATCAAAAACCAAAGTTGCTAACATCAAAAGGAAATCTCTTTCTACCTTCAAATGCTATACTTAAATTATGACGCACTTGCACAACTCTTCTCTCGATTTATGGAACGCAGTAGAAAAAAACGAAATCTTGGCCGAAAGTTTCAAAATATAGATCACAATTTTGATAAAGACATTCACCAAACGATCATAAAAAAAATATTACAATACCATCATCACACAAGTCATAGTACTTTCACAATACAAGATTAAAAGGAATTAGTTCATAGCGACGGAGGAAAATCACAAAACGTTTGGAGAGATCTTACAATACATGATGGAATTAACAATTAAACGCTGCAGGATTCTACTTATGAAGTCGCTCGCTCGATCGGCCCAGAAATCCGTCGTCTTCCTTGCTCTAGCCGCTCCCCTTCAATGGAGGATTTTTGAAAACCATAGATGAAGAATTTTCTTAATTCCCCCTTCTCTCCTCTAAGAATGGTGGATTTTGTAGAAATTTTCCCTTCTTAAAAACGTATGCAACCCTTTTGAAAGAAGCACCCTTTCATATTTGAAATCGGCCCAAAATTTGAAATTAAAAATCTGAAATTCGTCCAGACTGCGTTGCAACCTATTTTTCTGCGCGTTGCAACATATTTCATGGTCATAATATTTGAGCAGATTTCTTTCTCCAATCAGATTTATTTGACATTTCTCGCAATAACATATTGTAAAAAGACCGGATTAACCACAAATCAAATTAATATGAATTTAATTCTATTTCTATTTCATTTACACTTATTTTAAGTATTTATAACGAATATTAAGTCCAAAATTAGGTTAGATAACTTCTTTTTGGGAAGTTATCACAAATCACTACTCTCTTGGGAAGATTTCAAGGTGAACTGCACCCTTCGCTTCAGCCTACCCCTCCACAGGAATCTCTTGGGGGATATCATTCCGATCCGGCAGACTGGTTCGATCGATGAGTGCCTCAAACAGTTTCAAGTCCACCTGGCCCGCACTATCTCTGTTCTTCCGACACAGCAGGTGTCCATCTTCACGACGGGACTCCGTGAGCGCCTCCGCATGGACGTAGAATTTCAGGCACCCGCAGATCTGACCACTGCAATGAGTTTGACTCGCATTTGCGAGAAGGGTCTGCTTTTGGATCGCCCTCATCTACAACACCAGGACACCGAGGGGTTTAAGCGTCCTCTGCGACTTCTGTCAACGACCACAACCAGTCTCCTCGCCCCAGACCGCGACGCCGACCGCCCTGCCACCATTCGTCGACTGTCTCCACAGGATATGAATGATCGTCGTGCCAAGGGCCTCTATTACAACTGCGACGAGACATTTTTTCGTGGACATCGCTGCAAGCGCCTCTTCTGGTTGGAGGTCGACGACTCGGCTTTTGAACAGGATGCTGACACTAACATGGGAGATCCGACGCCCACCGTCACTACAGAACAAGCTTGAGGGCAAGCTTGTCGTCAGGCAGAGTGGGGATGTTACGATATCGCCTTGGTCCCGCCTTGGTCGTGCATGTCACAAACTATTTATCTGGTCTACTTTATATTTTCGTATGCGTAATTGATCCCTTGTGTCTAAGCCAAAAGAGTGGGCACTTTTATGAACTATTTGCGTGTGTGGCCAAGACAAGGGAAGCAAAGAGTATTTTCATTTTATGTTTTCAAAACCCTCTCTCTCTCTACCGTGCTTTTATCCCACCAGGTTTGCCCTAACCGACTACGCCTCCCGCATCGTGAAACTCGTGATTCACACTGTGTCGCCTCCTCCGATCCTCGATTCCCGCAGTACACCTCCGCCGATTCGCACACCGCAAGCCGCCGCCGCCATAGCTCGCCGGAGTCCCTCCTCCTCCTCCCCCTCCCTTGAGGACTTCACTCCTCTTCCCCAGTGCACGCGCTCTCAATCACGGGCCCATAACAGCATGCCATTAATTGCTTCTAAGTGCTGGAAATTTGAGCAACCAACCATCTCTTGAAGCTATAGGAGGATGCTTCCAACAATTAGCCGCACAAACCACCACAATGGTGCATCTTTGAGGGTTTTCAATAGGAGAAGAATTTAATGAGATCTAACACCGCCTACCCAAAAAATAGATGCAAACTTAGCCAGATGATCAAAGAGATTTGATTTGCCTTTCTAAGAATCAGTGCCTTGAATTGCAGAGGTCGTTGCTTTTTTATGATAGCATCACTGGAAGAATTTGTCATCACAATAACTCACCTTGATCATGGAGGAAATTTGCTAGCAGAATTTACGAATGATGAAAAAGCTATTTGTTGATCGAGATTGATGAAATTAGGGAGCTAAAATGTACATCTCTCATATGCATGAGGTGGTAGAGCCGAATTCCTATATAAGATTATGGAAGAATCTCAAGAGAAAATTTTCTACCATATGGAAGATATTGGTTGTGATGAATTCATATGGAACAAGTTGCTTCCCTTATAGACCAGCTTCCCTCTCTATAGTCATGTTCATCACTTGATCCATGTCACACCTTTTAGGAGATTGTATCCCAATCTTTTCATGGAGATGAATCGAACTCTATTGAGACCCAAATGGAGAGAAAGAGAGAGAATTCTAAAATGAATGGGCATATAACAATGAAAGCACCACTGGATGGAGTTTTTAGGAGGTTAGTGAAGTTTAAAGTAAATATTAAATTCATGTTTTATAATCCCAAACAACCAAATGGGCCTAATATTTGATCAGAATGTAATTGCAAAACATGTTTCACAAAATGGCTGAATTATTGAAATCAACTTTTCGGTTAGATGTAATTAGAAGCTAACATTAAATTCAAAAACTCCTATAAAATAATGTCTTCAGTTTCAGACATAACAGGGGTGAAAACAAAATAATCATTTTCCTGCGTACAAGTAACCAAACCAGCCCTTCGAATTCTTTAAAAACTCTGATGAATATTTCAACCGTACATAATATTGAATTTTCATTATCAAATCATCCTTTCTGCTACTATACTGACTGGCCCAAAAGGAAACTACAGAAATTTAGCAGATTGTTTTCTATATTCACAAAATTTAAACAAAAGATGAGCATTTTGATGACATCTTCAACATCTTATACTCACTAAGACTCCATAGCTGGAATATGTCCAACCAGCACTAACCTCATTAAACATCTGACTTAGAGAAGAGCATGAATTATTAATTTCGTAAGTTAATCCGAAAATGCATACCCATGGACTTCTTTCAGCCACTTGTCAACACAAGTCTGGTGAAATTCATGCTGGCATGGCAGGGTTCGGATAAACTCTCCATCTTCATACTCCACAAGGCAAACATAGCATCTGTTAAATCAGAACATGCAACCTTAATGTGCATCTCATTAGAAAATACATGCATATGACATTTCCTCCCAAAGATAAATTGTAAAAGTTTCAACATGAAAAAGAAGGAAACTAATAAACCTATGTCAAAGAAATTGATATGAAGTATCATAATTAGAATGTTGAGTCAGCCTTGTAGACCTTTACATACAAAACTATGAAAAATGAAATATTTATAGATCCAGTGACTATTAAGAGATGTTTCTCCTCTAAAAACAGGTCCTTCGAAAGAAATGAGAAAGTCTTACTGTGGAACATCCTGATTCAAGCGTGCTTTTGATTTCACGTATACTTTCGTAGGAATGTTATCAACAACCTCTTTTGGTGCAGGAACAGATCCAAGTGAAGAAATAGACTGTCTGGATGAAAGCGCCGTGGATTGTTGGTGGATTTCATCCAAAACCTACATGTTTTACTAGTCATGAGACAATGAGATACACTTTGAACTACTTTACAGCTCAGTTATGCACAAATAATTTAAACATTGATTTATATCTTATCAAGATTGCAAAAATGTGCATCATTAAACTTCAAAAATATATTAATTATTTGCAAGTATTTAAGAATTACAATTTTTTTCTACATTAAAATGTGATGTAGGGTAGGCTATGGGGGTGCACCAAACCAAGGCTACTAGAGGCGGAATGCAAATGCGACACACAAACGCTAATCTAAATGCAATGCAACCGTCGATGACAGCGACGAATAATTCAAAGCAATGAGATATTAACACCACACAAATTAATAAAAGAACAAAGAATAACATTCAATTTAGCAATTACGTAATGACTTTCCTCCGCTTGGAGGACCAAAGCTAAGCGTGCAGCGAATTGGTCGCACCTGCAAATTATAGTTGGATCGCAACAAATTTCTACAAGCAGAAATTTAAGCAAAGCACGATAATCAATCAATAATAATGTCAAATCAAATGTTCTAATACAACGAGAGGCTCACCAAAGTAGCGGGCTGACCGAGACACCGAAGAATTTGGATCCGAATGCGTAAAAAGACGATCAAACGTGGAACCGGCGGCGTCGAAATGATAGCGGTGGCTGTCCTCGACGACGACGGGTGAGATCGGGCCGGAAAAGGATGGATCTGGCCACAACGAGGTAGATCCGGGTGGGGAAGGGTGCATCCAACAATAAAAGGCTACATCCTGAATGAAAATTTCTAGATCTGAAATTATCCGGAAGGGGGAAGGGTTTTGGACAGTGGTTCCACAGAGAAAGGGGTTGGCGGCAAGGGAGGGGTTAGGGTAAAAGAGTGACGGTGGCTGCAGGAACTAAGGGGAGGGGAGGCGGTGGTTTTAGGCAAGGGGAACCCTGGGCGGAGGCTTTCAGGAGGGCCGGCGGCTGTATGGGTACAGGAAGGGAGGTGGGAAACTATAGGTTAGGAATAATGTATTTCATCAAACAGTGCTTTCTATGGTTGGAATTCTGGACAGCAGTTCGGTGGATGATTTGGGGGCTGTACGGGGGCTGCGAGAGGGAGTTTGGGAGGGGGAAAGAGGGCTAGGGTTAGAGGATACCTTGGGGAGGAAGATAGACACCTAAGAGTCGTCACCAACCTAGAGTTCCACGGAGTCAGCACCGTGGCTTGATCGCTGGAATCCGGGATTTTGTTTCACCAAATTCTATCATCCTCTCAAAACCAGCCCCTATTCTCCTATTTATAAGAAAAACAAACTTGGGCATCCCGCAGTCAACGGCTATGATTGGCCGGAGGCGGGACCCTTAAGATACATGAAAATAAATGCAAAAAATACTAAAATAATATATGGTTTTGACTCGCGACGCAGATCTGAACACATCTGCGGAGTCCGATCATCTATCCGGGCACGCCATATATGGTAAGTCACCAAATCATCCCCGAACGGGCCCAAAGCTCGTGCTCGTCTCAGCTCCTTATTAATCTCTCGGACTTGAAAAAATTCATCTCCCGATGAATTGGGATCGGAATTCTCGCGATGAATGTCAGGTACAACTCGAAGAGGTCCACCGGAAGTCGTCCAAGTGTCGTCGGAGGAAGAGTGTGCTCGCCAATCAACTCCCTGTGACTGAAATGTTGTCATCTACGATGAATGAAGATGGTCGTGTTGAAGTCAAAGTCCATAGGGGAATTGATCAAGCTTTGTTACAAGTATCCAAGCGTCAACTGCATCGGGGAGGCCCCGCCAATGTACCAAGTAGCGACAGCGCGGCCCATCTGAAGTAGGAACAAGCTGGTGGAATCTGAACTCTGTGATGCGCTCATCGCTCATCGCTCGAGTGGTGGATCCCGGTGCGATCGGTGGTGTCGTCGATGAAACCAGAGAAGACTAATCCTCGGGTGGGTGGGTGTCAACAGTGGGTGGGTTGTTGGGGCTATCAAACGTAGGTGGAGTATAAGAGTGGTAAGGCAACGAAAGTGGGGGTGGGGACGACCGAGTATCTCCACTGCTCGGGTCCACATACTCGCAAGATTCTCGACATTAAATACTGGATGGATTCACATACTTTCCAGAATATCGAGCCGGTAGGCGTTTGTCCCAATACGACTAATAATAGAGTAGGTGTCCATTCGCATGGCGCTTAACTTTTTGGCAGGCCCCGAGGGGAGTTTCTCAGGGCGGACTCGTACCATTACTTTCTCGCCTTCATTAAACACTTGTTCCCGCCTTCATTTATTTGTATGGGTTTTATAAGTTTAATTGTTCATTATTATTCGTCGGCGAACCGACACATGCAATGCATGCAAATGATGAACAAGTGACCCAACGAGCACATGTAAATGAAGCGAATGATGCAAATAGAGCACAACATACTCGACACACTTCCTAAGGGAAGGCATGACAATGAATTGGATATTACTAACATGGGGTGGCTTATCGGTAGGCTTACCGGGTGGTCGATAGAAAAATCCGGCGCGACCGACATCATCACCCGTGGGGACGACGTAGATGGTTACAAAATAGTGCGGAGCACTGGTGTGATGGGTACCTCTCAAATGATATAGCCCATCAGGTGGCTCATGAGTGGGTGTGTACCAAAAGTCATCACGTGTGAGATGATCACTAGTGCGGATACACGATCCATCACTAAAGTTTAGGAGGGTAGGCTTGTCAAATGAGCCTCCCGGGGATTTAATCCCGAGGAGGTCGATAATGATAGGATAGTCCACGAAGAGGGCACCAATAACAATAGTGTCTATGGGAGCAAGTAGGACACCCACAACAAAGTCAACGCTAGCCTCCTGAACCTATCAAGGGAGTAGTTGTTCATCAGGAGACTAATCTGGAGGTTCAACGATGAGGTCATTAATAATGTGAAGATCTCTCAGAAGATTATCGATGATAGAGATCGTGTCCTCATAAGTGGGTAAGGTAGTCACTATGAAGTCAACACTATACTCTCGGCTCTCAGTAGTGAAGTGACTCGAGATAGTACAAAGGGAAGAGTTGGGGGTGCCCAGACTCAAGTGTGGGTCAATCGATATAGTGTCGAGAAATGTGTCTTTGTTCAAAGGGGACACTAGGTCTAGGTGTAGCTCTAAGTGAGGTGAAAAAATAGGTATACCATCACAGCGTTACTGGGTCGCTCGTCCTCACCCACGTGACCACGCTCACTAGTCATGCTAGTATATCTCTCCATCTGTATCATAAGGTCATGATCAGATTCAACCTCAAGATCACATGAGCACTGAATCTCATCAAACTGAGAAGGATCAAAACCAAGTGCCGGGTCTCTTATCTCGGTGGGAGCACTACTTGCCGCATCGGTGGCTTGACCTAAATCCCTAGGCTTTCTTTGTAATGTAGATCTTAGGTGATCAAATTGAGCTTCTAAGAGATCAAAGCAGTCAAAAACTAATCGCAGAAATTCAGACTCGGTAACTCTATTGGCGGAACACTAGGAGGGTCTTGACATGTATTATGTTCCTGCCGATGGTGACCACTATAGGGTTCCTGAGGGTCGTCTAGACGGTAGTTCCTAACATAATCAGACTGTGTTTGTGGGTGGGTATGAGCCCTGTGAACGTGCAATGGAGATCGCTCATATCCAAACTCAGGTTCCTCTCCTAGAGGAGGTGTGTAGCGGCGATGACCTGAACGATATTCAATTCTATCATCATGAAGTCGCAGAGAGGTGTAATGATGAAGACGTGAGGACCTCTCGTCGTGGTGATCGCCTGTAGCATAATGGAATTGTGTCGAGGGTTCGATACAATCTCTAGGAGTGGTGTGCGGGGAATGATGATAATCATAATGATAACATGAAGGTTTCTCTAAAGGGGCTCTATGAGGTCAGGTATAGGTAGACTCAGATACCCAGATAGAGGGGACGAACGACGGCGATAACGCGACATAAATGAACCCAAAGACTATTTAAAACCTACCACTACGAATATAAATGTGATCCAAACCTCGTTTTAATACCAACTGATGTAGGGTGGGTTATGGCGGTGCACCAAACCAAGGCTACTAGGGGCGGAATGCAAATGCGACACACAAACCTTAATCTAAATGCAATGCAACCGTCGATGACAGCGATGAATAATTCAGAGCAATGAGATATTAACACCACACAAATTAATAAAAGAACAAAGAACACATTCAATTTAGCAATTACGTAATGGCTTTCCTCCGCTCGGAGGGGCAAAGCTAAGCGTGCAACGAATTGGTCGCACCTGCAAATTATGTTGGATTGAAACAAATTTCTACAAGCAGGAATTTAAGCAAACACGATAATCAATCAATAATAATGTCAAATCAAATGTTCCAATACAACGAGAAGCTCACCAAAGTAGCGGGCTGACCGAGGCACTGAATACTTTGGATCCGGATGCGTAGAAAGACGATCAAACGTGGAACCGACGGCGTGGAAATGATGGCGGTGGTTGTCCTCGACAGCGACGGGTGAGATCGAGCCGAAAAAGGATAAATCTGACCACAACGAGGTAGATCCGGGTGGGGAAGGGTGCATCCAACAATAAAAGGTTGGATCCATAATGAAAATTTATAGAACAGAAATTATCTGGAAGGGGGAAGGGTTTTGGACGGTGGTTCCACGAAGAAAGGGGTTGGTGGCAAGGGAGGGGTTATGGTAAAAGAGTGACGGTGGCTGCAGGAACTAAGGGGAGGGGAGGCGGTGGTTTTAGGGGGGGAAAACCCTGGGTGGCGGCTTTCAGGAGGAGGGTCGGCGGTTGTAAGAGTACAGGAAGGGGGGTGGGAAACTATAGGTTAGGAATAGTACATTTCACAAATAGTGCTTTCTATGGCTGGAATTCTGGACAGCAGTTCGGTGGATGATTTGGGGGCTGTAGGGGGTTGCGAGAGGGAGTTTGGGAGGGGAAAAGAAGGCTAGGGTTAGGGGATACCTTGGGGAGGAAGATAGACACCTAGGAGTCGTCACCTAGAGTTCCATGGAGTCGGCACCGCGGCTTGATCGCTGGAATCCGGGATTTTGTTTCACCAAATTCTGTCATCCTCTCAAAACCAGCCCCTATTCTCCTATTCATAAGAAAAACAAACTCGGGCATCCCGCAGTAAACGGCTATGATTGGCCGGAGGCGGAGCCCTCAAGATACATGAAAATAAATGCAAAAAATACTAAAATAATATATGTTTTTGACTCGCGACGCAGATCTGAACACATCTGCGGAGTCCGATCATCTATCCGGGCATGCCATATATGGTAAGTCACCATATTAGCCCCGAACGGGCCCAAAGCTCGTGCTCGTCTCTGCTGCGCATCAAAATGCATTTCTTTTTAGGCGTCATTTTAAAAAGTATATAATGGATTTTGGTTAAGATAGCATTCATGTCTTTTTTCTTTTCTTTATTGTTGAGTCAATCCTCTTTTTCTTTTTCATGTCCTTTTTTAAAACGAACAAGCAATCACATATCAAGAACACAAAAAAGGACGTGATATTACACTAAAAGGAAAGGAAGATACAATTAACAAGGCATGCTCGCACCCAACTCTGGAGAAGAGATTCCTTCTAAGAACCATCCTCTCCTAAGAGAGTATAAACAAGAGAAACTACAAAATAACCTTATTTCTCTGTTCTCACACTAAGGGCTCATTATATAGATGGAGACCTGCTACAAAACAAAAAAACATAATAAACAAACACATAATTAACTGTAAATACAATATCTATAAAGGTAATGTTACGTGCCTATTTGGTGGTTTGTCGGAGGGGCTGCGGAGAGATGGATGGTGGGGATACAAGGGGTGTTAGCCCTAGAAATGGCGAAGGAGATGAGAGAGGACGAAACCCTAGAAGGAGGGGATGAGAGGAGAAGAACTAGAGAGAGAGGAACTTGAGAGAGAGGAGAACTTGATTTCTTTCTTTCATCCCCAAAAATTTACAAGACCCCCAAGGGCCCATATATATAGTCGTCGGTGGCATAACGGTAAATACATACATTCATCAAATAATAATAAAAAGAACAACATGACTCGACATAATAATAATAATGACACTCGATACTGACGGTGGATCTGTAACATCTCATCCATCCTTGACATCGAGCTTGACCCCAAGCTCGAACTCCATGCGGTTGGTCGGTTCCTCGGGCAGCTTGATCTCCCGCCAGAACAATGTCTGATCGGGTGTATCGTCAGCGGTGGTATCAGCGAGTAGAGGTGGCAGCGACGGCGAAAAGACGCGCGGCGAAAGTAAGGGCTTCCACAAGGTCGGTGGAGTGGTGGTGAGCAGCAGCAGCAGGGAGGGCGGAGAGACGACCGCCGACAGCAGGAATGGGTCCATCGAGGTCATCGGAGCATGGGCCGGTAGAAGAGGCGACGCTGTGGCCGGTGGGAGCGGCAAGGCGGGGACCGACGGGGAAAGAGCCAGGAGAGTTGGCGGTGAGATGGCCGGAGGAGGCGGCAATGCCAGGGCCGGCGGAGGAAGAGTCAGTAGAGGAGGCAGTGACAATGGCGGTGACGGCAGCGGCGACGACGGAGAGGGCAGTGGCAGCGGTGCGTCATGAACGACGGAGGACGATGGTGGCACCATCATTGGAGGGGGAGGCGACGAGTCCATCTTCGATGGTGGTGGCGACAGAAAAACCACCAACAAGTTGAGACATGCGGAGGGCGTCGAGCTTGAGGTCGAGCTGACATCTACGTGGCCGAGTCTAGCCGCCCGTAGAGCAATGCGGTGGTCCAGTTCGGCGAGCCGGGCAAGCAGCGCTGTGCGGTCGGCGGCGCTAAGGAACATGATAAAAATGTTAAATAAATAGTTAGTAGTTAATTAAATAATAACTTAGAATAAGTTATTACGTGATTAACACAATAATTAATTAATTAATTTGGAGAAAAAGAATTAATTACTTAATAGGAAATAAGTAATTAATTAACAGGAAATTAATTAAGAGTGTGACTGTGTGAGGGTGATTAATTAAATAGAAAAAAAGAGGCGGTGGGAGACAAAGTTTGGGGTAAGGATGAAAGCTGTTGGCATGTGCAGGAAGAAAAGTAATTAAACAAAGGGAATGGGGCTCGCGTGTGCAAGAAGAAAAGCAATTAAACAAAGGAAATGTCGTGAGCAGGAAGAGAGGCAATTAAACAAAGGAAATGGGAGAGAAAAAAAGCACGACTGCTGACGGGGCTTCAGGAAATTAGGGAAGAAAAAATAATTGTTCGGCTGAAGGCGTGCGACTCAAGTAGCTTGAAGGCGCAAGGCTCAACGGGACCGAGCAGCATGCCAAAGGAATGAAGAGCGGTGACAGGTGATGCTGGCGATGGGGCTCAAGGAAACTGTGCGACGTCGGAAGCACGGGATGAGCAAGGCGCTGGATCGACGCCGGAAAGAGACACGGGAGGGCAGCAAAGCAGAGAGCGTTCGCAATGGAGAGCTGATGGGGTCGGCTGGATGCAGAGCAGCGCTGGGGCGGCTGGAGGCAGAGCAGCGGTTGCTGGATTGCGGAAATGGCAGAGGCAGAACAACGCACGGGGGGTTTGGCGGAACCTGTGGAGGGCTTCTTGGAAGATGTTGGGCTTGGTTTGGACGGAGAAGAGGAGGGAGTTGCTTTGGAACAGTGGGGGCGGCGGTGAGGGCAGCGGAAGAGCCAGAAGTTGCGGAAATGTGTCCCGGAGGGGAGGAAAGTCCCTCTGATACCAAGTTTGTTACATGCCTATTTGGTGGTTTGTCGGAGGCGCTCCAGAGAGGTGGATGGAGGTGGGGATACATGGGGTGTTAGTCCTAAAAATGGCAGAGGAGATGAGTGAGGACAAAACTCTAGAAGGGAGGAAGTCAGAGGAGAAGAACTAGAGAGAGAGGAGAACTTGATTTCTTTCTTTCAACCCCAAAAACTAACAAGACCCCCAAGGGCCCATATATATAGTCGCCGATGGCATAACGGTAAATACACACATTCATCAAATAATAATAAAAACAACATGACTTGACATAATAATAATAATAATAATGACACTCGATAACTGACGGCGGATCCGTAACAGGTAACTATGTCTTTGAGAGACCCGCAAGTGAGGCCGATAATCCAAGTGCATGTGTAACTTGTTCCTAAGGGCATATACGTATCAAACAATTAGATCTGAAAATTAACCTTGTCCCCAAGGGGGGTCAAAGGATGGACTTGAGAGCTTACATTATGATGGAAGCACACCATATGGCCCAAGGCTTCGGCCGAAGTTGCGATAATCTGAAAAGCAACAAAATGAATGTGTGGGGTCTTTCAATATGTTATGCGCAAAAATAATTTCACAACAGAAATTGAATATATGTGGATCAGAAGCACTAGCTTAAGAGTGGACAAATTGAAAAGTGGGGCAAAAAGAAATAAAAGTAGGGCCCAATACTTGCTTTGATTGAGGAAATGTGAGATCAATTTGACACCAATGTACATCGTAGGTAAGAGGTGGGCGTGGAGCTGCCTTTTTGAGCTCCAGAATAAGGAGAAAAGTAACAATGATAAGAAGTTGTGGCAAGTGGGAACTCAAAGAGGGGAAAGTCTTTGGCCCTTCTGATATCAGTACGTGGGGGTAGTACTGTAAATGGGGAATGATAGAAAGATGTGGCGTGATATGACTTTTGAGTCTTAAAAGTGGGTGTGAAAAGGGGAATGAATTTTTTTTGTGGGGCCCAAAAGGAGTGGTGATGAAAGGGTGGACAATTTTGCATGCAAGTAGCATGGGTTGCAAAGTTTTGTCATATAGGGATCAGTGGGATTCTCGAGTTTGTGGAAACACGAAATCAGGAATTGAGTAGGCATCATCGAGTTAAAGGGAAGGAGATTTGCTAGTGTCACTGCGAGCAAGGGCGGTGATGGCATCGGAACTTTAAAAGGACCAGAGGCGTCAATCATAGGAGATCGGGATAAGAAAAGAGACAACGATTGTCGCAGTAATGGGGTGCAATAGTCGCGGCCATTGGGGAATGTTCGTAGGCGAGGAAGATGACCAATTGAGAGGACCAGAAACAGAGTTAGCCAAGGCAGTGTTTGATCGGCGGTAGATAGGGTCGTCGGAAAAGATAATACATTGATGTAGCTGAAGAGCAGCGGGCAAGCAGAGCAGTCACCTGGAAGATGTCGGGAGTTGCGGTGAAGGGGTCACTGGTGAGTAGAAGAGACTGGTTGAGCCAGCATTTTCAAATCGGGTTCAATTGGAGAAATCTATATGGGAATCGAAGTCAGAGCAGAAGGGTGAGCTCCTGAGTGTTGTGCTAGCCAAGGTAGTTGGCTGCTATCTGAGCACATTGCAATGGCAAAGCGGTAAAGATCCATGTTGAGTTGGCGGATTTCAGGGTGAATGGCGGATTTCAGGGTGAATGGCGGTCATCTCATGTGAAGGAATCCTTCGGCGAGCGAAATATATCACAAGGGAGGTAACTGGGGTGGCAAGAGTTTTGGTTTCCAACGAATTATACAGTGGTAGGTCGGCCCAATTGATATGAACAAGAAACCATGTATCAAACATTGCCAAGTGTGAAAGGAGTATACAATTAATGAGACATGCTCACACCCAATTCATGAAGGCGGTTGGTTCCCTTTAGGATTCCTTCTCTCCTAATAGAACCAAAACATGACCAACTCCAAGATAACCTTACTTCTCGTACTAATGGTTCCTTACATGGATGGAGACCACCTAAAAGAAAAAATACATTAAAGAACAAGGACATAATTAACTACGAATACAATGTTATCCATTATGAAATTGCAAACACAAGAAAAATAATATTGAATACTTTTATATCAAGTAAATACAAACACATTGTTTTGGGCTTCGTGCCCGGGTATTAAGTTACTCGTCTTAGGGTTGTATTATGTCATCTCTTGGTGTGTCTAATTTAACGTTATGTCGTAGTCTAAGTGTTGCATAATTAATTACGTTTATGCCCATGTACCCTCTATTTAAGGAACTTCTTGGGTCTTATTATGTATGCAAGAGACTATTCTCCTTCTCATGTCTTTGTATGAGATTTTTGGAAGCTCTCTCCTCCCGATCAAGCCCTGCCTAGGACGTCGTGGTTCCGTCTCCACAGTATCTCATCCGCCCCCGGTCACTTCGGCGAGCACACAACTTGGTATCAAAGCTTCTTGATCCCTCACCGCAATGGAACAACTCTCTGCTACCTCCAACCACACACACCAGCCTTTTGAATCTTTGGTTTGAAGCATTGACGTCATCGACATTCCCATTTGGTCTCACAATCATTCAAAAGTTGTCCCATCCAACAATCTATCACCATCTTTGTCGTTCTGCAACGGGAAACTGTCATACATCCTCGTCTTCGGCACTGCACGTAACAACTTCACTCCTCGTTGCAACTTATGCATCTGCGCCTGAGAACCTCGTCAAAGAGACACTGTTAATCGTCGAGCAGCTCATATAATCCAGTACACATATAGCATCAAACAAAACCCACCACATTGGCATTTCCGTCGACTCCATCCACGCCGATCTCGTGGGACATTTCCATCACCCGACGCCATAGACGAACGATGGCTCTATCACGCTTCCTCCTTGAGCCACCTTCACCATCCATCAATCGAGCCTCACACTGCACTGCACTTCCCTTCAGTTTGCACAGAAGAAACAACATGTTGCCTCGCACCCAACGTCTCTGCCAGAGTTTCCTGCCCTTCTGTCTACGCGAGCCACACGTGCATGTTCCCATTAACCGGCCTACTCATAATTTATCTATGAGTGAGCTCCATTTCAAAACATCCTCTATTGATTAATTCCAAAGGCTATCGGGGATCTTCTGTGGGCACAATATAGGAAAGTGTCGTGGTTCACGTGGTACATCCAATTCAAGAGAATCCATTCTGCTCGCTTCGCCTGAATCCAGTCGACCAATAACTCGCTTTGTTTCTTGCTCCGCATGCAACATGGGTGACTCGTCAAATCAGTTTAGCCAACATATGAACATGATGCAAGCTCTCATGATACATCAAACTGCCACTGAGACACGTCATCAGGAGAACATTTTTGCCCTCTCCAAGTGCCTCAATGATCTCACAGCTACTCTATCAACCCCCACCATTCCCACACATGAGCAAGCTTGCAACAATCAAACGCATCTGCCTGGCATCTTCGATTGGATTCCCTAATTGTGCTACCGCCTAAAGTCAACATTGTGCCTCGCTAAACCTAGTTGACATTCCCAACTTATGATGAGAGGGACGATCCCTTGAGGTGGCTCACTCGTTGCGAACAATTTTTTTGCCATTGGTAAACACCGATTACAATGGATCAATCTGGCATCCTTCCACACACTTGATGTTGCTCAGCTATGGTTCGGTCGGCTGCAAGTCGACAATCCTGGGATGATTTGGCATGACTTCAAGTGAGACAACAACATACGCTTTGGCCCTCTGATTCACAGCAACCCCCTCGGGGGCCCTCACGACGTTATGTCAGACAGGGCCGATTAATGGCTATCTCAAACAATTTCAAATTCTTTTGCCACACGTCACAGTACCCTCCCCCCCCCCCCCTCGGGACTTGGTGATTGAAGCATTTGCGACATCTTTCTCGTTTTTCTTCTCCAAGACTAGGGTTTCGACCCTAGTTCTCTAGCAAACCTTTGGGGTTATATTCCTGACTTTCCCAAGATCTTTCAAACAGATTGAAGCACAAATGACACCCACTGGAGCTCTATGAATCTGAATACATAAGTGTTGGAGGAGCAGTTGAAGAGAGAAGACCTGTCGGAAGGAAGTGACAGCTCCAACCGTATAGAGGGGACGCAATCTACGACGAGAAGGAAATGTGACAGCTTCTTTCGCATCTAAGGTAAAGACTCTCGCTCCTTCCCTGCTTAGGGAGTCGTACTTTCATGCTTTGTTCATTTTCTTTGAAGTCTTGTTACAATCTTGCGGTATAGACAAAGCATTCATACACCAGGACCAATGGGCGTGAATGTTCATAGTTATCTTCAATTATGGAATGATTGTGGAAGAACCCTAATTTGTATTTCTAAATAGAACGTGTATTAAATTTATTATCTTGTATGAAGTGAATTTGTGGTGTTGTTGTGAGTAGATATTTGTGTTGTGATAATTTTATTGTGAATTGTCAAACTCTCCGCCAAGTAAGGTAGATCGAGGGATTGACGTGAACATCGTAGAAATTCGAGAAGGCGGGAGCTTAGGAAGTGGCGACAGACTTCCCTGACCCCAGACGCAACCGATGAATGGCCTTCGGTACATGGATTGACAACCCAGTGCATCCTCTCATTTCTACAACATATATTAATCGTTGTTTGTATCTCTTCCCTTATCTTCCGTAAATCTAGGATTGTATGGTAGTCTATATTTTGTGATTGATTATGGTGTGCGTTGCTATGGAAATGAGCAAAGAGGTGACGACGACCCTCATCAAACTCTCATGAGTGAAGCGGAGGAAGACAACCCACAGAGGTGCAAAGCGGCATCGGCGGCCCACATAGTTAATTTAGTTGTTCTTTTTATTGTTTACAAAATCAACATCCCTCTTTAAAACCATCCGACTAAAGGACTTCAATCTAGTCTTTTCTCGAAAAATCACTCCACCTCATTGTGTTCCTCAAGATATCGATACTTTGGGGTAACTCATAGTTTTATATTACTTGAACGATCGTTGCACTTACCGTAATCGCATCAAATTTTTGATCTCGTTGTCGGGGAACACGACACGTGTGAGTATCTGACGAGAGAGTCGAGAGGTAGAATTCATTCAGTTGTATATAACATCCTCTTTGTTTTTGTTTTCCTTGTTTTGAAATTTTAAAAAGCATTTTTTAGTTTTATTTCTTCCTAACCTATTTTATAATTTTTAGAACAGGTTTTCCAAGTTCGATATAATTGTCTGTGTAGCTCGTCATTGCAAAGAAAATTTTATTTTTATATTCACATCCGATCCACAATGTATATTGTGCCTCCATGACAGACATTTTCTCGGTCTTATGACTCGACTCCTTGGATGTCGACAAGTACTGCTAAGAAGTGTTTGTTCTGTCTCTGTACGGATCATGCCATGAAGGATTGCATCATTTTTCAAAGACATATGGAGGAAGATGATGAACCGTACATCTGGATCGTGTCTACACCCTATTATGACAACATTCCTTCAGCCTTTAATGATATATACGCAGCATCACCTTGTTTATGGGGGACTGCTGTAGATATGCCCATCATAATTGTGGTTGATCCGTATATTGATATTGTGGAGTCGCCTTCCCAAGCACATTCATCGTCGGTGTGTGATTCACCTTTGGAGGCATCTGGGAATATATTCTCTGATTTTGAAATTGTTGTTCCTTCGCCTTTGCAAAACTATTCTACACTTGTATTTATTGATCCTCTCGAAGATATTGTGCAGGGTGATGATCCAGAGCCTGAGGTTGCGCCAAAGTAGGACGAGGATGATGTTCTCTCTGATGTGGAGAATGACTACTTTGAGCACGATGGTGCGCCGAGATGGGATGAGGAGGATATCATTTATGATGAGAAGGCTTGCATTTCTTCATTGCACAAGGAGGTTCTACTCACCACTGAGGTCCTGAGTTCTCGGACCCACCTCGCTATGATTCATACAACACTCACATCAATCTATCTTTGGATTCTGCAAGGAGTGGGATCGGGACCACTCCCCTGATTACAAATTATTTAAGTTTTTCTTCCATTTTATTTCCTGATCGCCTTTCTTTGTCTAAAGCCCGTGCAGGTGGATTTATCACGGGTATTCCTGGAGGGCAATGAGCTTTGCGCTCAAGTCAATGAGGTAAGCATCCACTTATGTGAGGAGGTTAACCTCCCCTCCGTTGAGGAATCTCCATCCATTGCCTTCTCCTGCATCCTCCTTGATGATGACACCTTGCTGGGCAAAGATATTTTTGGTGAGAAGAGTGAGGATCCATCCTCCCCTTATTACATTATATTTCCTCTATCTGCGAAGAGCGGATATTATTATTCAGGTAGAGGGGTAACCGTTCTGTCACCGTATCGGTACTCGCTACCGACACGGATATTAGAACAGTTATTTGTTCACTTTTCTTTTCATACTCCCATCAACTAGAACTTTTAAAATTTTGAATATCCTGCTGGGGAGACAATAAAACATAGTAGTTATCTTATTTGCATTTTCCTTATTTTAGTGTTATTTTCTATTTTGTTTTGTATGCCCTTATCTCTTGTAGGTTTCCGGTGAAATCGCAGACATTTTTTAGCCGAGACGGGGTGGGGTGCCAAATTCAAATTTGGATTAGGTCACTTTTGGAATGCCTCATTCTCAGGCATTGGGTAACGCATTCCTATTTCGCTTTATTTTCTTGCATTCCTTATGATCATTCACATATACAACTGCATTGAGGATTGTGCACCATTAAGTCTGGGGGTCGATTACATTATATGATTGCTCAAGCACTCACCATTTTTGCATTCCGTTAGTGCATTATTTTCAATTTTGCTCTAATTATTAAAAAAAAATTATTGCTCAATGCATTTCATTTGCCGCACCCATTACACATTTAATTTGAGTTTTTGTTATTCATGTGTTTTCCAATTCCTTAGGTGTGTAGGTTAGATTAATTTATAATCAAAAATATGAAATCGGTAGTGAACCGTAGACTCATGCAATGTTTCTAGTCGAGTGCTCATGTTCTTGGATAGAAACAGATTTAGAGTTAATTTTTTGCATATGTTAAATACATTATATTGTTACTTACTATCGTTGGTTGTAAATCCACTCCTCGTTAGAACGTGATTGAGTCTGATGCTAGTATAGAGTTGTGCAGTATCACTAGTGGTATATTATAGACTCACGACGAGGGGGTGTCCTTTCTCGATGCCTAGACTCACACTAAATAGTGATAAACTCTAGGAAGATGACTTAGGTCTTCCCTTGGATAGATTGAGCCTTTGTATCCAAGCTCATTCTCACTACTGAAAGTGTAACTAGATCTGATATACTCTAAAGAGGGGGTGAATAGAGTATATGGTGTTTTAGTACTTTTAAAAACTTTTACAACAATTGTTGTAATAAGTGTGAACAGGGAAGCAAATATAAATCTAATCACAGAACTACGCTATGCAAAAACTAAGCACAGAAAAATCAAGGCCAGAAACAAAAAGTAAACAAGCAGAACCAGAGGACACAAGAAAATATAGTGGTTCCCCAAACTTGGGTACATCCACTCTTCTACCACCCTAGGTAGGAATCCACTGCAGGATGAGTTGATCAGGTGTCCTGGGCACCAATGAGCTTTTGATAAGGTGCTCAAAAACCAGAGCAGATTTTTGATCAGGTGTCTTGCCACCAATGAGCTTTTGACAAGGTGCTCAAAAACCAGATTCAAACTTTTGAAGGGAGTTTGAGAAACCCTTTACAGAGTGGGGGTGAGAGAGTGATGGCAGTCTTCTCTTTCTCAAACAACTGAGAAGACTATGTGGATTGATGTCAAAGCTCCCCCTGAATCCTTGAAATCTTCAGGAAGAAAAGCTTTGCTTGAGGGTGATAGACCTTCAAAGGTAGAACTCCAGCAATAGATGATTTCAGCAATGACTGAAATGTTGATTGTCTGGAGTCTTTAAATGATGTTGGCCTTGAACACTTTGAAAGATGAAGAGATCAGAAGATTTTTGAAAGCTTGATCTCTTGATGAGTGTTCTTCAGAATTCTTTTTGACAGAAGATTTTGAAAGAGTCTCTGTAAACTGTATTGTGTATTCTCTCCTTGTTAATCTCTGTATATCATCTATATTGATTCAAGAACATTCTGTCTTTTATTCTCTATTCCAGAATAGAATATCATTCTCTGTCAAAGATAGCCGTTGGTCTGCATTGATTGCATCCTTAATTGCAAAAACTCTTCTAGAGGAAAGTCCACAGAATTATTCCTTGAAAGATCCCTTGAAACTTGGTCCAGAAATAAATGAAAACGGCTAGCAAATCTCTGAATTAATTGCAGAATAACTCCTGTCTGATTTGAATTTGAATTCTGGAAGTTAACTGAAATCGTCGAACTGAGCTCTGCTATCGTCGAATGGAGTTCGACGATATTATGAAGTTGAGCTCAGCGATCGTCGAGTGGAGCTCGACGATCTGCCGAAGTTGAGCTCGACGATCGTCGATCTGAGTTCGACGAATCGTCGTGCTGAGCTCGACGATCAGACTTAGTCTTCAGACAGAAAAACTTGGTCTTCAGGGCAGCTTCCAATCCTAGACTTCTAACCCTTAGACTCAATTCTAATTGACCTATAAAGTTATACAGAAGGTCAAACAAAGGTTCCTAGAGACATAGTGATCCTGACCCAAATTAGTAATAGGGTGTTCCAACAATCTCCCCCTATTTGGGTTAGGATTACTATTTACAGACTTTGGAAATTCAAATAACAACATATAATCAGAAAAGCATAAAAACAACAGCAGCTAGACATGCAGAAACATCACAGAGATATATATATATATATGCATATGACATCCAGATTGCAGTCAGAAAATCCAAAGATTGTCACCTTACAAAATCACTTCTTCTCTTTGCCTTTAACCATCTTGATTTCTCTGTTTGGATTTTGGGCTTTCTTGTTGGATCTGGTGTTATCTGCTGCACCCAAGTAAGTTTGCTTTGAAGTCCTGGGAACCACAGCAGCAGGATGCAATTCCATATATCTGTCTGCATCAAAGAATTTGCTGGAAGCATATTTCTCTAGTTCCTTCTGTCTCTGCTCTGACATTGTAGAAATATTGGAAGTGTCTAGCCCTTGTTATTTGGCTTTCTTTATCTGGTCTAATGCAGCCAACTCCTTCATCCTAGCAGTCCAAGCAACTGGATTCTTCTCAGGGTCCTCAAATGGTACAGGTGGCTCATACCTGTTGGAAGAATTGTCTTGAGGAGGCCTAGCAGACACTGTCTCTCTTAGCTTGTAGGGGAATGGACCAGAAGTAGTATCAGAAGAAACATGTCCTCCCCTGGAGTATGGGTGCTGCCTGGAGTGCCCTTTATAATAAACCTGAATATCTCTTTGACTACCCATGTATCCTCCTCTCCTAGAATAAGAACCCCTAGATTGGCTTTCCCTTTGATAGGATCTGGCATGGGGTTGATAGGGAGCCTGGCTTCTAGCTGGGGCTTGACTTGCAGAGCTGCCACCTGCACCTGCATCAGGAGGAGGTGGTGGAGGAGGATGAGGGTGCTGGAACTGGGAGGAGCCCTTCTCATACTTTCTCTTCTTCTTCATTGCTTTCAACTGGTTTTTGGAATACTGCATCCAATGTTCAGTAATTTGGCAGTTATGCAGAATATAATAAGGTATATCATTATTATCCTTGACTTTTGCAGGAGGCACCCTTTTCATTGCCTTGCTCCTAGCTTTCCTTTTCCTTGCAATAGTAGCAGCTGAATCATCAGAGTCTGTTTTGAATTCATCAGACTCAGAACTTTGGTCATCATATATAGCATCTATTTTCTTCATCAATTCTTTCTTCAACTGAACAGCAGCATATGAGGCAGAGGCAGAAGTAGCAGCAGCAGGGACAACAGCAGATGGGGCAGCAAATGGAGCAACAGATGGAGCAACAGAAGGAGCAATAGAAGCTGGAGTAGTGACAATAGCAGTAATTGTAACAGTCTCACTATCAGCAGAAATTTCAGCAACATCAAAAACTGCAGCAGGCTCAAAAACAGTGGCCTCTGACATCAGAAAATCCTTGGATGTTGGCTCATCAGGAACAATTGGGATTTCAGCAGCAGTGAGAACATTTTCAGCAGCAGCAAAAACAGTTTCAGAAGCAGATTCAGTCTTTTCTTCAACAGCAGCAGCAGCAATCACTGAGTGTGCAAAAGAAGAAATAATGCTGGGGTCACAGCCAGAGAAAGGCACCAGTGCCTTAGATAGGTCTTCTGAGGGTTGGACAGCATTAACTCCTGGGAGATAGCTGAAGAAGACAGGATCAAAGACAGAGAGCAAAGACTGTAGGTCTATTGCCAGAACTGGAGTAGGAGGCACAGCAGCAAGAGCAGAAGCAGCAGAAACAGAAATCTCAGCAGCAGCAGTATCATCAACAGTAGGAGCAGAGACAGCAGCAGCAACAGCATGAAGGCTTGCTTCATATGGCATCTCCCCCTGCCTAGATGCAGATACATCTGTATCAAGGCACACTGCTGGAGGTGCTGCCTGAGGAATGAGGGAGGAAAGCCTGGCAGAGAGAGCTGTCACTGACAGTTGTAGAGGAGCCAAAGAGGTCTCTAAGAGCACAGAGAGCCTGAGGGCAATTAGCTCATACAACTTGTCAGCTAAGGCTGAAAGGTCTACATGCTCAACAGCAGGAGCAGAGGTAGATGGAATAGGGATGGCAATTCTAGACACTAAGAAAAATCAGAATTTTTGCCTAGTCTTGGTCAATTTTTAGCTTTCAAAATCTTGGAGATTATTTAAGACTTCCTCCATCTAACATTTCTAACTGATTTAGGAAGAAGGTGTGTTTCTTTTCATCCAAAGGCTTGGTGAAAATATCTTCTCTTTGTAAATCAGTTGGGATATATTGCAATTCAATTTTATTATTTTCAACATTGTCCCTTAAGAAGTGATGTCTAATCTCTATGTGTTTTGTCCTACTATGGAGGACTGGATTTTGAGCTATGGAAATAGCACTTGTATTGTCACAAAAGATTTTTGACTTCTCTAAGTTGTAACCATAGTCTAGGAGTTGGTTTTGAATCCACAATATTTGTGAACAACAACTGTCTGCAGCCATATATTCAGCTTCAGCAGTTGAGGTTGACACAGATGTTTGTTTCTTACAAAACCAAGAGACAAGTCTGTCACCAAGGAACTGACAAGTTCCACTGGTGCTTTTCCTGTCAATTCTGCATCCAACATAATCAGCATCAGAGAATCCAGTTAAATCAAATGCTGAATCTTTTGGATACCAGAGACCTAGATTTGGACAACTTTTAACATACCTGAGAATCCTCTTTACTAATGTTAGGTGTGACTCTCTAGGGCTTACTTGGAACCTAGCACATATACATGTAACAAACATTATATCTGGTCTACTAGCTGTAAGATACAGTAAAGAGCCAATCATTGCTCTATATGTTGTCTGATCAACAGGTTTCCCATGTTCATCAGCATCCAGTACAGCATTGGTAGGCATGGGTGTTTTCATACAAGATGCCTCAGACATACCAAATTTCTTAACCAGTTCATTAGCATATTTGGTTTGAGAAATAAAGATGCCTTCAGCATGTTGCTTGACTTGTAATCCTAGAAAGAAGGATAGCTCACTCATGCTACTCATCTCAAATTTAGAATGCATCAGGTTAGAAAACCTTCTGCACAATTTTGAGTCAGTAGAACCAAAAATGATATCGTCTACATAAATTTATACTAGTAGGGTATGAGACTTATGGGTTCTAATAAAAAGAGTTTGGTCTACTCTACCCCTTATAAAACTATTTTCCAAGAGAAAGCATGCTAAGGTCTCATACCATGCTCTAGGAGCTTGCTTGAGACCATATAATGCTTTATTTAGTCTAAAAACATAATCAGGATAAGTTGGAGAGATAAAACCTGGAGGTTGTCTGACATAGACTTCCTATTTGATGTCTCCATTTAAGAAGGCACTCTTGACATCCATCTGATAAACCTTGAAGCCTTTGTGAGCTGCATAAGCTAGAAATATTCTGATGGCTTCCAATCTTGCAACAGGTGCAAAAGTCTGGTCGTAGTCAATTCCTTCTTCTTGAGAATATCCCTGAGCAACTAGTCTTGCCTTGTTCCTTATTATTACTCCTTGATCATCCAGTTTATTTCTGAATACTCATTTTGTTCCAACAATAGAATGATCCTTTGGCTTTGGCACTAGTTCTCATACTTTGTTCCTCTCAAATTGATGCAACTCCTCTTGCATTGCAATGATCCAGTGTGGATCTTGCTCTGCATCTTGAATGGACTGAGATTCAATTTGAGAAAGGAAGCAGGTGTGCAACAGGTTTTGGTTGACCTGATTTCTGGTTTGCACACCAGCTGAGAGTTCTCCAATTATTTGGGTAATTGGATGGTCTCTTGATGTTACTAGATCAACAGGGGGTGTTGATTGTTCACCAACCTGTGTTGTTGTTTCCTCTTGTGGTACAACAACTGGCTCTTCAAGTGGTGGTTCAATATGTTGAGCATTATTTTCATCTTCACTGCTTTCATCCTCTTGAGCAACCTGTAGCTTGTTCATATCTTCAACTAGAGAGTGTTCCTGCAAAGGTTCTATGGTAGAAGAAATCTTCTCCTTGAAAGACATGTTAGTTTCATCAAAAGAAATGTGAACAGATTCCTCAATTTTCAAAGATGATTTATTATAGACCCTATAGGCCTTGCTGATCATGGAGTATCCCAGAAACACTCCTTCATCAGCTTTGACTTGAAATTTTGCTAAGTATTTCTTGTCATTATTGTGAATATAGCAAATGCAACCAAAAATTCTGAAATAGTCAACTTTAGGTTTCTTCCCTTTGAGTAATTCATAGGGAGTCTTTCCCTTCAGTTTATGTATCAGACTTCTGTTCAGCACATAGTTGGAGGTGTTCACTGCCTCTGCCCAAAAGGATAGAGGTAGATGAGCATCTGACAACAATGTAGTGACAGATTCAATAAGGGTTCTATTTTTCCTTTCAACTACCCCATTTTGTTGAGGAGTTCTAGGAGCTGAGAAAGTATGTCTGATCCCTTCACTCTGACAGAACTCTTGCATAAGAAGAGAATCAAACTCTGTCCCATGATCACTTCTGATCAGGGCAATGTGAGTATTGAACTCAATCTGTATACATTTGAGAAACTCTGTCAGACACTTAAAGTTATCAGACTTCTTCCTTAGAAAGAACACCCAAGTGAATCTAGAGAAGTCATCTACAACTACTAAAGTGTAGGATTTCCCTCCTAGGCTTTGTACTGTGATGGGTCCAAATAGATTCATGTGTAACAGATACAATATCCTAGGTGAATCACTCTTATTAAGTGACTTAAAACTGTTTTTAGTTTGCTTGCCTAATTGACAAACCTTGCAGAGTCCTTCCTTCTTGTAGGGGCCAGAAGGTAGTCCTCTAACAAGGTTGTCCTTGGATAGCCTAGCAATAGTTCTAAGGTTTAGATGTCCTAATCTCTTATGTCATAACACATTTGGTCTACAGACTGAGTTAAACAGGCAAATATCTATATCAGTTGAAAGAAAATCTACTAAGTAGATGTTACATTTCCTTATACCTGTCAACACAGTTGTGTTGTCCTCTGACTTGATTTTGCATAAGGTTTTGCTGAAGGTCACCTGGTAGCCTTCATCACATAGCTGACTGATGCTGATCAGGTTGTGCTTCAGTCCTTCCACATATGCTACCTTCTTGAAGGTTACTGATCCAATCTGTACTGCACCATATCCCTTAGTTTGTCCAAAGTTGGAATCAACAAAGATAACTTTGGGTCCAAGCTTGGCTCTGAAGGATGTGAGGTTGTCCTTATTCCCTGTCATGTGCTTAGAGCACCCACTATTCAAATACCATTGCTGGTTAGATGTTGGATAGGTCTTCACCTGCACATGAAACAATTCACTTGTTTTTGACCCAGTTTACCTTGGGCCTAGGTTGATAACCTCTAAATTCAGAAATAAAAGACATCCCTGGCTGACTCTTATATCCTTCAGGATGATATCTCCTTGGAGGTAAAATCCATTCAGTATAAGGGTTGAAGGTTTGGGATGAAGAACCCTTAGGATTCAATTTTGATTTGCCTTTGAAAAAGTTTCCAGAGTTCTGACCTCTGTTCGACGATCTTGGAGCTGAGTTCGACGATCTTGGGTCAGATCGTCGAGCTCCGTTCGACGGTCGACTATGGCTGAGGTCAGGTATATGAGATCGTCGAGCTGCGTTCGACGACTTTGGCTGAGATCGTCGACCTGCGTTCGACGATTTTTCCTGAGATCGTCGAGCTGCGTTCGGCGATCGTCGATCTTCATTCGGCGATCGTCGATCTCCGTTCGACGATTTTTGCTGGGACTTAGTTTTCTGAGGCAGATCATAATTTTTCCTAGCAACCTCTACAACTCCCTTTCCCTTGCTAGAAATAAACTTGATGGGAGTTGTTATGACTATAGGTTGGCTGGATGAAGCACCCAAGCCCAGTGTACTGTTGAATCTAGAGTTCACTGTGCTTGTGATGTCCATCAGCTTGATGCTTCTCCCATTAAGGGATTCTTCAAGCTTCTTGGCCTCAGAGAGCTCACTTTTCAGTGTAGCTATCTGTTCCCTACAGTTCTCCAACTCCTGAGAGAGTTTGAGGTTTTCTGACTTTAAACCATTGTGTTCAGATAATTGATTTCTGAGAGAGATAATCTCTTTCTCAAACTTTAGCAGGTTTAAACACAGTGTTTTAAATTCAGATTTAAAATCTTCTGAAGTAAAATCAAAAGAACTAATTACCTGATCTTCTTCAGGTTGAGTTTCTGAGTCTGACTCTGACTCTTCATCCTCTGAATTGTGCTGTGAGGCATTAATTGCCATCATGCAGAATTCCTTTTCTTCTTCATCATCCTCATCATCACTGGAGCTGGATGAGGCTTCTGATTCCTCTTCTGTCTCACTCCAGGATTCAGCAACAAACCCTTTCCTTGTATGCTTATTTTTGCTGGAAGAAGGTTTGCTATTGTCATTCCTTTTGGGTTCCTTCTACTTTCTTCTTTCTTTTCTGTCCCTTCTGTCCTTGTTCTTGTTCTCTGGACAGTCAGGAACTATGCGCCCTGGTTTCCTGCAACCAAAGCAGATAATGTCTTTGTTATTGCCAATGGACTTGTCATACCTTGGCTTATCCTGCTCCTTGTATGATCTTCTTCTGAAGTCCTTTCTGGCCATCTTGTAGAATCTTTTGGCCAACAAGCTGAGAAGTTCATCATTGCCTGTAGCTTTTTCTTCAGGCAGATCCTCAGTTGCCTTGAAGGCTATGGTTTTCTCTTTCCTTGTGGCTGGTGAAGCAGCCTTCTGTTCTTACTCTCTATTCTTGATGAGTAGCTCATAAGATTTGAGCTTACCCAACAAGGCTTCAGTGGTGATCTCATTTAGACTTCTGGCATCCTTAATTGGCCAGATTCTTGAGTCCCAAGTGCTGGGGAAGCACATTAGGATCTTGTCATTAAGTTCTGTCAGAGAAATCTCTTTGTCCAATGTCCTTAGCTCACTGACAATTAAACTCAATCTGTTGTACATGTCTCCCACTGACTCAGTCTCTCCCTTCTTGAAGTTCTCATATTGAGAGATGAGATGGGATCTTCTGTCCTTTCTCTCATCAGCTGAGCCTGAGACAATTTTTGAGAGCTTGTCCCAAATCTCATTGGCTGAGTTGCATTCAGCTACCTTTTGGAATATGTCATCTGACATTGTCTGGGCTAGGATGTTCATAGCCTTGGCATCAGCTACTTTCCATTTTTTGATGTCAGTATCTGTTCCTGATGGAGGTGGAACAGCATTTGTGCTTGTGCTCTCTGGGGGTCTTGGACACACTGTCAAAACAGAATTGAAAATGTCTTCGTCAATAGAATTCATGTAAAGTCTAATTCTTGCTTTCCAAAGTGCAAACTTGGAAAGATTGCACACTGGAGGTCTGGTGCTAGCATAATCTTTGTTTTGGGCCATGATTTGTGCACACAAAATCTAATAATACAATACAAAAGAAAACAGATCTAGTTTGGGAACTTTGGGTTCAGGTGTTAGCCTGTACAACCAATCAGATATGGTATGTTTAACCAACCTCACTCTGATACCAATTGAAAGTGCAACTAGATCTGATATACTCTAGAGGGGGGGTGAATAGAGTATATGGTGTTTTAGTACTTTTAAAAACTTTTACAACAATTGTTGTAATAAGTGTGAACAGGGAAGCAAATATAAATCTAATCACAGAACTACGCTATGCAAAAACTAAGCACAGAAAAATCAAGGCCAGAAACAAAAAGTAAACAAGCAGAACCAGAGGACACAAGGAAATATAGTGGTTCCCCAAACTTGGGTACATCCACTCTTCTACCACCCTAGGTAGGAATCCACTGCAGGATGAGTTGATCAGGTGTCCTGGGCACCAAAGAGCTTTTGATAAGGTGCTCAAAAACCAGAGCAGATTTTTTGATCAGGTGTCTTGCCACCAATGAGCTTTTGACAAGGTGCTCAAAAACCAGATTCAAACTTTTGAAGGGAGTTTGAGAAACCCTTTACAGAGTGGGGGTGAGAGAGTGATGACAGTCTTCTCTTTCTCAAACAACTGAGAAGACTATGTGGATTGATGTCAAAGCTCCCCCTGAATCCTTGAAATCTTCAGGAAGAAAAGCTTTGCTTGAGGGTGATAGGCCTTCAAAGGTAGAACTCCAGCAATAGATGATTTCAGCAATGGCTGAAATGTTGAGTGTCTGGAGTCTTTAAATGATGTTGGCCTTGAACACTTTGAAAGATGAAGAGATCAGAAGATTTTTGAAAGCTTGATCTCTTGATGAGTGTTCTTCAGAATTCTTTTTGACAGAAGATTTTGAAAGAGTCTCTGCAAACTGTATTGTGTATTCTCTCCTTGTTAATCTCTGTATATCATCTATATTGATTCAAGAACATTCTGTCTTTTATTCTCTATTCCAGAATAGAATATCATTCTCTGTCAAAGATAGCCGTTGGTCTGCATTGATTGCATCCTTAATTGCAAAAACTCTTCTAGAGGAAAGTCCACAGAATTATTCCTTGAAAGATCCCTTGAAACTTGGTCCAGAAATAAATGAAAACGGCTAGCAAATCTCTGAATTAATTGCAGAATAACTTCTGTCTGATTTGAATTTGAATTCTGAAAGTTAACTGAAATTGTCGAACTGAGCTCTGCTATCGTCGAATGGAGTTCGACGATATTATGAAGTTGAGCTCAGCGATCGTCGAGTGGAGCTCGACGATCTGCCGAAGTTGAGCTCGACGATCGTCGATCTGAGTTCGACGAATCGTCGTGCTGAGCTCGACGATCAGACTTAGTCTTCAGACAGAAAAACTTGGTCTTCAGGGCAGCTTCCAATCCTAGACTTCTAACCCTTAGACTCAATTCTAATTGACCTATAAAGTTATACAGAAGGTCAAACAAAGGTTCCTAGAGACATAGTGATCCTGACCCAAATTAGTAATAGGGTGTTCCAACAACTACGATTGCGAGCCCAAGTTGAGCATACACCATTCCTTGTCTTACACTTTCACCTCACTAACACCAAAGCCTAATTGCCAAAATCCCTAACAGACTTAGTTGTGAGCTGCATTGAGAAAGTTATTCTGCTAACTGCGGTGGCGGATAAAATTTTGTTAGTGTGGCATATTTTGATTGCTTACGTGGGTGTGTTTTTAACATGAATATTGGAAAAAAGGAGCAGAAAAACAAATTAATAAAACTAATTGAAAAAAAAAATTATTATTAGAAAAAAATATCGTTGCGATGTTGGGCGAGTGGTGAGTGACCCCATTTGTTAAAATCCAAGTCTCGGGGTATCACTCATCCATTTCTAGCCAGTGGTAGTCATTTTGATGCGAGCTAAAAATTTATGCGAAGTGTGAGTTAGCCCGTCCTTCCCTTATTTGAAATCCTCACATTAAGCCTAAGCCAAAATTCATTCTATCTAAATACTAATGATTCATAGAGTTGGTTGGTATCAAAGTGTAGTGGAGAAGGTGTGACCGGACGATCCTATGGTCATTGTCATTGAATCATTGATGGATTTCTTTGGAGACTGTCTTAGTTATTAAAGGTGCAAGGCGCAACAAGGAGTTTGATTCAGGTATGTTGTAAATTTTCGAGGACAAAAATTTTATTAAGAGGGGAGATTTGTAACAACCGTAAAATTAACGCAAATAAAATTAAATTTCAGGATATGATCGCCAGCGTGTCTGATCGAGGCGACACCATGTCAAGGTACGAGTTTAGTAGGGTAAAATGTTATTACATTAAGTATTGGATGAATTCAGACGTTGGGTGCGTGTTCGCCGCGCGTAAATTAGCAGAGCGGAGTGGCTTATCATAGCGATAATAATTTGGGACTTTCAAAATTCCTCATAATCTTAGGGAAGAGGCGCAGTCCGGTAACAGCAGTTTTATTAACCGCAAGTGTAGCGCAGTTTAGGGTTTAAAAGCCGCAACCCTCTTTCCCGTAACTCTATTTTTCCCTCGATAGGAGCCATCGCGCCTATCTTCTCTCGCAGACGCTCCCTTCCAACGCCGCTCTCGGCATCCCCGACGATCTCCTGCGTAGATCGATCTCCTGCGTAGATCGACCTCCCGTCGCTGTTAATCCCTCCTCCGGCGACGTCGAGGCAGCCGCCTCTTCCTACCGTCAAGTCGACGCTGGTTTTCCGACAGTCCAGACACATTTACCCGACGGTTTAGGCGCGGCCCTTGGAGCGTTCTGCCCTCTTATCGTACCAACAAGGTGGAGTTTCCTTCTTTCTTGTTGTTCGTCCTCAATTAGTCGATCATTCCTCGTGTTTAGCCGATTCTTTTCCCTCCCTAGTTCCAGAAATCTGTTAACCATGAGGTGGTCATTTTTTTTCCTTGTATTCCAGGAACCCCAACTGAGACTCTGGAGTAGTGGCTTGTGGCGTTGATCCATTCCTCTCACTCTTCGGCTTTCAGGTAACAGCCCAGAACCCCTCTCCATCGTTGGGTAATAGTATGTCTTGAGAGTTGTAAGTGGTGTGTAACTTGTATACCCCCCCCTTTTGGATTTTAGGGAGAAGCAGGAGAAATTTAAATATTCTTGTCAAGTAGCACAAAACAATGTCGTCGCGCCGAGTGTACGAGCGCCGCATCACCACTGTAAGAATTTCTAATTCTTTTTAGTTAGACATGTCGAGGGATTATTTTTATGTACACATGTGCAAGTTTCGTATATGCATTATAACCATGTATAGAAAGGTGTGGCGGTAGGAAAACGGTCGCGGAAGTAGTTGTAGGACAACACCCTTTTCCAAGACCCGAATAGTCAAATCATGTATGCAACGTTAGGTACGAAACATTTATGCGTTTACGTAAGTTTGGGATTTTGTCTAATTAAGGGCGAGAACGTCTCTTCTAGCGACCACAAGGAAATCAAGGGTCGCTCAGTAGTACACCAAAAGAAATGTCTCAACCAGAGTAGCGTCAGACCAAAAAGGTCAGTAAGCACACATAAGTCTTCTCGTGTTAGGTAGAGGCGCACTACCTTTTCCCATAGGGTATATGGTATCCTATTAGTAGAGTCTTGGGAGTTGACTCCCCTTTGAGACAGCTAGTAGATTTGAGACCGTGCAGCACGACACCAGAACAACTGAGTTCGTAAGATGGTCTCGGGTAGTCAGATTTCAGTTGCGCGTTAGGAGCTACTTTGCCTAGAGCCTTTCAAGTAGAAGTGCAGATTAGAAGCTACCTATAACTCAAGCATGGACCTGACGTGAGACAGCGCACTAGTTAGTGAACGCCGGGGCTTGGGTAAGTAAGATGAAAGTTCTTGAACGTAGAACGAGTATGTCTGTTGACCCGGTAGCATTGTAAATGCATGCATAACATCTAGCATAAAGATTTTAATGAACAAAACTATTTTTTTTAAAAAAAAGGCATGCATTCATCATTTAAGAAAAAGTTTTTAGTGTCACTAGGAGGCGTTATTTTTCCTTAATCTGACCCCTCGTGGGCAATGTTTTTACAGGTGACCAAGGTGGGAAACTACGCCTAGAATGAGCGCCCTTGTGGTGTTAGTTTATAGTTGTTTTCCCTTTTCAGTTTTCTTTCATTCAGTATACACTTGTAATCTTGAATATTGTATTTGGTTAATGTTTGAAATATCATGTATCAGACTTATCATGTTACTTCAGATTTACAGTACTTTCATCTTAATTCATGTTTAGCGGCTCTGTGAATCCAGTATACAGGTATGTGGTTACCCTTAGTTTTCTTTCATAACTTTTGTTGTAAGTTTTAAAATTCTCAGTATTCTTCTTATTACCTGTTGTGTACTAGTTTTTAATACTGTTTCCTAGTTCTCTTTATATCGTTGACCCGGCCGGACGGCAGATTTTTGTGAAATTGGGAAGGGGTGTTACAACTGTGGCCTCTCCTCCTCCTCTGCTAGGGCCGGCAGCCACCTGTGGTTGCTCCTTCTCCTCTGCTAGGGCCGACAGTCATGGCCTCTCCCTCTCCAAGAGACGACTGCTCTTTTTCCTCTCCTCCATTAGGGTCAACAACATCAAGCCTCCCCCCTCCTCAGTCCAGCAAACCCTTCTCTTCCCCTCAAGAGGGCCGACACCAACTTTGGCTTCCTCCTTGCGCCGCGCTTGAACCTAGGGCTTCGCACAAACCCTCTGCTCAGATTTTGGACTCGATTTTGGTTCCTCTCGGTAAGATCTACTCTTCTTTCCTCTTATTTAAGATTTGACCTAGTTTGTGAATTTTTCGTGCCCTATATTTCGGTCAACTTGTGTTTCAGATTTTTGCCCATAGCGTAATCAACTAACTTTTGGGTATTTTGATTTCCGTCATAGCTCCACGACTCAAGTGATGGAATTTCTCCTAAGCCCTCTGAATTAGGGTTTCCCCAAACCCAAGCGTCGTCAAGCCTCTGTTTCTGCGTGGTGGTCTCTTCTTCCCTCTCTTGAGGGAGGTAAATCTCTTAGCCGCCTCTGATTCAATTTGTAGCGAATATTTATTTGTGTTAGCATAGTGATAATTTGTTGTAACGCTTCCGTTGTTCTTGTACAGGTTCAAAATAGGATTTTGGATCTTGCTTGCGCCGCTCAGCCGCCTCCGTCAGATTCAGCCTCTTTCAGGCAAGTAGAGATCTTGCTCTCTCTCTTGCAAACATTGAATTTCAATTACTTGGTCTGTTCTTATGATTATATGAATTCACCCTTGATTGTTTGCGTTGTTATTTGAATTTAAGTATCGAATGTCTAATCCGGCAAGTTAATATCTTAGGGTTAATATTTTTGGAATGTCATGAGATTGTGATCACAGACAATATTATTTAAATGTTCACTTAGATGAACGGATCCCTCGTCTGACGTATAGTTTGAAGTATGATGGATTGTTGGGAATGATTAACAAATATCATAATGAGAATTATTAAGAATTGTATGAATTGTATCATTTGGATTCGCACTTACATGAATTGTATCTCACTTGATGGATGATTAGAATACTTATAGTTCTTGTGAACATAAGCAATAATTATTTTAAGGTTAACGGTTAAGATTTCTTGCTACAATTAAATGATTGGTGATTTGTATCATGCTCGTATATATACACACAATTTTACTTGGAGGATATTTATGTCTGGAAATTGTTTAATCTAAATGAATATTTGGTGTCCAGAAAAGTAGCGTATTGTAATCGTATCACTCGTAAATACTTGAACCCGCTAACTATATTGCTCCATATCCAGTTTTGTTTGTGTCATCGAATCTTGTGACAACGAATCTTGTGACAACGAATCTTGTGTCATCGAATCTGCTGTGATCGAATCGGGTTTCTTAGGTCTGTTCTAAGAATTGAGCGAATGTTGCTCCATAACTCAATTCCTCTTTTGACGCGTTTATGAACTCTATCTTGTACAATTGAATCGCTAAATTTGTATCAAATCTTGATATGTTAGGAATCTCCTAAATCATGAATCCTTAAAATCGTTAATGTTATAAGCAAATCATTGAACTGTAGCGTCTAACTAGGCATCTGTATGTCATCATGGTCACGGCAAGCAGGATTACTTTTCCGACAAGACTTGTACGCAGATCTGATCGTGAACCATGTGCGTCCGATATAGCACCTACACCATTCATCGATCACGGCTTACAACATATTACATGAATAATTTTAGGTTATGCTCCAGAGTAGTCTAATAACTAACTTGTTCTTTTTAGCTCTTTTATTTGTCTGTCTCGAATAGTTTTGATTCATGAGAAACGGGTACACTCATACATTTCTGCTTTTATTACTGTACTTTACTTTGCTCACTCTGTTTATTTCAATGTTCTGAGCCTTTTCTTTTTTATTTTGGAATTGTCTTAGTGTTCGTGCAGCGCCGCCAGGTACTCGAGCCCGATCAGCATTAATTTTCAGGTTCTATGTTTACATTTCTTTTACTGTCAAATATTTCCTTTATGTAATAATTGCAATCAGACATTTTCTCTGTTATCATGGACAACTGCCAGGATATTTATATATTAGATGTACTAAAATTTAATATTATTTGCATGTCCATTCATCTGAGCATGTCATGACATAAAAACCTGTATCCGAAACTTGTGTTCAGAATTTTATTAAAAATACTTATGCATTCAAATTTTTCACTATCATGTTCTAAAAGCTTCGCATATAAAAATCAACCTGTTTTTACTTAACAGTAACTATTTTAAAATTATTTTAAGTATTCTCTGCATCCGCGTTAGCATGCATGGCTTTCTTTCTGCTCGTGTCTGTGGCATCACGGCCCACCCGAAGCGCACTCTGACTTTTGTCGAGACGGGTCGTGACATTTATTTGTAGTTTTTCTTCTCCAAAAGTAGGGTTTCGACCCTAGTTCTCAAACAAACCCTATGGGTTATCTTCCTACGAGTACCGGAACAAACGTTGAGTACACGAATGATTGTCGAGCCCTCTGCAAGCGCGGACTAATTCCTACGAGTACAGGAATAATCGCTGAGCCCTGATGAGTTTTGGTTCCTGCGATGAACTCAGAGTATTTGCTGGCAAGAAGATCCGACGAGTATCAACGAGCTCCGGTTGTTAGCCAGTTTCTGGATAACGAGCACTCAGAGGTCAAGCTCTCGGCGAGTACTTAGGTCGGCAAGTCCTAATTGAAATGTTGATGAGTTCTAGTAGGTGAGTTCCAAAGGTCGACAAGATCTTCTCACAGGGAGAGTAGCGAGCAATTGGGAGCTCAAGCATCGTACAATTGGGAGCTCAAGCAGAGCACAATTGGGAGCTCAAGCGGAGCGCAATTGGGAGCTCAAGCAGCGAGCAATTGGGAGCTCAAACAACGCGCAATTGGGAGCTCAAGCAACGCAGGCAAGCTTATGGGAGAGGAGTCTTTAGGGCTCGAGTCGCTCTGATACCGTGTGAAATTGCAACCACAAGAATGATAATGTTTATAACTTTTTTAGATCGACTAAATACAAAACACATGCACACATATTTATAGGTATGAAGAGTGACAACTCAATTCCAAACCACAATGTGGGGCTAAGTTGTACAACAACACTCTTAATGGGCAATCGAAGTGAGCATTTTGCATTTGGGCTTCTACGACATTTCTTCTATATCCATAAAGGTAGCCGCATCTCTAATAAACTCTGATAAGTGAGGCCGATCATCCGAGCGCACGTGTAACTTAACTCGTGAGGGCGCATATGTATCAACTTCATTAGAGATATAACTTAAATTAAACTAAATCACTTTAAACCATGGTTTTGTGCATTATTTAAATCTTCACAACTTTAGAAATCTAACAAAGTAGATATAAGCCTTCTGCTATTCAAAGGGCAGCCCGGTGCACAAAGAATCTCAGCGCATTAAGGGTCCAGGGAAGGGTCCCACCACTAGGGTGAAATGTAGGAAAACCTTGCCCTGCATTTTTGCAAGAGGCTGCTTCCAGGACTCGAACTCATTAGCTCAAGGTCACACGGAAACTCTACTGCAATTCAATTTTATATATTATTATTTAAGATATCTATACTTTAATTGTTCATTTAGAATAAAAAATAATACAGTTAATCTATGTATCAAGTATTTTATACAAATCCAGTGTTATACTAATGTGGAAGGCACCTGTAATCCTTTTTACCTCAAAAAGTGCCTCAGCTAGCATGACAATTCTTGAAATGCTGGTTCTGCTATTCCTATCATTATTACTACCATTGGGATGTCTGTTACTTGATCTGCATGTGCATTGACCTGTTTGATGCTGTCCGGATAAAATACAGGACCTATCATGGCCCGATAAGTTTTCAAATCGGCTACCCAGCCGCTGAAGAGCTCGAACCTGCTATTTGAACTCATTTCACATGAGCTTGCATAAAAGAACAGCAAGTAATGTGTGAATTTTGTTACCTGGGATCTTATTCTCCTTCTTCTCTCGAGGAAAACCGATCTATGCTCAAACAAATCATGATTACCAGCATCTCTAATCTGTGAAGTTTCCGAGTTATGAAGCAGGCTACTTGGAGTCAAACCATCCACATGAGAAGACTGCATTCGTGTTTCATTAGTCTGAGTAGAAGTTGATGTCCTGCCTATGGTTTGTCTGCTGAAGATCTGACTATTGGACCTTATCAGTGACCTCTCCTCCATAAGCAAGGCACCAAATAAATCATCAGATAATGCATTTCTCCGAAGAACTCTATCACGGAGCCGTCCCACGCTTCGTGTTCTGCTAAATCGCATACTTCCTTCAAGAGGTGCTCGGTATCTATAACGGTTCATAGTGTCAATGTTCTCAGTTTCCTGTAGATCTCCATTGGAACATTCATCTAAGCTAGCATCAATATGTACATTACTTCTATCATAATCATGGTTATTTTCTGGCATAACATTTTCTGGGCATTCAGTCCTACAGCTCAAAGGGTTGTCCTGTGTAGAAGAAACATTGTTTTCTGAAGATCTAGCGACCAAAGCTTTGCATATTCCAAAACCATCACTCTCTGGCCTGAAAGTGAGAGGACGATACAAGCAGCATGAATGATTCGAAGACTGATCAATTAAGGGCGGACCATTAGAATTGCTGCAGCCTGAATCTTTTTGTCGCATAGAGGTTTTTGCATCCCTGCTTTGGTCAACTTCAGTATTCATAGTTGAGGAAGTTTCAGCACACTGATGAACAGGTAGCTCTCTAGAGGATTCATGACCTGTATCATCGGATCTAAATGCGATGCCTTTTGACCTCGTGTGTCTTGCTACAGTCTATGAGCCAGAAAAAGTAAACAATTAAATCCATTTCAATAGAGTTCACAAAAAACAAAAGCTCCATATTAATAAAATTCCATCATACAAAATTAAACAGCATATTTCATAATCGAAAATTACAAATACTTGGGTTTGTCAACGATTTAATAAAACAAGAAGTTGCTGCAATGAATAATCTATTTCGAACAAGCACCGCCAAACATTTTTCTAGAAGAAGCTGTTAGAAAAAATGTATGCATCCAGAAGTGCCGCCCACCAAGAACAAATATGAGGAATGATCAGAATAATAGCAATAAAGTCGAGATAAGAATATACAAGATAAATAGAGAATACTCTTCCCTCGAGTACACTCATTCTTTACAAATAGCATCTCTAATTGATGCCCATGAATTAAGGTCTAGGACATTTAACAAGATCTAACATGAGATCTGTAGAAAAGGCCTGAAACTTGTGTATATTGATTGAGTATGTAAATACAAAGAGAGTATACAAATATATAGGAAAGAAAGAGAGGAAATAAATCCTATACAAGATGTGGGACTAAAGAGGAGAGAACAAGAAAATGGGCCCAAAACATGGGCCTAATACATGGGCTATTCTAACACTCCCCCGCAAGCTGGAGCGTACAAATCGTATGCACCAAGCTTGGACAAGCATTGATAGAAGGATGCTTTGGGAAGAGCCTTTGTGAGGACATCTGCAACTTGTTCTGTCCCTGGAACATGCTTTAAATCGAGCTTCTTCATTTGAACCTTTTCTCGAACGAAGTGGCAATCAACTTCAATGTGCTTCGTTCTTTCGTGGAAGACTGGGTTCTTGGCGATATGTATAGCCGCTTGGCTATCACAAAGAAGTAGAGCAGGAGAAGGTAATTTAACACCCAGGTCAGTGAGAAGACTTTCAAGCCATGTGAGTTCGGATACAACAGAAGCCATTGCGCGGTATTCTGCCTCAGCCGATGAGCGAGCAACGACCGCTTGTTTCTTGCTTCGCCATGTAACCAAATGTCCCCCAAAGTATGTGCAGAAACCACTAGTAGACCGCCGGTCATCAAGAGAGCCCGCATAGTCCGCATCGGAGTATGCCACTAAGGTAGGAGCAGACGAGGAAGTCCGGTACACAAGTCCTTGACCCGGGGCTGTTTTTAAGTACCTCAGAATGCGTTCAACAGCCAGAAGATGAGACTTGCGAGGAGAGTGCATGTATCGACTGACAAGACCAACAGCAAAGGAAATATCTGGTCGGGTAACAGTAAGATAGATCAACTTGCCAACAAGTCGTCGATAATATTCAGGGTTCTGGAGGAGAAGATCTGAGTCAGAAGCCTGAGCACACAACTTGTGGTTCACATCCATGGGGGTATCACATGGCTTACACCCTATCAGAGCGAGTGGAGAGGCATCGAGAAGGTAGAGCCCATTCCGCAGCTGACCTTTACCAATGGTAGTCCGCGTCCGTCGATCCTGTATAACAAAAGAAGAGGAAGTGAATATAACAGAACAATCCAAGTCACTCGTAAGACGCCCAACAGAGAGTAAGTTAAAAGGGGAACTCGGAACATGAAGAGCCGAGCGAAGAACGAGAGATGGGGAAATAGAAAGATCAGCCGAGCCGGAAACAGGAACCAGCGCCCCATTGGCCACGGTGATGGACTTCGGAGAAGGAGAACCCGAGTACTTGGCAGGACAGCGCGAAGTACTTTACTGAATTTCTCAAACCAGGCCCGTGGAGATTGTTTGAGACCATACAGAGCCTTGCGAAGGCGGCAAACCTGAGACTCCCCCGTGGTCTCAAACCCGGGCGGTTGTTGCATGTAGACCGTTTCCTGGAGATCACCATTTAAGAAAGCATTCTTAACATCAAGCTGAAAGAGAGGCCACCGGCGATGAACAGCGACAGAAAGAAGGACCCGAACGGTATTGAGCTTGGCGACCGGAGAGAAGCTTTCCTCATAGTCGAGCCCCTGTTGTTGAGTGAAGCCGCGAGCGACAAGGCGAGCCTTCAGACGGTCGATCGTCCCATCAGCATCATGAAGAAGATCAGTACAGTATTTCCGTTGAGATAGAATGAGGCCGTCCGGTCGCCTGGCAACCTCAAGTCCCAGAAAATATCGCAGAGTCCCCAGGTCCTTTGTCTGAAAGACCGAGTTCAGATGTGCTTTGACTGTATGTATCCCTTGGGAGTCATCTCCTGTGATGATGATGTCATCAACATATACTAATAGAAGGACCGTCCCTGATGGTCGGTGACGAGTGAAGAGCGAGAAATCAGCCGAGCTACGGCTAAAGCCGACAGCGCGAAGTACTTTACTGAATTTCTCAAACCAGGCCCGTGGAGATTGTTTGAGACCATACAGAGCCTTGCGAAGATGGCAAACCTGAGACTCCCCCGTGGTCTCAAACCCGGGCGGTTGTTGCATGTAGACCGTTTCCTGGAGATCCCCATTTAAGAAAGCATTCTTAACATCAAGCTGAAAGAGAGGCCACCGGCGATGAACAGCGACAGAAAGAAGGACCCGAACGGTATTGAGCTTGGCGACCGGAGAGAAGGTTTCCTCATAGTCGAGCCCCTGTTGTTGAGTGAAGCCGCGAGCGACAAGGCGAGCCTTCAGACGGTCGATCGTCCCATCAGCATCATGTTTGATGACAAAGACCCACTTGCACCCTACCGGTTTGTGACCCGGAGGGAGGGGGACAACGGACCATGTCTGGTTAGCCCAGAGAGCAGACATCTCTTCTTCCATGGCGGCCCGCCAGCCCGGATGGTTAAGCGCCTCCTGTACAGAGTTAGGAACAGAAACCGAAGAAAGAGAAGTAGCAAAGGTGTGCAGAGGTGGAGAGAGGCGATGAAGAGAGACATAAGCCTCCAGAGGATGAGCAGTGGAGGGCGTTACCTGATCAGAGGGACGCGAAGCATCCGTGGTAGAGGTCGGCGGCAGAGGGGCGACGGAACAGGGAGGGCGACGAGAGTAGACCCGGATAACGGGTGGTTTGGTGGTAGAAGGAGCGGGTGGAGGAGAGAGCGGGGGTGGTGGTGGAGTAGCAGGAATAACGGGACGAGGGATGGACGGCGGGAGAGGAGGCGTTGGTGGAGCAGTAGGGAAAGGAGCAGGAAAGAACGGTTCGTCTTCCCGGAAGGTAACGTCCGCAGAGACAGTGACCTTGCCGGTAGTGGGTGAGTAACAAACATAGCCCTTCTGGGTGTGGGAGTAGCCAACAAAGATGTGTTTCGCCGCCCTGGGGTCCAATTTATCGGTGGAGGGCCCGAGGCAGTGGACATAGCAGGTGCTGCCGAAGATACGGGGCGAGAGAGGGAAAGCCGGAGTGGAGGGAAACAATATGCTGAAGGGGGTCGCATAATTGAGGATAGAGGAAGGGAGGCGATTGATGAGAAAGCAGGCAGTGGAGACCGCAAAGTTCCAGTAAGCTTTAGGAACATGCATTTGGATCATGAGGGAGCGGGCAACATCCAATAAATGACGGTTCTTGCGTTCGGCAACCCCATTTTGTTGCGGGGTATACGCACAAGAGGTTTGATGGAGAATCCCGTATTCCGTACATAAGGTGGTAAAGTCGTGGCTGGTGTACTCACGAGCGTTATCAGTACGGAGAGTTTTGAGGGTGGTATGGAATTGTGTCCGGGTCTCGAGGACAAAGGCCCGAAACACCCGGGGAAGCTCGGAGCGGTCGCGAAGTAAGTAGAGCCACGTGGTGCGGGAATGATCATCAATAAAGGTTAGAAAATAACGATAACCACATATACTAGGAATCCGAAATGGACCCCAAATATCCGAATGAACAAGATCAAAAGGAGCCGCACTCCGAGTACAATGCGAATGAAACGAAGAACGTGGTTGTTTGCCGAGAATACATGAATCACACTGAAAAGACGTAAAAGAAAGATCTGGAAGAGCCCGCTGGAGAACTGGCAGAGGGGCATGACGAAGGCGGCGATGCCAGGCAGTGGAGGAGACGGAAGACAGAGCGAGTGGAGAGGCATCGAGAAGGTAGAGCCCATTCCGCAGCTGACCTTTACCAATGGTAGTCCGCGTCCGTCGATCCTGTATAACAAAAGAAGAGGAAGTGAATATAACAGAACAATCCAAGTCACTCGTAAGACGCCCAACAGAGAGTAAGTTAAAAGGGGAACTCGGAACATGAAGAGCCGAGCGAAGAACGAGAGATGGGGAAATAGAAAGATCAGCCGAGCCGGAAACAGGAACCAGCGCCCCATTGGCCACGGTGATGGACTTCGGAGAAGGAGAACCCGAGTACTTGGCAGGGCGGTGCGAAGTAATGTGATGAGTAGCGCCAGAGTCCATAATCCAATCCGGGCTGTGGGAGAGACAAGCAGTACCTGTGTGGGAGACAGAGGCGACGGAGGCCGAGGGGGGATTGAGCAGCCCCTGGAGATGTTGTAGCTGAAGGCGGACAGTCTCGAGATCCGGAGGAGCATCAGTAACGGCAGAAGCCGTCGGGCGAGGGGGGTAGCCGAGTTTCTTGTAACAAGCCGCCTCAAGATGGCCATCCCGGCCGCAGAAGGAGCACTTTGTCCGGCCACGGCCGCCACGGCCACGGCCCCGCGAGCCCAACCGTCCCCCCCGAGTAGAAGGAGGAGGAGGAGAGGGTAAGAGCGGAGGGGCATGCTGAAGGAGAGCCGGTGGAGAAGGAGCTGGAGGATCTGGAGGAGGCGAAACCCGGAGAAGCATGGAGCAGATATCCGAAAAAGAGGGCGTAGTAGGAGCGGCCAGGATCTGAGCACGAAGACTGTGAAGATGAGAAGGAAGGCGAGCCATAAGGATGACAATGCAAGCAACTTCCTTCTGAGCCCGCTGAGCAGCAAGATCAGTGGTCGACGGCTGGTGTTGGATCCAGGCTTCAGCAAGCGTTTTAGCCCGGACGACAAACGAGGTCATATCTGAGGCGCCGCCAGTGTCAAGAGTGAAGAGATCAGTGAGGATGTCAAAAAGATGCTGGAGGCTATCGCGGCCAGAATACAAGGAATGAAGCTCATCCCACATAGTCTTGGCGGTGTCGTGGTACATAGCCATTTGATAGGGCTCACCATCCAAGGAGTTCAGAATCCAAGTCTGAACACGACCGTCATTACGAAGCCAATCATCCGTAGGTGGAGAAGGAGGTGCCTGAGTAAGGTGCGGGAGAAGGCCCTTAGCCTGGAGAACCCGCCGAACAGAATGTACCCAAGGGATAAAGTTCTTCTTGCCAGAAAGAGAGATAGTAGTGATCCGGAGCTCGTCACGGAGGTCAACAGAACAGGCCGGGCGGTCTGGAGGGCAAGCCGGAGGAACAGGGGGCGGGCTGGCCGCTGAGCTGGGAGAAGAACCAGAGGAAGTCATGGAGACAGGCCGCAACCCTTAGACAGGGAAGGAAGAGGGCCGCGGTTAAAGAAATAAACCGGGCGGACTGAGACAAGCCGCACTGGACGGAGACAAGTCGGGCGACCAGGCGACGGGAGAAGATCGCGACCAAAATGCAAGCAGGAAGGAGACAGCTCGCACGGTCAGGCAGATCGTATGCGCCGGACTGAGACAAGGTGTGCCGGACTGGGACAAGTCGCGTCGGACTAGGAGAGAGGCCGGAGATCGCGACCAAGATGCAGGCGAGAAGACAGCCCGCACGGTCAGGCAGATCTGAGCAGCGGACAGAGAAGGAGGCCGCGGCGAGAAGAGAGGGAGGTCGCGGTGAGAAGAAAGGCCGCGGCGGACAGAGAAGGAGGCCGCGGCGGACAGAAGAGAGACCGCGGCAGACAGAGAATACCAGGCCGCGGCGGACAGAAGAGAGACCGCGGCGGACAGAGGAGAGGTCGCGGCTAGGAGAGAGGCCGCAGCGGACAGGAAGAAAGTGGTCCCACGGAGAGAGGAAATGCTATAAAAGCAGGAGGGGGGGGAAGGGGAAAGGTGGATCCACGGAGAGAAAATGAGGGCAGAGGAAGGCGGTCTGAAAGGGCAGGCCGCGAGGAAGTGCGGCTAGAAACGAAACAGGCCGCGAGAAACAAGCCGCGGGAGGAAGACCGCGAGAGTGTTTACACAGTGCGGTTAGTTAGGGACAAACCGCGAGAGTCGGAACCTCCCTCTGATACCATGTAGAAAAGGCCTGAAACTTGTGTATATTGATTGAGTATGTAAATACAAAGAGAGTATACAAATATATAGGAAAGAAAGAGAGGAAATAAATCCTATACAAGATGTGGGACTAAAGAGGAGAGAACAAGAAAATGGGCCCAAAACATGGGCCTAATACATGGGCTATTCTAACAAGATCAAAATATTTAAATAATACAACACTCAAGCCTTTATCCCACTATAGTGGGGTCGGCTATATGGATCCTTTGTCGTCATTGTGCCCTATCTTGTGTCATAATCTCACTAATGCCTACGTACGTCATGCATTTCCTTATAATTTCATTCCAAGTCTTTATTGGTCTACCCCTCCCTCGTTTAACATGCCTAGTGAGTAGTGACTCGGCTCTCACAATGCCTAACATGTGCCTCTAATGGTCTCCTTTGCACGTGTTCAAACCATCTTAGTCGAGCTTCTCGCATCTTCTATGCAATTAGGCTACTCCTATCTTATCTCTGATACATTCATTCCTAATTCTATCCAGTCATGTGTGTCCACACATCCACCTAAGCATTCTCATCTCCGCAACTCCCAATTTTTGCACATGTACACAATTCACTGCCCAACACTCAGAACCATAGAGCATCGTTGGTCTAATCACAGTACAGTAGAACTTTCCCATAAGTTTTAACGGTACTTTACGATCACACAAGATCCCTGACGCGCCTCTCTACTTCAACCAACCCGCTTGGATTCTATGTGTCACATCATTATCAATACCTCCGTCTTTTTAAACCATCGATCCAAGATATTTAAAACATTCAATACTGGAAATATCTTGATCACCCAACTTAATAACGAAGTCATCCGTCCTTCTTGCACTGTTAAATTTAAGCTCCATATACTCTATCTTCGTCCTGCTCAACCTGAAACCCCTTCTTTTCCAAATATTTAAATAATACAGAAGCAAAATTCAGAATTCATACTAATAACTTTTTAAAAATAATTCAAACAAGTCATATACAATGGAAATCAATTCAGGCGGAAAATTTGATGACCTCGTATTAAAAATAATTGTTAGATATATTATACATTCTATGTGGTAGAGTTAGCTTAGGCTCACCTTGGGTGTTGTGACACCCTGTTTTGTACATGTATATATATTATCATTGTACATGTGAACACAAGATTCAATCCTTTATTCATATCATGGTGTCAGAGCTAGGCTAGGGTTTCCGCCGCTCTCCTGTCTTTCACGTGCTCGGTTCCGCTTCTGCTGCTCTGCTCCGACGTCTTCCGTGCTGTCCGCGACTTCTGCGCCTGTTCCGCAACTCCTTCGCACCTTCCGCGTCTCCATCCCCAATCGACGCCCTATTCCCCTCCTGCTCGATATCACCAACTGGTCAACCGACACGTTCTGTCTGCTCGCAGACTCCCGTCGACGCCCCATCGCCCGACCTCGTCCCAGTCTCCACCTCTCGTCACTTCATGCTCGAGGCCTGCAGCCCGAGGAACAGTTTTTGCTGCTCCTCCACTGCCTCTTGCGATCGTCGGATCTCCTTCGCTGCCTACTGCAATCGCAGGTCTCCACCCCTGATCGACGCAGCCTCTGTTCCGCTCTTGTTGTTCCTCTCCATGTCGAATCTAAGCTGTTATCGTCGATTCCTGCCGCCGGCTGATCTCCTATCGCGCTCGTCTCTTTCGCCCATCTTCTCGATCCTCTCCAGGATGATCCTGCAACCCTGATGGCCTCATCTTACTCCTCTGCCTTTCACCAGAAGGCGAATGTCATCCTTGATGGACGGAACAACAAGACATGGTCCACCACCGTCGGCGTGATCCTCCGTGGCCTAGATATATGGGGCCACATTGACGGCTCTGAGTCTGCTCTGCCTCCACCAGCTGTCAGTCCAGTGGACGACTCTTCCACTGTCTGCATTGTCGCTTCCGTCCAGCGCTCCGACATGGCGAAGTGGTGTTTGGTTAGACTTTTCTTCGACGGTGCGGCCCGAACGCATCGTTATTTTGGTAAAAAAAGCGTTTGGTTGCACTTATATCCAAAACTCCGTTATTTATTTCCACAGATTTCTCTTTATGCCCAGCCGCAACTTTTGTATGCGGTCAACCGCGGAGGCCCCCTTCGCTCCCGTAACCCTTTCCCACGTGAGCGCTCCCGATCCCCTTCGCTTGCGGTGCCTGATCCCCCCCTCATCCCACGCACGCGACCCGCGATCCACCACTGTGGTGTCCTTCTTGAAACACAGGCGGGCAACCTTCTTGTTCCTGAAACCCAAACGGCATTCTTCTTCCCAAAACCCAGGCGGCGTTCTTCTTCCCGAAATCACCATCTGGTTTGTATTTCTGATTTCTTCGATGCTTGTTTTTCTTCGATGATTTTTGTGCAGATAATTAACCCTTTTTCGCCATTTTGTTACTAGCTTATAAAATTTGACTGTGATGTTTATACTCGTGCTATTAAAATGTTAGCTATATAATTTGGCTTTGAGAACCAAACACATTAATAAACATTTGATATGATTTATAAAGCTGATGATTTCATTTTCCATTTATTTCATTTTCAAAATCCAGGCTTTCATTTTCATATACTTAATGGTTGGTAATTATGTTATGGGAAAAAATTTTCACTCAAAACTTTGTTTTGTTTTGAAACTGTAGAGAAGGAAAACTGAACCTTGTATATATGTTCATTTGTATCAAATACAAAGAATGAGTACATATTTATAGGATGGAGAAAGAGAGAAAAAAGTCCTATACATGATGTGGAACTAAAGAGAAGAGAGAAATAACAATAAAAAATACATAATGCGCCTTTGTCAAATGGGCTTCTCTAACACTCCCCCGCAAGCTGGAGCGTACAAGTCATATGCACCAAGCTTGGACAAACACTGGTAAAATAAGGTACTTGATAAAGCCTTTGTGAGAATATCAGCAACTTGATCAGTGCCTGAAACATGCTTTAATTCAAGTTTCTTCATTTGAACTTTCTCCCGAATAAAATGACAATCTACCTCGATATGTTTCGTGAGCTCGTGAAATACCGGATTCTTTGCAATGTGTATGACTGCTTGACTGTCACAAAATAGAACAGCAGATGAAGGAAGTTTTACCCCCAGGTCAGCAAGGAGGCTTTCGAATCATGTGAGTTCTAAGACAACCGATGTCATCGATCGGTATTCAGCTTCTGTGGAGGATCGAGCAACCACGGCTTGTTTCTTACTTTTTCATGTTATGAGAAGACCGCAAAAATATGTACAGAACCCACTGGTTGACCGCCGATCGTCTAGGGAGCCAGCATAATCGGCATCAGAATATGCAACTAATGCTGGAGTAGAGTTGGAGGGTTTGTAAACCAGCCCTTGACCCGGAGCTTCCTTAAGGTATCAAAGAATCCGTTCAACCGCTTGGAGATGAGAGACCCGGGGAGCATACATGAACCGACTGACAATCCCAACAGCGAACGATATATCAGGCCTCGTGACGGTTATGTAGATCAATTTTCCCACAAGGCGTCGATAGTATTCCGGGTTCTGGAGGGGCAGATCATCATCAGAGGCATGAGCGCACAGCTTGTGATTTGCCTCCATCGGAGTAGTAGCTGGTTTGCAACCAGACTGGTCAGCGTCTTTGAGGAGATCAAGACAATACTTCCGTTGGGAGAGGACAAACCCATCTGGACGTCGTGCGGCCTCAAGACCGAGGAAGTAGCGAAGATGCCCCAGGTCTTTAGTCTGAAACACAGTGCTAAGATGTCGTTTGACCGCATTCATCCCGTTTGAATCATCCCCAATGAGCAGGATGTCATCAACATAAACCAGCGGAAGGACCGTTCTTGTTGCCCAGTGTTGAGTGAATAAGGAGAAGTCTGCGGAACTGCGAGTGAAGCTCATGTCCCGAACAACCTTGCTGAACTTGTCAAACCACGCCCGAGGGGATTGTTTGAGACCATAGATGGATTTCTTCAGAAGACACACCCGAGACTCCCCCGTGGTCTCAAACCAAGGCAGTTGGCGCATGTAGACGGTTTCCTGAAGATCATCATTCAAGAACGCATTCTTGATATCCAACTAATGAATGGGTCAGTGGTGATGCACAGCCACGGAAAGTAGGACACGAACGGTGTTGAGCTTGGCCGCCAGAGAGAAGGTTTCCTCATAATCAAGGCTCTGCTGCTGAGTGAAGCCACGGGCCACCAGGCGGGCCTTAAGACGGTCAACAGTGTCATCAAGAGAATGTTAGATGACGAAAACTCATTTACACCCAACAGGTTGTTGATCGGGAGGTAAAGGAACAAGGACCCAGGTCTGGTTGGCCCAAAGGGCCGTCATGTCCTCGTCCATGACAACCCGCCAACCTGGAGCTGAAGCGCCTCCTGCACAGAGTTTGAGACAGAAACAGAGGATAATGATGCGGCAAAGTGAAGAAGCGGCGGTGAAAGGCGATGAAGAGAGACGTAATTCGTCATAGGATGAGCGGTGGAGGCTGGAGCCGGAGCAGCAGGCTGCGGAGCGTCAGAGGTCGAAGCCGACTGCAACGAGGCTACGGGATGAGGAGAGCGACGAGAATAGACCCGGATGACAGGTGGTTGGGGAAGGACCGGAGGTTGGGCAGGAAGGGGAGAAGGTGTAGACCGGGGAACATAGATGACAGGGCGCACAACGGGCTCCGGAAGAGGAGCGAGATCCAGTGCAGAGAAGAAGGGAAGATCTTCCCAGAAAGTGACATCCGCAGAAACGGTCACCTTACGGGTAGTGGGCGAATAGCATGCATAGCCCTTTTGAGTGCGCGAGTAGCCCACAAAGACATATTTGGCCGCACGGGGATCCAACTTCTCGGTAGATGGTCCGAGGTGGTGAACGTAGCATGTACACCCAAAAATGCAGGGAGTAAGAGGGAAGGCCGGAGTGGAGGGAAATAGGAGGCTGAAGGGAGTAGCATTCTGGAGGACGGACGACGGTAGTCGGTTGATAAGGAAACAGGTCGTGGAGAGCACAAAGTTCTAGTATGGTTTGGGAACACGCATTTGAAGCATAAGAGAGCGAGCCACATCAAGGAGATGACGATTCTTGCGTTCGGCGACATTATTCTGTTGTGGGGTATATACGCAAGACGTTTGGTGAATAACCCCAAACTCGGAGCAGAGGATCGCGAAGTCATGGCCAGTGTACTCGCGCGCATTATCAGTGCGAATAGTTTGAATGGGCACAGAGAATTGAGTGCGAATCTCAAGAATGAAGGCCCGAAATACGCAGGGAAGCTCAGAACGATCACGAAGTAGATACAACCATGTCATGCGAGAATAATCATCGATAAATATAAAAAAATAACGGTAGCCAGAAATGCTAGTAATCTTGTATGGACCCCATATATCGGAGTGTACTAAAACAAAAAGAGTAGAGCTCTGAGTACAATGAGAAGGAAAAGATGAACGTGGCTGCTTGCCAAAAATATAGGTTTCACACTGAAAAGCCGGAAGAGATATATCCGGGAGAGCCTTCTGGAGGATGGGAAGAGGAGCGTGACCAAGACGTTGATGCCAATCTGAAGAGGAGACAGATGCGAGGAGAGTAGGAGGGTCATCAAGAAGGTAGAGCCCGTTCTGCAGTCACCCCCGACCAATGATAGTCTGCGTCTGCTGATACTGTATCAAAAAAGAAGAAGAAGTAAAGGTTACAGAGTAATTTAAATCAGTAGTAAGGTGACCAACAGAAAGTAAATTGAAAGGAAATCCCGGAGCATGAATAGCCGAGCGCAGGAGGGAGGACGCGAGAGGAATATCATCACAGCCAGAGACAGGGACAGCTGCCCCATTGGCCACAGTAATGTACTTCAGGTGAAGAGAAGACAAGTACTGAGGCGGGCGAACAGAGGTGATGTGATGAGTGGCACCAGAATCGAGGATCCATCGCTGGCCAGTGGAGAGGCAGGCGATACCTTCATTGGAGATGGAGGCAGCGGAGGCAACCGAGGCCGGCGGGCGGCTGAGCAGGCCATGAAGATGCTGGACCTGAAGGCGAATCTCGTCGAGGTCAGTACGAGTGGGAGAGGAGTCGGTGGCAGCAACAGAGGCCTGCAGACGAGGAGGACGACCATGCTTGCGATAGCACATGGATTCAAGATGCCCGTCTTTGCCGCAGAAAGAGCACTTAGGCCGAGGTCGGCCACCCCGACCACGTCCCCGAGAATCAGAACGGCCCCCACGAGCTGAAGAAGGGAAAGGCAGTAAAGGTGCAGGGGCCTGCTGGACAAGGGCCGGAGAAGGAGGTCCAGACAAATTCGGAGGCGGGGAGACCTTGAGAAGCATCGAGCACACATCCGAGAAGGACGGGGTAACAGTAGAGGAGAGGACTTGAGCCCGTACACTGTGAAGGTGATGTGGGACCCGAGCCATCATCATGGCAATACCAACAACTTCCTTCTGGGCAAGGAAGACCGCGCGACTAGAGACTGGGCGGGGCGGTCTGCAGAAGGAATCGTCGTTCCGGTAGAGTCAGCAGAAGAGGACATGAAGACGAGCTGCGGCTAGGAGAATAGACCGTCAACAAAGGAGACCGCGCGACTAGAGCGGAGACCGCCTGGTCACGATGTGAAGACAACATCGGCAGGAGGAGGCCACGTCCAAAGGCGGAGCCTGGCAGAAAGATAGGGCAGCGATCAGGAAGAGAAGACCGCAGCGGACAGAGACAAGCCGCGCGGACAGGAAAGAGGAGAACACAGCGAGAAGAGCTGGACACCACGTACTGCAGGGAGGGTAGGAGAAGATCGCGACCTAAATGCGGGAAGGCAACAGTCCGCACGGTCAGGCTGAGCACAGCAACGGTCAGAGCAAGAGGCCTCAAGAGGAAGGCGAACGGACAGGGAGAAGAGACTGCGAGTAAAAAGACTCAAGCGGATAGAGAAGGCAGATCACGGCGAGCTGAAACAGGCCGCAGCGAGCTGGAGCAGTCCGCCAGATGAAGAACGCAGCGACCGTGAATCAGTCCGCGAGCAGGGAGCCCGCAGCGGATATGAACAGCCAGCTGCAGGAGAAACAGAAGAGGTCGCGAAAAGAGAGCGCGGTCTGGACGGGTAGAAGCTCGCATGTAGGGAAGAGAAGAAAGCGGACTGCAGGAGGTCGCAGCGACTAGAAGAGAGCTCGCAGGGAGAAGAGCAGGAGGTCGCAGCGGACTGCAGAGAGGCAGCGGACTGCAGAGAACTGTAGGGAGAAGTGAGCCCCACGGTACAGTGAGAGAAATGGCTATAAAAAGCCTGAGGAGGGGGGGTGGAACCATGAGAGGAAGAGAAAGTGGATGCAGAAGAGCAGGCCGCTGAAATGCTGAATAGATTGAGAAGGAAGAGCAGGCTGCTGAAGAGCGGGCCGCTGAAGAGAAAGCGGGTAGACAGGCAGGCCGCAGGAAATCAACAGAGGCGGACAGAAAACGGGAGTCCGCGAGAGGCCGAACCTCCCTCTGATACCATGTAGAGAAGAAAAATTGAACCTTGTATATATATTCACTTGTATCAAATACAAAAAATGAGTACATATTAATAGAATGGAGAAAGAGAGAATGTCCTATACATGATGTGGGACTAAAGAGAAGAGAGAAATAACAATAAAAAATACATAATGGGCGTTTGTCAAATGGGCTTCTCTAACAAAAACAACTTTCCAAAACTCTGTTTTACAAAATTCATTTCACTCAAACATTTTTTTAGCAACCAAACGCTGCTTTTTACCATAATACGGGTGCGTTCGGGCCGCAACGCAGACGAAAAGTCTCACCAAACACCACCTAAACCATCAATAAAATGAGATATTTGTTGAAAAAAATCATTTTGGGGGTGTATTTTGCCAATTTTAAACTTTCGAGGTGCATTTTGTCAAAAGCCTATATTTCGAGGGTGCATTTTGTCAAAAAGCCTAAAATATTATATAATTTATATATTATATACATCATATATTATGTATATTATAATTTATTATATATATTTATTTTATTTTTAAATTTAGATATATTATATATAATATTATATATATTATATTTATTATATATAATAAATAGAATTGTAAACGCCGTCGCCGGCCCTGGAGCCGCCAGCGGCCTGACCGGACCACACTGCTGGGGTCGTCGGCCTCCAACGACCCCAGCATGGGTCGTCCGGAGGAGGTATGGCAGGGCCACCGCCTGCAGTGGCCCTGATGGTGACTTGTGAACCCAGTCACGATCAAGGCCACCACAGGCGGTGGCCCTGTCAGACCTCCTGGTCGTCGGAGGCCGGCAACCCCAACAGTGGGGTTCGGTCAGGTCGCCGACGGCTCCAGGACCGTCGGTGGTGCTTACATATTGATTTTAGTTATTTTTATTTATTTATTTTCACCCGGAATTGACGGGAGAAAGCGCAAAGGGGGGGAGACGCGGTTTTTTTGGTGCAGAAATGATCGAAAAACCCGTGAATCGCGATATTAGGGATTTAGGTGGTGGGAGTCATGGAAGCACTGATACTTCCCCGAAGGTAGCACACCCATACCGGATACGTTTCTGGTATCGGTACGTACCTGATACTCAACGGATACACCTATGTGGACACTTGGACTTAGCACATCATTTTGCATATTGTGATAGTAGTCTGTTTTTCTCGAGTACACAAAAATTGGCTCTATACTAGGATGCGTTGGTACGTCCAATTTAGTTATGTATTTATACTGAGTATGTTTTTTGTACTTGTACGTTTATGTTACAAGTACGTGTATTGAATGTGTTGATACGGCGTATTTATTAATAAAACGACAAACTTGTCTCTAGACTAACGGATATTGAAGATGTTCCTCTCCAACAATGAAGTTGATCTCCAACAATGAAGTTGATCTCCAACAATGAAGAAAAAAGACTGATAAGTAGACTTAAGTTTAATTTTATCTCTTTTGCTTAAACATATAAGATTGTTAAATTTTGTAATATTTATGAATGCTTAATGTTTGAAAACTTCATGTTATGTTGTATTGATTTGTGAACTTATACTTCAAGTTATGATTTATGTTTGATGTTTTAAAAACTATTTATTGCACTTTTGATATATATATATATATATATATATATATATATATATAATATTTGTTATAATGTAGCATTTCGTACCCGTAGCCATGTTTTTTTATTTTTTGTCGTACCATCGTACCAGGTACGTATCGTACCCGGTACCCGTACCCATATCGGTGCTTCCTAGGTGGGAGTAGAGGAATTAAATTATGTTTGGAAGGGCTCGTCCAAAAGCAGTGGTGTGTGGCTCTAAATAATCCCTCCCAAACAAGGCCTTAGTTGTTCCAGAAGAGAACACATAACAGACTAGTCTCTACGCAGAATCTACTTATTGATGGCGAGCTTAGTATAAAGACTAAGGAGACGGTGGATGAGGAGATTATAGTCACTGTAGAGGAGGGTTAGGAGAGTGATATTGACACTAAAAATGGTAGTAATTAGACGCCTCATACATACCCGACTGTGACAAGCACCACTATCTTTTACTTATTTCCCCAGTACACGTGGGCCTTGTAAACTAGCTATAGATAGTGAGAATTGCAAGAATATCATGGCCTAGAAGGTTCTTGAGTATATGAAGGCGAAGCTCGAGTCTCTTCGCCACCCACATCGTGTCATGTGGGTCGACAAGACTGTGATCCATGTCACTCAGTTGTGTCTTGTTTTGATCAGTCTTGCTACATTTGAGTATCGAGTGTGGTGAGATGACATACCTATAGACGTCGCCCATGTGTTGCTTGAAAGACCCTAGCTATATGATTGTGCAGCCACGTGTTTTGGTTGATCGAACACGTATGTCTTTTCGGATAAGGGTAAAAAGATCATGTTGTCCCCTACAAGACCCAAGGAGAAATCTAGTGGACGGGTTGAGCCCTCGACTATTACGAGCTCCTTAAGACCCCTACAAATCTTGAAACAGAGCGAGTTTTTAAGGGATAACACTGATACGGGAATTGTATATGTAGTGGCAGCCACCATGGCTTCTGAGTGTCCAACCAATACCCATGAGCCTCACTCGGACGCTCATAACATTCTGGATGAGTTTTTTAATATGTCTAACGAGCTACCACCCCTACATGATATTCAACACATCATGGACCTAATCCCGGGATCTTCGATGTCGACCTTCGGGATCTTCGATGTCGACCTTCCTCACTATCATATGAACCTGGATAAGCACGCTGAGCTTGAGTGGCAGATCGATGAGCTTCTCCGGAAGCACTTCATTCATGAGAGTTTAAGTTCATGCGCAATCCCTACCCTTCTTACGCCCAAGAAGGATAGTTGATGGTACATGTGCATCCATAATCGGGTTATTAATAAGATTACAGTGAAGTGTCGCTTGTTGGAAAGATAGGCTTCCTTAGGTAAGGTGAATAAGGATTTTTAAAATTTAAATCAAATATGAAATAACTTCAGAGATTAAAGCACGGCAAAAATAAGATTTTATAAATTTGAAATGATAGAAAGGAAAATTCAAAACATCTTTATAAAATCCTTTTTATAATACAAAACTTCAATCTTAATGATGCTAAGATCAGAGGTGATGAAAATGTAATATTGTTGTTTTTATACCAACTCTTCCCCAAGAACCGATTGACCCAAGCCAATCCACCCCAGGGTTGGCCTCACGCCCTAGACATATACTTAGATCTAGTCACCACACACGGTGAATTTTCAGCCCAAGATTTAGTCATCACTCATGAGGTGAATTCCCACTCGATTACAAAGATAAGAATCTAAGATCAAAACATTGAAAATACAAAAGAAAAATCTCAAGTACAGAACTCCTTAGAATATGATGTAGAAGGAAGCCATAGAAGAGCTCCTCAAAATCATCATCATAGAACATGAGCCCTTCCCTTGAATAATGTAATTTTGGCTTTGATCTTCCTTGGTGTCGTTGTACTTGAGAGATGGAAGTAGTGATGTAGTGTAGGCTGCGGGGGTGCACAAGACCTAGACTTCTAGGAGTAGAATGCAATTGTGGCACGCTAACCCTTATTTTAAATGCAACGATACCGTCGGTGACGGCGACAGATTTACTCGAGCAAATTAAATTCCAACCCACGCGGTTAATTAAAGAACAAAAAAGACATTCAGTAAGCAAATAATTAATGGTTTACCTCCGCTCGGAAGGTAAAGGCTAATCACGCGATGAATAAATCACACCTGCAAATTATAAGTATATTGAAAACGAATTTCCACAAATAAGGGCTCAGACAAGTGCAGTGTCCAATCCAATAAAAATGATGAAGAAAATAATCCAATACAACAAGTGACTCACCAAAGTAGTGTTGGTGCAACCATAGTGATATGGAAGTGATGAAGCATGTAGCCTCACTGTCAACTCAGTATGAGCCTATCAGGGTCGCACATAAGATTGCGGAGAAATTGGGAGATTGGATCTGTACTATTTAGCACATATGATGAGTTGAAAGATATTGAAAAAGGGGCTGAAAATATTCGAAGGCATTTGGCGTTGAGTGTGTTTAGCTCACTCAACGTCATGGGGCTGAAGGCGTTGAGTGTGTTTAGTTCATTCAACGCTATGGAGGTTGAAAGATTCTAAGGCATTAGGCGTTGAGTGTGTTTAGCTCACTCAACGTCATCGGGCTGAAAGCGTTGAGAGCGTCGACTCCAGTCAACGCTTTCGCGGGTTAAGTGTTAACTCTGTGAATGTTGGCGTTGAGAGCGTTGACTGTCGCACTTAAGCGTTGAGTGCGTCGAGTCCACTCAACGCCTTCGTCGAGTAAAGGATTTACCTGGCGAATCTGGCTCTTAGGCGTTAAGTGTATTGTATTCACTCAACGTCGTTCTACGAATGAAGTTCGACGTGCTGGCTTTTGGCGCAGATTTCGACGAGCTGAGTTCGACGAATGAAGTTCGACGTTCTGGCCTTTGGCGCAGATTTCGTCGAGCTGAGTTCGACAAATGAAGTTCGACGTTCTGGCCTTTGGCGCAGATTTCGTCGAGCTGAGTTCGACGAATGAAATCGACGTTCTGACCTTTGGCGCAGATTTCGTCGAGCTGAGTTCGACGAATTGTTCGTCAAGCTGAGTTCGACGAATTTTTCGTCGAGCTGAGTTCGACAAATGCCCGTGCTGAGTCAAATGTTGACTTGCTGAATTTATCTCTCGGGATATGAATATGATGTTTTAGGGTTATCTGGGAACGGTTCTTTTCTTTCAGCACACGAGCCAATACTGTGCGAGAAGAAGAAAACCTAGAAACCCGTCGGAAGTGTTCCGCCAATCCTGTCGCCGATTCCAATCCCGATCCTGGTGAGTGTCGTCGTCGCCTCTCCTACAACAGATCTAGCAGTCTGTGGAGATGTTGAGTGTCCTCTCTCGACCTAGCGCGTGTGTGACAAGTTGTTGTGGGTTCTCCCGATCGTGTGGATTACTATAGAGCCGCGGATATACTTTCTGCGCTCAAGACTCTAGCCGATGTGTGGCCGACCTGATTTTTCTGGAGCATCTAGGTTGAGTTCTAACTCAATCCCTCAAAGATAATTTTTATTACTGTATGCTTTACTTCTTGATTCATGAATATTGTTAGATCCGAACTCGTTTTGGTTTTTCTTGTTCTTTTTCCGCTGCGTGCACAAGTGTTGTGTCATCCCCAAAAACACAACAGTAGTATCAGAGGGAGGTTGTCGGCAATATTCATTGTTTCAGAAGTTGCTGAATCCATGACATGTAGATTTGGTGATTTTGAAGTGTTCCAAATGCTCAAATCTAGTCGTACATCTTTCCAAGAACACATGTGATTTCTTTGAGTTTACTCCTTAACAGTAACCGTTACTGTGTTGGTTTGTGAAACTAAGTATGTGTTAGATTTTGAATCTCACATAAAGTGACGAGTTTGTCTACTGTGTAAGTGGAGTTGGTATTGCTCATGTCCCGTGCATGTAGGTCTGAAGATTTGGACATGTTCTAGATGTTCAGACTTAGCCCAGTTCATCAAGTGTTGATGATTCTTGTGCATATCTGAGATGCATTTGGATTATGCTTGTTGTATTTTATTATGCTTGTTGTATTTTATTATGCTTGATGTGCACGCTGATTAAGTGTTAACTATGATTAAAGAGTTAATCAGCTATTTAAAATCTCTTAAGCAATATTAAGTATTCGGATGTCTTCCGATGGATGACACTCTTTCCTGCCTCGATCGATGAAGTGTGGGCTTGCCAAAGCAAGATGCATTAATCTATCTTGGTGAGGGTGCGAGCGGATAATTGTGATATCCCACTGTCGACATCGGGTCTAGCTTAACTGGGTGACCTCAAAGGTTGAGTGCCCAGAGGCATGGGGTTGGCATGCACCATATGATGGATGCGAATAAAGAGTTATTCACCAGTCATACAAGAATTGCATTGTGATGCAATTGGCAAGCGTTGTCTACCTAAATAACTGCATTATGAGAGAAAAGACAAAGTTGACTCATAGTGTTTGTGAAATATGGATCTTGTCCACTAAGAGGGTTACTCGTCAAACTCTTCGAATTGATATCGAGTATTATCAGTTTGATAAAAATAATGAGAGCTTTTGATTAAAGTCCTAATTGAAAGATAATTGTATTTTGAAATGTGATACTAATTTGTTTTGCTTTTATTCTTGTAGAATTTACATGGCAAGTGGTTCACACTCCACCCTATCCCTCAGAGCGATCTTTGAGAAGGAGAAGCTGAGTGGTACAAATTATTTGGACTTGTACAGAAACCTGAGAATTGTTCTCAAGCAAGAGCGCAAGCTCTATGTTTTGGAAGAGGTATCCCCTGATGAGCCTACTAGGAATGCACCCCGTACTGATAAAGATGCTTATAAGAAGTATCTTGACGACTTCTTAGACGCCGAATGTCTCATGTTAGCGACCATGAACTCTGAGCTTCAAAAGCAACATGAGGACATGGGTTGTAAGGACATTGATGAGCATCTCAAGAAAATGTTTCAAGGGTAAGCTCGTCAAAAGAGATTTGACGTCACCAAGGCGTTGTTCCAGTGTAAGATGCGAGCTCGGGACCTAGTAGGGACTCACGTACTCAAGATGATTGGGTATATCGAGAACCTTGAAAGACTAGGTTTCCCTCTGGGCCAAGAGTTGGCTACAGACCTGATCCTGCAATCGTTGCCGGACAGTTATGAGCAGTTCGTCTTGAACTATAACATGAATGAAATAGACAAGACACTGCCCGAGCTCCTAGGCATGTTGCGAACTGCCGAGATTAATATGAAGAAGGTCAAGTCTGCTAGCCCCATATTGATGGTGCAGAAAGGCAAGGGCAAGGCCAAAGGCTTCAAGAAGACGAAGGTGGGACCTAAGTCTGGACTGGAGCTCAAGTCTTCTACACTGAAAAAGAAAGGCTCAGGGAAAGAAGGGAAGTGCCACAATTGTGTCAAGGCTGGTCATTGGAGGAGGAATTGTCCTTCATACATTGAGGGTCTGCAAAAGATAAGAGGAGGTATGACCTACACTTCAGGTATATATGTTATATAGATAAACATTTCTGCTCTTTCATTCTGGGTATTGGATACCGGATGTGGTTCACACATTTGTATAAATGTGCAGAAACTGGGAAGGAGAAGAATACTGAGTAAAGGAGAGGTGGACCTGCGCGTTAGCAATAAAGCAAGAGTTACTGTCGTTGTCGTGGGGGTTTATTGTCTTGATTTGCCCAGTGGGCTTGTAATAGAACTAGATAATTGTTATTTTATTCCTTCCATAACTAGAAACATTATATTCATTTCATGTTTGGACATAGTGTGTTTTTATTTTATTATTAAGAACAACTGTTGTTCAATATTTAAGAATGATGTTTGTTATGATGTAGCTCAAATGTTTAATGCTCTGTATGTTTTGAACTTATACCATTCGATCTATAATATTGAAAATACTAAAAGACTAAGAACAAATGACTCGAACCCTACGTATCTTTGGCATTGTCGTTTGAGCCATATAAATGAGAAACGTATATCCAAGCTTCATAGAGATGAACTGTTGGACTCATTTGATTATGAATCATTTGAGAGATGTGAATCTTGTTTGTTATGCAAGATAACTAAAGTTTCTTTCACTGACTTCAATGAGAGGGCTGATGATCTCTTGGGTATAGTACATAGTGATGTATGTGAACCCATAAGTTCTATGCCTATAGGTGGGTTCTTCTACTTTGTTATATTTACTGATGATTTCAGTAGATACGGATACGTGTATATTATGAAGTGCAAATCTGAACCCTTTGAAAAGTTCAAAGTGTTTAAAAGCGAAGTAGAAAACCAGCTGGGTAAGAAGGTTAAAGCACTCCGATCTGATCGAGGTGGCGAATACCTAAGTCGTGAGTTTCGTGATCATCTGATAGAGTGTGGTATTGTATCACAGCTCACTCCACCTAGAACACCACAGCATAATGTTGTGTCTGAGAGGAGGAATCGTACTTTGTTAGACATGGTATGATATATGATGAGTCATGTAGATCTGTCTATTTCCTTTTGGGGCTTTGCTCTAGAAACTGCTGCTTTAACATTAAATCGTGCTCCAACGAAAGCGGTTCTAAAGACATCATATGAGATATGCACTGGGAAGCGTCCCAGTATGTCGTTCATTAAGGTTTGGGGTTGCGAGGCATACGTGAGACGTCAAATGCCCGATAAGCTGGAACCCAAATCAGATAAGTGTTATCTTGTGGGGAATCCTAAGGAAACCAAAGGATACTATTTCTACCTACCGTCCGAGGGCAAAATGTTTGTCGCAAGAACTGGTGTCTTTCTTGAGAAAGAGTTCTTAAGTAGAAAAACAGTCAGGATAGAATTTGAAGAAGTTCAGGAACCACAAACAGTGAATGAACCGGAATTGGAACTTGAGTCAGGACTATGATGAGACTTTTTCTTTTGTTGTCATGATTAAGTTCATCAGAATTCTGCTTGTTATTGCTGCGTATTATGACTACGAGATATGGCAGATGAATGTCAAAACAACTTTCCTTAATGGGAACCTCCTCGATGAAGTGTGCATGACACAGCCTGAGGGTTTTGTATCTCCAGGTGAAGCCACTAAAATATGCAAGCTGCAGAGATCCATTTATGGATTGAAACAGACTTCTCAAAGTTGGAATCTTCGTTTTGATGAACAGATCAAAGAGTTTGGTTTAAACAAGAATGAAGATGAACCTTGTGTTTACAAACGGATTAGTGGGAGCATTGTAGTTTTTCTGATATTGTATGTAGATGACATACTGTTGATCGGGAATGACAAACCGACCCTGCAAGTTGTTAACAACAACTTAGGGGACTGCTTTTCGATGAAGGACTTAGGGGAAGCGACTTATACACTCGGTATTAAGATCTATAGAGATACATCGAAGAAGTTGTTGGGTTTCACCCAAAATACGTACATTGACAAGGTGTTGAAATGGTTCAGCATGCTTGAGTCCAAGAAAGGATTTTTGCCCATGTCACATGGTGTGAGTCTCTCTAAGGACCAGTGTCCTAAGTCTTGTGAAGATAAGACCGCATGAAGTTGGTTTCATATGTTTCGGCAATTGGATCAATCATGTATACAATGTTATGTACTAGACCCAATGTCTCTTATGCTTTGAGCATGATTAGCAGGTATCGGTCTGATCCCGGTGAAGGTCACTGGATAGTCATCAAGAATATCCTCAAGTACTTGCAAAGAACTAAGGATATGTTCTAGGTATTCGGCGGAGAGAAAAAGCTTGTTGTAAGTGGTTACACGGATGCTACCTTCCAAACTGATAGGGACGATTCAAAGTCACATTCAGGGTTTGTGTTTTGTCTGAATAGAGGTGTTGTTAGTTGGAAGAGTTCCAAACAAGATACAGTTGTCGATTCTACTACTGAGGCCGAGTATATTGTCGCTGCAAATGCAGTGAAGGAGGCTGTATGGATTAGGAAATTCATCGGCGAGTTAGATGTAGTTCCTAGCATTGTTCGTCTTGTAGATCTCTACTGTGACAACAACGGTACAATTGCACTTGCTTCGGAACCTAAATCTCATCAACGTTCCAAACACATACTCCGGTGGTTCCATCTAATTCGAGAGATTGTCGATCGAGAAAATGTGAGCATATGCAGAGTGCCGACTAAGTAAAACATTGCGGATCCACTGACAAAGCCTCTTGCACAGAGAAAGCATGATGGTCATGTTAGATCTATGGGTATACGATACCTAAATGATCAACTCTAGTTTGAGTCTTGTGGATTGTATGTTTGTTGGCTGTGTAATATTTCATTTGATGAATAAAAGAACTATATGCATTTCATTTTATATATTTGAGCAAGTTCTTTTATTATGAAGTTATTTCTATTGTGATAGAGTAGTTCAATTTAATAAATGTCCTTAGAGTGTTTGCTTACATAGGTCAAGTAGTGACTTGATGTGAGAACCTATGATTTCAAAAGCTTCATTCTTAAAGGTCCCTGGTTGTATCATCTTAGAAGCTAAGGGCGATGATGATAACTTTAAGACTAGCATGTGCATTGACTGATGATCCGTCCTCATAGGTCATGATATTGTAATATCAAGTCATCACATGGGTACTTGTTATGAACAAGTTGTACTGGACAGACCCACCGTGAGAATACTTCGTGGATTGTTATATGAACGTGTCACAAGTATGGCTCAAGTGACAATGGTGTTTGTGGTCCTCTGACCTGAAGTCACAACTTTCATTGAGTGGGGAAGAGCGTGCTCTGATGTCATCAAAAGTCCAGTCTTGAGAAAGTTGGACGATAAATGTGATTATTGGGTACGTTACGAATCATTTGGGTGTTTGCGTGTGAGCAGAGATGGGATTTGTCCTCCTATATGACAGGAGTTGCATCCATGGGGCCCCTTGATGGAATGAGACTGAGAAGTACATGGTCATGTTTGGTTGAGTCAATATATGATATTAGACTCAAAAATTTTCTGCAAGTCCATTCTAGATCAAGAATCTCGGATTGAACATTTATGAGGGTGACACGGTCTATACCTCCAGTTCTATCCGGATGTAAGGGACGAAGGGACATGACAACACTGTAACATTGGTCACAATGGGTTTTGAGTTTTATAAAGTCTTACTGTTTGGGGAGCAATGATGTATTGTTAGATGTCCCTCATTGTTTGTGAAACTTTTGTTTAATACTTTCTAGATCAAGTGGGAGACTGTTGGTGCAACCATAGTGATCTGAAAGTGATCAAGCATGTACTCTCACTGCCAACTCAGTATGAGCCTATCATGGTCGCATATAAGATTGTGCAGAAATTGAGAGATTTGATATGTACTATTTAGCTCATATGATGAGTTGAAGGATATTGAAAAGGGAGCTGAAAATATTCTAAGGCATTTGGCGTTGAGTGTGTTTAGCTCACTCAACGCCATGAGGCTGAAGGCGTTGAGTGTGTTTAGTTCATTCAACGTCATTGAGGTTGAAAGATTCTAAGGCATTAGATGTTGAGTGTGTTTAGCTCACTCAACGCCATCGGGCTGAAAGCGTTGAGAGCGTTGAGTCCAGTCAACGCTTTCGCGGGTTAAGAGTTAACTCTGCGAATGTTGGCGTTGAGTCCGTTGACTGTCGCACTTAAGCATTGGGTGTGTCGAGTCCACTCAACGCCTTCGTTGAGTAAAGGGTTTACCTAGCGAATCTGGCTCTTAGGCGTTGAGTGTATTGTATTCACTCAACGTCGTTCGACAAATGAAGTTTGACGTGCTGGCTTTTGGAACAGATTTCGTCGAGCTGAGTTCGACAAATGAAGTTCGACGTTCTGGCCTTTGGCGCAGATTTCGTCGAGCTGAGTTCGACGAATGAAGTTCAACGTTCTGGCCTTCGGTGCAGATTTCGTCGAGCTGAGTTCGACAAATTGTTAGTCGAGCTGAATTCGACGAATTGTTCGTCGAGCTGAATTCGACGAATTGTTCGTCGAGCTAAGTTCGACGAATGCATGTGGCTAAGTCAAATGTTGACTTGCTGAACTTATCTCTTGTGATATAAATAGGATGTTTTAGGGTTATCTGGGGACGGTTCTTTTCTTTCAGCACACGAGCCGATACTGTGCGACAAGAAGAAAAACTAGAAACCCGATGGAAGTGTTCCGCCAATCCTGTCGCTGATTCCGATCCCGATCCCGGTGAGTGTCTTCGCCGCCTCTCCTACAACAGATCTAGTAGTCTGTGGAGACGCTGAGTGTCCTCTCCCGACCTAGCGCTTGTGTGACAAGTTGCTGTGGATTCTCCCGATCGTGTGGATTACTGTAGAGGCGCGGATATACTTTATGCGCTCAAGACACTAGCCGCTGTGTGGTCGGCCTGATTTTTCAGGAGCATCTAGGTTGAGTTCTGACTCAATCACTCAAATGTAATTTTTATTACAGTATGATTTACTTGATTCATGAATATTGCTAGATCCGAACTCGTTTGGGTTTTTCTTGTTCTTTTTCCGCTGCGTGCACAAGTGTTGTGTCATTCCCAAAAACCCAACAAGTAGTGGGCTGACCAAGGAACTAAAGATTCCGCAGCGGATGCATGGATCGGCGATCAAATGTGGAACTGACGGCATGGGAAGAACCGTGGGTGGCTGTCCTCGGCGGTGGAAGGTGAAATCGGACCATAAATGGATAAATCCGCCAAAATGGGTATAGATCCGGGCGGGGAAGGGTAGATCTGATAATATAGGATCAGATCCTGGCTGAAAATTCTAGATCGGGGTTGATTCGGGCGGAGGGTTTTGGGTGGTGATTCCACGTGGATGCCAGTGGCGGCAAGGGATAGGTTAGGGTTGACTAGGGGCGGCTGCGGGAGGAATTGCAAGGGAAGGTCGGCGGTGGTCTTGGGAGCTTAGGGGTGGTCGGAGGCAATGAGAGGTGGGGTTGCAGGAGGCGGACGACAGATGGGTTCAACAAAGTGGCGGTTGAATGGAGGGAGAAGGGATGTAGGGTCGGTGGCTGCAAGGAAGGTTAAAACAGCAGGCCGCTGGTTTTGGGGATGGATTTAGGGGACTACAGCGAGCAGAAGAGTGGTTTGGGATGTGGAAAATGAGGGCTAGGGTTAGGGGAAGACTTGGGGAGGGAAATACCAACCTAGGAATCGTCACCTAGGGTTCCACGAATTCGACACCGTGGCGAGATCGCGGTATTCCGAGAAAGCTTTCTCCAAAATCTACAATAACTTAAAACTAGCACTATTTAAAATAAAACAAAAACTATGGCATCCCACCTTCGACGACTATGATTGGCCGGAGGTGGGGCCACTCAAATACAGTGAAAATAAATCAAAAATAATAAAGTAATATATGGATTTGACTCGCAACACGGATCCGGACACATCTGCGGAGTCGGATCAGCAATCCGATTAAGCCCTCATGCGCGAATACAAAAACGTGGGGCCCGCCTCGCGGAGAACCCCTCCTGGTGCATGATCTGATGGATCCTCATCAACTCCCCCTGACTGAAAAGTCTTCATCTCCGATGAATGGAGACGATCGTACTGAAGTTGAAATCCAAGGGCGAGTTGATCAAGATCAAGCTCTGTTGGTAGTATCCAAGCGTCATCTGCATCTAGGCGGCCCTATCAATGTATCAAGTAGCGGCATCGTGGCTCGTCTGTGGTAGGAACGAACTAGTGGGATCTAATCTTTGTAATGCTCTCATCGCTCGTCTCTCGAGTGGTGGATCCCAATGCGATCGGCGGTGTCGTCGGTGAAACCAAAGAAGACTAATCCCCGGGTGGGTGGGTGTCAGCAAAGGGTGTACTGTGGTGACCATCAGACGTGGGTGGACTATGAGAGTGGTAAGGTAGTGGAGGTGGGGGCAGCTAGGAGTCTCCACTGCTCGGGTCCACATACTCGCGAGGCTCGTAGTACGGTGTCAGATCTTCAACATTAAATACTGGAAGGATTCTCATACTTGCAGGGATATCGAGCATATAGGCGTTCGTCCCAATGTGACTTATAATTGAGTAGGGGCTCATTCGCCTGCGCTTAGTTTTTGGCGGTCCCCGAAGGGAGCCTCTCAGGGTGGATTCGCATCATTACTTGTTCACCTTCTTGAAATACTTATTCCTGTTTTTGTCTATCTGCATGGATTTTATAATTTTCATTGTTTGATATTATTCGTCAGCGAACCGACTCATGCAACTCATGCAAAGGACTCAGCAGACTCACTAGGGCGCGACTCTAAAGGGCTGGGGATAATGTCTATAGGTTTCCTATGGTCATATCCTGACACTACATGAAATGGACTCAACCCAGTATACCTATTGATTGAACTATTATATGCAAACTTCGTGACTGGAAGATCATGGTCCCAACTACCTCTGTGCTCGCCCACAAAACACCTTAATAGGTTTCCTAAGCTACGGTTTACTACAGTTTGCTCATCCGATTGTGGATGATATGCGGAGTAGAACCTAAGGGTGGTGTCAGTCTTGTTCCACAGGGTCTTCCAGAAATAGCTCATAAAGCTCACATCGCGGTCTGACACGACAGACTTAGGCAGGCCATGAAACATAAAAACGTCCCTCATAAAGATGGATGCAACATGTGAATCATCCGCCGTCTTGCAGAATGCGATAAAGTGCGTCATCTTCGAGAATCGATCAACCACCACAAATATGGAATCGTTTCTCCGAAGAGTGAGGGGGAGTCCGAGCACGAAGTTCATGTTGATGTCCTCCCAAGAGCGGTGTGGGACAGGAAGAGGTGTGTATAGACCCGTGTTCTGCTCGGTTCCCTTGGTCGTCTGGCGGATCCGACAGTGACGGACATCGCGAGTCACATCCTTCTTAAGACTGGGTCAGTAGAGGCGGTCCTCAACAATGGCTATGGACTTACCTCGCCCAAAGTGCCCAGTGGACCTGCCTGCGTGCAACTCCCAAATCAAGTAATCAAGGTAGGACGTCTAGGGGATGCACAGGCAGGAGGCCCAGTACAGATATCCTTCAAAGATTTGATAGCCCTCAACAGGGTCTGGTGGGTCTCAGGACAAGGCGGTATAAATCTCGCCAAAGTCGGGGCATGTCGGATAATCTAGAATCACTCTCTCAAGTCTATCTACACGTGCAGTCATCGTCTGGAACAAGCAGACACGACGACTCAATGCATCAGCCGGCTTGTTCTCAATACCAGCTCGGTGTTTAGGAACATAATGAAAATCCTAGAGGTACTAAACCCACTTGACATGTCGGCGTCCCAACTTGCGCTGCGAATTTAGATATCGTAATGCCTAGTGATCTGAATAGAACACAAACTCCAGAGGAAGGAGATAGTGCGTTCATTAGCGCGGAGACTGGACAACCGCATAAAATTCTCGATCGTACTTTGAGTATTTCTGTTTGGCCTCGTTCAGCTCCTCACTAAAGTAAGAAACTGGATGTCCCTCTTGACTCAACACGTCACCAATCCCATCACCAAAAACGTCATATGCGACCTCAAACACAAGGCTAAAATCTGGAAGTCTCAGGACAGGAGCAGTCGTCAACCTCTCCTAGATCTCTTCAAAAGCCCTAGTGGTCACGAGGGTTCACTGAAATTCTCCCTTCTTAAGGTAGCTCGTGAATGGGGTCATAATCGTACTGAACCCCTGGACAAACCCTTTATAGAAGGTGACAAGTCCGTGGAAGCTGCGAGCTTCATGGATGTTCACTGGCACACGCCAGTCGTGAATGGACTTGACATTCTCATAGTCAACAGATACTCTAGTAGATGATACTATGAATCCTAGAAAGTGAACAGACTCGAAAAGGAAGGAGCACTTCTTCAAATTTACATACAATTTTTCCCGGCGAAGGGTGCTAAAGAGAAACCTCAGATGATCGAAGTGGTCGGCCTGAGTCTGGCTATAGATTAGTGTATCATTGAAATACACCACCAGAAACTTATCCATGTAGAGGGTCGTAACACCTACGTCATGACTCTCAAAGACGTGCTCGGGGCGTTAGATAGCCAAAATTTCATGACTAACCACAAGCACAGACCGTCCTTGATCTTAAATGTCGTCTTCCACTCGTCCCCCTCACGAACTCGTATCTGATGGTACCCACTATGGAAGTCAATCTTGGAAAAGATCTGGGCACCGGACATAGTATCTAGTAGGTCATCGAGTCGTGGGATAGGGAAACGATATTTGACCGTGATTTATGAATGGCATGGCTAACGATGCACATACGCCAAATACTATCCTTCTTTAGGGGTAAGAAGGGTGGGAACCGCACACGTCCTCAAACTGTCACAAATAAATTGCTTCCGAAGAAGCTCGTCAACCTGCCTCTTGAGCTCAGCGTGCTCATCAGGGTGCAAACGATAGTGGGGCAGGTTCGGGAGAGAAGCCCCGGGGACTAAGTCAATACCTGTTGAATGTCCCGTGGAGGGGGTAGCTCATCAGTGAGCTCATCAGGCATAATATTCGCAAACTCATCCAAAGGGGGCGCACCACTGGATGGTGGTCGTCAGGGGGGCACTCAGAAGACATAGTGGTTGCCACAACATAGATGATATTGGACTCAATGTTATCTCGCAAAAACTCGCCTCGCCTCAAGATATGTAGGGGCCTCGAGGCGCTCGTGCTCACAAAAGGCTCAATCTGACCCTTGGATTTCTCTTTGTGTTGGGTAGGCGTCAACGTAATATTTTTCCCCTTGTCATAAAAGATACGTGTTTGAGCGGCTGAAATACGTGATGTCACGATCAAATAGCCAGGGGCGGTCGAGCAGCACATGGGCGACGTCCATGGGAATTACATCACACCAGACCCGATCCTGAAATGAGGCGATGCTAATCGGCACGAGACAACGTTGGGTAACCTGAATCGCAGTCTTATCAACCCAGACGACACGATAGGGGTGGGGGTGAGGCTCTGTCTTCACCTGCATTCGATCCAGACACTTTTGGGCAATGATATTCACACAACTCTCATTGTCGATAGCTAGCTTGCAGGGACCGCTTGCACTAGGAAAATACGTGTAAAATATGGTAGTGCGACGCCAGTCCTCGTCTACACATGGGGTATGTATGAGGCGTCTAATCACTCTCATCCCTAAGGATCGCTCAGTGTCACTCTCCCATCCTTACTCGATAGTGGCTATAATCTCCTCAATAACCTCTTCACCTTCATCCAAGCCCTGCTTCTCGCTCAACTAGCAGACTTCGCGTATTGCACTGCGTCGCCATGTGTCCTCTGTCAGGACATCTATAACACAGGATACCCCCAGATCGCTAGCCATCAGTAGCGACGGCCTTGCCCTTCGTGTTCGTAGGAACACGTGAGGGAGCAACTGCGGTGGTCTGGGGAGGATCGGGTTTCCTATAAGTCGAGGTATCAGTCCGAGAGGAGAACTGCCTCATGTTAGATGAACGGAGGTACTGCTCGTACTCTAGGGCGAGCAGAAAAATTTGACCAATGGCCTCTAGACGGTGGGGAATCAGCTTTCTCTGAATCTTGGAACGTAGGCCCGCCTTGAAACAAGAGGCGGAGGCAATGAGCTCCGCCGAGATGTCCTTCCTAACTACGAGCTCGTCGCAGTGAGTCATATACTCTGCGACAGTAAGTGTCCTCTGTCGTAAGTTCTGTAACTGATCAAGTAACTCGGTAGGACGCACGAGATACTTCTCTTTCAGTCTTTGCTTCATCTCATCCCATCGGATGATAGGATAATAGCCATCATGTTCCACAGCTCTCTCAACACTAATCCAAAATACTTTGGCCTGTCCAACCAACTTCATTTTGGCAAAGCGAACGCAGCGCTCATCGCTCATGTCGTACCACTCGAAGTGGTCCATGTCGAGGAGTCAATCACTAAAGGCTTTCGGGTCCAGGAAGCCACCGAATGAAGGGGCATAGAGGCGAATACGGCGAGTGATGTCGTAGTGGTAGCCACATCTCTGTGGGTCAGGATAATCCTTTGGGTAATCACCATGAGCATAATCATATCGAGCGGGTGGGGGACCACGCTCTCTCCGACCCGGGAGATAATACTCATCACGGTGATGGTCGCGGTGACCATGTGGGGGCAAACGATCTTGTGGGTAGGGCTAAGGCTGATGGGGCACATGATACTAATCACGCTGGTGTGGGGGCATATCACGAGTCAGAGCTTGTCTACGCTCAATCGCAAGATCGGGATTCCGCCTTGCCGGCGATGCTGTGGTTCGGGGAGGAATATCACAACGGTAACGGTCTACGGGAAGCTGAACAACCATCGGACGCTGGTCAAGACGAGGAGCATCAGGGCCGTCCTCAAGCGAGTCGTCGTGTTGTGCTGGAGTTTCCCTGGCATTTCCTAAGTGATCTAAACGGAGGTTCACCTCGGCAAGCTCATGACGCACGTCGTCGAACTGGGTACCTAAAGTGTCCAAACGATCTAGGATATAGCATTGAAACTCAGCAAAAACGGCACTCAAATTCGATCTCGCCGCTTGGTCGTCGGTGACTAATGGATCTGACATGCTTGCTTTAAAAATCCTACCACTACGGAGCATGCAAACGGCCCGACCTGAGCTCTGATACCAATTAATGTAGGGTAGGCTACGGGGGTGCACAAGACCTAGACTTTTAGGCGTAGAATGCAGATGTGACACGCTAACCCTTATTCTAAATGCAACAATACTGTCAGTGACGGTGACAGATTAACTCAAGCAAATTAAATTCCAACCCACGCAGATAAATAAAGAACAGAAAAAGCATTCAGTAAGCAAATAATTAATGACTTTCTTCCGCTCAGAGGGCCAAGGCTAAGCGCGCGGCAAATAAATCCCACTTGCAAATTATAAATATAACGAAAACGAATTTCCACAACCAGGAGCACATACAAGTGCAGTGTCCAATCCAATAAAAAGGATAAAGAATCCAATACAACAAGGGACTCAGCAAAGTAATGGGTTGACCGAGGCACTGGAGATTCTGGAGTCGGATGCGTGGATCGACGATCAAATGTGGAACCGACGGCGTGAGAAGAACCGTAGGTGGCTGTCCTCGACGGTGGAACGTAAAATCGAACCAAAATGGATAGATTCGGCCGCGTAGGTATAGATCCAGGAGGGGAAGGGTAGATCTGACAATATAGGATTGGATCCGGGCTGAAAAATTCTAGATCGAGGCTAATCCTGGAGGAGGGCTTTGGGTGGTGGTTCCACGTGAAAGGGGTGACGACAAGGGAAGGTTAGGGTTGACTAGGGGCGGCTGCAGGAGGAATTTCAAGGGAAGGTTGGCGGTGGTCTTGGGGGCTTAGGGGTGGTCGGCAGCAGTGAGAGGGGGGCTTGTAGGAGGCGTACGACAGAGGGGTTCAACGAGGTGGCGGCTGAATGGAGGGAGAATGGTTGTAGGGTCTGCGACTGCAGGGAAGGTGAAAAGAGCAGGCCGCCGGTTTGGGAGATGGATTTAGGGGGCTGCAATGAGCGGAAGAGGGGTTTGGGGGTGGAAAATGGGGCTAGGGTTAGGGGAAGACTTGGGGAGGGAGATACCAACCTAGGAGTTGTCACCTAGGGTTCCACGGAGTCGGTACCGTGGCGGGATCGCGGGATTCCGAGAAAGTTTTCTCCAAAATCTGCAATGCCTCAAAACCAGTCACTACTTATCTATTTATAATAAAACAAAAGCTAGGGCATCCCACCTTTGACGACTATGATTGATCGGAGGTAGGGTCACACAAATACAATGAAATTTAACCAAAAATAATAAAGTAATATATGGATTTGACTCGCAACACGAATCCGGACACCTTCGCGGAGTCGAATCAGCGATTTGATCAAGTCCTCCTGTGAATACATGAACGTAGGGCCCGCCTTGCGGCGAAGCCCTCCTGGTGCATGATCTCATGGATCCCCATCAGAGTAGTGCAGGCTCTGGAGCAGCTGGGGAGAACCTTCCTCTAAAAATATTCGTACTGGAACGAAAATCCCGAGGGAGAAATATGTATTTATAGTTCACTAAGAGCAATTGTCGCGCGATAGCATCGAAATATAAGTCCCCGCGCCTCTTTCACCCCTCAAAACAATGGAACTTTCCTTATTTAGGATAGCGTTAACGTTGGGTGATAATGAGCTAATGTTGGGAGATAGAAAACTGGAATTTTCCCGCTCCCGTTTCCCTCCAAGTCGTGGTACGACGTGTTGTTTCTATAATAGGACTACTGTCGGATAATAATGGGCTATCGCAGGGCGATAGCAAACTTGAATTTCTCACCTGTCGTCCCTCAAGGCTGCGTTGAAAGGCGTTATTGTCATAATAAGAGTTCCAAGCAATCGTCGAGTGATAGTGGATATCGTCGGCTACGGTTACGACAAGCAGGGCCCACTTGGGCAAACGTGTGTGCGTAAGACCATAATGCCCTTAAAATCAACCTTATCCCCAAAGGTCGAGCTTTAAAAATTGATTGGGAGCTTGAAGAATGATGACAGTGTACGTCGTTGGGATGAGAGGCGGTGGTCGATAGGGGTGAGAAGGAACATAAAAGAGGAGTACAATGAAGTGCTAGAAGAGAGTTTGGTGGAGTTGCGTGTAGCATGGGATGATCATGAAACAGCTATAAATATCAGCCGACATGACTGACATGTTGAACGACATAAAGATTTCAGACCCAAAACGCTACGTTACCATTTTATATTGACCTCATAACATTTTGAATAAAATGGGCGATATATTGGCAAGTTTTTGATATTTCACCCTCGAAAACGAATCATCTATCACTCGTTTTTAGGGGTATAAGTTAGAACCAACCGAACCGCCTAACCGAACCAACGAAACTGCATGGTTCGATTCGGTTTTAGTAGGTTGTGGTTCGATCACGATTCCAATTTTTGAAAATCTGCATGGTTTGGTTTGGTTCGGTTCACGATTTTGAATGCTAAACTGAACCGAAGTTAAACTAAACCAAACTGTATTAGTATTTACATTAACATTAATAATTTAGTACCATATTATGTTTTATTAATTTGGGCATCATGTTAGTAGTTTAATAAAAACTTAATTTGTGTTACATTATGTTATTAACTGGAATCATGCATTGTTTCTCTTCTCACGCAACTCGCGGTAATTTGTTTCTTATGCAAGTCACGAAGGTCGTAACTCACGCCACACGCTAGTGTATTCAAAATTTTTAAACCACCAAAATGAACTGAATCTATTTGGTTCAATTCCAATAGTTTGCTCAGTTCGGTTCAGTTCAATTTTAATGGTCTGCTCAGTTCGGTTCGGTTCCAATTTTTTGGAACCACGTACGGGTGGTTCGATTTACAATTTTGCTTAAAATCAAACCAAACCAAATCGTTACAGCACTACTCGTTTTAATTTTATTAAAATAATTATTAGAGCTTTATACCTCTCAACAGAATCATCAAAGCGAGTCTTGACCTTCAAAGCTCATTTGCAAATAATAGGAATGGCACCGGGTGGAAGAGGAATAAACTCCCAGGTACGAATGTGCTCAAGTGCCTCCAACTCAACAGACACAGCAGTCTGTCACTCAAGCATCTTGGCAACCTCACGATAGGAAGTCTGCTCTAGAGTACCATGGACATTAGCAGAAAGGGAGGGAAGGTCCAGTGGTAAGGAAGCAAGACTAAGGCGGTTAGAAGGATGTTTCTCACGAAGTGGGTAGTGACGCGCTGGAGGATCATCTACGGCGCGCTCACTGGAGGAGACAGACACCGAGTCTGGCGGCACTGGGGGTGAAGGAATAGATGGAATACGACGAATGTAGTGATATGGAAGAGGAGGAACACGGTTCAGAATGAACAGCTCATCAGAGGGAGAAGTAGGTGGCGAAGAAGAGGAGTGAGGAGATGACAGAGTAGACTGCGGCAAAGGAATAGGAGGTGACGGAGTAGACTACGATAAGGGAAGAAGAGGCGGCGGAGTAGACTGCAGGAAGGGAATAAGAGGTGATCGAGTAGACTGCAACAAGGGAAGAGGAGGTGACGCAATAGACTGCGATAAGAGAATAGGAGGTGGATATGCCGAAGGAGAAGATACATGAGGCGGAGAGATGGGGAGAGTGGGAAATTGCGCGTCAGAGGGAGTAACAGATGACTGTGAGGTCGAGAGGACAGAGGACACAATGAAAGGGTGAGACTCATCAAAGGTGACATCACGTGAGATGCGAAGTCGACGTGCACCAGGATCATAACATCGACAGCCATTGTGCTCATTAATGTATCTAAGAAAAGCACAGGGGACAGACTAAGCAAAGAGCTTGGTACACTCACGTGGAGGGAGAAGACCATAACACTGACAGCCAAAAACACGAAGATGAATGTAACGTGGGGACGAGAGTAGAGATACTCACCAGGGCTTTGGCCTTGGAGGAAAGTGGAAGGTTGTGGGTTAATAAGATAAATAGTATTGAAACAGCCTCAACCCAAAAATGAGGAGGAACGTGGGAGGAGATGAGAAGGGTTTCTGTTAGTCTCACTAATGTGGCGATGTTTCCTTTCCGCGGTGTCATCCTGAGCGTGAGCACCGGGACAGGCAAGCTGAGAGCGAGTGACGTGGGTAGCTACCAGATCACAAAAAGCATGAGAGAGGTACTACCCTCTAAGTCAGAACGAAAAATACGTATAGAAGCAGAGAACTGAGTGTGCACAATAGAAGGAAAAATAACATAAATCTGAAAAAAATTAGAATGAAAATGCATAAAATAGACCCAACAATAACGAGAATAGTCATCAACAAAAAAGACATAATACTGGTGTCCTCATTTGGATACAAAAGATGTGGTACCCTATACATCAGAATAAACTAAATCAAAAGGACGCTGAGACCTAGACTCACTAGATTGATAGGGGAGTTGTAGTTGTTTGTCAAGCTTACATGTACAAGAGTGAGACCGATGAATAGAAACACGACCAAGAAAACCATGAGAGACGCTAGAGTGCTGGACGCGAACCACTGGGATGATTGAGACGGTGATGTCAATTGTCACTGAGATAAACACACCAAAGAAAGGCAAAGAGTAGAAGCGACCGGTGAGTTTCTTGTAAGCTAATTAAAAGCTTAGAGAAAGCCAAGTCTAAAAGGTTGCTAAGGCACTAGAAGATGGTGAACTTAAAATTGGATCAGGTTTAAATAAGGAGCTTCGTTTGGGTAGACCTGAAGATGCTTGTTGGGGATCTCGTCACAAAACATTTATACATATTATTTATATCCTAATATGGTTGTTGAACATTTGAAGATTAGCAAGAGTAAAGGAAATGATCGGGTGAAGGCACAAGGTGTTCTATTTGCATTTAAATCATTTGACATTGTTTTAATGGTTCATGTGCAACTATATTCGGGTACAAATGAATTAAATTTTGTTCTGCAAAGAAAAGATCAAAATATTGTTAATGTTATGTCTTTTGTTAGCTTGACTAAAAAAATAATCAAAAACCTTGACAGATGGTGGTTGGGGCACTCTGTTCAATAAAGTCTTGTTTTTAGTGGCAAACATGATACATTAATTCCTAATATGGATAATTTGTATATTTCAAGGAAGATCAAGGTGGTTTATTAAAGAATACACAAATCTTCATCATTATGGAGTTGAAATGTACTTAAAAATCGTCGATCTACAACTACAGGAGCTTACCAACAGGTTTGATAAGTGAGTATAGAGTCGTTTAATTGTATAACTTCTTTGAATCATATTAACTCAATTGGTTATTTTGACAAGTAAAAGGGTTAAGACTAAAATATCTTTATCCTAATGACCTTTTAAGTTTAGAGTCGTTTAATTTTGATTTTCAGCAAGATAATTTCATTAATGATATGAGCAGTGATGAGAGATTTTCCGATTTGAAAGGTCTTGAACATCTCTCTATGAAGCTCTTTGAAATTGAGAATTGTGTTGTTTATCAACTATAAGTTTTTGGAACTTGGGTTTACTCTTCCAGTGGCTACCACAAGTGTAGAAAGAGTGTTTTTGGTCATGAATTATGTCAAGAATAAGTTGTGAAATAGAATGGATGATCAAAAGTTGAATAATTTCATAGTTACTTTTATTGAGAGAGGGGCCTTTTTAAATATTCGCAATAATGATGGGATTGATCTTTTCAAAATATGAAGCCTCCTCGAGCATAATTGTAATTTTTTCATATATATTGTATTTTTTAATTTAGGCAAAATAGATGTAATTTTGGAAAAAAATTTGGCAATTTGGCACCCTCTTTAATATTTTTTTTGGATCTGCCACTGCCAACATCTTACACTTCAAAACTCAATCTGATGTCTCCTTATAATCTTGGTTGGGAAACTCTTGACTGGGTCGGGAGAAACTCGGCTGAATTGGGAGGCTCTTAAGAATGGAGTTGGAGATGCTCAAAAAGTTCGTTGTGCTACTCTTGATAATCCTTATCACTCCTCTTATTTAGAACTAGATAACCCCAAAAACTAAATATTAGATCACACTAAAAAAAATCCAATGGTGAAATTAAAAGAAAGAGATTAGAGGAATGCAGCCCAATTAAATAAATCTCATAATAACTAAGTCGGACATAAAATAACATTAAAAGGGTCTAATTGATTATGTAAATAATTATGAAACTAGTGATGAGATCCAAAAATATAGAACACCATCTAAAGAATTGGACTAAAATTATATGAACAAAGCTTTTAATTGAATATAAACAATTATTAGTTTTGAAATATAATTATGTTGCTCTGTTCAGACACGTCAAGTGAATCAAATTGAAATAAACACCAACAACAGGTTCATTACATCTCCTTTTGCCCAGATCTCAATCACTTCCCGAATAGCTGAAGAAGACATAACCTGATTAGGCCTAATACATTGGATGGCAATAAAGTGAGAACCAATGTGTCATCTCTTCTCACAAAACCAGAAGAGCAAACAGTAAAATGTCAATCGATCTGTAAGTGTTCTACAAAGAACACTTCAACTCCTGAAAGCAAACTTCTCTAATCACAGACCCCAAGAACCAGTAACGTGGGCGACGTAAGAATGGAAACTCTGGGCCAACCCACATTGATTGAACAAATTGCAGCATTCAATAATGAATAATCTTAAATAATTGATGTCCTTTCGGTATCTAATGCAGAGCGTTAAAACTTCACCAACCATCTAGATGAATCTGTAGGGTTTTTTTTGTTTTTGTTTTTAGAGAGGTAGAAAATACGATCACTGTAAATCTCTTACCCAGACTAAGGGAGATCAAAGGTGAAGAAATCACCTGTTCATCGGAAGCACTGAGTGGGAAACCAAAGCAGGAAGAGCTAAAAACACCAAGTTCTCTAGATCTTCGTCTCCTGCCCCCGTCTTCTAACACTCTGCTGCTGCTGGATCCCATCGCCTCAACAGATATAGCTCCAATCACAGAATGCCCCTTCGATCAGTGCCGGGGCAGCTCAAACCCTAGAAAGGTATCCCTCGGAAAAGGGGAAGAAGAGAGATTCCGCGGATTATTCCTGGCTATAAGACATTAGAAAGGGAAGTACAGCATGTGGAAAAGGTTGAGATACCGCAGGTCGGTTTAGGGTTTGATGCTTCAATGATATCAGTTCTCTCTGGGAAGAGAGATGGAGAGAGTGAGGGGGAGTGGAAGCAAGTGAAGGAGCAGCAGGAGGGGGACAGGTTACTGAGCCTTCGCGCTAGCAGCAGCTCTTTGTTGTCAGCATCTGGGTGGCGTGGATCCAGAATAAGAGCTGGGACATGAGACAGCAAATGAGGTTGGTAATAAGAGTCCGAATTGGGTTTAATAATGGCTATTGTTAACCGCATACTTCATATGAATATCCGCACTCCATATTTGTTTTTAAAAAAAAAATTCTCAAATTTTACTCGCACCTCATCTCCTCCATTTTGCGGAAGCCGCATTCCGTCTTATTCTTCGTCGAGCTTCTCTTATCACCGACATGTTACTTGCGTCATCTTACTCTATTAACTGTCTTACACACATCACTATGAGATATTTTCAAGTGCAATTTTAGGAAGTGCCCGAGCTCAGCTCGCACTCCATGTGTTAACCGCAACCCGTTATTGGCTAGTCGCATCCCAAAATCCCATAATTTTTGCGCATTTTCGAAATACGTCTTGTACATGCAATTTTAGGAAAAGTGCTCAACACGAAAGTTGTAGATCTCGCCGAGATCTGCAACTATCGTGTGGAGCACTTTTCCTAAAAATGCATGTACAAAGCGTATTTTGGAAATATGCTCAGGTTTTGCGTCTTTCAGAAATACGCCTTGTACATGCAATTTCAAGAAAAGTGTTCAACACGAAAGTCGTAGATCTCATCTCTACGACTTTTGTGTTGAACACTTTTCCTGAAATTACATGTACAAGACGTATTTCAAAAAGGCACGAAAAGTTAGGGAATTTTGGGATGCGACTAGCCAATAATGGGTGGCGGTTAACAATCGCCAAAAAATATCAGGGTGCGACAAGAAAAAAAATATGGTGTGGTTATATTTTCGGGTTGCAGTTAAAAATGGGGTGTGAATAACCAAAATCAAGTTGCGATTAACAATTGCCTTAATAATTTAGATAGAAGAATGATAAGGAAGAATCATAATTAAATAGTTCCATTAACGGTTTGATGACTTAATTTTAACGTATTTATATGAAAAATTAAAGAAAAATACTATATTTTAAATTTTGTGAATTGTCTGATAATATGATCGGACGGCCCATAATTCTTCCTTACATTCATGTACATGAGTTACTCATGCCTACAATTTTTCGTTGTAAGTAGTCATAATTTGATAGGAGTAATCTCATAGAAAAAGTTGGAAAAAATTATGAGATGTTTGATCAACAATCCGACTCACTAGGAACTAACATTCGGTGAGTGTGAGTAGTATCGACACTGCTCTATATGGAAAATTGTCATGTGGGACTAGTGTACGCTTGTTCTCATTATGGTCAGGTTAGGCCACGAGTTGAGCTTGATAACCAATTAAACACGCAGAGAGCAATCCATTGGAGAGGTCAGGTTAGTGCGTGGTGTATTAAATGTACGTGAGAGTGTGAGTAGGCTTGCAAATGAAGAAAGTATGTGATGGTATTTAAACTGAGACTCTGTTCGTTAAGCGGGAATTGGGTCGTTGGAATTGGTATTCATTTACCAATTCCAATTATAGCTGTTCGGTATGCCAAAAAATTGGTGGGAATCGGAAATAAAACCTAATTCGGTCGGAATTGGGTATAAGCTCATCCCGCGACATTCATTTCCGACCTCGCTAGGTCGGACTTCACGATTCCGATCCCGCTCCTATTCCTTCTCCCATCGCCCCGATTCTGGATCCCGCTGCCGCTCCTGCTCCCGTCGCCGGATCCCGCTGCTGCTCCTGCTCCCGTCGCCGGATCCCGCTGCCGCTCCTGCTCCCGTTGTCGTTCGTCGTTGTTCCTACTTCGGCTGGTAACTACTACTACTTCTTCTTCTTCTGTTAAAATCAGTGGTTAATTGTAAGGGTTCAATTCATTCAGATTTATGCTAAGTTTTAATTAATCATCTTGTTACTTTCTGGTTTAAATTGATCATCTTGTTTTTGTTAAAATCAGTGGTTAATTGCAAGGATTCAATTCATTCAGATTTATGCTAAGTTTTAATTAATCATCTTGTTACTTTCTAGTTTAAATTGATCATCTTGTTTCTGTTAAAATCAGTGGTTAATTGCAAGGGTTCAATTCATTCAGATTTATGCTAAGTTTTAATTAATCATCTCGTTACTTTCTGGTTTAAATTGATCATCTTATTTCTGTTAAAATCAGTGGTTAATTGCAAGGGTTCAATTCATTCATATTTATGCTAAGTTTTAATTAATCATCTTGTTACTTTCTGGTTTAAATTGATCATCTTGTTACTTATGTCATTCATAAGCTACTTGTTAGAGATATAGTTAGCAGATAGGGGAAAAGTTTTTACCTGAAATTTCTTTTATCATCTTATCTCTTTTAAATTAGCTATTTGTTAGAGATATAGAGTTCATGACTTGTGCCAGATAAGGGAAAAGTTTTTACCTGAATATAGAGAATTCTAGTAAACTATGAATGTTGATGTCATTCATAAGCTTCTACTGTAGTGAACTGTAACTACTTGTTCGTTTATATGTAGATGGATGAATTACAAAGACGTCGTAGACGTAGGAGAACAGCAGTGGCAGCAACTCTTGCTGCGGCGTATGTTGTTTTGATGAAACCCAAGATTGGAAGGGATCTTGAAGAGGCCGATGCCAAAATAATTTTAAGGACGTTGTTTGCCCGATTACATAGTGAAACAGATATCAATTGTTTTAATCAGCTTCGAATGAACAAAAACTCCTTTGAAACTCTATGCACCATATTAGTTGCGAGAGGATTACTAAGAGACACAAGAAACGTTTCAGTGAAAGAGTCTGTTAACATTTTTTATATATTTTAGCTCATAATAAAAAATTTCGAGTGGTTGGTGGAACGTTAGTACGTTCAATTGATACAGTTAGCAGACATTTCAGCGTGATGTTCGGGGCAATTCTAAAGTTAGTCCCTGATTTTATCAAGCTCCCGGATGCGTCAACAACACAAAGATGACATAATTTTCCCGTGAGAATTTTATCTCTTTCATACAGGTATTTTGTATGTTATCTGCTTATTCAATATTAATACCTAATTACATAATGTATAGGATTGCATTGGCGTCATAGATGAAACTCATATTGAAATAATAGTTCCAATTAAAGATCAAGGTAGATATCGAAATAGGAAGCAAGTGATTAAAACAAACATAATGGGTGCATGTGACTCAAATATGAAATTTGTTTATGTATTACCTGGCTGGAGGGTTCATTTTCGGACTCTAGAGTGTTGCGTAATGCTCTCGAAAGAGTGGATCGTTTTGAGGTCCCGGTAGAAAAATACTACCTTGTGGACGCGAGATACGCTAACGGTCCAGGTTATCTTGCTCCATATCGGTCAACAAGATATCACCTAAAGGAGTGGGCTACACAGAGCAACAATCCGATGAACTATAAAGAGTTGTTTAATCTTAGACACGCAAAGGAGAGAAATGTTATTGAGAGAACATTTGGTCTCCTCAAAAAAAGATGAGCAATTTTACGAGGGTCATCCTTCTACGATATCAAAGTGCATGTATATTTATTAAGAGGATCTTCATTCTTCTTGCAATTTATTTGGTTATAAAGTGTAATTTTTTAAAAAAATTGGCACAGGTTCAAATTATAAATGCATATTATATACTCCATAATTTCCTAATAGATAGGAGATTAGAGAACAATGCACGATTGCTTGCTGAAGTAGATGCAGACATTTTCGAACAAGATGCAAGTCATGCTAGTTTTGAGTATGCAGATGCAATGGGTGCTGTTCAAGCAACTCCAGAGTGGACCCATTTTAGAGATACTATGGTCGTAAATATGTTCAACGAGTATCGTGCTCGACGTGGAGTATAGGATGTTCTCTTGCTTTGCTACTCTATGATTATAATTTTCTTGCGGCATTTAAATCATGTAGTGCTACTTAAGCTATTGTTGTTGTTTTTTAAATCATATGATGCTACTTAAGCTATTGTTGTTGTTTTTAAAATCATATAGTGCTACTTAAAATATAATGTTGTTGCCTTTTATGTTTGATTGAATTGCAGAAATTATATGGATAAAGGCAAGGGAAAAGCTGGTAAGGCCATTAAACGATCATGTGTTCCCTGGACATCACAGATGGACTGTGCTTTATCGACTGCTCTCCTAGAGCAGCAGAATTTGGGGAACAAGGCGGCTAGTGGTTGGAAAAGTGTCGCGTACACAGCGACAATTCAAGCATTAAAAGAGGTTTGCAACGTCGACATTAGTAAGAAGGAGATAATGGGGCGAATAAAAACATGGAATAAATACTACCAAGAGATATCGACAATGCTAGATACGAGTGGATTTGGATGTGATTGGGAACGCAATGTAGTGAAGGTAGACAACGAAGATGTTTGGGCAAATTATGTTAAGGTACTATTGTCAGTTAAAAATAAACTTTAAATTTTCTGTCAATGTATAATTTAATAAGTGTACTCAACTCTAAACTTGTAGGCACGCCCGTCAGTAAAGCATTATCGTAGCAAGGTGATCGTGAATTGGGGCGACTTAGCTATGATATGTGGGGTTGATAGAGCTACAGGAGCTAATGTTGCAACTGCATCCGAGGCAATGAATGAGATCTACATTGACGTTTCAGTGGACGATAATGTGGTTGAGGAGATTGAGTCAGAGACCAAGAAGAAGAAGAAAGCAACAACGGCAGACATAATTGCAGATGTTGTTTCAGCAATAGCGAGAAACATGGAATACGAGAGCAGTGTTAGTTCTCAACCGACACATCCAATCTCAAGGGCAGACATGATATATACGACCATGGCAGCTATCACGTATTTGACTGAGGATGAGGTCATACAGGCTATCGATATGCTGAGTATCTACAACATCAAGAGTGACGTGTTTATGGTTTTTCCATTGCCAATCAGGAGTATTTGGCTACGCTTACATTTACGGGGTTGATTTTCTGGGATCCAAATATATTGCAATGTTATGTCATGTCATAAACTATGTTTTTAATTTGCTGAACTTTGGTGATGCGAGACATTATTTGTTGATGTTGTTTTTAAAAAAAAATTGTCGATTTTAATGTTATAAGATTAAAATTTCAATTCCAACCGTTGAAATCAGACATATAGCCGAACATCGGAATTATCAATTCCAATACTGATGACAGAATTTCTGCATTTAGCCGAACATCAGAATTGGAATTGACTTCAATTCCAATTCCTGTGAGAATTGGAATTGAAAATAATTCTAATTCCTGCATCCCAATTCCCGCTTAACGAACGGAGCCTGAGAGTATTTGAACATAAATAAGAGTATTTGAAGTAGGTTTGTCAAAAATGTTCCCGCAGACTAGGGCTGGGTCCGGGCCTGGGATTTTGCCACTTGAGCTCGGGCTATTGGCGAGATTTTTGATTCTAATGATATCTAATCTTAAGGGGGATTTCATTAATGAAATCATGTTTAAGGTGGGGTTTTTTGTGTGCCCGAGCTCAGCTCGGACTAGAAAATAAGGATTTCTCTGGCCCGGCTTGGGCACCGGCCCGGGCAGGTAGCATATACGGTGGCCTTGTAAGGCCCCCAAGCTCGGCCTGGGTTCAGGGCGGGCTAACCCGGGACTGGGCCTAACCGTGCTTTTTTTTGGGCAGGTCCGATTTTTTTAAACACCACTAATTTCAAATAATTGAGAGTATTTAATAATAATAAAAATTATTTTTTGAATGACAATAATAGAGACTAATTGAGAGTATTTATACACGATTGATATTATTTATTAGCCGGGAGTATGTAATATATATCTCAAATTCGATGATAAAAGTTTGATGAGGATAAAAAGTGTTCTCATGACACTGAAGCTCAGACAAAGACAACTCCTATCAAACATATAGGTTGATAAAATTTTAGGTAAAATTTAGTGCATGAATAAGTTAAATCTCACATGAGAAATGAAAGAAAAATTAATATGTTTAAGTAATATGTAGTGGAATTCTTTTAAGAAATCTATGAGCTTGGGTGAAAGTACACATAGGTCACCTTTGAAAAATTATAAAATCAGGAGATATGAATTAGCATGATTTGGATTGAACTAAAATTGATATTACCTTAGATATTATGGGTTGGGGTTTTTTACAAATGGTATTAGAATTGTACCTCTTATAATATGATATATGGTTCAATGATGAACTCTGTGAATGCTGATCTATTTATAATATCTCAAATTTGCAAAAGATGGTTCAACAAAGGCAAAGAGTGTTTTTGATAGAATGACAACTTTATATGTGAAAATAGGTGCATGAATGAAATAAATTTCATTCACCAATTGCTGAGTAATTTTGAAATGTGTGATACCCTAGGAATAACACGTAGGCCATCTCAGAAAAATGATAAAATAATGAAGTAAGATCTAATATAGATTAGATTGAACAAAAGAACATCATATCTCTAATATTATGAGTTAAAACTTGTGCAGCAACAACACTCAAGTCTTTATCCCATTATAATGAGATTGGCTATATGCATCATTTGTCACCAATGTGCCCTATCCTTTATCTGTTAGATCACGTACGAGTAATAAATATATTTGAGAGTTTTTTTAGTGGAACTTAAATAAGTGAAAAATATGTCTGTGTGAGAATAATTGAGCGTGGAAAACATTTGAGTGTAGTATCAAGAAATAAAAATTCAAATTTAAAATTTGTATATGACAATTTCAATATAATATTTCATGCAATTCAATGTAAAAAAATAATTGTGAACAAATTAAACACCTATGGTCACGACCCTCGCGTAGAGGTGTCAGTTGAGTTGAGTCAGCTTAAAAATTCGATGAGCCAGCTCGAAAAATAACTTGACCAGAGCTCGAGCTCGCATATTGTTGTTCATGAGCTTGCGAGCTGGTCATGAGTTTTTTATTGGGGATTGTTATCCGCAGACCGAAAAAGATTATTCGCAAATTATTCCAAAGATACTTAAAATTGTTATTCACAGAAATTATTGTAATTCGCAGACCAACATTAAAAGTAAAAAATATCAAGAAGTGCACCACCACCACAAGTACCAGCAAGGACATAGCTCATTACCGTTATATCTATGCAAAACAGAGTATAAATATTTGTTCCTAACTCACATAAAAATTTGGAGAAAACATTTTCTTCGTTGGTCTCTGTAGTTGGGTCAATATCCACTGATCCTCAAAAACTATGTCAACATTTCACCTCGAACAAAGTGAAGAAACTCAATGCTCACTGCAGTCCAAAAGAAATAGTGGGCTACTTCAAACGATGTGAAGACGTTGAATGTACTCACAACGGGGGAGGCGCAGCCAACGGTTGGCGAGCGGGCGGGCGACGTCGGCGAGCGGGCGGGCGGCGTCGGCGAGCGGGCGGGCGGCGTCGGCTAGCGGGCGGGCGGCTTCGGCGAGCGGGCGGGCGGCGTCGGCGAGCGGGCGGGCGGCGTCGGCGAGCGGCGTCGGCGAGCGGGCGGGCGGCGTCGGCGAGCGGGCGGGCGGCATCGGCGAGCGGGCGGGCGGCGTCGGCGAGCGGGCGGGCGGCGTCGGCGAGCGGGCGGGCGACGTCGGCGAGCGGGCGGGCGGCGTCGGCGAGCGGGCGGGCGGCGTCAGCAAGCGGACGTGCGAAAGGGGAAAATGATTTAGGATTTTGGTTTGTGAATAAGGGGTTTGAAATAATAAGAGGAATATTTAACGTCTTTAAAAAGTGCTATTTTTGGTCTGCGAATAGCCATTTTTGATCTGCGGTTAACAATCCCCTTTTTATTTTACATTTTTAAAAAATTAAAATATCTATAGAAAATAAGACTCATGAGCTACAAAAACTCGTCGAGCTGGAGTTTCGCCACCTCCACATCATCGCCAACCGTAGCCCACATTTTTGTCGGAGGCAAGATTGAGGAGTAAAATTAATAGAGGCTAAAGGAAGTGGAGAAGTAAGGAAAAGGACCGTAGACAGTCCATGGAATAAGAGAATTTTCAAAGAGTGGATCGGTCGAAGGGTCAGTTTGTTTCGGCGGTGGCTGTGACAAAAGGAGCTGTGAGAATGAAGCTGTGTAAATGGAGCTGTTCAAAATGACAAAACAGTTTGGTAAAACAGCGGTGACAGAGTTGTTCAGAATGAAGAAACAATTTGGTAACACAGCGGTGTCATTTCTGTTACATTTAATTATAAAAAAATTTGCAATTACATTAATTTAAATGGATTATAATTAATATTTACTATAAATTTAATTTATTATTAATAATAATTATATTAATAATATTAATACTAATCAGGATCATAATATTATAATAATCATGATAATAATAATATAATAATAATCAGATTAATAATAAGTTCTGAAACTTTAGGGTTTAGAGCACTGAAGAATCCAAATCACGGGAGAAATATTCACGGGAGGAGGGAGAGGGGGGGGGGGGGGGAGCATCTCCGGCGTTGATGGCAGAAAAATCGAAGAGGCAGGATTTTGCGGGAGGCGGCAGAAAAATCGGAGCATCTCCGACGTTCATGGCAAGATTTTCACGGGAGAAATATTCACGGGAGGAGGAGGAGGAGGAGGGCGGCGGCGGAGCATCTCCGGCGTTCATGGCCCGTCTACTGCGTTGGAAAAGCTAGCGTTGGAAAGGAGGACCGAGCAGCTGTTGGAAAGTGACGTTGAGAAAGGCGTTTTGCTCCTCCGATGACATCGCAACTCCAAAACAAACAGGCAAATTTTTTTTGTTCCGTTCCGGTGCCGACTCAATGGAGAGAAACTGCCCAAACAAACGGACCCTAAGCCAGATAGGAGGATCGACATAGGAGGTAATAAATTTGTAGGATAAATAAAAGTCATTGTTATTAGCACTTCAATATTGTCACTTACCACTCACATTTACTCAATTTTAGAGCACTACAAAAAATCTAACTGCCCTCTCTCTCTCTCTCTCTCTCTCTCTCTCTCTCTCTCTCTGCCCCAGGCATCACCTTATTCTCCTATTTTCTGGAACGAGAAGCTCTCGCATGCTCACTCAGAGGGCAACTCCTGAGTGCAAAATTGTTGGATCTTGCTCGCTGGAAGCCACGTTCTTCTCTCATGCTCGCCAAGAGGCTGATTTCTGCGCGTGAAATCACTTGTTCCTGCTCTCTAGAACCCTCATTTTCTCGTTTCCTACTCGCGTGCTCACCCACAGGCCAATTTCTGCTCGCTAAATTGTTTGTTCCTGCTTGACAGACGATGTTTACTACACTGGAAGGGCTTTCTCTTGAATACTTTTGTACTTCTTCCAATATCAGTTTTTTTAAAGAACATTGTTGTTTTCAACGATTTGAAAAGTTCTTCTTTCACTTTACATGGTATGAAACACCACACAATTTATTTATTTTTGCCTGAGCAAAAATGGGAGTTGCGGAGTTGAGAATGTTTACGTGAATGTGTAGACAGACAGAACTAAATAAAATTAGGAATGAATGTATCAAAGATAAGACAGGAGTGAGACCAATTGAGGAGAAAAAGTAAGAAGCTCAATTAAGATGGTATGGACATACACAAAGGAGACCCTTAGAGGCACTAGTTAGGCGTTGTGAGAATTTAGCACTAAACATGTTAAATTGGAGAATGGTAGACCAAAAATGACTTAGAATGAAACTATAAAAAAAGACATTATGTACTAAGACATTTGTGAGATTATGACTAAAGATAGGTCCCAATGGCGACAAAGGATTCATATGGCCAACCATACTATGGTGGTATAAAGGCCTGACTGCTTGAGTGTTGTTGGTGTTGTTATTTTGTTTGAATTATTTTAATTAGCAATGTTAAACCTATTAATATTGATTTTTTTTCATATCCCCAGGTTCAAAATATGAAGTGAAGTCATAACTAATTTAAAGACAAATATGCTTAGTTTTGAATGATAAATTTTTTTATGTGCTCTAAAATAATTGAAATTACTTACCTTGTAATTGTATTTTGAGATGTAATTGGATAACAATGAAATTTTAGAGCTCTAATTTACAATGTTTTAGTTTTCCATTTTTTATAAATTTTGTTTGCGAATAATATTTTATTTGCGGGTATAATTATCTGAAACTAGTGGTTTGCAGTTATTAAAATGTTGCTGATAGCCATAATCTTGATGCTAATAGTAACCTCATAAATAAAAATAATCATACAGATGTGTAAGTTTTAGTTTATTTTTTAGTTTGCATTGACCTTTAAACTATATTTTCGTTACTCATTTTCTGCTTCACGCTTTAAATTATATAATATTACCATCTTGGCACGGTCCATGCACACGCTCAATGCTCTCCAGTGGGCTACACCCGCATGCAAGTAAGCTACATTTGTATATAAACCGGCTCCGCTCGTGCTTGATGCATTTGATTGCAAACAGACTACGCCCATTTGTGGGTTGTCATGGGTCCGTATGTGCTACACCCGTGCACACCCAATGAGGCATTATTGCACATGTGACTCTTTTTCGGGCTTCTATTGTTAACAAAATTAGGACTATGTGTCGATGCGAGCAATTATTATTACCAAAGAATTCTGCTGAGTGTAGCAATGCATAAACCTATAGGATCGACTTAACCAAACTCTACTATTTTCTTATTGGAGTACAAACACAAATTTATTTTCCTAATTTACTCAATTGAATAAGAACACGCAAATAAACCAAACTAGAATCAAATGCGGAAATTCAATGTATACTGGATTTGGATTCTTGTTCGTGTTTCATCATGACCGCCATACCCAAGAGTCTCAAAGTATTTTTCCTTATGAAATCGACGACGTTAGCGGGATCCGATAAAATACACAACTATCTGATATCAATCTACAACCACAAGGGTTAGCACAAAACTTGTTCATTCACATTTAAATCAACCATAAGGTATATTGGGTTATGAAAATTCTGTATTCTCGGATCTTAGCATGACATGATATAAACACATATATCAGTTTCCCAAACATTTCAATGTATAGGTATATGATATTTTATTGAAATGGAATCTCAATGTAATCCTAGCAGGAGGAAACCAATAGATCAATAGGAAATCCTGACAAGCATGAGAAGTACATGTTCTCAATAGATCACTGCTTCGGTCTGCAGTAGGTATTTCTCCAAAGTGCCCTGAAAGACTGGATGTAGATGTCCAGTTCAGGAGCTCTTGTAGGCAAGCTAAGAGAATGAAGACGAAAGCCGGATCTAACCCTGTTCTTGCCGACGATGGAGAACGGGATGAAGGCCTGTTATAGATCTTTAGACATTTCCGGCGGTGGAGATTGGGTGAAACCTGAGAGTTGCAGATCTATAGGCTGCGACTACTTCATGCCTCCAGGAAAGCACCGACAATCAACGCCAGTTCCAGTGATCTTCTTCGTTTTTCTCTCCAGAGTACCAAGCGGAGGAGCAAGGATCGACCTTCTTCAAGGTCACTGATGGAGAAGGGTGATATCGTGATCATGAGGAGGTGTGCAGCCGACAGTTTCGTAATGAAGAAGAGAATCGATCGGGATTTCTTTTCAGCCCTAGTTCACGCCGTGAAGAGAATGAAAATTCACACAAGTTATTAATAGGGATAGCCCATATAAGGAGTTACCAAATGAGGAATTAATCATGATTAATTCCTTAAACCATAAAATAATTCCTCTAATTAATTGAATTCTCATAACATCAAATTTTGTGTCTAGGGTGAGACTAAATCCGCACCCTTAATTTACAAGACGATCTAGCCCACCTATCACAGGCTTCGATCGTTCGCACGACTGAATTAACTCGCACTCGTGAGAGTCCGAATAGACTAAATATTTGTGCACGACTATATCAGGACGTCTCGATGGATCAGGTCCACCTCACGGGAAAATTTCCAACATTCTTTCACTTGGACTTGTATTCATCGCAATTTATGACATTCCGATAAAATCTTCACTAAACGTAAGAGTACCAATTAGCGAACGCGATATTGAGTCTACTCCCATGTCAATCCGGTCCAACCAAATCTTCCACTCTGAATCATGGCGGCAACCACATCATTGAGCGACATCGGACCTTCCATGGCCACAACAGCTTACAGACTCAATCGATATGGATAAAGCACGGTTAAATAAAACATAGAACAACATGTTGAAAATGTGCACATGAAGGTTGTTCTAATTTGGTGGTCAACCAAACTTCTCAAATGAATGCACTAGACCATGCTGTGAGAAGTTCTTAAGTGTTCAAAAAAACAAGTATGTCTAATCTTAAGGTTCCAAAATTCATGCGTCAAAAGACATACCATAGGCCATAATTCAAATGAAGTGCCCTCAGCCTTATGCTCCGACTGACACAAATCATGAGACTTTTAATGTAGTGTGACGTGTCACAGAAATTCAATGAATATTGAAACTTAATGATATTCTTGAATGAATATTTTTCAATTTTAATGAATTGTACAGAGTGCAATACAGATGACCGATTACTGAATTAGAGCTTCATGCAACCTCCCACTAATCTAGCACATTGATCGACTATTTAAGCCTCAAATTAATAACATATTTTTGAAACACGTTAGGACAAAGTCTTTTAGTAAGTGGATCAGCCAACATGTCATCTGTCCCTAAATGATCCACTAAAATCTCATCATTCTTGACCAATTCTTTAACGGTCAAGAATTTAATTTCCATATGTTTCCTTAACAGCAACTTGATATAGTCTCCAACTAACTTCAACATTGCTCTAAACACGATTTTGAAGTGTCTACTAATAGTATCTATGAATTGGAGATGCGTAATTCCAACATCGTGAAACTTCTTGTTATGGGCTATAACGTATAGGAATAGTGCAACTGATTCTTTCACTGATATATATTTACTTTCATGCACTAAATCTCTACTAGACAATATGTGTCATAGCTCGCCAAATGGTTGTTTACCCAGATGCAACATGTTGAAACAGTTGACTTCTAAACCCTCATATATATGCTTAAGTAATGATGACCGTAGCACGGTATTAATATCATGGTCTATGAGTTCTAGAGGAATATATTCTAACGCCGTTCAGAAGCACCGAGTGTTGTGAGATACCTGCATTTTAGAATATATTCTTTAATTAGTTTCTCTCTCAACTCGGTCGGATCCATCTAACATATGACAACAAAAAGAAAAATAAATACATAAATAAAAATTCCAATTTGCAAAAAAATTGTGATAAACCAAAAAAGAAAAATACTCGGATAAATTCTTTGTCATTGCTTTAGGAAATACCAATTTACCACTTAGAACACGCGACTGAAGGAGTGGTTCTGCTATCTCTAGTGTTATCTTTGGTCTGGAAAATGAAGATAACAGAAGCATGTAAAGCTCAATTGACAACAATTCTACAACTTGGTTTCCGTTCAATCACATTCCATAAGTTTAAGGTTGTGTTTGACGTGGCTTATTAGCTCCGACGAGATTGGTCAAAAAAGTTATTATCATGCAAAAATCTTATGTTCCAAACTAGTTTCTTTTTTGATAACGGTAGTAACATTTGTCATACAAAACATATAATGACGTCTTTGTCCAACCTCACCGGAACAAATAAGATACGATGAGCCGCGTCAAACGCAGCCTAAGTTTTGATAATTATACTACAATCACAGTTGCTCTTAATTTTGACAATTATGCTTGATCATCTTTTGTTGTTTATTTGTGTTTAAGTATTTAATTTTGACTGAGCGGAAAGAGTAAACATGATACGGATTGTAATCTTTTTTTAAAAATGACATAAATAAATAAAACTTTTACCTAGGGACGGTGAGAAATGGCGCCTGAATGGGTGGCGACCGTCAAAATAGCCGCCATATTGCAGATTTTCCGGTGATTGTGAGGAATGATGCCGACTTGCAGCACTGGCAGAAGGTATATGGACATGAAAAGATGCAGCAGAGGGCAAGACAGATGGAGAGGAAGAAGAAAAACACCAAAACTTACCGCCGGCGAGACTCGGGGAGGAGATGACATGATGAGAGGAAGAGATGGGGTTCAAAGAAAAATCAGAGAGAGTGTCGTTCCGTCAAAATATAAGGCGCGGGACAAGAATTGACAAAACCAAGATTTCGACAAATTTCAAAACCGTTGGTAATAACTGGGAACCGAACAACGAACCTCATTTACTTAAGTGAAAAACCATTTTCACCGCTCAAAACCCTTGAACTGAATATTGTAGAATTCAATGTTAGTTTCGACGGAATTGGAATTTAATATTGGAGTTGGATATTAATGAATATTGTAGAATTCAATATTCGTGACTAATTTCAATTCCAGCATTCGCCTAATAAACAATATGAGTGAATATTGTGGAATTGATCAATTCTTTTGGTCGTTTGTTAAATAAAATTCAATATAAGAATTGAAAAGTTTTATGAAAAAGTTAATATTTTTTCACATATATTATAAAAAATGTGAATCTAGGCAGAAAAATGTGCACACGGGTACAAAAGCCTTCAAGGAAAAAAATACATGCTCGTGCGGAAAACGCGCGCCCGAGCGAAAAATTGGGTGCCCGGGCGAAAAAGCGGGCGCCCGGGCGAAATAGCGCGCGCTCGCGCGAATAACGTGTCTCGGTCGGAATTGTCCAATTCTTATATAGATCGGATAGAATTGTCTTTAGTTCAAATTGAATTCCACGAAATTCATTAAAAATTCAATTTCAACATCAAGCGTGCAAACAAACGAACAAAGTGGAATTAGACATCAACTCCAATTTCATGTGCTCAATTCCGTGCACATAAAATAAATCATCTAAATTAAGGGAAAGAATGATGTAATAATCGGTAGAGATTACGCACAATTATTGTTCATATGTGATTTAGATAATTCATCAAATACGTGGCATGCAATTTGGGGGATTCTGCCTCGGTTTAGTAGGAAAAAAAATCCAAATACATGTGTTCCAATCCTACAACGACGAGCGTAAAGAAAATAGTTGTTTGAATAGGAGAATCGACCAAGTGAATGTTAATTTCTAGAAGAATCTAACCACCGGACGTCAACCCTCTGCTGACCAATTGGTTGGAGCGCGGCGACACAATCACCTCGCGTCGATTAGTTCAACAATTTCAAAACCTACACCAAATCAATTGAACACGCAAGAACATGGTAAGATAAATTTCAGAAGAATCACATCCAAAGAATAAGAAAGAAGCTATACCCAAGAAAGATATTTGGCGAGCCTCACGTCAGTCCCGTCGCGTCGCACAAAGGGGAAAGAGAAGACATCACACCACCACGAGGGGAAGGAGGAGACGTCTCATCACCTGGAACTCCCGACGTCACACCGGTAGTGAAGCTCCCTCCCTATCTATGGCCGAAGGAGTACCGAAAACCCCTAACCGGGCAGTTGCTCTTGGACCGAAAGTGTGAAAAACTCAAAATAGATTCATTAGTGCTTCAACCCAAAAAAAAGGGCGCTGCTATCCGCACCGTACTTTCTCCTAATTTTTTGTGCCTTTTGAAAATACATTTTATACATGCATTTTTAGGAAACGTGTTCAACACGAAAGTTGTAGATCTCAACGAGATCTACAACTTTCGTGGTGAACACTTTTCCTAAAAAAACATATACAATGCGTACTCGGGAAATACGTTCAAGTATTGCGCCTTTTGGAAATACGTTTTGTACATGCATTTTTAGGTAAAGTGTACAACACGAAAGTTGTAGATATCGTTGAGATTTACAACTTTCGTGTTGAACACTTTTCCTAAAAATGCATGTACAAAGCGTATTTTCAAAAGACACGAAAAATTAGGAGAGTGCGGTGCGAATAGCTAAAACTGCGGCGCGGATAGCAACGCCCAAAAAAATAAGAGTATTTAACTATTTATACTCCACGTGTGGAGCACTTCTTATAACAACACAACAACAAGAGCTAATCCTAGCCATCCAAATATTCAAGTCTAAAATAAAATGCAAAAAATTTAATTAGTCGGTGACCCCCTAACATGTTGGTCAATCAAATTCGCAATAACAAATATAAATGTATTGAAATAGTTTTATAAAATAACAGACCGGAAAAATAAGAGTTTTTAGCGGATCATGTCGTGATAGACCCTCCTCATGTTGGGTCGAATGTTGTTGTGGTGTGTCGCGTCGTCAAGTGGTACCGGGTTGACGCCATCAATCCTCCCCCGCTCAAAATCACACGTCATCAGCGAGTGGTCCAAGAGGTAACGATGTAGCATGTCATCGTCAAGATGCTCCATCTCCTCAGCGGCCACCCAAGTGGCATCACAAACAGGCTGGTCCTTCCAACGAACAAAGTAGCGGTGCACACCGCCACCAGTGGAAGCAATGATTTGGTCATCCAAAATCTGATCGGGAACAAAGAGAACCTTCAGAAACTTGAAAAAAGCATTAGGAGCAATCATAGTTGTTGATGCCGGGAAAATCCCTACTCCAAAATTCGGATCAATGCAGCCTAAAGTTACTGGTACAACAATCGAGCTCGATGACTTAACAGGCTCGGACATAGAAACAGAGGGACAACTAGAAGGACTCACGATGCTGCAGTAGCGATGTCCCACTATTTACCCGGATGCTTAGAAAAAGTTTCCCCTCCACTACCAAAGATGGTCGAGCAAGGTATAAGGTGGAAACTTGCTGGAGACTCTCTAGACATCGATTAACGGGGTGATCACTATCTCGCGGTTAAAGTCCTTAATAGCAGGATCTAAAAGCCTGTCTAAAAGTCCATAAAAAGAGTGGTCGAGATCTTTTGTGAGATTCTGAAGTCCAAATCCTTGTACCCATGACTTCCTATTTATAAGTAAATCCAATGAGTGTGGGTGGGTCTTATTTATAGCCCAACCCCTACCGGTGACTAAGCGACTTCTGGGGGAACTCGCTCACTTGGGCGAGTAGCTTCTCTAGTCACCTACCCGACGAGTATGCGAGGGGAGCTTGTCATACTCACCCAAGCCTTCAACTATCTTGAATGCTGGCTTTGACCTCTTCATTGACATTCTGACTTTGACTTCTTGCTGACCTGACTCTAGGGGGTCCACCCTCGAAGAATATGAGTTATACACAATCCCCACTCTTTGTGAACGACGTAGGAGCTCAGAAAGAAACATTCAATGCTTATTCAACGTGCTGCTTCTGGCGAGTACCTGGACTACTCGCGACCTATGGACGTCTGCTGAACCCTATAAATAGGGGGGCTCATCTTTGAGGCACACATTTTGAACTTGTATGTCACAACCCGCATTTTCTCCGAAATTTTAGAAGTATCAGAGTAGAAGAAAACGCGCGTTGTGATGCCACGTCGGACAGGGGATAACTGTCGACGCTCAGGCAACCACTAACTGCTAAGACTAAGAAAGTTCAAAACTTGAATGATGTGAAAACCAATTATATTTTGGAGGCCGTATCCCTCGGCTTCGTGGATCAACTAGTCCACCCTTTCAAAATTATACTTATACGTAGCGGAAAATACTTTATTCATTTTTTTAACATCCTAAGAGGGGGCTTACGCGTCCCCAGGGGACGCCTAAGGCTATGCAAAACCCTAGATTTAATTTATATATTATATATAGGAAATACCCTTTTTACGCGGTTTGAAAATAATAATTAAGCTTTTTAGAAAGGAAAACATGATGCCTATATTTTTGATATAATAGTTATTTTCTTTTATAGGTTTTAAAGTAACTAGCAACCTAACATAAATCATCCCAGAAGCAAGTTGAATAAACTCCAAAACAGGAAATCTAGCAGCATAAGCAAAGTACAAAGCATCTAAAAGAGAAACCACCAGTGGGCGCCAACAACTGACACGAACCCACTGGTGAGTAGGTATATCTGTACTACAAGTCTAAAGGAACTACCTCCCAGGAGTGAGGAGAAGAAACTCAGCAACAGCTATAGCACTAGCAACCTCCAGAAGAACCCTAGCCGCACAGTCGGCTATAAACCTGAACCTGAGGCATTCAAAGAAAAGAACGCCTCAACAAAGCAATATATAAATATGGAAATGAACAATAGCATAAAAAAGAAGTGAAACAGGTAAGAGCTAAAGTAAACAAGTGAAAGAGGAATACTCGCCATGAGTGAGCAAAAAAAGGGGGTGCACCAAGTGCACGGGTGAGGTCAAGCCTCTCACATATCTGCAGGAAGGATTAGCAAAGTAACAGATAATTTCAAGTATAAAGCTAGAGCAGGAAGAGCCACCTAGTACTGGAGATGGACAAAAACGAAAATAAGGGCCTAGACTGGTGGCAACGGTCCAACCACGTCTCACAGGCCTAAACATCTCAAGGTGCTGTGGTGGTGGCATCGGTCCAACTCAACCAAACAACTCACATTGTCTTAATAAGACAAGAAGTAAAACAAGGGTGGCGGCAACGGTCCGACCCACCTCAAAACCACATCCAACTCCAGCACTAAGTGACTCGGGAAAAAAAACCCCTTCCTGGTAGTCCCATGAACCACCATGAAGTCAACACTGAACCCTAAACATCTAGAGTAACCCGCCTAGGAGACTTGGCTGACGACGTTGGTTAACTAGACTCGCATCTAACCTCGCAACTATATTCAACTTGAGTACACAAAGCACTACAGTTAATAAAAACACTTGATTAAATCATATCATCAGCAGTTATCTTAGGCTAAACTTCCGTCTCAAGAGTTTTTACACCTACGAAATCTCATATGCTTACCAGGGAACCGAGCCCAAGCTTCGTTTATTCAAGCGCCTTAATACGAGTGAAAGAAAATAACACAATACTAGCTGTAACTGCGTAGTCCGATTCTACACCCGCACAAGTAAATCGATACAACACATGCACGATTAGTTCACTAACAACACATATACGCGTAAATTTAGGGGTTTGATACCGCACAAAAGCACGGGGATTCGACATTTCATGCAAACCGGAGGATTAACGCTAGACAAAACCTGAGAATTTGGGGGGGGGGGGGGTTGGACTACTGATACAAATCCGATCTTCCTTCCTTTTTCTTTTCTTTTGGACAACCAAGCCTACTACAACAAAATTCTTGCAACTAATACTAACGAGCTCACATCAATAGTTTACCCCCAAAGAAAACCGCAAACAATAAACTACCTCACGAATGAACAAAACTTGGAATTTATGGCACTTAGACTATATTCTAACGGGGCAAGATTCCTAGTGCAAGCAAGAATAAAAGAGGACCATAAGACCGCATTCCCGAAGGATAAAATTAGCCAACATAATAAGAGGAAACATGAGGGGCCTTGCATAAAAAAATAAGGGGATAACACAAGGGAGTATTCATGAATCAAGCAACGGTACTAGCATAAAAAAAATTACTTTGGCAAGGGAATACTTGCCTAAATCTTTGGAGGAATTCGGCCAACACTTTCTTCCCAAAAGATCCAGATCATAGCCAACAGCCCTAAGAAATCACTGGACAAAAACACCGGGCGGTCAAGCATGGAAAAACGAGAACTCCATCACCGATCGGAAAAAAAAGAATGGAGAAATCCCAAATTGGTTACCTCGGAACGCAGATCTAGCCTAGAGGAGTCCGAATCCGGCCTCGAACTGGAGATCCGGACAGAAACGGCCGGCGAACGGGCGGTCGGAGCGCTGCGGGAGGCTTCTGCCCGATTTCTTCTTCCGCTCGGGTTCCAGGCAGCCGACAGATTTGGGGGGGTAAGGGAATTTCTAACCTAATCGGATTGCATATGTATATATATAAACCTATTATTTACATACACATACTTATATATTAGCACACCAACACTCTCACATATATACTTATACACACACAAAAATACATATATATATATATATATATATTTATACATACACATAAATACACATATATATATTCATACACACACATATAAATATACTTATTAATTGACTAAGACAAACGCTAACCACACTAGTTACAAGCACTAAAATACATGTACACGTCTATTAACATGCATTCGCGCACACAAATTTTCTACCCCGGACGCAAGCACACGCACGCGCACGTACAACTTACAAACCTTGCAAGCACGTGCACGTGCAATTACGCAACGACACGCCCAAATCGCTCGTTATGCCCTAAATGCGAAAACATGCAAATACGCTCACATAAATGACGGCTCGCTAACTAGCGACCGTCGAAAAGGCGCGAAAACTAACGTTCTCGGATTCCGACCAAATTCGCACCGTAGTTAAACACTCGGGCTACGAAAATATCGGCGAAGTCGGACACAACCTCCGACGACCACACACTTGGGCAAATCTCGCCCGAAGCCAAAGTACAGGGATTCCCTAAGAGGCTCAGCCGGGCCTCCAAAACAGACGCCGGCTAGCTGGGGAAACCATACCACAGGCTAAAAACTCTACGAACACCCAACGAGGTACTCTAACAACGGCACGAGTCGGGAATGCGCCAACGTAACGCCAAACGAGAACTTAAATAGTTGCCGAAAATTCGGGGGCGTTACAGTCACTCCCCCTAAAAGAAAGTTTCGTCCCGAAACTTTACGTACACAACCTCTACTATAGCAGGAAAGTAACAATATAAAAGTTACTAGAAATAAAACGTACCCAACAAATCAGGAGAACAGGCGAGGGTGAGCCTCCCTCATCGCCGACTCTAGCTCCCAAGTCGCGCTCTTCCAAATCTTGATTCTTCCAAAGAACCTTCACCATAGGGATAGACTTCGACCGCAGCACCCGGTCCTGAAGTATCCAAGATGCGGACCGACACCTCAACATACGAGAGGTTGGGCTCCAACTGGGGCACGACATCCAAGACTTGCCCACTGCTCCGCACACACTTCCGCAGCTGGCTCACGTGAAAGACATTATGCACGCCTGGGAAGTTGGCGGGTAGATCCAACCTATATGCTGCCACACCAATACGCTCCAAAATTCTGAATGGGCCCACATACCTCGGATCCAGCTTACGGTTCTTGCCGAACCTCTTCACTCCAACCATCGGAGATACCTTCAAGAAGACCAAATCCTCTACCAAAAATTCCAAATCAGACCTACGCCGGTTGGCGTTCTTCTCATACCTCTCTTGAGCTAACCGAAGCTTTTCCCGAATGAGCTTCACAGCAACCTCCATTTCCTCTAAAGCATCAGGACCCAACAAGGGCCTCTCACCGGCCTCAGCCCAAAACAACGAAGTTCTGCAGCGCCTCCCATACAATGCCTCGAAGGGAGCCATTTGCAAGCTCTCTTTGGTAATTGTTATTGTAGGCAAACTCCATGAGCCGCAAACGCTCATCCCATGCTCCACCGTGATCTAGAATGTAGCACCTGATCATATCCTCCACAATCCGGTTCACACGCTCGGTCTGCCCATTTGTCTGAGGGTGGTAAGCGGTAAAATATCTCAAGTCTGTGCCCAAACCCTCCTGCAAACTCTTCCAGAAGCGGGAAGTAAATCTGGAGTCTCGGTCTGAAATGATGCTCACGGGAACTCCATGCAATCGGATGACCTCACTCAAATACAGCTCTGCTATCTTCTTCATCGGGTAGTCGATCTTATAAGGTACGAAGTGCGCACACTTCGTCAATCGGTCCACGATCACCCAAACTGAGTCAAATCCTCTTGGAGATCTTGGTAAGCCCGTGATGAAGTCCATAGAGATACTTTCCCACTTTCAAGTCGGGATTTCCAAAGGAGTCAGCTTTCCACCAGGCCTCCCATGATCGGCCTTCACCCGCTTGCAAGTGTAGCATTCAGAAACATACCGAGCTATATCCCCTTTCATACCTTGCCACCAGGCGATCTGCTTCAAATCATGATACATCTTCGTGGATCCCGGGTGGTAGGCAACACTGGATCCATGAGCCTCTTTGCATACCGTGCTCCTGATGTCTCCAACCGCGGGGATGCAAAACCTGCCGCGGTACTTCAAGGTACCCGAATCGTCGATGGAGAAATCCGGCAACTCCCCTCTCTCAGCCCTGAGGTACAGGTGTAACAAATCTGGATCATCCTTCTGGTGCAACCTGGTGAACGAAATCCAAGATGGCTCTGCTACTGCCAAACTGCTTTGCAAATCACGACCACCCACAGAGATGTCCATCAACAGGAACTCTTCCACTAAACGGTCCGCCGTGAGGTTGAAGATCTTCCCTGTCTTGCGGCTCAGGGCGTCGGCCACCACATTGGCCTTGCCTGGATGGTACTGGATCTCCACGTCATAATCGGCCACGAACTCTAGCCACCGCCGCTGGCACAGATTCAGCTCCTTCTGAGTAAACACGTACTTCAGGCTCTTATGATCTGTGAAAATCTTGCACTGGGCCCCATAGAGTAGATGCCTCCACAGCTTCAACGCAAAAATCACCGCCGCAAACTCGAGGTCATGCGTAGGATAATTCCGCTCGTGAGTCTTCAACTGCCGCGACCCATACGCGATCACCTTCCCCTCTTGCATCAACACGCCTCCGAGCCCAACATGCGAGGCATCCACATAAACATCATAGTCCTTGCCCTCCGTAGGCAATGTCAAAACAGGAGCAGTGCACAATCTCCTCTTTAGCTCCAGAAAGGCCTCCTCGCACTGCTCACTCCAGATGAACGCTGCATGCTTCTGCGTCAACTTAGTCAAGGGCGCTGCCAAGGTAGAAAAGCCCTCAACAAACCTTCTATAATAGCCGGCCAACCCCAAGAAGCTCCTGATCTCCTTGGGTGTGCTCGGCCTATGCCAATCCATCACTGCAGAAATCTTCTTCGGGTCCACTGAAATGCCATCTTTGTTCACCACATGACCCAGGAAGGACACCTGAGGCAACCAGAACTCACATTTGCTCAACTTGGCGTACAACTGATGATCTCTCAAGGCAGATAACACCAACCGCAAGTGCTGATCATGCTCCGCAACATTCCGTGAGTAAATCAGAACGTCGTCTATGAATACGACCACAAACTTGTCCAGAAAATCCTTGAACACCCGGTTCATCATGTCCATGAACGCTGATGGCGCGTTGGTCAACCCAAAAGACATAACTAAAAATTCGAAATGTCCATGCCTTGATCGAAACGCCGTCCGTGGAATGTCCGACTCCCGGATTCTGAGCTGATGATATCCTGATCGAAGGTCAATCTTGGAGAACACAGAACTGCCACGTAATTGATCGAATAAGTCGTCGATTCTGGGCAGGGGGTACCTGTTCTTGATGGTGACTTTGTTCAACTCCCTATAGTCGATGCAAAGGCGCATCGAACCATCTTTCTTCTTCACAAAAAGAACGGGTGCACCCCAGGGCGACGAGCTCTGCCTTATGAAACCCTTCTCCAATAACTCATCCAGCTGGGTACGCAGCTCCTCCAGCTCTCGCGGGCCATCCGGTACGACGCCTTAGCGATAGGACGCGTACCCGGCTCCAAATCGAATCACGAACTCGACATCTCTGGCAGGGGGAAGACCGGGAAGGTCGCTAGGAAACACATCCGAAAACTCACGGACAACAGGAATCTCATCCAACAGCGGCACACCACTAACAATCCCCAGCACCGAGACTAAGCAAGCAAAACAATCAGAACTGAATAGCCTCTGAGCACATACCGCAGAAATCGCCGGAGAGGCCTGGCGCGGATCGCCATAAATACTCCCAGGCTGACCGTTGTCCTTCTTGAAATCCAAGCGCTTACCCCTGCACTGGATCACTACATCGTATCTGGACAACCAATCCATACCCAGGATGACGTCGAAATCTTCCAAGTCTATAACCTTCAGATCAGCCTTGGCTGGGAAATCCCCTAACATAATAGGACAATCCAGAATGCCCTGATCTGATATCACGGAATCACCCGAGGGGAATTTGACGCAAAAAGCATCACCGACACGATCAAGAACTAGCTGGCACCGCTCTACAAAGGCCCTAGCCACAAATGAGTGGGTAGCACCTGAGTCAAAGAGAACGCGCGCCCAGCGGTTCTTTACCTTAAAACTCCCTATATAAATATCAACGGGGAATTGCACAGTCAATAAAGAAAACAAAAGCCAGACTAATATGCAAAAGAAGTAAAAGACTAGCGAGAAGGTTAACCTGAAATGACTTGCGTCGAAGTTTGAGCCTCCGCTGAAGATATCACGTTCAGCTTCCCTTTGCCTCTATCCATAGACTAGGGCGGTGGCAACGCCTGAAGAGGAACTGGTCGGTGCACAGACTGGAGCTGCGGGCATCGGGCCTTGGTATGACCTTTCTGCCCGCACTGATAGCAGACCTTGTCCTTCAACCAGCAACAGGCAACATCATGCCCCTCTTTCTTGCACAAAGTACACACCGCATTCTGTCTGGGAGCATCCTGTATAGCATGCACATGCACCTTCTGCGCCGCAACCCTCTTGAAACATCTCTCAGCAGGATGGCCCGGACGGCCACAAAAACTACAAACCTCCTTGCTCCTCTTCCCCGAAGGAGCACCGGGCACAAGGGGACTCTTCGCTTTAACAACTTTCCTCTTTTCATTCCTCGCCTGCTGTCCTCTATGCTTCGCGTTTTCGATGGCCTCTACCTTCAAAGCGGCCTCCACTGCCCCAGCATAACTCACCGCTCCATGAGCCACCGCTAGCTGCTGTACATCGCTCTGCAGGCCACCAAGGAAACGCTTTGCTCTATCCTCCTCTGAGCTCACCAAACTAGGGGCAAAGCGACTGAGTTTGCTGAACTCAATCTCATACTCGCTGACTGAGAGCTGCCTCTGCTTCAGATGTAAGAAATCATTCATCAGCCTGTCTCGCTCCACTGACGGTAGAAATTTCCGCATCAAGATCTCCTTGAAGGAAGCCCAAGTGCTTCCTCCTACCATTCCCTCCTTCTCCCTCATCCACCAACTCTTTGCTAACCCCTTCAGCTGATAGGCGGCCAGCATCACCTTCTGATCATCAGACACTCCTGAGTAGTGAAACATCTCTTCTATGGTGATCAACCAGTCATCCAATATCATGAAGTCCGCCCTACCATCGTAGGTAGGGGGTCGCAGTCGCTGGAACTGAGTGATGAAAGCCATCTCCGGGGGCACCACCACTGGAGGCACCAAAGGGGCTGGGGGTGCAGGAGGTTCGGGAACAGCTAAACCCGCAGCAGGGTCCTGCGCTCTCGGGGCTAGCCCTGCCACCACAGACAACAGGGACTGGATTTGAGACTGAACGTCCACCATCTGCCTCGATAGAGCCTCATTGCTCTGCCTCAGACTTTCCATAACTGTACCGCTTTGAGTACCAGAAGACCCGCCCTCAGATTGGGGAGTCGACCTCGCCACTCTACGCTTAGGCGCCATCCTAAAAAGATCAACAAACAAACATCAGAACCTAGTTCAACTACTAGGACAAAACAACAGGTACAGACAAACCTACATAAGTACTTGCTTTCACTGCCAACTTGCTCTGGGGTTGTTATATATGTATATATATATTTATACAGGGGAAATAATGTCATGCTTAACCTAAGATGGTTCACCACCATCACACTAACTCTTGTGCCTAAGTCGAGCATGCATGAATTCATAATCCTTTTTTTTTGACTCAAAACAATGTGTGTACATATGTCATCCTGCACGTCTTTAGCTTGGCACGTTGTGCTTATGCAATGTTATGCTATGCATGATTGTGATATGCATTCTAAAAAGGCCCTAATGCATGTTATGAGCGGCGTACACATGAAAATGTTATGCATCCCATACTACATAACATTTTCATGCAACGAAAAATAAAACGTGCTAGTCGCATTCATGTGGTGAGGTTATGCATCCCATACTACATAACCCTCACATGTTGCCTCCTATGGTGGATCCATATACGAACACATATTATGCATCCCATACTACATAATATGCCCCGTATACTTCATGTTATGCTATGAGTGCAGTGTTCGTGCTTCAGCCAAGACGTGCTGATGACATATCGGTGTGTGTATGACATGATGCTAGACTTCTAATACCTATAAGGAAAGGTTGCCCGACAAATTGTCAAGCAACCTGGCCCTCTGATACCAACTGTCACAACCCGCATTTTCTCCGAAATTTTAGAAGTATCAGAGTAGAAGAAAACGCGCGTTGTGATGCCACGTCGGACAGGGGATAACTGTCGACGCTCAGGCAACCACTAACTGCTAAGACTAAGAAAGTTCAAAACTTGAATGATGTGAAAACCAATTATATTTTTGAGGCCGTATCCCTCGGCTTCGTGGATCAACTAGTCCACCCTTTCAAAATTATACTTATACATAGCGGAAAATACTTTATTCATTTTTTTAACATCCTAAGAGGGGGCTTATGCGTCCCCAGGGGACGCCTAAGGCTATGCAAAACCCTAGATTTAATTTATATATTATATATAGGAAATACCCTTTTTACGCGGTTTGAAAATAGTAATTAAGCTTTTTAGAAAGGAAAACATGATGCCTATATTTTTGATATAATAGTTATTTTCTTTTATATGTTTTAAAGTAACTAGCAACCTAACATAAATCATCCCAGAAGCAAGTTGAATAAACTCCAAAACAGGAAATCTAGCAGCATAAGCAAAGTACAAAGCATCTAAAAGAGAAACCACCAGTGGGCGCCAACAACTGACACGAACCCACTGGTGAGTAGGTATATCTGTACTACAAGTCTAAAGGAACTACCTCCCAGGAGTGAGGAGAAGAAACTCAGCAACAGCTATAGCACTAGCAACCTCCAGAAGAACCCTAGCCGCACAGTCGGCTATAAACCTGAACCTGAGGCATTCAAAGAAAAGAACGCCTCAGCAAAGCAATATATAAATATGGAAATGAACAATATCATAAGAAAGAAGTGAAACAGGTAAGAGCTAAAGTAAACAAGTGAAAGAGGAATACTCGCCATGAGTGAGCAAAAAAAAAAGGGGTGCACCAAGTGCACGGGTGAGGTCAAGCCTCTCACATATCTGCAGGAAGGATTAGCAAAGTAACAGATAATTTCAAGTATAAAGCTAGAGCAGGAAGAGCCACCTAGTACTAGAGATGGACAAAAACGGAAATAAGGGCCTAGACTGGTGGCAACGGTCCAACCACGTCTCACAGGACCTAAACATCTCAAGGTGCTGTGGTGGTGGCATCGGTCCAACTCAACCAAACAGCTCACATTGTCTTAATAAGACAAGAAGTAAAACAAGGGTGGCGGCAACGGTCCGACCCACCTCAAAACCACATCCAACTCCAGCACTAAGTGACTCGGGAAAAAAAAACCCTTCCTGGTAGTCCCATGAACCACCATGAAGTCAACACTGAACCCTAAACATCTAGAGTAACCCGCCTAGGAGACTTGGCTGACGACGTTGGTTAACTAGACCCGCATCTAACCTCGCAACTATATTCAACTTGAGTACACAAAGCACTACAGTTAATAAAAACACTTGATTAAATCATATCATCAGCAGTTATCTTAGGCTAAACTTCTGTCTCAAGAGTTTTTACACCTACGAAATCTCATATGCTTACCAGGGAACCGAGCCCAAGCTTCGTTTATTCAAGCACCTTAATACGAGTGAAAGAAAATAACACAATACTAGCTGTAACTGCGTAGTCCGATTCTACACCCGCACAAGTAAATCGATACAACACATGCACGATTAGTTCACTAACAACACATATACGCGTAAATTTAGGGGTTTGATACCGCACAAAAGCACGGGATTCGACATTTCATGCAAACCGGAGGATTAACGCTAGACAAAACCTGAGAATTTGGGGGGGGGGGGGGGGTTGGACTACTGATACAAATCCGATCTTCCTTCCTTTTTCTTTTCTTTTGGACAACCAAGCCTACTACAACAAAATTCTTGCAACTAATACTAACGAGCTCACATCAATAGTTTACCCCCAAAGAAAACCGCAAACAATAAACTACCTCACGAATGAACAAAACTTGGAATTTATGGCACTTAGACTATATTCTAACGGGGCAAGATTCCTAGTGCAAGCAAGAATAAAAGAGGACCATAAGACCGCATTCCCGAAGGATAAAATTAGCCAACATAATAAGAGGAAACATGAGGGGCCTTGCATAAAAAAATAAGGGGATAACACAAGGGAGTATTCATGAATCAAGCAACGGTACTAGCATAAAAAAAAATTACTTTGGCAAGGGAATACTTGCCTAAATCTTTGGAGGAATTCGGCCAACACTTTCTTCCCAAAAGATCCAGATCACAGCCAACAGCCCTAAGAAATCACTGGACAAAAACACCGGGCGGTCAAGCATGGAAAAACGAGAACTCCATCACCGATCGGAAAAAAAAGAATGGAGAAATCCCAAATTGGTTACCTCGGAACGCAGATCTAGCCTAGAGGAGTCCGAATCCGGCCTCGAACTGGAGATCCGGGCAGAAACGGCCGGCGAACGGGCGGTCGGAGCGCTGCGGGAGGCTTCCGCCCGACTTCTTCTTCCGCTCGGGTTCCAGGCAGCCGACAGATTTGGGGGGGGGGGGGGTAAGGGAATTTCTAACCTAATCGGATTGCATATGTATATATATAAACCTATTATTTACATACACATACTTATATATTAGCACACCAACACTCTCACATATATACTTATACACACACAAAAATACACAGATATATATATATATATATATATATATATATATATATATATATATATATATATATATATATATACATACACATAAATACACATATATATATATATATATTTATACATACACATAAATACACATATATATATATTCATACACACACATATAAATATACTTATTAATTGACTAAGACAACCGCTAACCACACTAGTTACAAGCACTAAAATACATGTACACGTCTATTAACATGCATTCGCGCACACAAATTTTCTACCCCGGACGCAAGCACACGCACGCGCACGTACAACTTACAAACCTTGCAAGCACGTGCACGTGCAATTACGCAACGACACGCCCAAATCACTCGTTATGCCCTAAATGCGAAAACATGCAAATACGCTCACATAAATGACGGCTCGCTAACTAGCGACCGTCGAAAAGGCTCGAAAACTAACGTTCTCGGATTCCGACCAAATCCGCATCGTAGCTAAACACTCGGGCTACGAAAACATCGGCGAAGTCGGACACAACCTTCGACGACCACACACTTGGGCAAACCTCGCCCGAAGCCAAAGTACAGGGATTCCCTAAGAGGCTCAGCCGGGCCTCCAAAACAGACGCCGGCTAGCTGGGGAAACCATACCACAGGCTAAAAAACTCTACGAACACCCAACGAGGTACTCTAACAACGGCACGAGCCGGGAATGCGCCAACGTAACGCCAAACGAGGACTTAAATAGTTGCCGAAAATTCGGGGGCGTTACATTGTACACGATGTCGCAATCTGTACCAGAAATCTACAATGTGAACATCGCTGCTCTGTCAGGATTTTTGGAACCAAAGAAGACGAAGAGGTCGTGGGATGGCGACGATGTTGCTGACCTCCCTCCGTCAATGAAGAAAAAAACTAAAGAAGAAGAAGAAGTCGCTAGCCTCTAAGAAGGAAAATGCTCCTCCCAGGTGCTGAGGATGTTGCCACCCCAGGCGACAATCCTGAGATCCCTGCCCAAACCAAACAACTCATCGACGATCTCGGGTTGAACGACATTCCCGTATAGCCGACACTTGAATCTTCTCTCCCTTTTCTACTGACTTCTCCCCATGATCCGAACTTCGCCGGGTCGCAAGCCTATATGCAGTCAAACCTTGCAGACTCACGAGGTTAGCACCTTGTCGCCGCTTGCTTCGAGTTACCATAATTTTCTGACTTGTCAACTTACTGAGGCCTTTCTGATACTAGTAGCTCCACTGACGTCAACCGTGGCCTCTGACGAGCATCTGTCCATTCCCCATCTGCGGTCCATCCCTCTGGTTGCGCTTGAAGCCCCACAGGATACGCGACCTAGTCACTCTGTCCGGATCAATCTCAGATCCAAGAGATGTACAGAGAAATAAGTCCCCGGAGTGAGAACCAAGGATCTTACTGCTGAGAAGATCTCGCAACCAGGGGCGAACAAGGCCCCTCCCGCTGCGACAGGCTCATCAGAACCTTCAACGAGCACTTCCTTGCTGATCTCGGTCTCCTCGGCTTTGTAACTCGCTTATTGCTGGATTGACTGATTGGTGAATTGATGCAGCTTTATCTGATGCAGTGACTTTATCTCTGTTTGACAGGTCGACCTGCAACCCTGGGAGTGGCTTTCATTGATGCACTTCGCCTCTCCTCCTTTGAGTATCGCCAGGTTGGCCCGCGCATACATGGAGCTTGAGGTGAAGTCCGATCATCTCACTATCTACGACCCTCATCGCTGGATTTCTTTATTGGAGGTTCTGATGTCAAAGATGGAGGAGGTGTCGTAGAGGCTCGTTGGCTACAAGTCCGGCTTCCATGTGATCAACGAGCTAGAGCGGCGACAAATAATGATTGAGCATCTCCAACAGCTTCACCATGAGGAGTTGGCGAGGATGCGGGCGGGCATGGGCACTGCGGGACGGCTGGCGAGGATGGAGGACCAGCTGTGTCACAACGACGATGCGATGGCAGTGGCAAGCAAGCACTACAGGCGAGCTAGCTATATAGACTGTGCTGGGCAACATCCACCTCTTCCAGAGCACGACATCCTAGGATTTAGGATTGTCTTCTTAGTATTTTTTTCTCTTTCCTTGTCATTGGCGATATTGTTCTGGACAATTCTACGAGTATTCTTTTATTATAAGTGGCGAGCTTCAATCTCGCACTGAGTTTGTGAGTTTCTTCTCTTTATGTTGATGCTTGTTTTTATTCTGCGAGTTCTTGGGCTAACTGTGCAGGTTCTTGTGATCTGGCGATTTTCTGATTGAACACACGCGAGATAGAATTTTGGCAACCTTCTAGGTTTAGACGAATAGGTAGCGGCTTAGATTGATACTCGCGCGAGGTACCCATACCCTCAGCCTCTGCCTATAAATAGAGGGGGTAGGTGCGTCTTAATTACGTTGTTGAGAAATTTCATTTGTGCTTGCGAGTATCTCCAGTCCGTCTCTTTATAACTCGTTATACTCACCTTCTTCCATCTTGCTCTTCTTTTTGCTCGTCTTTCGAGATGGTTTGGGATGACGCTAAAGCTCTCCACTTGGCCCACACGAGGAATTTCACTAACGCCATCTTCAAAAAGTCAGTCGCCAAAGAATAGGATTTCAAGAAGAGGCTCTTGCCAGAAGGATACTTGGCCAGCCTCCCCACTAGGGTTGAGCGACTTGACACCACGCTAGAGGACGAGCTTGTCCTTCCTCTCTACCACTTTGAAGTTGGTCTGCGACTTCCACTATGGTCGGAGTACTGCCAGATCCTTAGGTTTTTCAACCTAGTCCCTGCCCAAATTAACCCAAATGAAGTGGGGATGATTATGAGCTTCCTCTGCTTCTTGCCATCAGAGAAGATCACATCTGATCTCTCTGTTTTTCGGAAGATCTTCACCTTTGCATCAACTAGCGAGGGCGTCCTTTTTTTCAGAATCCACTTCTACACCCTTGTCAGCACAACAAAGAATGTCCACCGCTGGGGCGAGTATCTGGTCATCATTGCCGACAACTTCGAGGGGGTCCCGCGCAGACCACACAAACCGGCGGAGGTCGCTTTCCTGTCGCCTCTCTTGGAGGGGCCGCGCGAGGAACTAGTTGAGGCCTTCTGAGGCCGAAAATTTGATGTCATCCATTGGCGACTGAACATCAATGAGCTTGGCGAGGTCTTCTCCAATGAAGGTACATATCTTGGCGAGATTCTTCTATACTCGTTCTTTTTGGTGCTGATCAATCTTTAGTTGTAGTGATTTTAACTGTCTTCTATTTCTTTGCAACTACTTGCTCCCTTCTGTGAGAACCTCTCCTGCTGGTGAAGGAGGTTGCGCCCTCGCGCCAAAACTTTGTCAACCCACCCGACAACATTGAGTACATACCGGCTCCTGCGGTTAAAGATCGGTAGAGACCTGACGAGAAAGTAAGCCCCTGCAGGGGAAGCTGGACAAGGGAAAGGGAAAATCTAAATCCCCGGAGAATGCAAGAAAGCAAGCAAGGGTCTCCTGCTAGCTCTTTGACAAGAAGGAAGATCTCATTGAAGTCAACAAACACTATTTCTACCCGAACTACAACCTGGGTAGCGGCAACAAGGACATCTTCTACTGCCCGCTGGTAACATGGGCTGAGGGTGAGCATGAGGTGATGTTGAGCACCAACTTGCGTGCCTGGTCAGTAAACTGGGAGGACAAGGTTAAGGTGTACGACATCGTCTTCATGCTTTATGGTCGCGGGGACGCTGAGTCATTGCAAGAGGTCGGCGGTGAGGAGCTCGCCAACTAGACCACCAGATCGCTCATGCGAGCTACTAAGCTAGGTCACTATACCACAAAGAGGCTGCTTGAGGCCAAGAACCAGCTCAGGGTGATGATGAAGAAGGTGCTCAAGTTGGGGCTTCAGGCTGCTCGATGCAAGGATTTTGAGATAAACTCGGCTTGGACACGCGACTCTAACATAGTAGTCATTTTTTGCTTATTTTACTGACGATTGTTGTTGTTAATCACAGGACGTCGAGATAGAGAGACGATAAAGAAGGTATCCGCGCTAGAGCAGGAACTCGTGTATACCAAGGCTGCACTGGAGACTATCAAGGTGCGGATCGACGAGCTAGAGACTCGCCCGGCTAAGCCGCAGCCGGCGGTCATGAGTACTTCTGGAATAGGGAAGAAGATCCATTTCCATGGAGACAAGATGCCCGCGATCCGTCGTGGCATCACGCGAGCTACGAGGGATACCTACTCGCGAAGCTGAGGATGGGCAGCTACTTCAGCTTGGAGGCTGACCATCTGATGGTGATGGATCTCATCCCTAGGATTCTCGCCGAAGAGCCCAACTCTCTCGACCCTAGTGGGAAGTCACCGCATCAAATAAAGCTGCATCAAATCAGCAGTTAGCCAATCTCACAATAAGTGAGTTATTAGGTCGTGGAGACCGAGATCGGTAGGGAAGTGCTCGTTGAAGGTTCAGACGAGCCTGTCACAGAGGGAGGGGCCTTGATCGCCCCTGGTTGCGAGATCTTCTTTACAGGAAGATCCTTGGTTCTCACTATGGGGACTTGTTTCTCTGTGCATCTCTTGGACCCGAGATTGATCCGGACATAGTGCCTAGGTTGCGGCCCCCGTGGGGCTTCGACGCAACCAGAGGGATGGACTGTATACGGGGAATGGACATATGCTCATCAGAGGCCTTGGTTGACATCAGTGGAGCTGCTAGTATCAGAAAGGCGTCAGTAATTCGGCAAGTCATGAGTATACCAAGGCTGCATTGGAGACTATCGAGGTGCAGATCGACGAGCTAGAGACTCGCCCGACTATGTCGCAGCCGACGGTCATGAGTACTTCTGGAATAGGGAAGAAGATCAATTTCCATGGCGACGAGATGCCCACGATTCGTCGCGGCATCGCACGAGCAACATGGGATACCTACTCGCGAAGCTGAGGAGGGGCAGCTACCTCAGTTTGGAGGCTTACCATCTGACAGTGATGGATCTCATCCCTTGGATGCTCGCTGAAGAGCCCAACTTGCCCAACCACATTCTGTCCTCCACCTCTAACTCCGACGAAGATGCGAACAATGATGGCAAGGACAATGATGACGATGATGACAACGAGGATGAGGAAGATGATGACGAGTACAATGTCGATGATGAGGAGGATGTCATGATCGAGGATGATGAGTATAAGGCCGAGACTGATGACGATGAGACCTAGTCGGTCGACGACCTCCTGCATGCCTTTATGTATATTTCATGTAAAGTAGTTTAGGAAATTTTTGGAAGAACCTTTATACAAGGTGTCATTGTATTTTTTGTGATTTAATGTTCGCCAATTTGATAAGAAGAATATTTTACCGCATTTTTCTTTTATATGCTCGCATATTGTTACTCGCACTTATATGCTCACACATCATTGCTTGCACCTGCATGCTCGCACAAAAAATTTCATCATATGCATTTGTTTGCAATTTTGACTAATTTGCCTAAGGAAATGCACTTGCTGAAAAACATAATTTTTTTCTTTATATATTAATTACAACCCTCTGGAAAACGGAGTGGTACTTAGGGGGTCTTGCAATATGCACACTCTTGAGACCTACACTCCACTTTAGCTGGCAGAGAACTATGGGGACCCAGGCATAGGGAACGACATTCGGGGGGTCCCGCGGGATGCACACTCTCGAGGCCTCCATCCTACTATGGATTCTCACTTGAAAGGAGGAGAACAATTATCTTATTACTTAGATTTTTCTCTTGTGTGTGTGTAGGGGGAAGAAGTTTTGGGAACGGGTCTCGTTCTCAAAAGTAGGAACGGGTGTAAATAAATCCAACTGTATTCCAATTGTATATCTACCTGAAATATACAACTGTATTATCCAACTGTATTAATTTAGTCTATACAACTGGAATACAGTTGGATTTATTTACACCCGTTCCTACTTTTGGGAACGAGACCCGTTCCCAAAAATTCTTCGTGTGTGGGGGGAGGGGGGGTGAATAGAGAATACAATTTATTTTAGAATTTAACTATTATACTTCATAGAATTTGAACATTCGCAAGTTAATAACCAGAATGATATACAAATGATTAAGATCATAGAATAATAAATGAATAATCACAAAAAATATAAAGTACAGGAGACACAAAAATTTATAGTGGTTCTCCAAAATTTTGGTACATCCACTCTTCTACCCCCTTGGTAGTCATTCACTATCAACAGTGACTCAGTATTTTGATAAGGATGTTCTTAGACCCAATCACCAGATCTTTTGATAAGGAGATCTTGAACCAATACAATGTATGCGTCTTTTGATATGAAAACTCTTAGAACTAATCACTGAATCCTTTGAAGAGGGATTCTAAAAATTCTTTTCTCAAAGTAAATAAGATTTAGAATGAGAAAATAAAAGCATATTCTATGTAGATGTAATCTTTTTGTTGTGTCCTCTCAACAAATTTCTGAGGACTTGTTGAGATGATCTCCGAAATTTCTGATGAATCCTTGTATATGAAGATCACAATAATTATAAGCCCTGATTCCAGATGATCCTTTAATCTTCTCTAAATCTATTGCAACAAGCTCTTGAGAAGAAGAACTATTTCTCTTTTGCAGATTCAGGAATATGATGTTGATCGACTGATTCAAGGAAAAACTTCAAACGCAGATGATAATCCTCCTATATTTCCATGTCGAATTCAATCTATCAAAGCCATGATCTTATCTATCTATTATGATTGTATTTTTGCTATTTCTGTGATTGATTCTTATCCTTGTATATATCTAAGTCGATGTACTCAAGTATCTCTGTATATATATATATATATATATATATAATATATATATATATATATTATATATATATATATATATATATGTGTGTGTGTGTGTGTGTGTGTGTGTGTGTGTGTGTGAGAGAGAGAGAGAGAGAGAATCTAACGACTCCAAGAAGATAATTAATCAGTGATAATTTTTCTTGAATTAACTCTGATTAAATCCTCAAACAATCTTTGTTTAGAAAATTACTTGACGTAACGTCGAGTTCATGTCGAAGTAACATCGACTTCTGGCTTCATTCAAATAGTATGTCAAAGCAACTCTATAATCGATGGTTCGTCGACATCATATCGACATATGCGTCGATTTTATTCTCAAAGTAGCATCGTCTTTATCATATATTGATGCTCTGATTTTTATTCGAAGCAGCTTCGATTTCTAATCAGAGTTAAGTCGACTTTTAGTCAACGTATGTTGACAAATCTTAACTTTCCTCTTGAATTCAACGTGTCCTTCTCATGTCCTTTATATTATTGACATCCTAGGACTTCTAAAGACCAAATTGCCCTATCTATATAACATGGGTAATTAACCTAGGCTGTAAAATCATTTAGACTAATTCTGTAACAAAATTTCAAAGATGATTTTACAAATACAACTCAGCACATACAAAAAATTGACTCACACAGACATGATATAAGCACAAAGAAAAAGGACATAAGTGTGAGAGAGACAACTAAAAAGTTTGATGCTTCCTGAATGAATATTTCAATATTGTTTTCGATGAACATTTTTGTATTGTACCTTTATTCAAAGATATATTACTTCAAACTCTTGTCTGTAAGAAACTTTGGAAATGTTGTGTACAGTCTCTTTAATATCTTTTCAACAAACTCAATGTGCATTCTTCTTGCCTTTTTGGATTACTTAGCATATCTTGATAAACATTAAACAACTTCTGAATTTCTATCTCAGCATTATGAGATGTAGAATTAAGTGTAAATCCATTGCTTAATATTTTTGTTGAGAGCACATTAATTGATTCCAACATATTTTCAGGGATTGCATCTTCATGCATGTCTTTAGTCACATGTTCTTTGGTAGTTGAGGCCTTAACAAAGATTACCATTCTTTTATTCCCTATTTCAGAAGGAATATTTTCATTCATTTTGAAACCCAAACCTTCTATCCTTTTGTAACAATGTCCAGAAGTATTTATAATTTGAGTATCTGGAAGCTTTTTGATATATCTATTATGCTCAAAGATTGTATCAGAAAGAGTAATTGATAGCTTTGAAATATTTTTCTTTCCAGATGATTTGTCTTGTAACTTTGCAAGAAAGATCTTCTGATAAGCTAAATCATCTTAAGATGCTTTATATTCTACTTCCTCTCTCTCTTATTAAATCAAAAACTTTCTCCAGCTCAGGATTCTCTAAAACTTTCTTCACTTGAATACTTGGCATAAATGTTGATAAATTCTAAACTTGAGTCACAGACAACTGAATCATGAATGTTGATAAATTTTCCCACCGAGTAGCAGGCAACAAACTAATTTAATTAAGAGAACTGAATCCTTTTAATTTCTGAAGGTGTAACATTTGGTATCTGAATCATTTTATCTGGTGTCATATATCTGTCTAAAACCATGTCCTCTTCATTCAATTTCTCTGAAGCTTCTCTGATGCCAGCGTTATGACTTTAAACCTTGTCAACCATGTTAATCTTGCCTTGACCTTTCTCTTCCTTCTTTAAATCGTGAAAGAATGATTTAAGGACTTCGATAGGAAGTGCACTATGATCAATTTATTGATCCGAAAGTTGGACAGAAGTTGACAATTCATTGATTCGATTTTATAGTATGACTAGGTTTCTGTCACATTCTGCTCTGAAAACCAGAAATTCCTTGTGAATGCATAAACTAGTACCATTAGGGCTTTACCAAGTATATCTAAAATGTCCTTCTCCATCAACATTGAGTTGGTTAAAATGATTCTGAGAAAAGTATCCGCAAAAATCACAAGAAAGGCAGGAAAACAACTGAAGAAAAATAGAGCGGGGAAGATGAAAAGTTTGGAATAAAATATGTAATATATAGAAGTAGACGCAACGTCGACAAATTAGGGTAGCAGTAGTTTATCGCGGCTTTATATAGTCGATGTTACATCAATATTTATTTGACGTATTAAGACTTAATCATAGTCTGCGCAAGCGTTGATATTTATATCGACGTTGCATCGATAAGATTCTGAACTCTTCACAGTCACCAACTCTCAGACATTGTGTTAATCAGTCTAATACCCAAGAATTGACAAGTTCCAGAGTCACTCTTCCTATCCAATATACATTCAGCATAATCAGTATGTCTTTTTGTCTAATCATATGTCTAGAGCATCCACTTTCCAAATAACACAGCTGGTTTGTGGAAGGACCACCTTTTTCCTATATATGAGATTAAACATTAGTTGGGATCCGGGTCACCTTGGATACATTACTTCTTTTCCCATTATAAGAAGTGATGGAAGTATATGATGGTCTTTCATAATACCCTTTGAGATAAAAAGGTGTTGGTCTATTAAACCAACACCTTTCAGTTTTTTGTCCTTTAATAAACAATTTTTGCAAACATCCTTTACAGAGTAATTTTGATAAAAATAATTGCTTTCCATGGATATGCGTCGCGTTGAAATCGACGCAACATTTGGAATGCGTCAATTTGAAGTCGACGTTGTTGAAAATTGCGAAGTGAAAGTGGGAGGTTGATCGGGCAGACCGTGTGGCCTGGGCAGTCTGGAGTTTGCGGCCTGATGTTGGTGACCAGCTAGGTTGGCTTGTTACCTGAAGTTCCTTGCGGATAGGGGTGATTTCGCGGGTAGGGCAGACTCCTGTTGAGCTCGCGGAGTCCGCTTGTGGCAGACTGTGTTTGGAGATCGGCGTTGGCTCATGCCATTGTCCTTCGGTGATGCGCTTGGTGATTATCGAGTTCGCTTGATTGGCGAACTGACTTGAGAGTTGGCGGACTGGATCTTTGTCCACCAAGCTCGCGCCCTGTTTGGTTGTTTGCAGGACTTGGTCACAATCTAAGTCCAGGTTGATCGCAGAGTCCGCAAAGTCCGCTGGTTGGCCGGGCGGTTGTGCCTGTTGGTCGTGGACTTGTGTTGCGGGCCGGTGCGGTGTTCGCGAGATGTGCGGGTTGTTGCTGTGTCCGCGTGTAGCGAGCAGAATGGTGAAGTATGTGGGCTGTTGCTGTGTCCATGTGCTGTGCAATGTGGGGACTGGTGCTGTGTCCTCCGGGTTGCGGACTGGCTTCTAGCCTTGGTGTCAGGCGGGGTGGCCGGTGTCCGACTGTCCTTGCGGACTAGGCGGACTGCTTGATACTAGCTGCGAGCTGGGGTGGTGTTTCTATCCACTAGGGTGGTGATCACACTCCTCATCGTGCCTGTTGCATATTAGAGACCGGGCGGTCTGGCGGTCTGACTCTAGCGGGTTGCAGTCCAGGGGCCTGTCGGGTTCTCTCCTGCGGTTTGTTGCTGTCCTGTTGTTATTGGTGCTCTGGAGGTTTGTCATTCTGTCCCTGGAGACTTGGAGACCGGGCGACCTTCCGGTCTAGTGTGGCGGCTTGGTATCTTTTTCTTGTGGTTGCCGGGCGGTTTGCCCATTCACCAAAACCGCATGGCTTGGCGACTTGTTTTTATGTTAAACCGCTTGTACATGATATTTTTTAGTCCCACATTATTTATTTGTAATCTCTCTCATTTCCTCCATTCTATAAAAGGGAGGCTATATCATGTAATTGATACATTTTTTGGAATACAATAATTTCTGTTTGTCCATTTTCCGGACTTCCATTTTTTGTTCGCACATGGTATCAGAGCCCGCGATCTTGGCCGCCTGATTCAGTGCATTTCTCTACCCACGCGACCTGATCTCCTTCTTTCCTCTTGTTCGCGCGGCCTCTCCTCCTTTTGTCGCTACTCTGTGTTCGCGCAATCTGCTCTCCTTCTTTGTTTGCGTGGCCTTCTTCTTCTCAGCGGTCTGTTTTCGCGGCTTCTCGGTCTTCTATCCCTACAGCCTGCTCTCTTCCCGCGTGGCTTCTTCCTTTTCTCTATTGTGGATTCTTCTTCTTCCCGCGCGGCCTTTCTCTCTTCCCTCTACCCGCGCGACTTCTTCCATGGCCTTTTCCAGCTCTTCTACCACCACCGCTACTCTCGCTACTCCCGTCACAACTCCTCCCGTTCCCTCCGGGAATCTTGGCACCGTATCCATGCTGGTTGGTTCCAACTACCCAGATTGGAGCGTCTCCTTCACCTTCCTTCTCCGCTCACAACGCAAACGCCACCACCTTACCGATGATCCTCCTGCCACCTCTTCTGCTGAATTTGATGACTGGGATGCTAGCTAAGTGCTTGTCCGCACTTGGCTCGCTAACAGTCCTTCCGATGAATGTCTTCCTGTTATCCGTCATGATGAGACGGTCAAGAAGGCATGTCTTCATCTTGCTGCGTTGTACTCAAAGGGGGCTCAAACGTCCCATATTTATACCTTGTATGCGGACCTCTTTGCCCGTCCATCTATGTCTCCTGCTGCTGCTTATCAACAAGTTCAAGCTCTTGGGGCTGGGATCCTTCAACATCACCCCTTCTATGCGGATCTTGCCAAACAATACAAGCACTTTCAAGAACTGCTTGTTGTGTGCTACCTTCTCCACCTTCTTGATTCCTACGACATGATTCGCCAACAAATCTTGGGTGAAGCAGACTCTCCCAACTTGGATACAACAGCCGCACACATTGCATCGGTTACATCTCTTCTTCAGCATCCGCTTCTATCTTCTCCTCCTCCAGAATAATATACTCACCAGACTCAACGTAGCGGCTCTGGTAGTCGCAACCATCATTCCGATGGTCGGAGTTCTTCCCGCTTCCTCTGCTCTCACTGTGGTCGCACCGAGCATCTTGTGGATCGATGCTGGATGAAGCATCCCCATCTTCGCCCTTCTGGCGACGCTTCCCCTCCTCTTCCAAGCCATTCGCTTCGGTGGTCACTTCCTCAGGTAGTGCTCACGTGGTTACTTAAGGTAAATGGCTCATCAACTCTAGTGCAACTAATCACATGACGGGCAATCCGCAATGCCTTTCTCTCCTTGAAACGCATGATCGGTTGCCTCCGGTCCTTGTTGCATATGGCTCTCCCTCCCCGGTTCATGGCACAGGAGTGGTTCATGTCACTCCGTCTCTTCACTTGGCCGACACTCTCTATGTACCCAAGTTTCCCTGCAATTTGTTGTCCGTTACATCTTTATGCAAGCAGCTTCAATGCTCCGTCACATTCACTCCCACTTCGTGCTCTTTTCAGGATCCGACCACCAAACAGACGATTGCTACTGGGACTGAGAGCGGCGGCCTCTACTTCCTCGATAACGTTTCTGCTCTCTCCGCCTTCTCCTCCTCTTCTACAGATCTCCTACAATAGCATCTCCACCTTGGGAATCCTCTCCCGCGGCTTCTTCATCAGCTGCTACCTCACCTCCCTCCGGACAGTTCTCCTCTCAACTGCGATGGCTGTCAGCTTGACAAGTATCACCGTTACTCCTTCCCTCCAAAGGAAGGTCGTGGTTCTACCCGTCCATTTGATCTTGTTTACTCCGACATCTGGGGGCCTACTCCTACCCTCACCGTTGGTCAGGGTAGCTCTTATTTTGTAACTTTTATTGATGATTTCTCTCGTTGTACTTGAGTGTATCTCTTACAAGAACGCTCTGAACTCTTTGATGTATGGCAATCTTTTTATCATTTAATCAAAAATCAGTTTGATGTTTCTATTAAAGTATTATGCTCTGATAATGCCAAAGAATACATTAGTCAAGCCTTTTCCTCATTTTGTACACACCATGGAATTATTCATCAAACGAATTGTGTTTAGACCTCCCAACAAAATGGGGTGGCAGAACGCAAAAACCGTCACCTCCTTGATGTTACTCGCACCATACTTACGCAAATGCATGTTCCTCGCTCCTATTGGGGCAATGCTGTTCTCATTTCTTGCTACCTCATCAATTGCATTCCCTCCACTGTTCTCCGCAGTAAAACGCCCTTCTCCATTCTCTATCCAAGAAAGGATCCCTTTCCTCTTCCTCTATGTATCTTTGGCTGCACGACATTTGTGCATGCTCCCTCCGCCACCCGCGACAAACTCTCCCCTCGCTCCACCAAATGTGTCTTCTTGGGCTACTCTATCACTCAGAAAGGCTACTGTTATTTTGATCCCATCCTTCGCAAACAATTCGTCTCCGCGGATGTTACCTTCTTCAAAAATGCTCCCTTTTTCTCTAACGGCTGCTATCCTCTTCCCATGGACTCTAGTCTTCCTCCTCCTCTTCCCTCCAGCCCATCCCCTCCTACTGAGGTCTTTCCTCCTCCATCCCCATCCTCTACTCCTCCCTCTCCACCTCTGCCATCTCCCTCCTCTTTGCTGCCGTCGCTCTCTCCACTCAGGCCAGCTCTCTCTACCATGGATGCTCCGAATACTGAGGCGCCTACTGACCTGTACCTCCCCATTGCCCTTTGCAAAGGGGTTCGGGCTTGTACCCAACATCCACTTGCTGCAGTTGTTTCATATGATCGTCTAACACCTGCTCGCAGGGACTTCGCACTGGCTATCTCTTCCACTTCCATCCCCCATTCCTATCAGGAGGCCCTTGCCATTCTGCATTGGAAGGCTGTCATAGATGATGAGATTGCTACTCTCACTGAACGAGGTACTTGGACCCTGGTTCCTCCTCCTGTTGGCACCGATGTTGTTGACTGTCGCTGGGTTTTTGTGGTGAAATTCCTCCTTGATGGCAGTGTAGATCGTTACAAGGCTCGACTTATTGCCAAGGGCTTTACCCAAATTTATGGCATTGATTACTTTGACACCTTCTCTCCAGTTGCTCATCTAAGCACTATTCGGGTCCTTCTCTCTATGGCTGTCAACAGAGATTGGCCCGTTTCACAACTGGATGTGAAGAATGCCTTTCTTTATGGGGATCTTCAAAAGGATGTCTACATGGAGCAACCTCCGTGGTATGTTTCTCAGGGGAGACACAGGTTTGCCGGCTCAAGAAGGCTATCTATGGCCTAAAACAAAGTACTCGCGCTTGATTTGACAAGTTTAGCAGGATTATGGAGGCTGTTGGTTTTACGAGAAGTTTTGCTGATCACTTTCTATTTACTCGTAAAACATCACTGGGCCTAGTGGTGCTTGCAGTATATGTGGATGATATTCTTCTCACTGAAGATGACCAAGCTGGGATATTCTTGACCAAGAAGAATCTTCGGCAACACCTGGTTATAAAGGATATGGGCTCTCCAAAATACTTTCTGGGGATAGAAATTTCTTGGAAGCCCGCTTCTCTTGTCCTATCCCAACGAAAGTATGCTCTTGACTTGTTAAAAGAGGCAGGGATGACTGGGGCTAAACCTGCCCGATGTCCCATGGCGATTGGAGAAGACAAAACATGGACAGATGACTCTCCTCTTCTTTCTGATGTTACGAGGTACCGACGTCTGGTTGGTAAACTCATATATCTCACAGTGACCGGACCGGACATTGCCTATGCTATTGGCAAGGTTAACCAATTCATGCAAGCTCCTAGGGAGTGCCATTTATAGTCGGCCCTAAAGATATTGGAGTATATTAAATTAGCTCCCGGGAAAGGACTTCTCTTTCAAAAGAATGGTCATTTAAGGGTTGAGGCGTACTCTAATTCAAGCTATGCCTATGACAAAAGAGACCGCAAGTCTACTTCAGGTTTTTGCACCTTTGTGTGGGGGGGGGGACCTTGTGAGCTAGAAAAGCAAGAAACAGTCGGTATTCTCCAGGTCCAGTGCAGAAGCAGAATACCGAAGTATGACATCGACCACGTGTGAGCTGAAGTGGTTACAGGCTCTTATGCTTGACTTAGGAGAGGTCTACGACCATCCTCTACCTATGTTTTGTGACAACAAAACTGCCATATACAACTCTAAAAATCCGGTCTTACATGAGAGAACCAAGCACATAGAAGTTGACAGCCATTTCATTCGAGAGGAGATTCTGAAGGAACTAATTTATACTCTTTTCGTCATCTCCGATAAAGAGTTGGTTGATATTTTCACCAAGCCAGTATCCGCCTCTTTTCATCACATTTGCGACAAGCTAGGCATGATCAATATATATGCTCCAGCTTGAGGGGGAGTGTTGCAGATTAGAGACCGGGCGGTCTGGCGGTCTGACTCTGGCGGGTTGTAGTCCGGGCGGTCTGTCGGGTTCTCTCCTGCGGTTTGTTGCTGTCCTGTTGCTGTTGGTGCTCTGGCGGTTTGTCATTCTGTCCCTGGCGACTTGGAGACCGGGCGACCTGGCAGTCTAGTGTGGCGGCTTGGTATCTTTCTCTTGTGGTTGCCGGGCGGTTTGCCCATTCACCAAACCGCACGGTTTGGCGACTTGTTTTTATGTTAAACCACTTGTACATGATATTTTTTAGTCCCACATTGTTTATTTATATTCTCTCTCATCTCCTCCATTCTATAAAAGGGAGGCTATACCGTGTAATTGATACCTTTTTTGGAATACAAAAATTTCTGTTTGTCCATTTTCCAGACTTCCATTTTCTGTTCGCACCGCGCCTATAAATAGGACCCCCCCCCGACACTTTATTTGTAACTGAATGAACAGTAAGCCTTCTCGCGTTTAAGTTGTTGCGGACTGGATTCTGGTATCCGCCCGGGTTGAAGAGGTTAACTGGTTACTTGTTGTGCAGGTTGCTCACACAGTGTTAATTGACCAGGGATTTGGTTCTGAGTTAGTGCAAACTCGACGGCTATAACATGCAGTTACTGCAGGTCGCATGCGACTAGCAATAGTTACACTTCTGCAACTTTCTCTTTTGTTCAATAAGATGTCCACCTCTGGGCGGCTTGTTCAGTTGGTGGTAGTAGTCCGTACATTCTGGCGACTAGGCGACCTCGCGGTCAGGCGGTCTGCAGTTCGGCAGACAGAGTTATTTTCAGTACTGGAATAACGGGTAGTCCGCGCTGTTTGTTGCAGTCTCGCGACATGGAAACCTGAGCGGACTCCTTTAGCAGTTAGCAGCAGTTCTGGTGGTTACTCATGGAGTCAGCGCAGTTTGATTGTGTTGTACTTTTCTGCTTTCTTCAGATTCTTTGGCAAGCATGTCTCGTCATGTATGCCTAACATTGTAAAGAAGATTTCTTAATAGTACAAGATTATTGCTTTTGCTCTTTGCTTATGGTTTACTTGCTCAAGAGTGTTGTGGGTTCCTGCGCCTGGTTCCCACCTTCCGCTATATTAAATTTTAACATGATATCAGATGGAACAATGGCTTAAGTAGTCAATCCATCCTCTATTTGCTTTGTTGCTACTGTGAGTAACCAGAGTTATTGCAATGGAAGTTGGGTATGTAAGGGGTCTTGGAATCAAGCTGCTCACACCCACTAACTTCTAGAAATGGAAGTCATGTATGAGATGCTATCTTCTTGGTGAGGATCAGTGGGATGTTGTCAATGGTAACAATAAGTAGGAGGTTACTGCTGTTGTTGGTGCCATCACCGATGAGGTGAAAGCTTGGAGAAAGATTAATGTGAAAGCTGAGTTTGCTCTTAGGCTAGCTATATCACTGGAACTCTTTGATCACATCCTTGGATGTCAATCTGCTGCAGAGATCTGGACTTCCCTTGATGTGTTGTTCAATAGAAAGAACGTAGCTAGGCTATAGTTCTTGGAAAATGAGTTGGCCAGAGAAACTCAAAGAGATCTGTCCATCTCCAAGTTCTTCCTCAAGATGAATAATCTGTGCGCTGAGATCTCATCGCTTGACCCTAATGAGCCTATCTCTGAAGCCAGGTTAAAGAGGCATATAATCCGCAGCTTGCAGAAGGAGTATGTGGCCTTCGTAACTTTTGTTCAAGGCTGGGCTACTCAGCCACCTTTGCTGGAGTTGGAGAACCTGCTGGCTTCGCAGGAGAGCCTGGCTAGGTAGATGACTGTTATTACTATATCTGAAGAAGGTAGTGAAGCTCTCTTCATAGGGAAGAAGAAATGGGAGAAGAAGAAGACTATTCCTGGTGATGGCCCTTCAACTTCTTATCAATAAGAGGGAAGCGTTGCTCCTAAGTAGGATTGGAAGAAGAAGTAGTGGCTTAAGTGCTACAGGTGTAACTAGCCAGGACACTACAAAAGAGACTACAAGGTCAAGCTGCAGTCTGGGCATATTGTAGAAAAGGAAGAAGATTACTCCAGTTTTGAGGAAGCCAGATGGAGATGAGAATTTTTGACCAGCACTTGTGTTGGTGCCTTGTCCTCCGTCGACTACCAGGATGACTGGATCGTGGACTCTGGGTGTGGTCAACACCTCACCGGAGACAAGTCCAAGTTCTCTTCTCTGCATACGTTCACAGGTAATGAAGCTATTATTATAGCTGATAATACTGTTTATGCAGTGGAGAAGGAGGGTGTTGTGTATGTGGGTAGTGATCAGGGTCCACTCACATTAAGGAGTGTTTATCACGTACCTGACATGAAGAAGAACCTCTTCTCTATGACCAATGTGGTTGACGCAGGATATCTTATTCTATTTAGTCCAACATAAGTAAAGTTTCTCCGCAACGTTTCAGCGGTAAAGACCGATGTTGCCCATGCAGGGAGAAGAGTTAGAGACTTGTTTGTTTTATCAAAAAGCTATTATGTTGATCAGATGAGGGCCAATGATAGCTCTACTATTTGGCATGAAAGACTAGGGCACGTAGGGATGGACAAGCTGAAAGCTATGACGATGAGAAGCCTTGTGAAAGGATTGCCGAAGTTGTCATCCTACGAAGATGGCCATGTTTATGCAGGGTGTCAGTTCAAAAAGGCTCATCGCATTCCGTTTGACAAGCCTCAAACAAGGAGCAAGACACCATTAGAGTGTATCCAGGGTGATCTGATGGGGCCAACTGTTACGCTAGTCTTGGAGGAAATAAATACATGCTAGTGCTGATTGATGACAACTCAAGATACACTTAGGTGTATTTAATGAAGGAGAAGTTAGATGCCTTCTTGTTGTTTGTGGAGTTTAAGGAGTTGGTGGAGGGCCAGCTTGGCCTGCGGATCAAGAAATTTAGATCGGACAACGGTGGTGAGTTTGTTTTGTCCGAGTTCTCTAACTTTTGCAGGAAGCATGAGATCTAGAGAGAGCTTACTTGTGCTCATACTCCACAACAAAATGGAGTGGCAGGGAGGAAGATCCGTCGTTTGACGGAAACATGCAAGTGTTGGCTTCATGCAAAGGACATTCTCGGGTCCTTTTGGGCGGAAGTAATGGCCTGCACAACTTATGTCATCAATCAGATGCCTTTGAGTCCTATCAATATGAAGTCTCCTCATGAGCTGATGTTCAAAGAGAAGCCCAATGTTGAACACCTTCGGGTGTTTGGATCAACCTGCTACGTTCACGCCCCGAATGCTCTGAGGACCAAGCTTGATGCAAAGGTGAGGAAGCTTGTCTTTGTGGGCTACGATGAGCGAAAGAAGGGATGAAAGTGCATGGATCCTATGACAAGAAAGTTTGTTGTTTCAAGATACGTTGCCTTTGATGAACTAACATCATATGGAGGTAGCTCATCTGTGGAGTTACCAAAGAGCAAGTCTGATGAAGGTCAGAAGGAGGCTACTAAAGATCTTCAAGCGGAGATGCTTGTGTCACTAGGAGCTGCAGGTGTTTCAAGCTCTAGGGTAGATGGTTCTAGTTCAGGAAGAAGGGGGAGCGATGCTCCAAGTGTGCCCAGGAATGGATCTGATTCTGAAGAAACAACGGAGGTGGTGAGCAAGGAGCAGCCTCTTCGGAGATCAAAGAGGACCATCAAGCCATCAGCTCGTTATTACGTTGGAAACACAGTGAGCTTTGTCTCTTGTTTCTTCGCAGGCCCGATGGATGAGCGGGAGCCTTCTAGCTTTAATGAAGCCACTGGAGTAAAGGAGTGGGAAGATGCCATGGATGAGGAAATGACCGCTCTCAAGAAAAATGAAACCTGAGACCTTATGCCCAAGGTTGATGGCATTACTCCTGTGACTTGTAAAAGGATTTACAAGCTGAAGAAGAAGTCAGATGGGAGCATTGAAAGGTATAAGGATCGACGTGTTGCTCGAGGGTTTTCTCAACAATACAGAGAAGACTATGAAGAGACTTTCATCCCAGTTGCAAAGATGACTTCAGTTCGGATGGTGATGACTTTGGTAGCTTGCCAAGGTTGGAAGATGTGGCAGCTGGACGTAAATAATGCCTTTCTTTACTGGGAAATAGACAAGGACATCTTCATGAATCAGCCACTCAGATATGTTTCTGAAGAACATCCTGGCTACGTCTATAAGCTCCGGAAAGTCCTCTATGGTTTGAAGCAGGCTCCTCGAGCCTGGTATGGGAAGATTGTATAATACCTCCAATTCTGCGGTTATCTTGCTTCAAATTCAGACTCGAGCTTGTTTGTCAATAAGCAGGGGGAGCTTCTGGTCTTGGTGCTGTTGTACGTGGATGACATGATCATCACGGGGAACTCCGAGGAAGAGGTAGCTAAGCTCAGGGCAGAGGTAGGTATAAGGTTCAAAATGAAGGATCTGTGTGAGCTTAACCATTTCCTTGGACTTGATGTGGAAAGTAAAGAGAACGGTATACTCGTGTACAAGAAGGGCTATGCGGAATGGATCGTTCAGCGATTCGGCATGCGAGAGGGGAAGAGTAGCTCTACTCCTTCTGATTCAGGCATCAAACTTCGGCAGGATGAAGGGAGGATTCTTCCTGATCCTCTTGTGTTCCGGGCTCTGGTTGGGAGTCTTATTTACTTGATGATTACAAGGCCCGACATTACTTATGCGGTTAGCCGAGTAGGTCGGTATATGGCGGAACCCAGGAAGCCTCATTTGATGGCGGCAAGGAACATCCTGAAGTACGTGAAAGTCACTTCAGATATTGGTCTCCTTTATAGGAGAGGCATGAGTTTTACTCTTCAAGGATACTCAGATGCTTATTATGGGGAGATTCAGACGACCGAAAGTCAACATCCGGTTATGTCTTCATATATGGATCAGGCATTATCTCTTAGTATAGCAAGAAGCAAGACTCGGTGTCCGTCTCTACTACGGAAGCAGAATATAAGGCTTCGGCCTTGGCAGCTCGGGAAGCCATTTGGCTTAGGAGACTAGTAGAGGACATCTATGAAGAAGTGCCTGGTCCTACTCTGTTGTGCGGTGACAATGAAAGTGCCCTGAAACTGGTGAATAATCCAGTTTGTCACGCACAGACCAAGCATATAGAGATTGAGCACCACTTCATTCGGGAGGTGTTGGAGGGATCTTTTATGGTGGAGCATGTGCGGAGTGAGGACAACATCGCTGACATCATCACGAAGCCGCAGCCGAAGGTGCTATTTACACGGTTACAGGGACTGCTAGGCTTGGTCACCACTTCTCACTTCAAGGGGGGAGTGTTGAAAATTGTGAAGTGAAAGTGGGAGGTTGATCGGGCAGACCGCACGACCTGGGCGGTCTGTTGTTTGCAGAATAATGTTGGCGACTAGCTAGGTTGGCTTGTTCCTTGAAGTTCCTTACGGATAGGGGTGATTTCGCGGGTAGGGTGGACTCCTGTTTAGCTCGTGGAGTCCGTTTGTGGCGGACTGTGTTTGGAGATCGGCGTTGGCTTATGCCCTTGTCCTCCGGTGATGTGGTTGGTGATTATCGAGTTCGCTTGATTGGCGAACTGACTTGAGAGCTGGCGGACTGGATCCTTGTCCGCCGAGCTCGCGCCGTGTTTGGTTGTTTGCAGGACTTGGTCACAATCTAAGTACAGGTTGATCGCAGAGTCCGCAATGTCCGCAGGTTGACCGGGAGGTTGTGCCTGTTGGTCGTGGACTTGTGTTGCGGGCTGGTGTGGTCTCCGTGGGATGTGCGGGTTGTTGTTGTGTCCGCGTGTAGCGAGCGGACTGGTGCAGTATGTTGACTGTTGCTGTGTCCGCGTGCTGTGCAACGTGCAGATGGGTGTAGTGTCCGCCGGGTTGCGGACTGTCTTCTAGCCTTGGTGCAAGGCAGGCTGGCCGGTGTCCGACTGTCCTTGCGAACTAGGCGGATTGCTTGATACTAGCTGTGAGATAGGGTGGCATTTCTATCCACTAGGGCGATGATCACACTCCTCATCGTGCCTATAAATAGGACCCCCGACACATTATTTGTAACTGAATGAACAGTAAGCCTTCTTGCATTTAAGTTGCTGCAGACTGTATTCTGGTATCCGCTCGGGTTGAAGAGGTTAAACAGTTACTTGTTGTGCAGACAACGCTAAAGGACCAGGGATTGGTTCTGAGTTAGTGCGAACTCGACAGCTATAACAGACGGTTACTGTAGGTCAAGTGCGACTAGCAGCGGTTACTCTTCTGCAACTTTCTCTTCTGTTCAATAAGTTATCAGCCTCTGGGCGGCTTTTTCAATTGGTGGTGGCAGTCCATGCGTTCTGGCGACTAGGTGACCTCACGGTCAGGCAGTCTGCAGTTCGGCGGAGAAAGTTCTTTTCAGCACTGGAATAACAGGAAGTCCGAGCAGTTTGTTGCGGTATCGTGACCTGACGACCTGAGCGGACTCCTTCAGCAGTTAGCAGCAGTTCCAGCGATTACTCATTGAGTACGTGTGGTTTGATTGTGTTGTACTTTCTACTTTCTTCAGATTCTTTGGCAAGCATGTCTCGCCATGCATGTCTAGCATTATAAATAAGATTTCTTAATAGTATAATATTCTTGCTTTTGCTCTTTGCTTCTGGTTTACTTGCTCAAGAGTGTTGTGAGTTTCTGCGCCTGGTTCCCGCCTTCTGCTATATCAAATTTTAACAGACGTTTCACAAAAGTTGAGTCGATATGAAGTCGACGCATGTTTCTGACTTATTGAAACTACTGATCTTTATTTCTTGTTTATCTACAACACTTTTCCTTTAAATTTACTCTTATCATTATTAAAACTTGTTGCTCTTTCTGAATGATCATTATGAACTATTTTGGATGATACTTCATTTGCTTTGATAAATGATACAAAATTTTTCCAAGCAGGTATATTATTAATTGCTACTATCTTGTGAGGATTTGCACCTAATCCCAAATGATCAAACCTTTTCTTAAGGTTTTCAGAAATATTCTTAAGTTGATGACTTCTTCCATTCAAGGAGTCTTCAAAAATTTTTGACAGTGATAATTCTTCTTTTAATAAATAATTTTCTTCAATTAACTTACTCACATATTCCTTCAAGTTATGTATCTCAATTTTTGAAAGATTATTCTGTTTTATTTGTTCATTATCATCAGGACAATCTTTATATAGTTTTAATTTCTACCTTCATAATTTAATTTCCTTTTTTGATTCTATTTGATCCATAAAAAACTCTCTAAAACATACTTTAAATTCTTTTGAGAAAAATCTATATTATCAAAATAATCAAATACCTTATTTGTCACATGATCTGATTTTGTCTTTAGAGACATGAGACATGCTTCTTCAACAACAGTTTATTCTTTATTATTTGATGAAGAACTGGATTCAGAGCTCATATCACTCCAGGTTTTAGTAATAAAACATTTCCCCCTTTTCTTATCCTTTCTCTTCAGGTATTTCTTCTTTTGATCCTTGGTACTTGATCTTTCTTTTTGTTGATCTGGACATTCAGGTGCTATATGTCCAGGCTTTCTACATGAGAAATAGATTATCTCCTTATTAGGAGTTTTATCAAATTTTGGTCTATTCATATTTTTTATCTCCTTATTTGAAATTTTCTATCTTGACCCATTTCCTGAATCTTCTTGCCAGAAGATTGAACATCTCTTGTTCTGATATGGATGGTTCGTTTTCAGTAACTCTAAAAGTAATTGATTTATCCCTAGATGTTAAGTCACTCTCCTTTATTTCTGTTTCATCTCTACTTTTCAGAAGTTGTTCATATGATTTCAACTTTCCTGGCAAAGCATCTATCGTAATTTCTTTGTGACAACTTGCTTTTCTGATGACTCAAATTCTAAAATCACATGTATTTGGGAAGCACATGAGTAATTTATCATTTATCTCAGTAAGAGATATATCTTTATTTAATCCCTTCAGCTCATTGATTATCATGTTGAATCTATCATACATTTCTGTTATAGATTCATCAGCTTTATTTTGAAAATTCTCATGATGAGAAATTAAGAGTGAATTTTATCATTTCTTTTATCAGAACTGTCATCTACAATTCTTGATAGTGATTCTCATATTTATTTTGCTTATTGACATTCTGCAACCTTTAGAAATACATCATCTGATATAGTTGAGACTAACATGTTCATTGCCTTAGCATCTCAGTCTTTTATTCTCCTATCTTCATCATTTCATTCACATCTTGGTACTAATTCTATTGTATTATTTCCTTCAGCATCTCTTCTACATGACATCAATGGTCTTGTCAAAATTGACCCAAAAATACTTTCATCAATAGAATTCATGTATAATCTAATTATGGTTTTCCAGAGTGTAAACTTTTCAAGATTACACGCTGGAGGCCTTGTTGATGCAAATCCTTTGAATGTATTAGAAGACATCATTCTTTTGAAATTAAAACTATATATATATAACTATTCTGATCTTCATAACAAGGAGGTAACCTTTTCTTGATCAATCTATTCTAGATTAACCAATTTTTAATTAATCTATCTTTGATACCAATTGAAAGGAGGAGAATAATTATCTTATTCCTCAGAGTTTTTTTAGAGGGGGTGAATAGAGAATAAAATCTATTTTAGAATTTAACTATTACACTTCACAGAATTTGCACATGTACAAGTTAATAACCAGGATAATATGTAGATGGTTAATATCACGGAATAATAAATTAACAATCACAGAAAATGTAAAGCACAAGAGGACTACAAATTTATTGTGGCTCCCTAAAATCTGGGTGCATCTACTCTTCTACCCCCTTGATAGGAATTCACTATCAATAGTGACCGAGTCTTTTGATAAGGAGACTCTTTGAACATATCACTAGATCTTTTGATACGAAGATCTTGAACCAATATAATGTCCGAGTCTTTTGATAAGGAGACTCTTATAACCAATCACATAATCTTTTGAAGATGGATTCTAAAAACTCTTTTCTCAAAGTGAATAAGATTTAGGATGAGAAAATGAAAACAGATCAGATGTAAATGTAATCTTCTTGTTATGCCCTCTCAGCAAATTTATGAGGACTTGTTGAGATAATCTCTGGAACTTTTGATGAATTATTGTGTATGAAGATCACAATGATTATAAGCCCTGATTCCAAAGGATCCTTTAATCTTCTTTTAATCCGTTGCAACATGCTCTTAAGAAGAAGAAAAACTATTTCTCTTTTGCAGATTAAGGAATATGATGTTGATCGACTGATTCAAGGAAGAACTTCAAACTCAGATGATAATCCTCCTATCTTTCTCTGTCAAATTCAATCTATCAAAGCCATGATTCAATCTATCTGTTATAATCATATTTATGTTATTTCCGTGATTTATTTTTATCCTTGTATATATCTCTATTGATGTCCTCAAGTATCTCTGTATATATATAGCTGAGAATCTAACGACTCCAAGAAGATAATTAATCAATGATAACCTTTCTTGAATTAACTCTGATTAAATCCTCAAAACAATCTTTGTTCAAAAAATTACTTGATATAACGTCGAGTTCATTACAAAGTAACATCGACTTCTGGCTTCATTCAAACAGTCTGTCAAAACAACTCTGTAATCGACGGTGCGTCGACATCATATCGACGTATGCACCGATTTCATTCTCAAAGTAGTGTCATCATCATCATATATTGATGCTTTGATTTATTTTTAAAGTAGCGTTGACTTCTAGTCAGAGTTACTCTAACTTCTAGTCGACGTATGTTCTTAACTTTCCTATTGAATTCAGTGCATTCTTCTCATGTACTTTATATTATTAACATCCTAGGACTTCTTAAAAGCAAATTATTCTCTCTATACAATATGGAAAATTGTCCTAGGTTGTAAAATCATTTAAATTAATTTGTTAAGGTAAATCATAAGGGTTTTTCCCAACATCACCTCCTGGAATGCCTTTGCTCAGACACTTTCCAAAGCACGATGGGTTATCCTATTTAAGTAATAATAGAGACACATACTACATCACAGGGCAAAATATGCTAAGAGGGGGACTTAAGTGTCTTCAAAGTCCAATGCCGCCTTTACGCAAGGTGTCACTTTGTGAGATCGACCTTTCGTTGAGCTTGGGAAGTTGTCGTCCAGACCTGTTCCTAATAGTTCCTCTAATCAGAGGAGAGGGGCAATCAGGAGATAGCTAGACCAACATACAAGGGGGGAGCTTATATCGACCGACAATATAAGGGCTTTGTCTTATAAGAACGCCTTAAGTCCTGGCACACGTCCCATCATCTTCCGTGAACTTTTTAGGAGAATTAGGTCAGATGCAAGCATCCCAAACCGATTATGGAGATTGACTTCACCACTTCTAGCTATCTCGAGACGATGTTCGAACAAAGAAGACAACTACTTCAATCCCGTGTTTCAAGGGGGCGAGGATTTCATTAAAATTAATAATATCTTTTTCATACAGGTAGTCATACACTTGACTACTAGGGATAGAACCTTTTCAGGTCATCAACGCTCTAGGTGCTTCCCAATAACACTCCTTATTGGTTTTGTAGGTGGTATTTTCCAGCAACTAGAGTTTCTTGGATGATGAAGGGCCCTTCCAAATTATGGTTCAGCTTATCGACGGCACCCACCCTTCATGCCGCATCCACCTTCTTCATGACAAGATCTCATGTAAAAAATTACTTGATGTGGACGTTCTTGTCGAAGTTCGTCATAATTCTCCTCTTGAACTCCTCTTGGAGAGTAGAGTCTAGGTCTCAAAGCTCTTTAATATAATCCATAGAAAGCTTCTGAGCATCTTCATTCTCCATGTGTCATTCTTCACTGCCTTCTCCTATCATAATGATTCTTGGGCTCCTAACTTCAAACTCCACTGGGATGAGAAACTCAGACCCATGTGATAAATTCAATGGTGTTATCCCTGTGGCTGAGTTGGGAGTGGCTCTCAGAGCCCATTGGACCGAAGGAAGCTGATATGCCTGGTTCTCCTTCAGGTTGGTGATCTTCTTCTTCAATAGGTTGATGATCAGCTTGTTGGCGGCTTCTACCTGCCCGTTGCTCTAAGGATGGTGGACAGAGGTAAATCGAAGATCCATTCCTAGTTGCTTGAAGACTTCTTCCAACTCCAAGCTAGCGAATTGTGTTTCATTGTCAGTGATGATGACAAGAGGAATCCCGAATCTGCAGACAATTTCTCCCCAAATAAATTCTTCATGATCTGGGATATGGTCATGGCAAGAGCTTTCACATAGATCCACTTGGAGAGGTAGTCATTCATGATGAGAACAAACTTCCTTTAACTGCTAGCTTGGAGGAAGGGCCTATCAAATCCATTCCCCATATGCCAAGGGCTAAGGGGCGGGGATTGAGCAAAGTTGCTAGGCTATATGCAACTGGAGGGGAGCGAAGACTTGACACTCCAAACATTTCCTTGAGAAAGCTTTCATATCCTTTCTGATGGTTGGCCAAAAGTAACCATGCCTGAGGATTCTTCATTCCAGAGTACGAGACCCAGAGTGATTGCCACACTCTCCTGAATGAATCTCTCCGAGTACCCGATAAATTTCAGGTTTTGACAGGCATCTGGCTAGTGGGCCCAAGATGGTCTTATGGTATAGCTCTCCTTCATGCAACAAATAGTAGGATGACTTATATCAAAACTTCCTTTGGTCTTCATCGCCCATGGGAAGTCGACCAGTTGATAGAAAGGTGACGAACAGATCCTTTCAAGATGCACGTTGTTCGATCTCCATTATCTCCCTCTCTTCGATGGACTGTCAAAATAAATCTGTCACTATTCTACCGACCCTTAGGACGTACTTGGATAAGCGGTCTACTTCTGAGTTCTCCTCTCGTGGCACGAGCTCAACGAAGAAATTTTGAAAGCTTCCAATCGGGCCCTTCACCTTTGCCTGATATCTTTGTAGGATAGGGTCGTGGATTTCGAACTCTCCCCTAATTTATGATGCGACCACCATTGAGTCGATGAAGGTCTTGAGATCTTGAATCCCGAACTCCTTGGCGAGATGCAAGCCTGCCACCATGGCCTTGTACTCTGCCTGGTTATTCGTGATGGGGAAGATGATCTCGATAGCTTGCTCGATCCTCATTCCTTGCAGGCTTACTAATACGATGCCCGCTCCCACTGAATTCTTATAAGAAGCTCCGTCCACGAATATCTTCCAAGATACTAGGCTTGAAGAGCCTTTGTATCTGACTGTCTCAGTCGAGAAGTCGACCAGGAAATCTGCCACTATTTCAGCCTTGATTGTTACCCTTGGTGAGAAAGAAATATCGAACTCACTGAGTTCCACCGCCTACTTTGCTGGCCTCCCCGAATGCTTCACTCAATCCAAGATACTTTGAAGAGGATGATCGGAGATGACTTTGATGGAGTGGGCTTGAAAATATGATCGAAGCTTCCGTGCTGAAATCACCAAGGCGAAGGCCAGCTTCTCCAAGATGGGATATCTTGTTTAGGCTTGCCTGAGAACCTGACTCACATAGTAAATGAGAAGCTGCCTCCTCCCCTCTTCCTTGACGAGCACTGAGTTGACTACTTTTGCTCTCACTCCTTGATAAAGGTGGAGATCTTCGCCTTCCTTGGGACCTTGGAGTAGAGGAGCTTGAGTTAGCTATTATTTAAGCTTTCCAAAAGCCTCATCGCACTTCTCGATCCACCCGAAATGTTGATTGCCTCTGAGAGTTTTGAAAAATGGAGAGAACTTCTCACCCGCCTTGGAAAGGAAACATCTAAGACCCGCCAGCCTTCCTGTCAACCTTTGGACTTCCTTGTAATTCTATTGGAATGCCATCTCCAGAATGACTTTTACTTTGTCGGGATTAGGTTCTACCCTCATGGGATAAGACAGTGACCTATGAACTTTCCTCTTCTTTCTCTGAATACACAATTTGTTGGATTGAGCCACCTCTTAAACTTTTGAAACGTTGTAAAGGTCTCCACCAGATCGTTAGTGTGTTTTGCGATGCTCCTGCTTTTAACTAGGAGATCATCCACGTACACTTTTAGGTTCCGCCCATTTTACTCATTTAAGACTCGGTCCTTTATCCTTTGATATGTCACACCTGCGTTTCTTAGCCCAAAGGATGTCATCTTGTAGCTATAGCAGTCATCACTTGTGATGAAGGAGGCATCAGCAAGGGAATGCATCCAGATCTAGTGATACCCTGAAAAGTCATAAAAAACTCATCAAAGGATAACCAATGGATGAATCAACCAGCGCATCAATTTGAGAAAAGGGATAACAATCTTTGAGGAAAGCTTTATTTAATATAGAAAAGTCAATACACAGTCTCTAGCCTCCTCTGACTTGTTTCACCATTACAACATTGGAGACCCAATCTGGATACTGAATCTCCGAAACAAAACCTACATCTATTAGCTTCCCCACTTCCTCCCTAATCAGCTCAGCAAGCGTGGTTACACTCTTCCTTTGCTTACGACGGGCGGGCGCGACCTTGGGGTCCAGATTAAGGCGATGGAAGGCAACCTCTGCATCGATCCTTGGCATCTCTGCGACGCTCCAAGAAAACATGTCTACATTTTCTTATAGATAGGACACTATCTCCACCTTCCCTTATAGTGCCAGGGATCATCTAATTTTTAGTAGTATGGGCCCTCCCTCCTTGAAGATCACCTACACTTCCTCCAACTTCTCTGTAGTTCTCAGTCTGTCTTCTCCTCCCAAGATCTTCTCCAACCTCTTTGCGACCTCCATCCAGCTGATGGTACTGATGGCACTGAGGTAACACTCATGTATAGCTTTAGGATCCCACTGATCCTCACTTGAACATCTCCCCAACAGTACTTCAGACACTGATGATATGAAGATAGGATTGCCTTGAAGTAGTTGATGAGTCGCCTCCCGAAGATTTCATTGTAGCAGCTTGGCGCATCCACGATGATGAACTGACACCTGATCAAGGTGTCACCAAGGGTTACTAGAAGATCTGCTCCTCCCTCCACCTCCTTCTTCTCTCAGGAGAAGCCCTAGAGGGGTCCGTTTTTTGCTAGGACCCTGGACGACTCCACCTACAACCCGATGAATGTCCTTTTAAAGATGACATTCACCAATCTCCTGTTGTCTACCATGATCCGGTCGACGGTAAATTCCTCGATGGTAGCTTTGATGACGAAGGCATCAAGAAAGGGATTCTTATTTTCCAACATATCCTACTTGAAAAAAATAATCTCCTCCAATAGTGGCGGTGCTTGAGAGGTCAAAGCGACGCTCTTGTGATAGATGTAATGGAGACTTCCCTTTTGGGAAGCTCCTATCCTGGCTCCTTCATAGATCACCCCTACTTGTCCTCGTCCCGATCCCTAGACCACTTCCCGCGACTGTCTTGGTCGACCTTGTTGGAACCAGCTTTCTAGTCCCTCCTAAAGTTCGAAACTGAGGATGCAGCCCATACGTACTCTTACTGAACTACCCTCCCGACGTGAGTCGGAGACCTAGAAATAGACCGAGGGGTCTCAGCTCGGAGGTCCCACCTCTTCCCCGGAAGAACTGAATATCTTCCCCTCCCTAGCCAATGTTGAGCTAGGTGCATATGAGGAAGACAGTAAAAAGGTTCAACAACCATCTCAGGCACCTTATCGGTCTATTTATAGGCCTTTGAATCTGATATGTAAATATCACTTCTGAACTAACCTGAAATGACCAAAACACCCTGGGCTGGGTCTGCCAACAGCCAAACTCCGCTGTTCTGGAGGGCTATACGTAGACCTCCAAGGGTAGAAGTGTAAAATTACCGGGGGCAAAAAGGTAAAATCTCCCTTGGAGGTAAAAAGGTAAAAATATCTTTTCTCCCATGTGGCACCTTACCTGGGCGTCTCGCCTACCTCAGAGAATCCCCCATCACGCCTCCTGCTGGTGGGCCTCCTGGTTTTACTCGTCTGTCTAATTCATCTCGTCAGTACCCCCTTCTCGCTCATTGAGCCACCTCTCGCAAGCCCAAGGTTGTACATAATCCCCGCTCTTTTTGAGGTTGCCCTAACCTCGGAAATATAAGTCCAACCTAGGCTCGCGACGCTGGGATTCGTTCATGAGAATCTTGTGGGTCCCCCCTAGGGTCTATAAATATGAGATCCCACCTCTCCTCAGGGTGCCCCTTTCTATCATCCATTTCTCCAATCCTCAGCATGTCTCACAGCTAGAGTTTTCGTGAGCGCCTCGCGATGGTGCGAAAACGAAATAAAGCCAACATGGCCGCCCTGTTCCCGGATCTGGGGCGTGCTCCTTCCTCAGCTCCTCCATCCTCTCGCCTGAAGAAGATGAAGGCTGCCTGCCCTCCCCTCTCGGTTGGCGCGACCTCCTCTGCACCCTTGACAAATAGATAATCTTCCTCCCGCATCTCCCGGGGAGAGACGGGTAATTTCTCATTCTTTCCTCTCTTCTTCTTTCGTCCCGCTTGTTGATCATGCTTTTACAGGGAAACTTCGCTGACTCCCCTATGCCCGCAAATCCTCCCGACGCTACCAACAAAACTTATCAGCGCGCCGACTCGCTAGAGGCCTCCTCCCCACCCCTCACGCGGAAAGAAAACCTCTCGCGGGTTGTGGGAAACCCTCGCATCCCAAGTAAGAAAACTCATCCTCCTCGGTTTTGCTCCAATCCGCATTCCTTTACCCAACCCATGCGAGATAACTGAGTTAACTTCTGTAATCCTGGCGCGCGGCCGCAAGATCATCCTTCCTTATGATTTCTCTCTCACTGTGCAGGCATCCAATTTGAATCCTACACTGAGGACGCTCCCGCGTCTCCTCCCCTCTCGCCCCTTCCACGCCCTAACGAGATCGAGGACTACTTGGGTGATTCTATGGATACCCTGGAGCTGAAGCGGAGGACGACTAGGATGTTCCGTAAATACACGCATATAATCCGCGAGATGGAGCTGGAGAAGCAGGCCTCTGACCGGCGCATGGACTGGCTAGAAACTGAGTGTAATCGCCTTTCTGCCGAGATGGAAGCCGACGGCGTAATGGATGGGACAGACCCCCAAGCCATCCTAAATGAGATGGATGAACACCTCCGTCTCACGCACCGCAGCATGGTCGCCTCCTGTGCTTTTCATCTACTTGGCTTCCCTCCCTACGCGGGAGGTCAAGATGGCCACTGGAAATGGGTTAGGAACTAAGCGGTCGTGACCCCGTCTCGCATTCTCAAGGCCCTCCTTTATTATTATTGCCAACTCAATTATGTTAATTATTAATGTGTTGTATAAACCCCTTGGACGGGATGCTTCCCCCGCGCGGGATGAAATAATTTATCATTATGGTACTGTCTACCTGTCATGTCGTGCTAGGTTTTTCATCATTACTGTGATTACCTCATTTTTCAATTAATTAGTCTGTCATGATTGCTTTGACTCTTCAAAAAAGTCACTGCAGCGCTTCCGCCCCTTGGGTTCTAGAGAGAGAGAGAGAAACGAAGCGTCGGGCTGCCTCTTCATTTCCCGCCTTTTGATTTTCCCGCTCGATCCCCTCTCTCTTCTTTATCCGTTATAAATATCTCTCTTAGATTTGGATATTTCCATACTTCCATTACTGTTCTTGGCTATCTTCGCGGTCGGAGCTTCCGCCTGCCCCTCTTCTTCCCAACACCTCTCGCGTCCCGCTCTCCCTCTAATATTTTCTTTTCTCCTATTTCTGCCTCCTCGCTTGCTATGGGAAAGAAGAGGGTGGAAGAAGGTGAGGGCCGCAGCTGCTGCGGAAAGCGATTTGCGGATCACGATTTTGCTCTCGGCAGACTACCCGAGGAAGAGTATACTCGCTTCGCCAGCGAGTTTCTTGCTGACGGCTATCTGCCTCGCCCACCCAAAGTTGGCGAGTGAATCAATACTTTTTACTCCAACGAACTGGACTTCCCCGTCTCGCACTTCGAGGCGGGGCTGCGACTTCCCCTTTGGCCAGAGGTCAAATTAATCTTTAAGTATTTCAGGGTTGTTCCCGCCCAATTCAACCCCAACGCTATCTCCATGCTGGTCGCTTTCTCCTGCTACTTGCAGCGAGAGCGCATCGAATTCAGCTTGACCGTCTTTCGCAAGATGTTCATCTATCACACGAAAGACGATGACATTTCCTACTTCACCAGCCAAGGCATGAAGGTGTGTGAGACGCCGAACAAGAATCATCACTGGCTGACCCGCTTCGTCTTCATTCGCGGGGACTTGGGAGGCATCCCTCTCGCCCCGGTGTCCCCTGATGAGTGCTACTACGAAACTCCCAAGGTTGGGGGTGCCGAGAAGGCTATTTGTGACTTCTTCGCAGGGAAAAACTTCGAGGTCAATTTCCTCAGGCGAGACCTCGACTCGCTTCCTGCTGTCATCCCCGATGAAGGGATACTCCTGCCCCCCTTAGCATTGTAATTTTTTTGTTTTATGCTGACTATTAACCTGCCCAGGGGAGAGAACCATCCCTGTCCATCCTCCTTACCAAAGTAACAGGGGTTTCACCCTGGCGAGTATGGAGGCGAAGACCGCGAAGGAGACACTGACCCCCACCCCAAAGAAAAGGCCCGGGGACGAGGGCACTTCTCGGCACAGCCCAAAGAAGATGGTGAAGAAATCGGTGTCCTTTAAAAAGGAGAAGAAAAAGTCCGCCCCAATAGAAAGGAAGGAGTTATCGGGATCCATGTCCCCCATTTCTTTAGGGTCTCCCTCACCTCACCAACCAGCCGTCTCGCCTACCCGCGAGACGGTCTTGTCAGAACCAACCGTCGTCACCACTGTCTAGCCCGCTGAGTTCCCCTCCGGCGAAGCTGGCTCCTCCGGCCGCCCGGCTCCCGCCTCGGACCACAATTATAACATGGGGCCTGTGATGGATGATGCTGCCGGCGAGCCGGTACTCTTATGGGACAAGGACGCTAACCGCGTGTTGGTGTCCACCCTCCTTCCTTCCTGGAAAGAGCAGGACCCACCCACCAGTCACGCCTTCTCCCTAGGGTTCGGGTTATATGGCGGCCTCGACACTGAGCCCGCGAATGATGAGATGTCGCGAGACCTCATTCTGAAGAGCGCCCATGCTCAATTTTGCTCCTTGGAGCTCGCGCACCGGGTCTCGCGCCGCATGGTCTTCAATAATAAGAAATGGAAGGAAGCGGAGGCCAGTCTCGTAGCGGAACGTGAGAAGTCCAACGACCTTAAGAAGCGGCTGGTCGTCGCCGACAACCTCCATGCGCAGAGTCAGGGTGGTGTGGTAAGTTTTCTTACCGCTGCTTTGCCAGCCTCACTCGCTGCTCATTATGGTCCTCTATTCATTAAATCTTCTCGCAGGATGCCGAGACTGCCGACCGGATGCGCTCGCACATTGAGGGACTGGAGGGAGAGAACAAGAGATTAAAGGCTGAAAATATCCATCTTCGGGACAGCGTGGCACCCCCTTCAGATCAATTTCTAGTTCCTCCTCGTTACTCCGTGGACGAGGTAGATGCCCTCTGCCGAGATTCCAAAATCAAGACCGCGGAGCTCGTTCTTAAAATGATGAAGGAGTTGGGGGTGGTGCGCGATAATGCCGAGACGGTTACTGTACGCGACCTGGTCTCCCGTTTATTCGGCGAGACGGACGACAGTTCATCTTCCGGCAGCGAGGAGTAAGGAGACACAAGTGCCAGGGACTTCTCCCCACCTCTCTTTTTTATCTTGTCCTGTACTTGTAATCACTCATGATATAGACATTTCCTCAGGGATAACGAGATGTTCTTTTTTGTGATGATCCAATGGAATATTGTTATTAACTTTTTACATGTTACTTTATTGTGCTTTTATCTTCTGCTGTATCGCTTAATAGTTAGCCCAAAACGCGAGACCTTGGGTCTCTCTTCGCCTTTACCACCCGTGAGATCTTCCGACCCTTAGTGCTCGTCTCGCCGTAAGATAAACCTGCGCCGAAGACCTTGGAGACCAGCCGCCCCTCATGACAGGCCCCATCTTTTTACGCCAGGCCTGTGCCTTGGACAAGGAAGACCCACTCGCTATGGGCGAGACCAGCCATGCCGAATGTCGGCCAGAGATCCTCCTCCCTGGCCTAATCCCCAATCCTTCCTTTTTCAAGGGTTTTTCTACCATCTCCTGATAAACATGGACACTTCTCCTCGTGAACTCTTACCACTTGACTTGCCCTCGAGTGAGCCCACAACCCTGCCAACTAGATGGTAGCCAGGTCAACGGGTCTTCTCGGGGTCTCCTCTCCAAAACCTCCAACCACCGAGTGAGCCTATAGCCCTGCCAACTAGATGAGAGCCCGGTCAGCGGGTTTGCTCGGGGTCTCCTCTCCAAAACACCTCCAACCATCGAGTGAGCCTACAACCCTGCCAGCTAGATGAGAGACTGGTCAGCGGGTCTGCTCGGGGTCTCCTCTCCAAAACCTCTCCAACCACCGAGTGAGCCTACAGCCCTGCCAGCTAGATGAGAGTCTGGTCAGCGGGTCTGCTCGGGGTCTCCTCTCCAAAACATCTCCAACCACCGAGTGAGCCTACAACCCTGCCAGCTAGATGAGAGCTTGGTCAGCGGGTCTGCTCGGGGTCTCCTCTTCAAACCATCTCCAACCACCGAGTGAGCCTACAACCCTGCCAGCTAGATGGGAGCCTGGTCAGCGGGTCTGCTCGGGGTCTCCTCTATAAACCATCTCCAACCCCCGAGTGAGCCTACAACCCTGCCAGCTAGATATGAGCCTGGTTAGCGGGTCCGCTCGGGGTCTCCTCTCCAAACCATCTCTAACCACCGAGTGAGCCTACAGCCCTGCCAAATAGATGAGAGCCTGGTCAGCGGGCCTGCTCGGGGTCTCCTCTCCAAACCATCTCCAACCACCGAGTGAGCCTACAACCCTGCCAGCTAGATGAGAGTCGGGTCAGCGGGTCTGCTCGGGGTCTCCTCTCCAAAACATCTCCAACCACCGAGTGAGCCTACAGCCCTGCTAGCTAGATGAGAGCCTGGTCAGCGGGTCTGCTCGGGGTCTCCTCTCCAAACCATCTCCAACCACCGAGTGAGCCTACAACCCTGCCAGCTAGATGAGAGCCTGGTCAGCGGGTCTGCTCGGGGTCTCCTCTCCAAAACCTCCCTAACCACCAAGTGAGCCTACAGACCTGCCAGCTAGATGAGAACCAGGTCAGCGGGTCTGCTCAGGGTCTCCTCTCCAAACCATCTTCAACCACCGAGTGAGCATACAGCCCTGCTAGCTAGATGAGAGCCTGGTCAGCGGGTCTGCTCGGGGTCTCCTCTTCAAAAACTCTCCAACCACCGAGTGAGCCTACAGCCCTGTCAGCTAGATGAGAGCCTGGTCAGCGGGTCTGCTCGGGGTCTCCTCTCCAAACCATCCCCAACCACCGAGTGAGCATACAACCCTGCAAGCTAGATGAGAGCCTGGTCAGCGGGTCTGCTCGGGGTCTCCTCTCCAAACAATCTCCAACCACCGAGTGAGCCTACAACCCTGACAGCTAGATGAGAGCCTGGTCAGCGGGTCTGTTCGGGGTCTCCTCTCCAAACCATCCCCAACCACCGAGTGAGCATACAGCCCTGCCAGCTAGATGAGAGCCTGGTCAGCGGGTCTGCTCGGGGTCTCCTCACTTACATCTCACCTTTGATGCCATGAAAAAGGACACCTACACTCCCATCACATCAGAAGAGCACATCAAAATTGTAAGTATTGTATAACAATAAAAAAATGTAATGAGCGAAAAGTGTTACGGGTAAAATCTCTTTAAATCATCACCACTTCGGGCCCGATCGAGGGGTACCCCGTCCACATCCTGGAGGTGGTACCCTCCAGAATTCAAGACCTCTTTTACTACAAAAAGACCCTCCTAATTGGGATGGAGCTTCCCTACAAAGGCCCCTCTACCTGCCGCATCTACCTTTTTTAGGACCAAATCCCCATTCTCGAACTGCCTCATCCTTATATGCTTGTCAAAGTACCTTGCCATCCGACGCTTGACCTCCTCCTGCCGGACCATCGCCAAATCCTTGAGCTCTTCCACGAGATCTAGAGAGATTCTTTGCTCTTCCTCATTCTCCGCTCTCCATCCTTCGTCCCCTTCCTTTGCAACAACTACTCTTGGTGATGTGACTTCAAACTCGATAGGTATGACAGCCTCCGAGCCATGAGAGAGCTTAAATGGGGTCTCTCCCGTGGCGATGTTTGGTGTGGTTCTCAGGGCCCAGAGGACTGAAGGGAGCTACTCAACCCAGCTTCCCCTCAAATTTTCCACTTTCTTTCTCAAAAGATTAATAATGATCTTGTTGGCTGCTTCCACCTGCCCATTACTTCGGGGATGATGAATAGAGGCAAAACAGAGATCTATTCCCAAACGGATGCAGAAGTCAACGAACTCCCTACTTGCAAATTGTGGTCCATTATCCGTTACAATGGCTAGCGGTAACCCATGCCGGCAGATGATCTCTCCCCATACAAAATTCTTGACCACCTGCGATGTCACCTTAGCCAGCGCCTTCACCTCCAGCCATTTTGAAAAGTAGTCCACCATGACTAGCATGAATTTCCTTTGGCCACTCGCTTGGGGAAAAGGACCCACCAGATCTAGCCCCCATATAGTGAAAGGCCAGGGAGCGGTGATTGTCCGCAACCTCTAGGCCGGAAGGAGCTAGAGGGGGGCGAACTCCTGGCATTTTGACACCTTTTCGCGAACTCCTCTGCGTCTTTCCTGAGGGTAGGCCAGAAGTACCCCTGTCTCAGCACCCTCCCCTTTAACGTTCGGCTCCCCGAGTGACTCCCACATTATCCTGAGTGAATCTCTTGCAGAACCTTTGGAACCTCTTCCTCTGACACACGTCGGGCCAGCAAACCCGACAGCGTCTTGCAGTATAAAACTTCATCTTTCAGCAGGTAGTACGCCGATTTGTATCTGGTATGCTTCTTGTCGAGTTCTTTCGCGGGTAGCTGCCCTGAAGCCAAAAAGGTGATGAAGGGGTCCATCCAAGACCTCTGCTGGCATATCTCCATGAGCTCCCCTTCTTCTATAGACGGCCTGAAGAACTCCATCATTGTTCCTCCAGCTCGAGGGCCATACTTGGCGAGTTGGTCAGCCTGAGTGCTCTCCCCCTCGGGACGTGTCGAATTAAAAAGCTTCGGAACTGCCCGATGATGCCCTTGACCTTCCCTAGGTACAACTGGAGGGTGGGCTCTCTTGTCTCGAACTCCCCTTTGATCTGGCCTGCCACCACCATGGAGTCTGTCGAGGCCTTAATGTCTCATATGCCCAACTCCAGGGCTAACCTGAGTCCTGCGATGATCGCCTCATATTCTGCTTGGTTGTTGGTGATCGTGAAATGGATCTTCAAGGCCTGTTCAATCCTGGTCCCCTCCGGACTTACCAAGATCATTCCCCCTCCGAAGGAATTTCTTCCTGACGCTCCATCTACCAACATCTTCCAGGTTGCTCGAGGGGACATTTCAGTCTCTTGGACCTCAACTACATAGTCCACCAGGAAATCGATCACCGCTTGTGCCTTAATGACAAGCTGAGGAATGAAAGCGAGGTCGAATTCACTGAGCTCTATTGACCACTTGGCCAGCCTCCCGGAGTGTTCTACCCCTTCCAAGATGCGACGGAGGGGGTGATCCGTTACCACCTGAATAGAATGATCCTGAAAATACAGTCTGAGCTTTCGGGCCGAGACGATGAGGGCAAACTCTAACTTTTCAAGAATGGGGTACCCGTACTCCGCTTTCTTTAGGACCCTGCTCACATAGTAGATCGGAAATTGCTTCTTCCCTTCTTCTTGCACAAGAACCGAGCTCACAGCCCCAGTCCCTACCCCTAAGTATAAGAACAAGATCTCTCCTTCCCTTGGCCCCTGGAGTAAAGGCATCTGGGTGAGCTGTTGCTTTAGAGCCTGAAAAGCCTTCTCACATTTTGGGGTCCATTCAAACTTCTTGCCTCCCCGCAGTGTCCGAAAGAAAGGCGAGCATCTCTCCCCGGCTCGAGAGAGAAACCCGCTTAGCCCGACCAACTTACCGGTGAGACATTGAACCTCCTTGGCATTTCTAGGGGACTCCAACTCTAGGATCACTTTTACTTTCTCGGGGTTGGGCTCCACTCCAGATGAGGTGAGAAGATGTCCTAGGAACTTTCCCCTATTGGCTCCAAATACACATTTTAGGGGGTTGAGTCTCATTTTATATTTTCTTATGGTCTCAAAGGTTTCCTCAAGGTCCAGGACATGAGCTTCGAGGTCCTTGCTTTTGATCATCAAGTCATCCACATACACCTCGAGGTTCCTCCCTTTTTGTTTTCGGAAGATCCGATCCATCATTCTTTGGTAGGTCGCCCCCACATTTTTCAACCCGAAGGGCATCATATTAAAACAGAAGCATCCATCCTCCGTGACGAAGGTGACGTCCTTAACGTCCAGAGGATGCATGCGTATTTGGTGATATCTGGAAAACGCATCCAAGAAACTCATAAAAGAAAAACCGACTGCTAAGTCAACCACCGCGTCGATTCAGTGCAGCGGGTAACAATCCTTAGGGCACGCTTTATTTAAAAGAGAGAAATGCACAAATATTCTCCATCTACCCTCCCCCTTTTTAACCATTACAACATTACTTACCCACCCCGGATACTTACAGGCGGACACAAACCGCGCCTTAAGTAACTTCTTTACCTCCTCTCTAATAGGACCGACCATCTTGGTGGTGATGACCCTCTTCTTCTAATGTATGGGGAGAGTGTTGGGATCGAGGTTAAGGCGGTGACAAGCGACGTTTGCATCGACCCCGGGCATGTCTGCGGCGCTCCACGCGAAGACGTCAATATTTTTTTGTACGCAGGCCTTGATCTTCTCTAGGTCTTCCGGGCTGAGTTCGCCGCTGATCTTTACCTTCTCCTTTCTCCCTTCCTTGGTGCGGATCTCTACCTCGAGTGCCTCCACGGTCGCCTTCAGCCTTGATGGATCTTCCTCTCCTTCCTGCTCGTCCAGTGCGTCCTGTTTTCTAGCTTCGTCTTCCGCGACAGCCACCACCATTTCTTCCCCAAGCTTTTCCATCTCCCACTTGCTTGCGTCCTCTCCTTCCTGCAGTGGGGCTCTTCTTTTTTCCAGCCGGGCCCCCCTCCAGGGCGACCCTCCCGCTTCCTCCATCTTCCTCTTCTCTTTCCTCCTTTCATCTTCCTTTGACTCCCCTTCCTCTTCCGCCTCCATCTCTCCCTTCTCCTTTCTAGCCATTTCTAGCTCCCCCGCAATGCCACCCACCATCACTACTTCTCCCTCTCCCCCAACATCTTCATCCTCCCTCTCTTCTACTATCCCCATCTCTCCGTGCTTCTATCCCGCCATTTCTGGTTCCCCCACAATACCACCAACCATCACTATTTCTCCCGCTCTTCCAACATCTTCTTCCTCTCTCTCTTCTACTATCCCCATCTCTCTGTACTTCTCTCCCGCCATTTTTGGCTCCCCCGCAATGCCATGATCCATCACCACTTCTCCCTCTCCTCCAACATCTTCCTCCCCTCTCGCTTCTACTTCGCCCCCAAGCTCCTGTTGACATCGTTCCATCCTCATATACATCTCTTCAGCATCTCCCTGCTAGGAGATGGTGTTCACTACCGTCACGTAGCATTCCCTTGCACCCTTTGGATCCCCCCGCACCCTGATTTGGGTACCTCCTGAGTTCAACTTCAAGCACTGGTGAAATGATGAGGGAACCAAGTCCTCAAACTACTAGAGATGTATGTCCGGGTCATCTCTTTCAGAGTAGTAATTTAGGGTTGGCTCTCTAAAGCCTTTTGGAACTGGGGCTGCTAGCACCTCCTTATATAAAGGGCTCCTTCCTCCTCAGCAAAGATGGATCTCGAACTGGCGAGTGTCTCCTCCACACTTGCCACTTGCTGAGCATCTTGAAATCTCATCGGGTTCTCCATGTGATTCCCTAGTAGCTCGTTGGGTAGTACTTCGACTACACTAGTCGCTTTAGCTCTTCTGTGACATGCTCCTTCCCATGTTGCCTAGTGGGACCCTCCTCCACCCACAAAGTCACGCAACGAGGCGAGGTCGCTGTGATATCTGCGCGAGGAAGGAAGCCTGCTAGGATGGCATTCTCGATCCTCCGTGTGAACTCCTCAAAAACAGCCACAGTCACAAAACCACCTCCTCCTACCAAGTTGTTGGCTATCTCTCCATTCTCTCCCGTGTCTGTCATCTCGCCTACTCACAAAAACTTTCTTCCTCGTATACTATCCACGCTCACTACACCAAAGTGTTGAAGCCGGGAAAATCCCTACTTCAAAATTCGGATCAATGCAGCTTAAGGTTACTGGCCCAGCGATCAGGCTCGACGGCTTGACAGGCTCGGACATAAAAATATAGGGACAACCAGAAGGACCCCAGGTGCTACAATAAGGAGGTCCCACCACATACCCGGATGCTTAGAAGAAGTTTCCCCTCGACAGCCAAAGATGGTCGAGCATGGTTTAAGGTGGACACTAGCTGACGACTATCTCTAGATGGAGACCAAGGGGATGATCACTATCTTATGGATAAATTCCTTGATAGCATGATCCAAATGCCCAACTAAAGGTACAGAAAAAGAGTGGTCGAGTTTTTTGGCGAGATTTCGAAGTCCATTCCGTGTACCCCTAGGGTCCTATTTATAGGCAAATCCAAGGGGTAGGGGGATCTTATTTATAGCCCAATCCCCACCGACAACTAGACGACTTCTGGGGGAACTCGCCCACTTGGGCGAGTAGTTGCTCTAGTCTCCTACCCGACGAGTATGCGAGGGGAGCTTTCCATACTCGCCAGACCTTCAATTGTCTTGAATGCTGACTCTGACCTCTGCCTTGACCTACTGACTTTGACTTCTTGCTGACCTGGCTCTGAGTGGGTCCACCCTCGACGAATATGGGTTGTACAATAGTATTACCTAGAATCTCACTAGTGGGTAAGATGGGTAGATCCAAGGTAGATAAATGTGGGGATGTGATATCACTCCTTAACCCATGAGAATGTCTGTGAGTAGAATAAGAAGAGCGACAAAGTAATTCTTATGGTGTGTTATGAAACAATGTAAGATCGGAAACATTAAACACGAGGTATATGACCCAATTTGTAGGCAAGTCGAGTGCATTCATATTGTCGCCCAACTTTTTAAAATCTTAAAAGGGCTGGTGTGCTGGTTGGTTAATTTCTTTATGGAACCCGAGGGTAGCCGTTCTAGAATTAACTTAACCAAGACTAAATCTCCAACATCAAAGGTGTGAGCCCGCTTGTGCACATTCGCCTGAGATTGGTAAACATAATATATAACGGTTAACCGACGACAGATCTCATGGTACAATGCATGTAAGTGATGAGTAAATTCATGAGCAAATTGACTTGATTTATATGTTGGAGGTAATGGAATCAAGTCAAGAGACACATGTGAGGTGTGTCCATGCATAATTTTGTTTGGTGAAAGACCCGTTGATCGGTTTTTAGAATTCTTATAAGTAATTTGGGCTTGGGGAAGAATAAGATATCAAGTCCCCTTATGGTCACCCACTAAATATCGTAGTAAATTGACTCCTATTTACTATCTCGGTTTGATCATTCGTTTGGAGGTGGTAAGCTGCGGAAAAGAGGAGTTTGCTACCAACCAATATCTATAAAGTTTTCCAAAAATAAGTGGAGAATTTAACATCCATATCAAAGACGATAGTTTTGGGTTGTCCTCTATAAGTTATGACCTATTTAAAATAAGGCTTTGTAATGTGAGATGCATCATTAGCACGGTTGCAAGCAACAAAATACATCATTTTTTGAAAACGATCAGCAACAACTAGAATGGAATCGTGTTGGCATTGGTTTAGTGGAATGCCCGAGATGAAGTCCATACTAACGTCGTCCCATGATATGGATGAAATGGGAAGTGAGATATATAAATCCGTGTTGTGCTTGTTTCCCTTTGCAAGTTAACATATGTTATAATTATGCACAACTTGGTTAACCATTTTTTTAATCCGGGCCAAAAGAACTTGTCTTCGACCAATGTGATAGTTTTATCGCACCCGAAATATCCCCATAAACCACCCTCAAGCATTTCCCAAATAATGAATTGGCAAAGGGATGAGTATGAAATGCACAACTTAGACCCCTTAAACAAGTACCCATCACAAATGAAGTGTTCAGAAATAGTGTGGGAAGATTTATCTTGTTGGGTGAGAAAGATATCTGTGAAATATTTGCAACCGGCATACTCACATTGACGCATTCAAAACCGAGTACCTTTGTTGAAGCCAGAAAAAATCCTAACCTCAGAATTTGGACCAAAGCCGCCTAAGGTTACCAGCTCAGAAGCTAGATCAGACGGATAGGGTGACTAGGACAAAGAATCTGGTCAAACAGGACCCCAGATGTTGCGGCAGGAAGGTCCCACCACGTACCCGGATGCTCGAAAGGAGCAGCCCCTTCTCAACCAAAGATGACCGAACTGGGTACGAGGGAAGCTAGCTGGCAAAGTCGCAAGGTCGCGAGTTGCTCTCTAAGGAAAAGGAATCCAAACACTTAGCTAGTATCTCGGAAACGAAGCGCGCGAGTATCCTGCCGAGGATTTCAAGTGCCTCACCTTGTACCCCTGGGGTCCTATTTATAGGCAAAACCAATGAGGGGGGGGGGGGGGGGGTCATATTTATACCCTACCCCTGGCGACTAGGCGACTTCCAGAGGAACTCACATGGTCTGGGCGAGTATCTTGCCTAGTCACCTACCTGGCGAGTATGTGAGGGGAGCTTGCCTATACTCGCCCAGGACTTCCGCGATCTTGTATGCTATCTTTGACTCCTGCCTTGACTTGTTGACCTTGACTTTTGTTTACCTGGCTGTGGTAGGGTCCATACTCGATGAATATGAGTTGTACACAATCCCCGTTCTTTTCGAGCGACGTCGGAGCTTGGAAAGAATCATCCAACCCTTATTCTGCGAGCTGCTGTGCCGAGTATCTGTGTTGCTCGCTTTTGACAACTGCCTACCGATCTCTATAAATAGGGGGACTGGTCTTTTAGTCGGATTTTCAGAACTCGTGCATAATGTCATACGCTGCAAAATTTCTTCATGACAGCCTCGCCGTGCTGACTGGTGCTCTCGACGTTGCTAAGCCAAAAAGGCCGCGCGAGGAAGACGTCGTCACCGACTTACCCCCCCCAAGAAGAAGAAAGTTAAGAAGTCCAAGAAGAAACCCGCCTCCGGTGACAATAACTTGCCGCCACCTCCTTCACAAGCCGCGACTTCCACCAGCAATCTCGCGCACTCAGCCAGCACTCTGAGGCTGCTCAACGCTCTTGGGCTCGACAACATCCCTAATGTTACCGCCCCTGACGCGAGCCTCCTCAGCTCGCCCGGCATCCCTGAAATCGCCATGACCCTGGCCTCAGAACTCGCCTCCACTTCGGTGCCGCAGCATGTTGAAGTCGTCGACCTGCCAGGTTGCCATATTGCCGAGATACTCTTTCCTACATTGATGGTCGTTGCCACTTCTCGCTAACTTTACTTTGATACTCGCAGATTCTCCATCGGGGGGCGCTGACGCTTTTCTGAATGTCGCCCCGCTAAGCTCCGCGCCATTGGTCGTCCTTCCTGCCAGGAGACCAGTAAAGACCGCGCAGAAGGTACGGATCCTTGTCGGCGCCAAGAGGACACCTGAGGCCTCGATTCCTGCGACGAGCAAGAAACTATCGCTGAAGAATCCTCCGTCAAGGAAAGTGACTCTGGGGAGCAAGGATCCATTGTCGAAGGATCCTTTGCCGAAGAAGGTTCCGCCGGTGAGCAAGGATCTTCCGGCGAGTAAGGCGCTGCGCGTGAAGAGTTCTGCTCCGCCCGCGGCGAGTTCTGCGCTGCCCCCGGCGAGTTCTTCGCTGCCCGCGGAGAGTTCTGGGCCTCCCCCGCCGTCGCCTCTTTTGAATGTCGCAACCATCCTGTCGGTAACTGCATCCTTGCCACTGCCGCCGCCTCTTGTCGCGCCCTCCCAAATTGCCACGACGCGCCTTCCTCCGCCTCCTCCGCTGAAGAACCCACAGCAACTGGCGAGTTCATCGCTGCCCCTACCACCTTCATCGTAGCATGCGGGCAGTAAGCCGGCCAAGTCGCGGTCGAGCTACTTCCCGCCAAGGGTTGCAGATTCTGGACAAGGGGGACGCGGTCAAGGCAAGGCGGCCGAGCACGCTGGTGGGCCATCTTTGAGCCGGCAAGATGAGCCAACACGCGCATCTTCTCCTCGCCGATCCAAGTCTCCTCGCCGATCTAGATCTCCTCGTCGTGGTATGTTCTTCCACCAATGTTGCATATGTCGGCTAAGTGTCTAATTCCTAATGTGGCAACTTTCTCGTTCTGACAGATTGGCCGACGACTCTAGGGGCGGCCGTCATCGACGCCATTGACTTGTCGGGCATCGAATATCGCCACGCCGCTGCTCGCGCCTACATGTAGCTGGAGTGCAAGTTCGACCAGTTGGCGATTTGCGAACCTCATCAGCGAATATCATCCCTGGAAGTGCGGATGTCGAAGATGGAAGAGCTCCGGAATACTCTAGAGAGCTATGAAGCTCGCTTCCACATGGTGAAGGAGAATGATCGTCAGCTGGCGATTAACAATCATCGCCTCCAGCTTGTTCTCGACGAGCTGGCCAGTATTCGTGCTAGTATGGGCTCCGTTGGCCGGTTGACGAGGATGGAGGAGCAATTGCGGCTTGGCGATGACGCGATGGCGCTGGCGATAGAGCACTTTCGGCAACCGCGCAAAATGGGCTGGGCTGGGCGATATCCCCAACCTCCAGAGAGACCTATGCCTTAGAATTTTTGTTTCTTTTATTTGAAGCTCGTCAAGTGCGACCTGTGAACAATTATTGATTATAATAAGCGAGTTTTACATCTCGTACTTTATTCATATTCTCTGCTTTGTTGTTGTTTTTGAGATATCCTGTCTGTGATGTGCCGGGTTTGTTCTGCTGGTTTCGATCATCATTGTGACATACTTCATCTGCATCGTGCGACCTACGTGACAGAATCCACTTACTCGCTTAGAATGCGACTTGGGCCGATACTCGCCGTAATGAAGATATACCCCCCTGGCGCCTATAAATAGAGGGGGTAGGTAGGACATAAGTACGCTGTTGCGCTTTTCAACCCCTAGCTCGCGAGTATCGTTTTTTGCTCGCGCACTGCGACCTTTCTTTGTTCCTCGCCTTTCTCTCTTCTTCCTCTCGTTAAACTCGCAAAAATGGTTGGAGACGATGTCAGTGCTCGCCGCCAAGCCCATGCCGCCAACTTTGTGGATGCGGCTTTCAAGAAATCGATCACAACAGAGCGCGACTTAGAGAATTTCAGGGAAAGACACTTGCCTGAGGGATACTCAGCCAAGCTCCCGAGTCGCAGCGAGCAACTAAACACATACATAGAGGGCGCGCTGGTCCTCCCCCTTCGCCATTTCGACGCTGGCCTGCTACTTCCATTGTGGCCGGAGTATTGCGAGATATTGCGATACTTCGGCATCGTCCCAGCGCAGATCAACCCCAATAGCATTGCGATCATCATGGGGTTCCTCTGCTACTTGCTCTAGGAGAGGGTCGCCTTCGACCTTTCAGTCTTCCGCAAGATATTCGCCTTCGCCCCGACTTCCGAGGGCGTGGTCTACTTCAGTAGCCACGTCTGTACTCTTGTGGGGACGGCGAACAAGGTCCACCGCTGGAGTGAGCTATTAGTCATCGTCGAAGGCGACTTCGATGACGTCCTGGGAAGGCCGCACCAACCAGTCGATGTTGCCTTCCTCCCGCCGATATTGGAGGGCGTCCTCGAGCAGCTGGTGGAGTCGTACCGTGGTCACCGGTTCGACGTGATATTCTGGCGACTAAACGTCAAGACCTTGCTGGAAATTCAGTCCAAGGAGGGTAAGCTTGGGCGAGAATCACTTTTTTATAAACTCGCAATGACATGAGAAGCTCGATACTGATTTACTCGCCATTTCGTTGTAGTGCCGTTCGAGCTCCCAGAGAAGCCTCTCCCTCTGTCAAAGGAAGTCGCAACATCGCTTCCTGAGACCAACCCGCCGGCTGATGTCGGCGAGAAGAAAAGGCTCGCCAAGGGCAAGGGGAAAGCCAGGTCGTCGGGCCCTGCGACCAAAAATTCGAAGGTATCGTCGCCGCAACCTGACGACCAAGAATCGCCGCCACTAGATGCTCGGCTTCCCCGCTTCCATCTCAACTTAAACTTGGGGCGAGAGGCGGTGGACGCCTATGGTCTCCCGCTGGTGACCTGGTTGGCGGACGAACACCCGGTGACGCTGAGCACCAACCTCCCCTCCTGGTCGGCGGACTGGGAGGACAAGGGGGAGGCCTTCGCCGTTCTCCACGCGCTATATGGGCGAGGCGACGCCGAGTCAATGATGGACCTCAACGAGGAGGAACTCGCCCGGCAGGCGTCTTGCTCACTAGCGCAAGCCGTCGAGCTCAACCACTACACAGTGAGGAAGTTGTTGGAGACGACCATGGCCCTGAAGATCGTCAGCAAGAAGGCGATTGATCTCGGCATGGAGTCCGTCCGCTGACGAGATTATGAGGTACGTCGCCACCTGCGTGCGATGTTGATGTTGCCAGACTTGGATTCTTTTTGCTGACTCTCTCTTCTTTGTCGCAGGCTGCCGAGATAGAAACTGCCAAGAAACTTTCTGAGTACGAGGCGAAACTCGCCAAGTCTCAGGCTGACTTGGAGGCGGCCCAAATTCGCGCAGCAGAGATGGAATCTCTCTCGGCTATCCTAGAAGCCGGCGCAAGTTCTTCTGCTCCTCACCCGCAGCCGGAGGACGACCCTCACTATGCTATCAAGAGATCTCACGTCCTGTGGGAGGAGAGGTCGTCGGTTCACCGAGATTGTCCGTGCGGCCGACAATGCTGTGCTCGCGAGGCTGAGGATCAGCGGGAAACTCGACGAGGGGGAGAAGCAGTTCACCGTGGACGAGCTTATCCCCGAGCTACTCACCGAGGCAACAACCTCGCCAGATCGCATACCTTCATCGTCGTTGGGCTCCAGTAGCAGCGACAGCGGTAGCGGCAGTAGCGGTGGCAATGGCAGCGGCGAGGAGGAGAGCGAGAAGAGTGGCGAGGAAGATGATGCTGACATCGGAGATGAGGAATATCGGTCTGATACTGGAGACGATGAGTCCTAGTTGCTCGCCGATATTTATCATACTCGCGTATACCAGTTAGCGACATTTTTGTAATAGATAATTTTTGTAACTTGTAACATTTTTTGAAAAATATATATACAAGTCTGAATTACCATGCTGTCATTTTCTGCTTTCATGTTTGCTTGCTGATGATACTCGCTAGGCTCATATGCTCGCTTTACCCGTGTGTTGGCATCATTCATAGTCGCGTAGTTTGTACTCGCACGACCATAATCGCTCTTCATAGCTCGCATCCCAATAATCGCCTATATTTTGCACATGTACTCGCCATATTATACTCGCACTTTGCTATGTCATGATCGCATACTCGCCGATACCTGCACACATACTCGCCCAATCCTGCTCGCACCTGCACAACTTATTTGGTCACCAAAACCGACATCCTGTGAGGAGCTGAGCCTGATTTGTGGTTGGGAGTAGTGGACACCCAGCAGGAACCGAGCTCAACTGGGGGTGGGAACTAGTCGACTCGGGGAGGCAAGTAGTCAGTCTGCAGGAGAGGAGCTCATAGAGAGATCTCAGACTACGACATCACTCCAGCGAGGAACTCGATGTCACTCGAGGAGGTCTTTGGCCAATATGCAGGAGAGGAGCTCGTGCAGGAACTTGGACTTCTGACGACCTGCCAATCGAGGGCTTGATACATTGGAGTCGATAGCTCTCAGGCGCCTTACTCAACTAGAGTGGTGTAAGTCGACTCGAGGAGGCAAGTACTCGGTCTGCAGGAGAGGAGCTCATACAGAGATCTCGGACTACGACATCACTCCAACGAGGAACTCGATCTCACTCGAGGAGGTCTTTGGCCAATATGCAGGAGAGGAGCTCGTGCAGGGGCTTGGACTTACAATGACCTGCCACTCGTGGGCTTGATACGTTGGAGTCGATAGCTCTCAGGAGCCTTGCTCAACTAGAGTGGTGTAAGTCGACTCGGGGAGGTAAGTAGTCGGTTTGCAGGAGAGGAGCTCGTACAGAGATCTCGGACTACGACATCACTTCAGCGAGGAAGTCGACCTCACTCGAGGAGGTCTTTGGCTAATATGCAGGAGAGGATCTCGTGCAGGGACTTGGAGTTACGACGACCTGCCACTCGAGGGCTTGATACATTGGAGTCGACAGCTCTCAGGAGCCTTGCTCAACTAGAGTGGTGTAAGTCGACTCGGGGAGGTAAGTAGTCGGTCTACAAGAGAGGAGCTCGTACAGAGATCTCAGACTACGACATCACTCCAGCGAGGAACTCGATCTCACTTGAGGAGGTCTTTGTCCAATATGCAGGAAAGGAGCTCGTGCAGGGACTTAGACTTACGGCAAACTGCCACTCTAGGATTTGATATATTCTAGGAGTTATTTTTCCCTGCTGCTTTAAGAGGTTGACAATGAATTACGTGCATCAGTATATTTGACGATGAAGAAATTGAAAAGAAAGCGATGATCTTGCTGAGGTCGGGTTGGGAGGTTGGCGTCCAACCCTGTTCCTGACAGTTCCTCCAGTCGGAGGAGAGATGTAATCGGGGGTAGCTAGGCCGACATGCAAGGGGGAGCTGATCTCGGCCGTCAATGCAGGGGTCCGGTCTTACAAGGACACTTATATCCCGAGGCATCGTCCCATTGTCCGAACTGGGATATCTAGGAGGAACAGGTCGAAGGCATGCTTCCCAATCCCACCGCGGAAATCATTCTCAGCTCTGCCATCTGGCCACAAGCATAAACGCACGGGCGAGGGGCAATGTTCTTCCGAGGGTCCTCCAGGACGCACTAGCGACTAACATATTACCTTGGGCCTATCCTGGCTCTCTGGCTAGTTATCCTGCCTTTGAAAAATAATCGAAGGGTCGTTGCCCGCAAGGGGAGCTTGACAAGGTTGATCTTTCCTCAAATCCAAGAGGTTGGAGTCCAAACCTATTCCCGCTAGTTCCTCCAGTCGGAGGAGAGATGCAACCGGGGGTAGCTAGGCCGACATGCAAGGGGAGAGCTGATCTCGGCCGTCAATGCAGGGGTCCGGTCTTACAAGGATACTTATATCCCGAGGCATCGTCCCATCATCCGCACTGGGCTATCCAGGGGGAACAAGTTGACGATTGACTTCTCGGATCGATCTTGGAGCAACACATTGAGTTTCCAAAAAACTTGAGATGAAAAAGAATAAACAGAAGCAGAACAGTTGCCATTGTATATATGTGAAAGCATGTATAAGTACAAGTACATCATGAATCGCTAGGGATAGAACCTTTTCAGGTCATCCCCGCTCCAAGTACCTCCCAATTTCTCTCCAACCTGATCCTGGAGATAATAGCCTCCGGTGGCCAAGGCTTCTATGACAATGAAGGGACCTTCCCAATTTGGATGTAGCTTGCCAATTGTTGCTCCTCTTCCTGCGGCGTCCACCTTCTTCATAACCAGATCCCCCGCGAGGAAATTCTTTAGGCGGACGTTTTTGTCGAATTGCTTAGCCATACGCCGCTTGATCTCCTCTTGGCAGATGGAGGCCAAGTCACGAAGCTCTTCTACGAAATCTAGCGAGAGTCTCTGGGCGTCTTCATTCTCCAAGCACCATTCTTCGCCGCCATCTCCAGCTGCTATGACTCTCGGGCTCCGAACCTCGAACTCCACTGGGATGAGTGCCTCGGACCCGTGGGATAACTTGAAGGGAGTTTCCCCCGTAGCCGAGTTTGGAGTTGTTCTCAGGGCCCAGAGGACCGAGGGGAGCTGCTCCGCTCAATTGTCTTTCAAGTTGGTGACTTTCTTCTTCAGGAGGTTGATGATCAACTTGTTGGCAGCTTCCACCTGTCTGTTGCTGCGAGGATGATGTACAGAGGCGAATCGAAGATCTGTCCCTAGATGCTTGCAGAAGTCCTCTAACTCCAAGCTGGCGAACTGCGGCCCATTGTCGGTGACGATGGCGAGAGGAATCCCGAACCTGCATGCAATTTCTCCCCAAATGAAGTTCTTCAAAATCTGCGACGTGGTCTTGGCTAAAGCTTTTGCCTCGATCCATTTGGAGAAGTAGTCGATCATAATAAGGATGAACTTCCTCTACCCGCTAGCCTGAGGAAAGGGGCCGATCAAGTCCATCCCCCAGATGGCGAAGGGCCATGGAGTAGTGATCGAGCGAAGGTGTTGAGCTGGCTGTAGTAGAAGAGGCGAGAAGATCTGGCACTGGAGACACTTTTTGGAGAAGGCCTCTGCATCCTTCTGAATGGTGGGCCAGAAGTATCCATGCATTAGAATCCTTTGTTCAAGAGTGCGAGTCCCTGAGTTACTGCCACACTCTTCTGAGTGAATCTCCTCCAGGATGCGTGGTACTTCAATCTCTGAAAGGTACCGAGCCAGAGGACCTGAGATGGTTTTGCGATAGAGCTATCCGTCCTGAAGCAGATAGTATGCGGATTTATAAAGAAACTTCCTCTGGTCTCCTTTGCTGGTAGGAATCTGACCCGTCGTCAGGAAAGAAACAAACAGATCCCTCCAGGACGCCCTCTGCTCGATCTCCATCATCTCCCCTTCCTCGATGGACGGTCAGAAAGGTTCAGTCACGGTTCCCCCAGCCCGGGGACTGTACTTAGCAAGGTAGTCGGCTTCTAAATTCTCCTCTCGGGGCACGTGCTCGATGAAGAAAAATTAAAACCCCCCAATCAGACCTTACACTTTGATCAAGTACCGCTGCAAAATCGGATCGTTCACCTCGAACTCGCCTCTGATCTGGGATGCGACTAACATCGAGTCGGTGAAGGCCCTGATATCTCGAATTGCCAACTCTTTGGCGAGACGCAAGCCGGCCACCATGACTTTGTACTCCGCCTGATTGTTGGTAACTGGGAAGAGGATCTTAACTGCTTGCTCGATCCTGGTTCCCTGAGGGCTTTCGAGCATGACTTCGGCTCCCACGGAATATCTGCCCGAAGCCTCATCCACAAACATCTTCCAGGAGACTGTGCTAAAGAGCCTTCCTCTCCTTATACCTCGGCCGAGAAGTCGGCAAGGAAATTTGCCACCGCCTATGCTTTGATTGCCACCCTTGGAGAGTAAGAAATGTCGAACTCGCTAAGCACCACCGCCCACTTTGCCAACCTTCCAGAATGCTCCACTCCATCCAGGATACTTCGCAGAGGATGATCGGAGATGACCCTGATGGAGTGAGCCTGAAAATACGGATAGAGCCTCCGAGCCGAAACCACCAAGGTAAACACCAACTTCTCCAAGATAGGGTATCTCACCTCTGCCTGCCGGAGAACTCTACTAACATAATAAATAGGGATAGGCCTCTTACCTTCCTCCCGGACCAACACCGAGCTAACTGCTCCCACCCCGACTCCCAGATAGAGAAAGAGATCCTCGTTTCCCCGCAGGCCTTGGAGGAGAGGAGCTTGGGTTAGCTGTTGCTTGAGCTTTCTGAAGCCTCCTCACACTCCGCCGTCTACTCGAACTTCCGATTCTCCCGAAGTGTCTTGAAGAACGGAGAGCACTTCTCCCCTACTTTGGATAAGAAACGGCTGAGGCCTTCCAGCCTTCCAGTCAGCCTTTGAACTTCCTTGGGATCCCTTGGTGACGTCATCTCCAGAATGACCTTCACCTTGTCTAGATTAGGTTCCACCCTTGGGAGTAACGAGGTGACCTAGAAACTTCCCTATTCCTGCACCGAAGATGCACTTGGCCGGGTTGAGTCGCATCTTGTACTTCCTCAGAGTAGCAAAGGTCTCTATCAGATCCGTTATGTGTTCCACGACACTTTTACTCTTGACGAGCAGGTCATCCACATAAACCTCCAAGTTTCACCCCTTCTGCCCCTTGAAGATTTGATCCATCATTCTCTGGTAAGTCGCGCCTGCATTCTTGAGCCCGAAGGGCATCATCTTGTAGCTATAGCAGCCGTCACTGGTTATGAAAGAGACGTCCCGACAGTCGGGGGGGATGCATCCAGATCTGGTGATACCCTGAAAAAGCATCAAGAAAACTCATCACAGGAAACCCGACGGCAGAATTAACCAGCGCGTTGATTTAAGGCAAGAGGTAGCAATCTTTCTGGCAAGCTTTATTCAACATTGAAAAATCGATACATAGACGCCAGCCCCCTACAAGCTTCTTCACCATTACAATATTGGAGACCCAGCCTGTATACTGGATCTCTGAGACAAATCCTGCCTCCAGCAGCTTCTCTACCTCCTTCCTGATTGGCTCGGCCAGCATGGCGGCGCTCTTCCTCTACTTCTGCCAAACTGGGGCCACCGCGGGATCCAGGTTGAGGCGATGACAAGCAACATCGGCATCCACCCCTGGCATCTCGGCAGCGCTCCATGCAAAGACATCAAAGTTGTCCTGCAGGCAAGCAACCATCTCTATCTTGCCTCCAAGCGGCAAGGATCCTCCAACATTCAGTAGCCCTGGCTCTCCTCCTCGAGAGATCACCTCTATCTCCTCTACCTCCCCAGCAGCACACATTCCCTTCTCCTTCTCCAGCAACTCTTCCAGCTTCTCCGTGTCACCTATCCAGCTGATGATGCTGACGACATTCAAGTAGCATGAAAGTGAGAGTTAGATCTACAATACTCTAGAGAGGGGGTGAATAGAGTATATTTAAAAATTTATTAGGTCCCTATAACTGTGATGTTACATCTTTTGCTGTAAACTGTAAGGTGCAGTTAACAAATAGAGAACAGAAAAACAGATACTATTAATCCTACTCACAGCCACACAGCAAGAACAAAAAGAAAAGATACGCAACCAGACGACACAAAAAATTTATAGTGGTTCCCCCTCAACTGGGTACATCCACTCTTCTACCACCCTTGGTAGGAATCCACTCAGATTTTTGATCAGGTGCCTGATACCAATGGGTTTTGATCAGGTCCCCCAAAAAACCAACTCAAATCTTTTGGTAAGGAGACTTGCGACCAGGAATCACTTTTGAAGGGTGATGACAACCATTTGTACAAGAGGGGGTGAGAGAGTTATTTTTTCTTCTCTGTCAGCAATCAAAGAGAGGACTAATATGGAATGATGTTAGCAAACAGCTCCCCCTGAGATGTAGAATGGTTCAGGGAAGATCTGGAGCTTTGCTGTAGGGTTATAGGTCTTCAATCAAATTTCTTGATGAGCAGTGATACAAGATCTTCTTGACTGATTTGAAATCTGTTGTCCTTGGGGAAGTCCTGGAGAGAATGTTGAAGAAGAAGACTCTTGATATATTATGATTGTTCTTCTTCTGAATGAATGAATATCACTGCCTATCACTGTAAGCTTCAGTATGAGTTTCTTGTATGAAGCTTTTCTGGTGCTGTGTGTAATCTTTTTGTCTGTCTGTCTTTTTGACTGAGTATATTCTTGTTCTCTGATCTGTGCTTGGATTGTCGATATTCTTTTCTTCTATCTGTCTTCAAAAATTTGAATCCTCTGTAATAAATGCTGACGCCTTCAGAATAATCGACATTTACTCATTTCCTCAACTGTCCTGTAGAAAATCAGCAAGTAATATTCCTGAAGAAGACTGCAATTAATGCTTCCTCTAAAGGCTACATTCAGAGAATGTTTAAGTCATTAATCTATCAGGAATTATTACATTTGAGTGAGGATTGAATGCCAGAAATGGCTAAGTCTGGAATCGTCGAACGAATAACAGAATTCGTCGAGCTGAGTTACTAGTTCATCGAACTGACTCCCAAGTTCGTCGAGCTGATAACAGTACTTGCATGTTTCAGAACTTTGCCTTTTCTGTCTGAAGTTCGTTGAGCTGACAATTGCATTCGTCGACTGGAGTTCAGCAACAATTCTATACTTAGTCAAATCTTTTGTGTTGACTTGAAAACTTCTAGTTCCAGAATTTGTCGACCAAAGAACACAGTTCGTCGACCTGAGAATTCGTCGGCCTAAGAAGTTGACTTCGACGTCCTGAGATCTTCTAATAGAAGGTTGTTGTGAACTCGAGGTCCAAATTCGTCGAGCTCAGAATCTTGTTCGTCAGCCAAAGCCTGAAGTTGGACTTAGAATAATCTTGAGTTTATCCTAACTTTAGTCTCTTGAAGTATCCCAGCTTTCGTCGAGCAGAGAATGAAGATCGTTGAGCTCAGCTCAGAGAAATATCTCAAGATCGTCGAGCTGAGAACGCCTTTCGTCGACCTGAGTTCGGCGAACGTCGAACTCATTTTACTTGGTCTTGAAATCATCTAAGTCTTGAGTCTATGATGGTCTTGTTGATAGCTGGTCCATCTGATGTTGACTCTAAGGATGTGGCCTAGACTCTAGGACACAAATTTGACCTGGCTATATATGTTGGGTCACATCCTAAGTTAGTGAACCTAGCCCAAATCAACTAGGGATCCAACAATCTCCCCCTATTTGGGTGAGGTCACTAATAGACTCAAAACATAGACATAAAGATAAACAAAGCAAGAAAAGATATATCTGGCCGAGAATTACCAACACATGCAGCAGATATATATGTACATAAGCTTTGTTTGATCAGATAACATGGTTTGAAAGCAAATGTAGAAGGAAATTAAAATAAAGTAAAGATTACTTCTTCTGCTTCTTCTCCATGAACTTGTCTTCCTTTGTCTTCTCTCCTCGCTTTATAAAGATGATTTCTCTATTTGGATTTAGAGCATGTGCCTTTGTCATTGTCATATCAGCTGCCCCAATAATCTTCAGAGATGTAGTTCTAGGGACAACTGCTTCAGGATGGAGTTTCATGTAATCATCAACATTAAACAGTTTGTTTGCTTTATCAAATCTTCTTAGTTCTTCCTTTCTGTATTTTGACATAGTTGTGTATCCTGATATGTCTTTACCTTCAGCTTTTGCTTTATTAATCAAGTAAAGACCAATGAGTTCCTGGAACCTGGCCATTTTAGTAGTATTTGCTGTTTCAGGATCTTCAAAAGGAACAGGAAGTGAATCTGATTTTTCAGGACTCTTAGTTTTCTGTTCTGTAGAGAGAGTTGGCTGTTGTTGCTGATGTTGTTGATGTTGCTGTTGTTGATTTCCTGAAGAATGATGTCTTTGCTGACTGCTTCCAGAGGATCTCCCTTGATGTCTCTGATAAGTTTGCATAGGGGCAGATCTCTGAGAGCTAGAGCTAGTGGCACCAGCTGCTGGAGGAGGTGGATGAGGTGGATCTCTTCTGTATCTCTGAACTGGTGGTGGAGAATATTTCCTACTTCTTTTCCTCTCCTTTTGCTGATTCTTAGACAACCACATCCATGCTGACATTCCTTTATAAGGAGTAATATTTTGAAGGATGTAGAATGGGGTGTCATTCTTTGAGCTTGGTTTAGCAGGAGGAGGAGGAGGTGCTTTCCTTTTCTTTGACAACATTTTCTTCTTTTTCTTGGCAGCTTCTTCATCTAAATCATCTTCATCATCATCTTCATCATCATCACTTGCAGAACCCTGAGGATTATCATACAGAGCATCCAAGGCTTTCAGGGCTTTATCATTAAGAGTAGTCTTTTCTGGAGCAGGAGCAGAAGGTTCAAAAGCTGGAGTTTCAGCAGTAGTTGAAGAAGAGACTATACAAGAATCAGAAATAATTGGGACAGAGCTTTCAGCTGTTGCCTTATTTTCTTCTTCAATATCAGCCAAGATCAGCTCATCTAGATCTGGCATGGGGGAGTCATCCATCACAAAGATTGGTGCTGAGATAGTTTCTGGAGAGGATGGAATGACTGCAGAGGTTGGTACAGAAACTGGAATTTCAAAACTGTCACATAGTTGCTTAGCAACTTCTAGACTGATAGGAGGAGTATAAGGTACAATAGCCAACTGTGGCTTAGTAAATTCTCCTGGAAGATACTGCATATGTACAGTGTCAAAAGTTTCCAGTAATTCTTGTAGATTAATTGTGGGATTGAGGATAAAATCACCAACAGTTTCATCAATGTCCATATCAGTATCAATAAAATCAATTAAATCAATTAAATCTGTATCTATACAATCTGTATATGCTGCTGGGGCTGAAGTCTCTGCTGGTACTGGTGCTGAAGTATCTGAAGCTGTTACTGCTGAAGTGTTTGAAGCTGTTGCTGCTGCTTCATCATCAGGCATCTCCCCCTGCCTGGGTTCAGTGGGGACTGAGGCCAGGCCCCTGACTGAGGAGGGGACAGCAGTAAGAGCAGATATTTGAGCAGATAAGGAGGTAATGATGGTAGCAAGAGGTGTAATGGCCTCGGCTATGAGGGATTTCAGAAGGGGAGTGATGATGGTGATGATAGAGGATATGGTAGAGGGATCCAGAGAGAAAGTGGTAGGTGGTGTTGCAATTGGTGTGAAGGAGGTGGCAACCAGTGATGGTATGGAGTGTGGAACATCATATATGTGAAGATTTGATGGTGATGAGAATGGAGGGATGGCATCTTACATCATAGTGTCTGTGGGTAGGATGTAAGATGGGATGGGAGATAAATGTGGGGGAAGTGGAGACTGTGGTGGTGTAGAATTGTGGGTGTCTTGAGGTGATTCAGGAGGTGTTGGTTGTGGATTTTCTGAAAGAGGAGTAGATGGAATGTTAGTGATGGCAAGTGGTGGAGATGGAGGTGGAGTAGGAACATGAGTATGTTGTGGTGATTGGCGTGTTGAAGAAATAATGTGAGAGGAAGTGAGTTGTTTTACTGGAAGGGGTGCTGGAAGAGATGGTGGAGTGGGATGAATCTCTTCAGTAGGTGTGGGAGTGGCTTTAACAGCCCTGGTGCCTTCAGAAGCTGGGGTGGAAGAGGTAGAAGCCTTAGTTGGCTTAGTGATTGTCCTCTCTCACCTGCCAAATAAGGCACATGTGAGCCTTTTACTGGCATTAATGAATATGGTCTGGGAGACCAGGGATTCAGCAGCCTTTTCCTTGAGGAAGATCCCTAGGATCCTTCCAAAATATACTTCCTTCTTGGTATTCTTCTTCTCTATCAAGTCAAACAGTAGTCGTGCACAGTCTATTTGCTTCTTGTTGACAATGCCACACATAACCAAAAACTGTTGTCTGGTTATATAGTCGTGTGCTGTGTGTTTTCCGAGTAGCACTTTACCAACCAAGACTGCTAAGAATTTATATGGCGCAGACAGATGTTTCTTAAACAGTTTGTGTGGGTTGTCACCAGCATAACCCATCAGATTTAGCATCATAGTAAACTCTTCAGAATCAATTTCTAATTCCTCTTCTCCATTTGTCAAACCAAATATTTCAGTTAAAACCGCGGGGGTTAAGGAGACAGTGTTACCGACAATTGATCCTGTCATAGTATTATCTTCAGAAGTTGATGAAGTATAGACCAATTCTCGTATTTCTATTCCTGTCAACTTTATCCTGGTGGTCATCAAGTTATTCAGATTCTGTTCTTCCAGAAGTTCCAGAATATATAGGAAGATTGGATCAGAGTGCTGGAATGATTCGAAGTCGACATCAAAGCCAGTGTCAAACTTCATAGCGGCTAGAGCTCCTGCTAGAATCGCCATTGAGATCACCTGCAAGAAAGACAGAGAAAACGACGATCAAGTGCAAGTGAACAGAAGCGCGGGATGGAGGTCGAAGAAAACCTAGATATAAGTTTTTACAGAATATGAATCGACAATCTCCGTTCCACGAAAATAACATTAATTCTTCAAACTGAGGTCGACGAAATGAGTTAATAATAAATAATTCGTCGATCTCATTCAGAAGACTTGAAGACAATTTGCCGAACTCCGATCGACGAATAACTTTTGAAGCAAAGTTCGTTGAGCTCCGATCGACGAAAATTGTTTCACACAGAGAATTCGGCGAACTCCGTTCGACGAATATCTCTCAAACCTTCCCCAGTTCGTCGAACTCCGTTCGACAAACTTTTGAAAATTCGTCGAATGCAGACAGAACTTAAGCTAAGTCTTCTCCATTGATCATTCCCAGCTGATTTAGAAAGAAAGCATGATTTTTCTCATCCAGAGGTTTGGTGAATATGTCAGCTTTCTGTAAATCAATGTAGATATAAACAAGCTTAATCTTATTTTTGTCTACACACTCCCTAATGAAATGATGTTTTATATCAATATGCTTTGTCCTACTATGGTGAACTGGATTTTGTGCTATGGCTATATCACTAGTATTATCACAGAATAATGTTGAATTATTTAAGTTGAACCCATAATCTAGGAGTTGATTCTGTATCCAGAGCATATGTGAACAACAGCTGCCTGCTGCAATATATTCTGCTTCAACAGTTGAAGTTGACACTGATGTTTGCTTTTTACAGAACCATGATACTAATCTCATACCCAGGAACTGACAAATTCCTGAAGTACTTTTTCTATCTACCCTGCATCCAGCAAAATTAGCATCAGAGTATCCAGTTAACTCAAACTCTGATTCAGTAGGATACCATAGGCATAGATCAGGACAACTCTTTATATATCTTAAAATCCTTTTTAAGAAAATTAGATGAGATTCTTTAGGGTTCATTTGGAACCTAGCACAAAGGCATGTGACAAACATAATATCTGGCCTACTGGCTGTGAGGTATAATAGGGACATAACAATGCCCCTATAAAGTTTCTGATCTATAAGTTTTCCTGGTATATCAGAATCCACAACAACATTTGTGTCCATGAGAGTTTTCTTTGCTGAGGCATCAGCCATCCCAAACTTCTTTAGAAGTTCTTTAGCATATTTTGCTTGGGAGATGAAGATGTCGTCAGGGAGTTGTTTCACTTGTAGACTAAGGAAATATGAAAGCTCTCCCATGCTACTCATTTCATATTTAGAATGCATGAGGTCAGAAAACCTCTTGCATAATTTTGAATCTATAGAGCCAAATATAATGTCATCTACATAGATTTGTATTAATAATATTTGGTCCTTATGATGTCTAATGAAAAGAGTTTTATCTACAGTTCCTTTTGTAAATTTATGCTCTAATAAAAAACTTGCCAAGGTCTCATACCAAGCTCTTGGAGCTTGCTTTAGACCATAAAGAGCCTTATTTAATTTAAAAACATAAGAGGGATAAGTTGGAGAAACAAAACCTGAAGGTTGTTCTACATAAACCTCTTCTTGTAGCACTCCATTTAAGAAAGCACTCTTCACATCCATTTGAAAAACTTTGAACCTTTTGAATGCTGCATAGGCAAGGAAAATCCTTATAGCTTCTAACCTTGCAACTGGTGCAAAGGTCTGATCATAGTCAATTTCTTCCTCTTGCATATATCCTTGAGCAACAAGCTTAGCCTTATTTATCACAATAACTCCTTAGGCATCAAGCTTATTCCTGAAAACCCATTTGGTTCCAATAACTGGATAGTTTTGGGGTCTTGGAACCAAATCCCAAACTCCACATCTCTCAAATTGGTTTAATTTCTCTTGCATTGCAAGAATCTAGTGGGGATCTTACTCAGCATCATGAATGGTTAGAGGTTCAACCTGAGAGAGAAAACAAGCATGCATCAAGTCTTGATTGAGTTGATGCATTGTCTGTACACCTGCTGAAATGTCTCCAATTACTTGAGATCTTGGGTGATCCCTAAGTGTGACAAAATCAGTGGGTGGAGTTGGTTGTGGAACAACATTTTGAATACCTTCCTCTTGTGGAATTATATTTGCTGTTGGTTGAGGCTCATATTCTTCACTATCTTCAATGACCTGTGGAGAAGGATGAGTGGGAACCTCTTGGGTGAGGTTTAGTCCATCCAATATCTCACACAAGTGAGGTACCTGCAAGTTGCTAATGGTAGAAATTTCTTTCTCCTTGCAGTACATGTTAGTCTCATCAAATGGTACATGAATAGACTCTTCAACTTTTAAGGTTGATTTATTAAATACCCTATAAGCCTTGCTTACTTGGGAGTATCCTAGAAAAACTCTCACTTCATCCTTTGCTTCAAACTTTCTAATGTATTTCTTGTTGTTATTGTGTATATAACATGTACAACCAAATACTTTAAAATAGTTAATTTTAGGTTTCTTCCCTTTGAGTAATTCATAGGGAGTCATATTCTTTAGTTTGTGAATTAAACTCCTATTCAGGACATAATTTGATGTGCTTACAGTCTATGCCCAAAAGGTTAGTGACATGTATGCATCAACAAGTAATGTATCTGCAGCTTCAATGAGTGTTCTATTTTTCCTTTCAGCTACCCCATTTTGTTGGGGAGTTCTAGGAGCTGAGAAGCAATGCTTGATACATTCCTTCTCACAGAACTCATGCATAAGAAGAGACTCAAACTCTGTGCCATGATCACTTCTGATCAATGCAACATGAGTAGAGAACTCAATCTGTATGGTCCTGAGAAAATCTATAAGAACCTTGAATGTATCTGACTTTGTTCTCAGAAAGAAAACTCAACTGAACCTAGAGAAGTCATCCACAATAACTAGGGTGTATAATTTCCCTCCTAGGATTTGTACTGCAATGAGTCCAAATAGATCCAAGTGTGGCAAGTACAAGATCCTAGGTGAATCACTCTTATTAATTGACTTGAAGCTAGTTTTAGTTTGCTTGCCTAATTGACAAGCACTACGGAGACCTTCCTTCTTGTAGGGAGCAGAAGGTAGACCTCTAACAAGGTTGTGCTTAGATAAACTAGCAATATTTTTCAGATTTACATGTCCTAATCTTTTGTGTCATAAATCATTCTGATTACTAGTTAGATTCAGTAAGCAGACATCAGTAGTGGCAGAAGAAAAATTTACTAAATAAATGTTGTCTTGTCTACTTCCAGTTAAAATAGTTTGGTTATTTTTATGAATAATAGAGCAGGTAGAAGGGTTAAAGTATACCTGATAACCATTATCACATAATTGACTTATAGAGATGAGGTTATGCTTTAGTCCACTTACATATGTCACTTTTCTGAATGTGACAGCTCCTATTTTTACTTCTCCAACTCCTTCTGACTGACCACATTTTGAGTCACCAAAAATAACCTTTGGCCCCAACTTGGACTTGTAGTTGAACAGGATGTCCTTGCTGCCAGTCATATGCTTGGAGCAGCCACTGTCCAGGTACCAAGTTTCATTTATCCCTGGACACTTTTTCACCTGCAATATAAACAGTTAGTGATTTTTGACACAGGTTACCTTGGGCCCTTTATATAGCTGATAGGAGAAACTAGAAATAACAGAAAATTCTGGCTGAGACTTATATCCTAGGGGGTGGGATCTCCTAGGTGGAATGGTCCAGTCAGCTAGGGGATTAAATGATCTCCTAGAAGTATTTAAGTTTCTGTTGCAGTTAAAGTTTTGGTTAAGTCTTCCTGGGTTCGACGAATTTATGTAAGCTTGTCGACCAGAGTTCGATGAATTGGGTTGAGATCGTCGATCTCTGCCCAGAGAATAAACATGTTCATTCTATGCACCCCACGTTCGTCGATCTCTACTCGACGAACCATACAAAGTTCGTCGATCGCAGTTAGACGAATAATGATAACTATAGTTGGTGTCCAGAGTTCGTCGATCTGGGTTCGACAAACTGGCCCCTTTTCGTCGATCTGAGTTCGACAAAAATTGCTGAACTTTGTTTTTACTTGGTGTTTTCTGTTTTTCCATTTTGTCCTTAGTTTTAATTTGTTCAAGAATTTTATTTACTTTATTTACTTGATCAGTATTCTTCTTTCCTTTCTCAGAAATAAAATTGATGGGTTGTGATAGATGGTTTTTCTGAAGAACAGGTGGTTCACTAGATGATGCACCTAATCCTAACCTACTTCCATTAAACCTAGCATTAGATGTGTTAGTGATTTCTGCTAGTTGTTTACTTCTTCCATTTAGTGATTTTTCTAGTTGTTTTACCTTATTTAATTCATCTTTTAGAAGGATGATTTGTTTACTAAACATATCTATTGCATTTTTTAATTTAGTATTTTCTAATACTAAGTTATCATAATTAACTTGCTTATCTCTGAGAAGTTTGATTTCCTTCTCAGAGTTGATTAATTCTAAACACATGATTTTGAAGTCTGATTTAAAAGATTATGAATTAAAATCAAACAATGATAATACCTGATCAGCTTCTGATTCAGAAGCTTCCTCATTGTCTGACTCTCCTTTTTCTGAGTTGCTCCTTGAGGCATCAATTGCCATGAGGCAAACCTCTTTTGCTCTTTCTTCTTCTTCATCTTCACTAGAGCTTGAAGATGTTGACTCCTCTTCAGTCTCACTCCAAGTCTCAGCTACAAAACCCTTTTCCTTCCTCTTGTGTTTACTGGAAGAGGGTTTGCTGGTGAAATGCTTTCTGGAATCATTTTCCCTTTCTCTTCTCTTCTCTTTCTTCTGATTCTCTGGGCACTAAGAGAGAAAGTGCCCAGGCTTTCTGCATCCATAACACACCACTTCCTTTGTTTGTGTCTTGCCATACTTTGGCCTGTCATCCTTTCTTGCTGACTTCCTCCTGAAGTCCTTTCTAGCCATTTTGAAGAATCTCTTTGCAAAGAGACTCATGAGCTCTTCATTTGATGCAGTGGATTTTGATTCTTTTGAGGCCTTGAATGTTATGTTCTGATCTCTTCTGACTGCAGGAGGTGTTCTTTGTTCAACATCCTCCCTTATGTTAATTAACTGCTCATAAGATTTCAGTTTGCCCAATAGTGATTCAGTTGATATCTCATTCAGGCATCTAGCCTCCTCGATAGGCCAGATTCTTGTGTCCCATGAGCTTGGGAAGCACATCAGAATTTTGGCATTCATTTCAGTGAGAGTGATGACCTTGTCCAGAGTTTTTAGCGCATTGATGATTGAGCTTAGTCTATTATACATCTCTGAGACTGTTTCAGCTTCCTGCTTCTTAAAATTCTCATATTGAGATATGAGATTTGATCTCCTGTCCTTCCTTTCATCAGCTGATCCATCAACCATTTGGTTCAGGGAATCCCAAATAGCCTTTGTTGATGTGCACTCAGCAACCTTTTGAAAAATATCATCAGACATTGTCTGTGCCAATATGTTCATGACTTTTGCATCAGTCATCTTGGCTTTCCTGTAAGCATCGTTATAATCTGTAGGAGGTACTGCAGTCATATTTGTGGAAGTGCTTGGAGAAGCTGCAGGTGCTGGAGGTACTCCTGTCAAGATAGAAGCAAATATATCTTCATCAATAGAATTCATATACAATTTGATTCTTGCCTCCAGATTCCAAACTTTTGCAAGTTGCAAACTGGAGGTCTGGGGCTTGCATAATCTTTGTTCTGTGCCATGGCTGTGGTTCTACATTAAAATATAAACAAAGTGATATGTAGATCTAACACAGGATCTTTGGTTCAAGGATTAACTTGTGCAACCAAAGGAACCTTGCTCTGATACCAATTGAAAGTGAGAGTTAGATCTACAAAACTCTAGAGGGGGGGGGGTGAATAGAGTATATTTAAAAATTTATTAGGTCTCTATAACTATGCTGTTACAGCTTTTGCTGTAAACTGTAAGGTGCAGTAAACAAATAGAGAACAGAAAAACAAATACGATTAATCCTACTCACAGCCACACAGCAAGAACAAAAAGAAAAGATAAGCAACCAGACGACACAAGAAATTTATAGTGGTTCCTCCTCAACTAGGTACATCCACTCTTCTACCACCCTTGGTAGGAATCCACTCAGATTTTTGATCAGGTGCCTGACACCAATGGGTTTTGATCAGGTCCCCAAAAAACCAACTCAAGTCTTTTGGTAAGGAGACTTGCAACCAGGAATCACTTTTGAAGGGAGATGACAATCCTTTGTACAGGAGGGGGTGAGAGAGTGATTTTGTCTTCTCTGTCAACAATCAGAGAGAGGACTAATATGGAATGATGTTAGCAAACAGCTCCTCCTGAGATGCAGAATGGTTCAGTGAAGATCTGGAGCTTTGCTGTAGGGTGATAGGTCTTCAATCAGATTTCTTGATGAGCAGTGATACAGGATCTTCTTGACTGATTTGAAATCTGTTGTCCTTGGGGAAGTCCTGGAGAGAATGTTGAAGAAGAAGACTCTTGATATATTATGATTGTTCTTCTTCTGAATGAATGAATATCACTGCTTATCACTGTAAGCTTCAGTATGAGTTTCTTGTGTGAAGCTTTTCTGGTGCTGTGTGTAATCTTTTTGTCTGTCTGTCTTTTTGACTGAGTATATTCTTGTTCTCTGATCTGTGCTTGGATTGTCGATATTCTTTTCTTCTATCTGTCTTCAAAAATTTGAATCCACTGTAATAAATACTGACGCCTTGAGAATAATCGGCATTTACTCATTTCCTCAACTGTCCCGTGGAAAATCAACAAGTAATATTCTTGAAGAAGACTGCAATTAATGCTTCCTCTAACGGTTGCATTCAGAGAATGTTTGAGTTATTAATCTGTCAGGAATTATTGCATTTGAGTGAGGATTGAATGTCGGAAATGGCTAAGTCTGGAATCGTCGAACGAATAACAGAATACGTCGAGCTGAGTTACTAGTTCGTCGAACTGAGTCCAAAGTTCATCGAGCTGATAACAGTACTTGCATGTTTCAGAACTTTGCCTTTTCTGTCTGAAGTTCGTCGAGCTGACAATTGCATTCGTCGACTGGAGTTCAGCAACAATTCTGGACTTAGTCAAATCTTTTGTGTTGACTTGAAAACTTCTGGTTCCAGAATTCGTCGACCAAAGAACACGGTTCGTGGACCTGAGAATTCGTCGGCCTAAGAAGTTGACTTCGACGTCCTGAGATCTTCTCACAGAAGGTTGTTGTGAACTCGAGGTCCAAATTCGTCGAGCTCAGAATCTTGTTCGTCGACCAAAGCCTGAAGTTGGACTTAGAATAATCTTGAGTTTATCCTGACTTTAGTCTCTTGAAGTATCCCAGCTTTCGTCGAGCAGAGAATGAAGATCGTCGAGCTCAGCTCAGAGAAATATCTCAAGATCGTCGAGCTGAGAACGCCTTTCGTCGACCTGAGTTCGGTGAACGTCGAACTCATTTTACTTGGTCTTGAAATCATCTAAGTCTTGAGTCTCTGATGGTCTTGTTGATAGCTGGTCCATCTGATTATGACTCTAAGGATGTGGCCTAGACTCTAAGACACAAATTTGACCCTGGCTATACATGTTGGGTCACACCCTAAGTTAGTGAACCTAGCCCAAATCAACTAGGGATCCAACATAGCATTCTCGGGAAGCCTTGGGATCTCCCCTGATCCTGATCTGAATATCTCTGCTGCAGTACTTCAGGCACTGGTGAAAAGAGGACGGAACGACCCTGAAGTAATTGATGAGGGGTCGCCCGAAGATGGCGTTGTAACCGCTCGGCGCATCAACGATGATGAAGAGGCATCGGATCGACGTCCTGCCGAGTGTAACCAGTAGCTCCACTGCTCCCTCCACCTCTTTCTTCTCTCCTGAGAAGCCAAAGAGCAGTCCATCTGCTGCCTGGACTCGGGACGCTTCCACCTGAAGCCAGACGAAGGTTCTTTTGAAGATGACACTCACCGAGCTACCGTTGTCCGCGAGGATTCGGTCGATGGTGAAGTCCTCGATGGCGGCTTGAATCACCAGGGCATCATGAAAAGGGTTCTCATTCCCAGCATATCTTCCTCCGATAAGGTGATCTTCTCTAATGGCGGTGGGGTTTGTGACATCGAGGTGACGTTCCTCCGATAGATCTGGTGGAGACTCCCCTTGCGGGAAGCTCCAAGCTCGGCCCCTCCATTGATCACGCCTACATGCCCACCTCCTGGGCCATGTATCACTTCTCCACGACCTCCCACGTCGACTCGGTCCTCATTCCTCCTCCTTGCTGGAGCTTGGAATGCCACCTGCCCCACTGGGGCCTCCTGCCTCTGCTGCTCTCTTTCTATCGCTCCTGCCTCCAGCCTCCTCCTTGCTTCCTAAAACTCGGGGCAAGCCAAGGTCCCGTGCCCCTCTACCCGATGAATATCGCAGTAAAGGGGAATCTCCGCCTCTTGGCGCATCGCTCGATGCTCCCTCCGGCGCCATTTGTTGTCTTGGCGAGCGATGACCATCGTCTCCCTTCTTCCTCCTCCTCGGCCTCCCTCCTGCCGGTTACCATTCCTACTCTCTTCTTAGTAGTGCTGCCTTGCTGGTCTCCATTGGGGGTGATTCTCTGGATATTAGAATCGTCTTTCCACCCTTCCTCCTTCCTGAGCTTCTGTTGGCCTTCTCTCTTCTTGCCTTCGAAGCCTCTCTTGCCTTCGAGGCCTCTCCTGCCTCCTCTTTTCAACCCTCCTGGGTTCCTCCCTCTTCCTTCTCTCCTCTCTCCTTGGTTCTTCCTTCTTCCTTTCCTCTCGTATTTCTGGTGTCCTCCTTGACTTCGACCCCGAAGGTCCTGCTCTCCCCCTCTCCATCGCAATCTCCCCATCCAGCCTTGCTAGGAAGTCCTTGTTCTTCTCCTCCCCCCGAACAAAAGTGTTCGCCTTCTCTATCATGTCTTCGAAAGATCTCGGGGGATTAGACCCCATCTCCAGACTGAACAGTCCCTGCTTCAACCCGAACTTCAGGGCCACCATCAGGGTAAAGCTGTCCACTTCATATACTCCAAAATCTCCTCCTAGAAGCGGTCGATGTAATGACCCAAACTCTCATGCTGCCCTTGTACGCTTTTGAAGAGGGCCGTCACATCTTTCTTCCTCTGCTTCGATGTCGCGAACCTCGCCATAAGGCCCCGATGCAGATATGAGAAGAAGTACACGGACCCCTGCCGGTAGTTGATGAAACTAATCCCTAGCGTTCCCCTTGAGGGTGATGGAGAAGAACCTGCACTTGAAGGCGTCAGACATGTTGCGGATGGAGACGACGTCTTCACACCACTAGAGGTGTCTGACAGGGTCGTCTTTGCCGGAGTAGTAAGTGAGAACGGGTTCCCTGAACCCTTCTGGAACTGGGGCAGCGAGGATCTCGTCACAGAAGGGGCTCCTCCCTCCCTAGCGGTGGCGAGTTTCATCCTCGCTGGAGACGTCATACTCGCTGTAGTGCCGAGTATATTTGCCTCTCGCTGGCGACATAGGATCTAAAAAACGGACCCCCTGGCTACTCGTCGGATAAAGTTGCGACTGCATAGGTCGCTCTTCTCTTGCCCAAGTGGGCTCCTTTCCAGCTCGCCTCGGCGGCGCTTCCTCTTCTAGCGGTGTCAGGCGAAGGGGAGAAGTCGTCATGACCTCGGGGCGCTGAGCGAACTTGGCGAGGATGGTTTGCTCGATCTTCTTCGCGAACTCTTCAAATGCGGCTACCGTCACAAACTCTCCACCTCGCGCGGCGTCTCCTCCTCCCGCCGAGTTGCCGACCAACTCTCCTTGCTCGCCACCAATGGCCATCTCACTCAACTTCCAAACTTTCCTCCTTGACTGCGATCCATGCTCACCGCACCAAGTGTTGAAGCCATAAAAAATCATAACCTCAGAATTCAGACCAAAGCCGCATAAGGTTACAGGCTCAAAAGCTAGATCAGACGGCTAGGGTGACTAGGACGAAGAATCTGGTCAAACAGGACCCCAGATGTTGCGGCAGGAAGGTCCCACTACGTACCCGAATGCTCGAAAGGAGCAGCCCATTCTTAACCAAAGATGGCTGAACTGGGTACGAGGGAAGCTAGCTGGCAAAGTCGCAAGGTCGCGAGTTGATCTCTAAGGAAAAGGAATCCAAAGACTCAGCTAGTATCTCAAAAATGAAGTGCGCAAGTATCCTGTCGAGGATTTCAAGTGCCTCACCTCGTACCCCTGGGGTCCTATTTATAGGCAAAACCAAGGAGGGGGGGTCATATTTATACCCCACCCCCCTGACGACTAGACGACTTTCAGAGGAACTCGCATGGGCTTGGCGAGTATCACGCCTAGTCGCCTACCTGGTGAGTATGCGAGGGGAGCTCGCCTATACTCGCACAGGCCTTCTGCGATCTTGTATGCTGTCTTTGACTCTTGCTTTGACTTGTTGACCTTGACTTTTGTTGACCTGGCTGTGGTAGGGTCCATCCTCGACGAATACGGGTTGTACAACCTTAATATCAAGAGTGGATAAAAGTAAATTATCTTGTTGGGTGACATGATTGTGCTTTCCCTTGTAATGTTTGATTACAAAAGTATATTTGTGTATGAAAGAGACCCATTTGGATTGACGCAGGCTAAGCTTTTGTTGAGAATTTATATAACGTAAGGCATAAAGATCCGAGAGAAGAATGAACTCTTTTGGGCAAAAGGTAGTGGGGCCAATAGCGCAGACTTTGAATAAGGACATTAAATTCAAGTTCATAGTTAGAATAATTAAGTTTTGGCTCACTTCTCACTAAAGAACTCAATTGGGTAACCTTCTTGGCTTAAAACGCCACATATTCCCGCACTTGAGGCGTCATAAGAAACCTTGAAAACTTTATTAAAATCAGATAATCAGAGTACTAGTGCCTCAGTCATCAACGTTTTAATTTTAGTGAACACAAAAGAGGCGGATTTAGACTAATTAAAACCACAAAGTTCCAAGCATTCAATAATGAGAGTCATAATTGTGCTAAAAACGTGGATAAAACATCAATAAGATGTGTCTTGTGTGAAAAGAGCTAAATAACAAAACGTTATTGTTCCAAAAAGTTACATAATACATGTATATGCCCCTATTTATATAAAAAGTGAAGAGAGAGAGAAAAAACAAGAGAGAGAATATACGTCTGTCACATTTGACTAGGCAGATAGATAAATTACTAGCTGTGCGGGCTGTGCAGTTAAACAGGCTTAACCGCACTACTACACAGACGGTAAAGATACTATGGCAGCTCTGGTCTCTATCCGTCAATTCCAGCAAATAGCTCTATGAGAAATAGCTGCGTTCGGACAGAGTCTAACCGCCAGACCGCACCAGTATCCATGTTTGTGAGCAATCGATATCCAACTGGCGGTAAAGACTTTGATGATCATCAAACAACACAGCTACGGGAAGACTACAAAATCATCTCAAGCAGTTAGGCTTGTCCTAACCGCCTGACCATCAATGTAACTAATCTCAGCAGAATGCACTGTAACAACACTGCTAGGACTAAATGATAGGTTGAACGCCAAACATGTATGCCGCTTTTGTCCGCCAGACCGACATACTTGTCTGCTAGTATTAGTCGTCAGACTGCTTATCCTTTCTGCCAGACCTATTCGCCTAACTGCCAGGACTGTTTAGGTTCTGACATGGCTAATCCATGAAAACTTCTAACATACGTCATGAATAGATGTGGGTTCCGGCCAATCTAAAATCACTTGAACTTTTGCGGGATTAACCTTAATGCCTTCAGCGTTAACAATTAATATAACCCAAGAAAGAGATGGAAGAATACATAAAAACACATTTATGCAAATTGATAAATAGTTTTTCCGCCCAGAGAATCTCAAAGATTTGCCTTAAATGTGATACATGTTCATGTGCAAATATGCTATAGATAAGGAGATCATCAAAATATATCACCAAAAAAATCCCATAGAATGTTAAAAAATTTGAGTCATCATGCGGAAGAAGGTGCTTGAGGAATTGGAGAGCCCAAACGGCATTACGAGTCATTCATGCAAGCCCTCTTTAGATTTAAAAGTTGTTTTTCATTCATCCCCCTCTCTAATTTGAATTTGGTGATAACCGTTCATAAGACCAAGTTTCGAAAAAAATGGTAGCACCATTAAGCATATCCAACAAATCATCCAAACGGGGGATGAGAAAGCGGAATTTAATTGTGATCTTATTTGTAGACCGACTATCGACGCACATTTTCCATGGATTATCTTTCGTTGGGATGAGAAGCGTCGAGACCGCACATGATCTTAAACTATGTCAGATGAGACCTTTGGAGAGTAGCTCCGATATTTGAGTTTGGAGTTCTGCATGTGCACTAGGATTAGGATGATAGTGTGGGAGGTTGGGATGTGTAGATCCCAGAATGAAATCAATAGTATGTTGAATGCTCCTAAGGGGCGTAATTCAGAGGGAAGTTATACATGGTGGACGTCCTTAAATTCATCAGGCAAACTCAAAATTTCAGTGTGTGTGTGTGTGGGGGGGGGGGAGTATGCCATTAGATCGGAGCAATACTAAGCCTTGCATCATACCATCAAAGAAGTTATTATTCTCAAATTCTTTATGGTTTAACAAGCTTAATGTTTGTTTGACCGCTGGGAGGGAGGTATCCTTGGTTTTGAAATCCTCGGGCACGACCGTGTGTAGGGTAATTTTTGATCCTTGAATTTGAATTCGTAAGTATTTGCTTGACCAAAGTAGGTAATGTTGTAATCTGGAAATCAAAGGCGACCAAGGAGGACTTGGCACATGTCCATAAAAATAACGTCGCACTAAATTTGGTGTATGTATTCCTTAATGACAAGGGGAACACGACAATATTGGATGACCGGAATAGAGGTCTTATTGATTCATGCTACTTAGTATGGGGTGGGTGTTGCTTCGTAGTCAATTCCATTCGAAGAATAGCGGCTTCGGAAATGACGTTCATACAACTCCCACTATCAATGATGAGTTTGCAAGATTTTTCACCACTTTTGAAATACAAAGAAAAAATGCTAGAGCGCTTCCAATCATTTAGACTACGTGGGATGTTCTGTATGCAATACATTACCGTAAGATTGATTGTGTTATGTTTCTTTTCCATGTCACTACGAATGTCCGACTCTTCAACGCCACTATGTTCTTCATAGATGAGATTGTCCTCTTTGGTCATGGGTTCAATCAAAGTCACTAACTTCCGGCGAGTTGGGGATTCAATCGCATAATGGTCGGGTTGGTTACAAGCAAAACATATCACGTTGGCCTTGCTAGTCTTGTTGATGGGCAGTCGCTCACCCGTGGTGTCGTTGGATATCTTAGCGGTAATTATTACGGATGTTTGGTTGTCCGCTTTGGTATATTTATTGCGGTGATCATGGGGGTTGTAGAAGAGGTTTTCGAGTGGAAAGGACATTTGGAGGAGGATGGTTGCTGATTTGTAGACAACGAAAACTATTTTTCGATGTCAAGGGAAACAATCATGGTGGTGTTTAGATCATGGTGATCATATGCCCAGATTTGGCTTTGAATTTTTGAACATGTCCATTACGAAACCGTGAGATGATAAGATCAGGCATTTCTTGAATATCACAATGGATCATTAATTTGTTGAGCTCTCCCATGTACTCACTTACCAAACAGTTTCCTTGTGGCAAATAAGTGAATTCATCCAACATATTTGTGCAAGGGTATGCGAGGACAAAGTTAGTGGTGAGTAAGTTACGCATTTGCGGTCATGTGTGAGCAACACCATCAACACGACACTCTTTGTTTAACCAAAACACTTGGGCAGGACCCTCTAATTTCATTCGAGTGACGACAACCTTTGGAAGTCGTCTAAGCTTTGTCATTCGAAATAACATTCCATTTCCATTTGTCAATCCTTAAAGTGTTTAGGATCAACGTAACCGTCAAACGTCTGTGCATCTATTTTAATGCGGCAGGTGAGATTATTATTCCAAACGTCATGGTGGCCGTGTTTGCCCGGGTCAAAAGGCGGTCATGGTTGTCAGTGTTGGGGATTGCGATGAGGATTGTGGTGATGGGTGGGTTTTGGAAACCATTTTGAATCATTTGGGTCAAGTCGGTGAATGTCGTGGTGAGTTGAGCGATTTGATCGGTGAGATCACATTGGACGGCCACTGGTTGGGCATGCGTAACCGTTGTAGTATCGTATGTCATTGTCATCCATGCCATTGGACGTGGAGGACGAGGGAAAATAGTCGTTCCTCGAATGTGTTTGCATATAATTAGTGTGGGCACAATAAGACTAGCAAAGATTAAAAAATCTTTGCACCTAGTTTTGATATCAAATTGATGTAGTAGTCGATAGAGATTACACACAATTACCATTCAAATGTGATTTAGACAATTCATTGAACACATGACTATGCAATTTGCAAGATTCCACCTTGGTTTAGAAGAAACGAAATCCAAATACATGCATTTCCAATCCTACACCGATGAGCGTAACAAAAATATTAGTTCGAATAGGTGAATCGGCCGAGTGAATGTTAATTCCTACAAGAATCTAACCACCGGACATCAACCTTCTTCTGATGTTATGTCCCGTGGACGTATTATGTTTTAGTTTATGGCACTTTTGTTATTTCAGGTTTGGTAAAGGGTAGCTTGGTCTTTTGTCTAGTTAGGGCTGCTGTTTTGTAGAGGGGAAAAGAGTTGGTGGGACTTATGCTAGAAAGTTGTTTTTGTTCGTGCTCGGAAGTTCGGCTGCGATGGGAGAGTCCCCTGCACCGTCCTTGAGGCCAGTTCAAGCTTGCCTTGAGATCTCTGCTATTAATCTATCATCATCATGGTGTTGATTCTAGTTGTGGTTGCTCTGTGGTGTTCTTTTGCCAGGAACAGGTTGTCACCGGAGGTAAACAAGGCAGTGCAGCCAGTCGAGCAGAGGGGCTCGCGGAGTTTCTTGTCGTTGCGGTAAGCAATCACAACAAGGTATCTGAGGGGAGGTTAGCGTTCGCGGAATGCCGGTGTCGGACGCTACCCTATCTATGTATAAACAAGGAGAAATGGAAGTACTCAAGCAAAACCAAGAGGAATTAGCCCGCTCGGTACAAGCCATGAGCGAAGAAATTTGTTCGATGTTCGCTAGCTAGATGGCGGAGAAAAGTAGTGAAAATTAGGTTCGTAGGTCACCGGAAAGTCGCACACCAGCACACACGACATCACACATTATCACTCGATTTCCCTGGCTGGAGTTTCCGAAATTTTCAGGGGAAGATTTAATAGAGTGGATCTATAAATGCAATCAATTTTTTTGACATCGATGGAACACCGGAAGACATGAAGGTGAAAATAACGTCAATACATATGGGGCAATTGGCAAAATGCACCATCGAAATATAGACTTGGCAAAATGCACCCCAAAAGTTTAAAATTGGCAAAATGCACCCCCAAAGTGGGTTTTCTTGGCAATGTGCACCCTAGAATGTACATTTTGGCCATTTCATTTTTTGCCTAGTGAGGGTGTACATTTTGGCCATTTCGAAATATAGACTTTTGGCAAAATGCACCCCAAAAGTTTAAAATTGGCAAATGCACCCCCAAAGTGGGTTTTCTTGGCAATGTGAACCCTAGAGTGTACATTTTGGTCATTTCATTTTTTGCCTAGTGAGGGTGCACATTGCCAAGAAAACCCACTTTGGGGGTGCATTTTGCCAATTTTAAACTTTCGGGGTGCATTTTGCCAAAAACCTATATTTTCAGAGTGCATTTTGCAAATTGCCCATACATATGGAAGGAAAGGAGCTCTTTTGGCATCAATCATACATGAAGGCGAGGTTAATGCGTCAATGACCAAGTTGGGAGGAGCATAGTCAAGCCATGCACAACAGATTTGGTTCGGTTCTCTTTAACGATCCCTTGAGCGATCTCAAAAACTTACGGCAAAAGGCATCGATGCAAAATTATCTGGATGAGTTCGATCTACTCCTCCATCGGGTGGCTTTACCGAAAGAGCATGCCATAAGTTTTTGCTTGGCCGGGCTTAGAGATGATATTCAATATGGAGTGCGGATGTTTCAACTGAAATCGCTACATGAGGTATTTTCCCTAGCTTGTCTGTAAGAGCAACAACTAACTTCTCAGGGAAAGAGACAAGTGGCTCGTTTGGAGGTCGTCACGATACGTGAAGATAAATGGAGCAATAGTAGTCGGCCAAGTCCCAAGAATGCAAACACTTCAATCTCCAGCCTACCAAAGACAGGAGTAGCAGGAACCCGTAAACTTACATCGTCAGAAATGGATGACAAGAGGAGAAAGGGGTTATGTTATTGGTGCGACCAACTGTACGCACTGGGACATAAGTGTCCTAATTGGAGGCAGACATACTCAATGGAGGTGATGGTGGAGGCAATCAATGACAACAAAGAGGGAAACGAAGGATACGATATTTTTGATATGGAAGGAAAAGAAGACAACCTACAAGCTCCACAAGTATCGATGCATGCCTTGACCGGTATTACGCACTGCAATAGCATGAGGATTACCGCTTCACATCAAGGCCAAGCCATTAATGTTCTGATTGATTTGGGAAGCACTCACAACTTCCGAGATTTGGAAGCGACAGAGAGGTTAAATTGCAACTTAGTGCCAATTCTGTCATTCTCGGTGGCGATGGCCAATGGGAAGACGCTATCCAACTCGTACAAAGTTAAAAATTTCCGGTGGATGATGCAAGGGGTGGATTTTACGTCGGACATGCTAGTCTTACCCCTAGGCAAATGCGTTGTAGTATTGGGAATACAATGGTTGATGACACTGGGAATGGTAAATTGGGATTTCTTCAACCTCCGAATGGAATTCACATGTTGTGGACGAAAAATCAATCTTCGTGGGGGCAAGGCAAGGAAATGGGCCTTGGGGTAGGGAGAAGAAGGTTCAAAGGATATTGGCCAAAGAAGGACAACTCAATATGCTGGTGTTGTGCGAAATCAGGTAGGAAATTGGTGGTTCAGGAGGGGACGGTCAGGAGCAGGAACCATCCAACTTTCGGGCTTGGAGTGTGAAGGGAACGCCACCGAGCAAGGGCGACCAGGAGCGGCTGCAGGGGATTTTGGACAACTATGCCGAGTTATTCGTGGAACCGCATGGGCTGCCGCCCAAACGCGAGCTCGAGCACAGGATTGTGTTGAAAGATGGAGGAGCAAACATTAATTTACGACCATATCAATATCCTCCATTACAAAAATCAGAGATCGAACGACTCATCGGTGAGATGCTTCAAACTGGGGTGATCCGACATAATTACAGTCCCTTTGCCTCACCGGTGGTGTTGGCAAAGAAGAAGGATGAGTCATGGCGGCTATGTGTGGATTATAGACCGTTAACCAGAACACAGTAAAGGACAAGTTTCCAATTCCTCTCATCAAGGAGTTAATCGACGAGCTACATGGAGCCGCTTACTTCTCGAAGCTGAACTTGCGAGCCGGGTATCACCAGGTGAGAATGGTGGAGGCGGACATTCAAAAGACGGCTTTTCGGACGCATCAGGGTCACTATGAATTTTTGGTGATGCCATTCGTGTTGACCAATGCCCTGTCAACCTTTCAGAGCTTGATGAATCATATTTTTCAAGGTCAACTTCGAAAATTCATTCTCATTTTTTTGATGACATTCTAATTTTCAGTTCAACTTCGGATGAGCACATGGAGCACTTGGCCTTTACCTTCAGCGTGCTAATTATCCTTGAATTGGTACTCAAGCGGAGCAAATGTGACTTTGGTTTACCCCAAGTTCACTACTTGGGGCACGTGATATTCGAACACGGAGTGGCTATGGATCCATCCAAAATCCAAGCGATTCTCGATTGGCTGACACCCACATCAATAAAAAGAGTGCGGGGATTTTAGGGTCTCACCGGGTACTATTGAGGATTCATTCAGGGGTATGGAATGATGGCACGACCCCTTACAAAATTGCTTAAACTACGGGCATTTGTGTGGTCAAAAACAGCTGAATCGGCGTTCCAACAACTGAAGCGTGCAGTGACCATTCCACCGGTGCTACAATTACCAGATTTCTAGCAACCATTTGTCGTGGAGACCGATGTCGCTGACACCGGAGTGGGAGCGGTATTGTTGTAAAAAGAGTGGCCAATAACATTCTTTAGCAAGGCTTTGGGGCAGAAGTACGCAGAGCTGTCCACATACAAGAAGGTGCTGCTTGCGATCGTATTGGACATTCAGAAGTGGCGGCACTACCTGTTAGGATGCTCATTTGTTATACGTACCGGTCATCAAAGCTTAAAATTCATGTTGGAAAACAGATTAGAAACGCCGTCACAGCAACAATACTTATCTAAGCACCTAATGGGGTATGATTTCATAGCGCAATACAAGCGGGGTAAGGAGAACATTTGTGCGGATGACCTCTCACGGATCCATGAAGCACCTGAGGCTACGTTAAATACTTTAGTCACACTTCAATCGGGCACTATGCAGTGGATTCGAGATTCCTGTAGGCTGGATTCTCACCTTCAAAAGGTCATCCTCGCAAAGGAGCAACACGAGGATAACTACCCGAAATATGATTGACGGCAAGTGGTGCTCAAGAGGAAAGGTAGAATCGTGGTGGGTAAGGAAGGGTTTGTTCGGAACAAGCTGATGGATATGTTTCATGCAGGCCCTGGGGGGGGGGGGGGATTCGGGAATCACAACAACATACAAACACATGAAGAGGTTTTTTTACTGGAAGGGTAATGAAGGCTAATATTTATGAGTATATTTAGCAGTGCCTCATTTGTCAACAATGCGAGGCGGACAATCAACGGCCTATGGGGTTACTTCAACCACTTCCCATTTCGAAGAGGATATGGCAAGAGGTGTCCATGGATTTCATTGACGGGTTACCAAAGAGTCACGACAAATCGACGATCCTTGTCATTGTTGATCGGCTTAGCAAGCAAGCTCATTTTGCGGCCCTTCATCATCTGTACACAATGAAAAGTGTGATTGGAGTTTTTTTGGACGTCGTTGTTCGTTTACATGGGCTGCCCTCTACCATTGTGAGCAATCGAGACACGGTTTTCCTTAGTCAATTCTGGTAAGAGTTATTTCGGGTTCTTCAAGTCCAACTCCACACCTCTACCACATATCATCCGCAATCAGATGGGCAAACAAAAGTGGTAAACCGATGCGTAGAGATTTATCTTCACTACATGTGTTTCGAGAAACCAAGAGACTGTTGGAATGGATTCCGTTGGCGGAATGGTGGTACAACACCGCGTATCATAGCGCCATCCAGATGACCCCTTGTGAAGTTGTTTATGGTCAAGAACCTACAGCTTTACCACTGTACGTGGAATGTTCGGCCATGCTTGACGTCGTTGACAGGACGTTGGCAGCCCGTGATCGATTCATGTAAATTCTCAAACTGAATTTGGCAAGAGCCCAAAATCGCATGAAGACACTCACAGACCAAAAGAGGAGACAACATGTGCTGTAGGTTGGGGATTTTGTGTGGGTAAAGCTGCAACCATACCGTCAAGTGAGCATCCGAGAGCATCACATGCAAGAGCTTTCACCTCATTTTTTGGGCCCTTCTTGATAATCGATTGGGTGGGCTCGGTAGCGTACAAGTTGGAGCTCCCCAAAGAGGCAAAGATTCATCACACTTTTCACATTTCCCAACTGAAGATGTACAAGGGTCCGCCGAGCGGCATCATTCATCCCTTGTCGATCACTGTCAATAGGTCTGGTAACGTGCTCATTGAAACGACAACAATTTTGAATAGGCGCATCACCAACAGAGACAGGCGTATCGTGACTCAATTACTCATCCAGTGGGCGAATAGGACACCATAGGAGGCTACATGGGAAGATTTATGGGCTCTCCGTCAGAGATGGCCGGAGTTCATTACTTGAGGGCAAGGAACATTTGATTGGGAAGGTTTTGTTACGTCCTGTGGATGTATTATGTTTTAGTTTGTCACTTTTGTTATTTCTGGTTTGGTAAGGGTTGTTGGGTCTTCTATCTAGTTTGGACTGTTGTTTTGTAGACGATAAAAGAGTTGGCGGGACTTATGCTAGAAAGTTATTTTCGTTCGTGTCCGGAAGTTCGGCTGCGACGGGAGAGTCCCCTGCACTGTCCTTGAGGTCTGTTCAGGCTTGCCTTAGGATCTCTGTATTAGTCTATCATCATTCTGGTGTTGCTTCTAGTTGTGGTTGCTCTGTGGTGTTCTTTTGCTAGGAACAAGTTATCACTGGAGGTAAACAAGGCAGTGCAGCCAGTCGACCAGAGGGGCTCGCAGAGTTCTTTGCCGTTGCGGTAAGCAATCGCAACATCCGACCATTTGGTTGGGAGGCAGTGAAGCAATCTCCTCACATCGATTAGTTCAACGGTTTCAAAAGCTACACCAAATCGATCGCACACGCAAGAATACGAGAAGATAAATTTCAGAAGAATCACACCCCAAAAGTAAGGCAGCATCTATACCAAAGAAAGATACTTGGCGAGTCTTACGCCGGTCCTGTCGCGTCGCACGACAGGGATAAAGGAGGCGTCACACCACCACGAGGGGAAGGAGGAGGCGTCGCACCCCCTAGAACTCCCGGCGTCACACCGGTAGGGAAGCTCCTTGTCTCTAAACAAAGCAAGAGTATCAGAAATCCCTAACCAGGCAGGTGCTCATAGACTAAAAGAGTGAAAAACTCAAATTAGATTCACTAAGGCTTCAAACCAAAAAATAGGAGTATTCTGTATTTATAGTCATACAAATGTTCTAGTCTAAAATACAGGAAATTAAAATAGTTTGTGGCCGCCTAACATTTTGATCGATCAGACTTGCAATAGCAAATAAAAATGTAACAAAACAATTTTATAAAATAACAGACTAGAGAAATAAGAGTTTTTAGTGGATCATGTCAAGATAGACCCTCCTTGTATTGGGCCAGAGATTGTAGTGGTGTGTCGCGTCGTCAAATGATACCGGGTCGGTGCCATTAAAGAAGAATTCACCTTCAAGATTAATCTCATATAGATGCATTAAAACAACACACATGAAGCTTCATCTGCAACCCGCTTGCATGCGGGCTGGCATAGGGGAAGAGCTCTGTTACTGTCATATTATTCTGTTAAATCCGAAGAGCTCTTTGTGAAAGTAGAGAAAATACTGTTAATATGTTGAATCTGTTAGAGTGCTCGAAGCATCCGCGTGACCATCAAGTTTGGAATGGCCTCCCTGTTGCCCCAAGCAGGGGTATTTATAGGCGTAACCCTAAATCCCCGACTACGGGTTTGGATGCCTATCAGATCTTAACCGACCCGCTAAGGAGCCCATTAACACTTAAATAAATATACCTCAACAATCTCCTCCTATATTGTATATAAGTGTTAGCATAAGAAAAAAGGCTACTTATCCAATAGTTAATAATGATCAAACAAAGAGTTTTTCCAGAAATATAAATATGAGTTTTAGATAACAAAATGCTAAACTCAAACCAAATGTTCCAAACATGAAAAAAGCAAGAAATTGGAAAGCTCAAACTGATAATTGATATAGGCGAATAGCAGATCATCATCATCTGGGTCAAAATCAACTGTCTCTCATCCAATCTCCATTTTGCCTGCAAATAATTACAACAAGAATGTCACGAGATAAATCTCTATGAAATACTTTAGTGTGCTCAACGTAGATGCTTGAATGTAAGCAGACAACGGTTCTTAAATTTAAAACATAAGCTAGGTATTAAGTCCTCCTAAATGGACGTTAATCTCATCTCCCCCGATGTTTTAGATGTGAGAACCTTATATAAGCCCTTAGTAAGGACATCTGCTACATTATCTTTTGATCTCACGTCCAATAGGGAGATTATCCCCCGACTGGTGAGATAGGTCAACCAGGCCTATTTCATCCTAAGTTGCCTTCACTTTCCATTGAACAACGTATTTGTAGCAATAGTTTTGTGGCTTGATTGTCATAATAAAGCGAAATAGAGTTCATTTTTAGACTCGTCATTGGAATGTCCAATATCAGATCTCTTATTCACTCTGCTTCTTCTCCAGCTGAAGCGAGAGCATAGAGTTCTGATTCCATAGAGGATAGTGCAATGCACGTTTGCCTCTTAGACTTCCAAGCTACTGCAGCTCCTCCTAGTGTAAACACAAAACCACTAGTGGATCGACAATCAGCTATTTCCGAGCACCAAGATGCGTCAGAATACCCTTCAAGCACTGGAGGATGCCCACTGTAACATAAAGCATACTTCTCAGTATACTTTAAGTATCTCATTAGCCTGTCTAAGGCGTCCCAGTGGTCCTTCCCAGGGTTACTGGTGAATCTACTCAACATGCCGATCGTAAAGGCTATGTCAGGTCTAGTGCAGGTAGTAGCGTACATGAGACTTCCTATGAGTTTGGAATAATCCAACTGTCTAATAGCTGAACCTTCATTCGGTTTCAGTCTACTGTTATAATCGTATGGAGTCTCAGCCTTTTTGCTCTTATCGTAACCCCACTTTTCCAGTAGATTCCTAATGTAGTGACTCTGACTCAGGGTAATACCCTTTTTTGTGAAGTTCACTTCCATTCCTAGGATGATTTTTACATCATCTAGATCTTTCATGCTAAATTGTGCCGTCAAGGCAACTTTCACGTCTTTCACCTCAGACTGATCAGTGCCCCAAATTAGCATGTCATCAACGTACAAGCATATGATGGCTACTTTATTTGCACTTGTTCTTACGTACAGACATTTATCTGATAAACTAGATTTGAAACTCAAGCCTTTTACACAGGTGTCAAGCGGTTACGAACGCATGAACCAGACCTTAATTTTAAGGTCCGGTTCATGCAATCGTAACCGGTTGACCGGTAAAAATAAGTCCCCCCAAACGGAGCCCAAGTAATTGAGTAATTTGGTATTGCGTAAGTTGCGGCATAGCAACATTATCAGTGAAAATCGAATTTCCAGCATATTCCACATTATGAACTTGATTTTTATATCCTTTGTCCTGGTTAGTTTATGGTTGTAGTTTGGAGGATAACCATTAAGTTTGAAACACTTTGTTTTTGTATGTCCAGTCATATGGCAATGATCACAACAATTTTTTTATTACTCCAACCATGTGTGAAATTACTGAAGAAATCTGAAGGTGAATTGGAATAATTTTGGGTATTAGTCATCAACATAGCGTTCATATTATTCGTAGAGAAATTGGATGTGTATTTGTCGTTCTTCTTGTTGAAGCATGAAATACACATCTTCAATTGTTGGTAAAGCTTTATCAATAATATACGATCTAGAAATGAGTTCCATTAGAAATTGCATTAGTTTTTATTCTTCTCGTTTTTTCTCCCTTGTGTGGAGGACCTCACAACTAGCATATGAAAGACATGTTTGGATAAGCGCTTATGAGAAGTCATAAGCTGTACCCGGATAGTTTATGAAAAATCAGCTTATCATCACTTTTAAAATAAGTGATTTTTTATAAGCTACACAAACAAATAGCTGAAAAACTTCGTTTGCGTTTTGAGCAGAGATTATTCATCAGCATAAGCTGTTCCAAACAAAACTTTTGTGTAATAGCTTTTGATTTTCATACCAACTTCTTTATGACAAAAGATAATGACTTTTTGTAGGTTGTATATCAAGGAGCTGGAACTGTGAGAAAAACGGCATTGAAGATTGATCCACATGAGAGCTACAATATAGGCATGCAAGATAAAATTGTCGAACTCTTTTGAAACAAAACTTAGGATTCATGAAATTACCATAGCATTAACTTTATCCCATTTAGAACGAATAACATCTCCTATATAGTTCAATAAGAGATAAGAAGTGGAAGAACTTCATGTTAAGCATGCTCGGGTGAGAGTAGTCTTGGAATGAGTGATCTTTTGGGAAGTCCACTTAGTATCCAATTAACTATCGAATTTCACTCATCAAAGGGAGATTACACCCTCCAACAACCTGTCGTGCCCTGCGGGGGACTAGAGAGAGGTTGGGTGCTTGGGCTGCAGCACAGTAACATACTATGCGTGGCATGCCCAAGAAATAGGTTTGTGTGAACCCGGGGCGTTATAAAAATGTGCCATTTTTTAAATGACCTAGGGCCGACCCACTCTGGATCACAGTACTGGATCGCTGTGGCCTCACCTGACATCGTCCGAGCTGCAACCCAAACACCCATACCCTCTTCATCCATAAGCGGGTTGTTAGTGGTAATAACCTCCATTGCATGAGAGAAACTTGATAGTTAAGTGTAGGGGTGCAAACGAGTCGAGCTCGAGCCGAGCTTAGCAAAATTTCCAAGCTCGAGCTCGAGCTTTTCATTTCGAGCTTGAGCTCGAGCTCGACGAGCCCATTTATCCCAGCTCGAGCTCGAGCTCAATGCCAACTTATCGAGCTCGACCTCGAGTTTCGAGCTCGCGAGTTTTTTAGCTCATGAGCTTTATTTTCTTATTTTTTATATATATATATTTTTTTCATATTATATATATATATTTTAAAAAATTGAATAAAAAGCTCGCGAGCCGGCTCGCGAGCTCATGAACATTAATATTCGAGCTCGAGCTCGACTCGTAATCGAGCTCGAACTCGTCGAGCTCGAGCTCCACAGGCTCGAGCTCAAGTCGAGCTTTTTTTCGCGCCGGCTCATCGAGCTTTCGAGCCGTATCAACTCAACTTGCACCCCTAGTTAAGTGGGCATTATGAGAACTCCCTAGGAGGTCATTCATCCCAGTACTACTTCAGCCTGAGCACGTTTAACTATGTAATTTCTTCACTCAACATCACCAATTGAGTTAGAACATAATTGGTGATGAGAAGCGAAAGAACTCCATAGTTAAGCGTGCCCGGGTGAGTAGTCACTGGATGAGTGACCCCCTGCGAAGTTTTCCTACTGTCCACTTAACTATCGAGTTTCGCACATCAAAGAGAGGTTGTCCCCTCCAATAACACGCTACACTCTGCATGGGACTGGAGATGAGTTGGGTTCTAACCCGATACGATACCAGACAAGGCTCTCGGTGGACGTTGTCCAGATTGGAGGAGGGTCTGGGTCATCACAAAAAAGTGCACTTTTTTGTGACGACTCATGCTCATATCCAATCGGGATCACATCCACCGAGGAAGACCCATCGCGACCCAGCTGACATCATCCAGGCTGCATCCCAAGCACCTAACTCCTATCGGTGGACACATGTGGGTTATTAGATAGCCCACAATCTCCCTTTGATGAGGAAACTCCAGTTAAGCGGGCAGCATGGGCGGCAGCCCAGACTACGACAGCTGGGTCCCGTTGGGTCTCCCTCTGTGGACGTGGTACCGATTGTAGCCGGGCCTGGGTCGTTACAATAGGTCAATTGGTGATGAGAAGTGGAAGAACATAGTTATGTGTGTTCAGGTGGGAGTAGTCTCGGGATGGGTGACCTCTTGGGAAGTCTCCATGTTGCCCACTTAACTATCGAGTTTCGTTCATCAAAAAAAGGTTGCGCCCTCCAATAACCCGTTGTGCCCTGTGGGGGGACTAGAGATGGTTTGGATGCTTGAGTTGCAGTCCGATAACATACTGTATGTGGCACACCCAAAAGAAAGGCCAGTCTGAGACTGGGGACATTACATTAGGGCTCTATTTGGTTTGCTGTTTTGCCGCTCTGTTTGTGGGAAACGCCGCCGGAAGACGGGTAAACAAATGAACCTTCGGCGGCGTTTGCTCCGTTTCCACCCGCCCGCCCGCCCGCCTTGAGAAACGCTCCAAAAAGCTCCGTTTGGAGAAGCCACCACCCCTCTCCGATTCGAACACTCCGTTTCCACCCCGCCGGATCGATCGCTACAGCCAAACCAAATGAAGCATAGGTCTCAGAACCGATACATTGACACATTATAACTTATTGCAAAAATGGCCATCGATCAAAAGTTCTTTCTAAGATATAATTTACAAGAATCATGCCAAGAATATCTAAATTTTGCAATTATAAAGAATTCGAGCCAATAATTCTTGAAGTCTTCCTAGGACCCCCTTCCTCAAGAATGGGTTCAAGATTTGAGTCGGTGCTCATGATATTCTATAGCAGCAACTGTGAAAAAATGAGTTGAAGAAGATCAGAAGATCGTGAGGGCTCTGATCTCATATTAAAAAAATAGAAATGAACCATGAAAATTTTGATCAACCAAAATTTAAGAGAAGTCGAGAAAATATAAAAGAAGAGGGACATTTAAAAATAAAAACTGAGTTACTATTCTCATTAATATATACAATCAATTTTCAATTTCAATCACACATTCACAGTTTCACACCTGAAAAAAAATAAAAAATAAAAAATAAAAAAAATACAAATATGCTATTTAATATTTTAACAATGCGAATTTCAAATTTTGAAATTCAAAATTTAAAATATTTTTGTACGGACAAAAATGAAAAATCAGAGTAGTCTGGTGAGCGGCACGTGAAATGGATGCTGCGTGGCTTCTTCGAGAAGGTTTTAAAGGAATATATAATTAATTAGTATAGAAGATAACGCATCCTGCTCGAAGGGAACAAAAAAACTTCTGCTATGGCTTCAGGAGGAATCAACCGATTCTACAAGGAGAGGAAAAAAAGCAGCGTAGCGAAACCCTCGCCCTCCTTCAAGGACAAAAAGTCCGTCGGCTCCCCGACGGCCACCGTCGGTGCTCTGATACCTTCAGAAGGTACTCTTTTCCTTCCTTTCCTCCACCTATTTCGACCAAAATCGACTTTCATTGTGCTTCTGATCGATCATTAAACCTTCTTCTTCTCGGATTCTACTGAATCGCTCAACGAATCATGAAGACGATGGGTCGGAGGATCGACTGCGCCAATTTGACCTGGATTGGAGATACGGCCCCTGCATAGGCATGACGCGAATGGAGCGCTGGAACAGGGCAACGGAAATGGGTCTCCAACCTCCAACTGACGTGAAGCATCTCCTTCTGCGATCTAAATCCGGCGACGAACGGGCGGCGTCGGAGATTCCATGCCTATGGGCTGGTCGTAACTAGAACCAAACCCTAAATATATATGATTCGACGGGTTTTGGCCTTCGCGGGGGGATGTCGGTGACGATAAGGGTTGTTTTTCATCGTTTCTGTTATCTGCAAACCAAATCAGTACAGTTCATGTTATGCTTATTTGAATTTTAGTTCTAGAATTGAAGAAATACATACTATTTATGTAGAGGTTATGGCCGTTCTCTATCTTCTTGTTTATAGTTGTTTTCATCTTTACTGGTGTAATAAACACTGTTATACTAATTGGTGGAGATTAAGAGATCTCAGCCGTGCAGTGACTTCTGGTGACAATGATTTCAAATTTGTCTGTCAAGAACTTGACGGTGAGCAGATAAATGACAGCCAAATTGATTCTGAGTATTTGTTCCTGCAACAACAATGATGAACTTGAGGTTCTAGAGTAAAACTATGATGAAGATAGGGGAACAGAGAAAAGGGAGGACCTTGGAGGAAGAAGGAATAATTTTATAGTATGGGATGCCCTAGTCACAACATTATTTATTTATATGAGTTCCTAAGCTTCATTTTACATTTCTGGAATCCTTATTAATGTGGTTTTCAGTTGGCCTCATATAAGATCTCATAGAAAAATAGGTTTCCTTGGCATTGTTTTGATCCTTATTGTGGCCACACTATCCTCGTTTGTACCCTCCTCCACAGCCTTCCTTGTGCGATCTAAACATAGTTTTGAAGCTGCCCATTCCGCAGTTCTCTCCTTGTTATCTTGTTCTCGAGGCTTTCTAACATATTCAGCGATATCCTTTTGTTGTACGACTTGTTCATCTTTAGTGGTATTTTATTACTTGTGCATGTTGGGCTAAATAGTACACAAGCTGGACCAAAGCACCAACAAAGTAGTTTGAGTTCTTACCCTTAGACAATCTCATCAGCTCATAAGTATGATTCTCCTGCAGAGACTACATCTTATCCTGCATGACAATCATGTATTGTCTCTTCTCTGAGCTCTCCACTGTCTCATCAAAATACTCAAGCTCTCTCACATCAGTCAACACTCAGCAACATAAACTCAAATGCTAAATATCTGGCAGGAGAACATACATCTCTCTATCTGATCTCCGTGGAGCGAAATCAGTAGCCAATGTAGGCACATTATCAATGATGTCCTCTGCAACTTCAGACTCACCATCATTAGTGTTATCATCTCCAATCATAGAAAACTATGCATATGTGTGAGAATCTGCTTCAATTCTCTCTGGATCAATCATAGTCAGATCCTCACAAAATCCATCACGAATTCGTACAAGATTTTTCTATACCCTCAAGTGATTGTATGATGAATCGTTCTCGTATTAGATACTGACGGGAACATCATCCCATAATGCAGAACCGGGTAAAATTCGATGATGTGTTCGTCTGATGGTTGAATACAAAGTCTCACCACAAAATATGTCAGATAGTTTTGACTGAATAACATGCACCTCTCCTTCCCCATTAAGATCTTGTTCATCCTTTCTGCAATGCCATCGACTGCTTCGTCTTGAGCAGAGTATTTTCATTTATTATCCCCTACTTTCTACAATACTCGTCAAAGGGACCTATATACTCTCCCTTGTTATCGGACCTGATACACTTCAACTTCTTCCAGTCCGCATTTTCACTTCATTGTGGAATCTCTAAAAAGTGTTAAAGACCCATCTTTGATGTTAATAGCATAAACCAAAAATTTTCTCAAAAAATCATTATTGAATGTCACAAATATAACGCACCTCCTTTTTTCTGGATATTCAATTACTCGCAAACATTATTATGAACAGTGTTGTTGATGTCGTCCGACATGTCCGACATGTCGGCCGACATAAAAGTTTTGAGCAGAAAATGCAACGACATCGATATTTTAAGCAAAAATGTCGTTTTTGAAAATATCCTCGATATATCGGTCTTTAGGCCCCGATATATCGGTCTTTTGGCCCTGATATATCTGGCAATATCTCGCGGACGATATATGACGAGTACCAAAAATATATACTTCATTTCTTTTAAGCGTCCGAACGGTAATATTTTGTTTTGTGCTACATTTCGTGCATCTCTTTGAGCCAAAATTTGTCTTTTTTCTCGTCCCACTTTCATTTGATACTCTTTATGTCGTTTGCTGTCGTCTAACACTTCTTTTTTGTAATTTATAAACATATATTATGTGTATATATGTTTATTGTATAATTTCTAAACATACATTAGGTATATATATGTTTATTATGTAATTTTTAAAAATACATTATGCATGTAACTGCACATATTTACAAAAAAATGTTTATATATATGAATATTTTTTTTTAAATAATAAAGTCCGACATTGTAAAATATCCCCGATATATCCCCCGCAATCCGACATACGACATTTCAAACTTAAACTGGCATGAACCCGACATTCGATATCTGCAACCTTGATTATGAACGAGCTCTAGTAGCTTGGATTTTTTGGTGGAAGTGTGGCTTTGGAACAAAATCTTGTTCTACTTCTTAGCCACACAATAGTCGTATCTCTTTAGCTGATCAACAAATAGATCAGTGTTTGTCTAATGTGACCTAGTCTCTTGTGACATAGGGATATAGATGCCCCATCTCCAATAGTGTCGTCCTAAGCAACTTCAAGTTTCTCTCCATTAGACCAGTATCTTTGTAACCTCTGGCCATTACTAATGATTCTTTGATCAACTTCCAAAAATCTCCACCAATTACACACAAGTTTCCCACATCAACTAGTTTCCCAACTGAAACCTTGTTTAAACAGATGTGTATGTGCCACACATCTCTTAGGATCAACAAGCCACATGTGTTCGTTTTCAAGTGCATATCTTCCCTCCCGATGATTTTAGATTTATCATCGTTGCACATCTTAAACACTCCAGAGTCGTGAATGATGTATGTGTCAGATAACTCTCTATTATGTAGGACATATGCAGAAGCACCCCAATCAACTATTCAACTCCTATCATCACATGCGAGTGCAACAAGACGCCAACTCAAACAATGATGACATCGTACTTCTCTGCAAATATAATAAATGCAGTGTTACTCTCTTTCCTGTCACCAGTAGCCACTCATTTCTTCTTCTCGTCATTGTATCTCCCCTTCTTGTGATAGACTGATAGTAATGACACTTCACATTCTGTTAGCGGGATTTAAACTTCTCCTTCTTTGGCTCCTATCATTCCTCCTTCCTTTGCTCTTGCTCTTGCCTCTCTTCCCGGGCTTAGTATTGAGGATATCGGTTTGTAAAGAAGATCCGGATATCCATTGAGACTTTTTTCCCACTTTTTCATATAGATTTTAATTCTTGGCAATCTCCATTGTAATATTGCCCTCAGGAGAGGACTTGATTAGCAAAACTCTAATATTTCTCAATTGTTTGAAAGGCACTTCAACAACCATAATGCGTTGATCCCGCCCTCGATGGTCACCTTCATGGCAGTAAGTCGAGCAATGATCCCCTAAAACTCATTCACGTGATCTAAGATGAGATATCCCTTTCTGTATTTGATCTTCGTCAACTTCTTCCACAAATACAATTTGTTAATACATGTTGTTTTACATAGTGTCTTTGCATCTTCCAAAAAGTCTTTGCATCTGTGATGTTACCCACATGGTTATAAACATTCGGCTCACGAATCGTCTGATGAACTTACACAGCTTTCTGTGTTCCACCTTTAGCTTCATCGAATCTACGTCTTTGGGCATCTCCTAAAAACTGGGAGCATTCTAGTCCTTCATGTAAATGTGGTCTTCCTTTAGCAGGTGCCACTGATGGTAATTCACGCTGTTCAGTTTCATCATTTTCTCAGAACCTGAAGTAGACACCACCGTGATTTGTTAACTGATCAGATTGACCTGAATTAACTAAACCAACTATTTCTCGGAATGCGACCTGAGGATATCCAGAGGGACAATGGTCGTAAACTGGTGCACGTAATTGCAAACCTTAAATATCTGAATGGTCGTCTTAAATCTCGGTTAGGTCGGCCTAATATTTGTTTTGTTAGTGAACCTATCTCTAATACCACTTGTTGGGCCAGAGAGCACCCAAGCCCGACTAGAACATATGCAAATTAGTCCGAGTGATAGCACATTCACGACAACTTGACGATATGCAATATACAACAAGCACATCACAAAAAAAGACAATAAAGGCGAGCAAATAAATTTAACATGGAAATCCAATTAGGTGAAATACAAGGGATGATCAGAGTGCAACTCAGAAAGCCACTCATAAAGATGTGTTTAATAACAAATAAATTATAAGTTACCGACAGTTGTGGACGAAACAGATTACGCAAATCCTCTCTGAGATGCCTTTTCGAATTCATGCATATATTTGCTCTTGATCCAATCAATATAGCAAAGTATTCCTCGTCAACCTCACCGTATAATGTCCAAACATCACCCCATACGAAGACCGATTGTCACAAAAACCTCCCAATAGGAAATTTTCTAGTAGGTGTGTTTGGAGAATATTGAATGTGTTTTCCTCATCCCCTAGCATCACTATTTATAGAATCAAATCTCTTGAAGTTCATAATTTTGGTAAGTGGGAATGGTGGTTTAGTGGGAGATGTTGATGAAGTTTTTTTTTTCATAACCAGGGTAAGTGGGAGATTTGGCAAAAACACATGTTAGTAAACATGGTTGTTGGTGCACAAAATGTCACCCGCTCCTTGCCCAACATTTTGAGGGATAGGAAGGTACTGCAGATGGTTGGTTACTCAAAATCGTAGATGATTGGACGAGTACAGAGGGTGATGTTGCGAATGGAGGTGCGAGCTCTCTGGGATGAAGTCTCGCTAGATCCCTGGAAGGGGTACTTGCAGGAACCTATTCGGAGTTGTGCGAGTTCCCTCCCTGATCCACATAGGGGTCAGCTAGATCTCCCAGATGGAGGAACTTGGAGGTGGTCACGGAATTCCGGGTAGACAATGATCAAAAAGGTGATTGCCCTTTTCTCACTTAGGAAGAAAAAACAGGCTAATATTGCGAATATTATGCGTTTGTGGTCACTCGTTAATAGGTGGTTTCAGATAACGCATGTATAACGATGTCTTCATCGTTAAATTTTGGAGAGATCGAAGAGGCATCTATGCTTATTGTATGGAGAAATTTGGTAGCTCCATGGTGGCGAACTAGAGCATATTTCAGAGGAATTTTGTTGAGGCTTCAAGTGCACACTTGGTGAAATTGATTTTAGTTTCATTGTCTTCTTTTGATGGATCATGTGTTGTGCTATGCTATGTTTGATGGTATGATGTACTGTAGTATATGTGAAGGTTGACTGTTGTGTTCACTATGGTGATAATCATTTTCCAGCTGATGTTGGATCTCGACGGGTGATCTTGTGCGGGAGGGGGGGGGGGGGGGGAGGTTCTTTTTTATTCTGTGTTATTTCTGTGTCGGATTTTGAATTCTTCAATAGTGTAGATAAGAATTTTGGTTGTCATGTGTTGATTGTGTTGCGAGATTTTGCATGCTTTGATTTTTTGATGATGCTGTGTGTGGTGAAGGGAGTAGGTTTTGAGGAAGCGTTCAATGTGATTTTGGTGTTTGCATGATTTGCCTAGGTTGAGTTGCATGCATGGTTGTTTTTGGAGAAACTGTGTTGTGGTGTTGAAAGAGTTAGAGGAGAAAGTATTTTTGGTAGACTGGACTGATCTCTTACTAAACGTTGTCCTTTGGCTAGAGTCCATTCCATTGCATTAGTATTGCCTATGAGATATCCCATGAACTAGGATAGTCAATATGTTTTTGTATCTATTCGTGTTGTTGAAATCTCTTCAATAATTGATTATAATGTTTATTTAACATGTCATGGTATTTCTTGAGGAGTTAGATGTTTAAGATATTGTGGATCTTGACCTAGGGAGGTAATTCTAGTCATGTTCTCAATTTTCTCGAGGACCTTGTAGGGTTCATAGTATTATGATCGCAATTTCTGTGAGTGTATGTGCCTTCCAGAACGCTTTATGTATGGTTATAACTTTAAAAGACTGCCCTTTGGCTATAACTGTGTATGTGATGTTTTCCGCACGGGTTTTTGTTGTGTTGGGCCTGTAATACATTTCTCTTGAGCCGTTGTAAAATATAATCTCTGTTTTGGAGGGAAGACTCAATTGCTTCAACCATGGTTTTGTTGGGGCAATATTCAAGTAGTGATGAAGGTATGCGGCCAAAAACTACCTCAAAAGGTTATAATTTGATAGAGTTGGGATATGCATTATTGTAGTAATATTTGCCCAAAGCTAGGGCTTCATACCTTTTGTGTGGTTGCTCGTGAGGGAACACTCTCAGATATTGCCATGATATCTAATTTTTCTTCACAAGATTCACCCGCCCGTTTTAGGATGGTACACTGAATATCCTTGTTTGATACAAAACTCATCTAATATAGTTCATGGCATATCGGCATCCCATGATGATTATTAACATGCTCCCAGAATTCTGCAGCAACCTTGTGGGGTCGTAAACTCCGCAGTTCTGTCAATGAGATGCATTGCCTTTGAGATTCAAGCTCCGTTTGAGGGGATTATTTTCACCGGTCAAACAGTTACGACCGCATGAAACGCTTGACTGGTGAAAATAAGTCCCTCAAAACGGAGCCTCAGTCAACAAGTAGTGTTGTTCAAAAATTTGTGGAGAGAGGTTATGTAGCAATATTGAAATGTCATCCCAAATTTGTGACAATAACAAGTCTATAGCAATCCATAAATTTGTGATTTAGAGGTTTAAAACATTGGTGAAGATAACAATTTTCTTTGTAGGCTTGAATATGATGTATAACATATTTAGTACATTTAACTCCCAGTGTCCTCCCACACCTCCCTCGGTCAAGTTGTGTGCTGCAAAAGTTGTAATTGAATACTAATGTTGGTGAGAATATAAACTTTTATGGAGAAAACTTTGTCGTTACATAATGTCAATTGTGGAGGAAGGAGGTTGTATTCAGTTGGTAAGTGATGATGACTCGGGCGGTGTCATTGTTATAGTCATGTTGCTATTGATCAAACTTCATGGTGATGGGAAAGGATGCAAAAAATTGACGCAATGCCATTACATTTCAATTTGTACCAGAGAGAACGCATATGCTACAGAGTGGAGTGCTCTCGACGTGTGCATAATTGTGTTGTTGAACTTCAACTTTTTTGAAAGGAATTTTTGTTGTTCTGATGTTACGACTGTTTGAAGGAGTATATGAAACAAATTGTAGTGGTCTGTGTGCATCATAAATGGGCTTCGGTATAACAAACATCTCTCAATCATAAGTTGATATCCCTGCATTGTGTTATGGACTTCGTGCCCATTATTATCAAGTTTTATTATGAGTTATTCATTATGTTTTATTATTATGTCTAGTACGTAAATTCATTTATGTCCCATGTATCTCTTATTTAAAGGCCCCTTTGTGCTTGTTGAATGATATGCCAAGAGTTGGTTCTATTTTATTGCCCCTTTAATGGGATTGTGGTATCTCACCAGTCACCACCATCATCCCCGCCTCCGACCACTCCTCCGGTGACAGTACCGAAGTTATGGGAGAAGCCTGTAATGCATCACCTTAGGAAGTTTATTCTACAGAATGCAATTGGGTGCTTGTTTTGCATTCACACAACTATTATTCCAATTCCCGATCCGTCAGTTATATGTGTGAATAGAAGGGGGAGAAATCAGGAGCCTTGAGAATGAACGCTGAATAGCGGGCTTGTTTTAATAATTAGAAAGCCTCAATGACTATAACTTTCCACGGAAAGCCATCTTTGGTTAGATATCCGTCAGGGGCACTGCTATCATCACAATTCGTGCTAAATCTCTAGCAGTATCTAGTGAGGCGAGGAGTCCAAAAAACTTTTTAATTGAATGATGTTAATTTTTGAGGCCACTGTTATATACGTTTGATCTTGTGTCAGGTTTGAATGGTGATTATAACTGTAGGAAAAAATCAAAACTTTGTATATACTTCTTGAATTGATCAAATACAAGTGGGAGTACAAATATATAAGAGAGAAGAGGGAGAAAGAAGAGGGAGAAAGCAGTCTATACAGACGATGTGAGACTAAACAAAAATGAGCCAACTTATTGGGCATTTACATTGTTTTTCCCTATATTCTCTAACACTCCCCTGCAAGCTAGAGCGTACAAGTCGTAGGCACCAAGCTTGGACAAGAATTGATCGTACAATTTTCGTGATAATGCTCTAGCTTCAACATCTTTAATTGAACCTTTTCTCGAATAAAGTGACAGTCGTTTTCAATGTGTTTGGTCCGCTCATGGAACATAGGATTTTTTTGCAATATGGATTGCAGCCTAACTGTCGCACAATAAAATTGATGGTGAGGATAATTCAACTCTCAGATCCCCAAGGAGACTCTCAAGCCATGTGAGTTCTGATACAATAGACGCCATCACACGATATTCAACCTCAGCAGATGAGCGAGCAACCACAGACTGTTTCTTGCTACGCTAAGTGATGAGATTTCCTCCAAAGTACATAAGCCAGTCGTGAACCGTTGATTGTCAAGAGTACCCACATAATCCGCATCAGAGTATGCAACAAGAGAAAGAGACGAGGGTTATACACGAGTCCGTGTTCAGATACCTGAGAATGCGTTCGACTGCCTGAAGATGAGAAATTCGTGGAGTGTGCATAAATCGGCTGACCACTCCAACTGCAAATGAGATAACCGGTCTTGTAATCTTTAGGTATATTAGTTTTCCCACAAGACGTCGATAGTACTTAGGATTTGGAAGTTAAGAGTCAGACTCAGATCCTTAAACGAATAACTTATGGTTGACATCCATCGGGATTTTCGCAGGTTTGCATTATGAGAGTCTAGCATCTTGCAGAAGGTCAATGCAATACTTTTATTGAGATAAGACAAGACCACCAGGTCGCCTTGCTACCTCAAAGTCAAGGAAGTACCAAAGATTTCTCAGATCTTTTATTTGAAATACAGAATTTAAGTGTTGTTTGGTATGTTGTATCCCCACAAAGTCGTCACAAGTAATCAAAATGTTGTCCACATAAACAAGAAGTATAACCGTCACAGTTGACTGATGACGAGTGGAGAGAAATCAACCGAGCTTCTCTTGAAACCAACCTCACGAACAACATTACTGAACTTCTCAAACCACGCTCGATGAGACTGTTTGAGACCATAAATAGATTTCCGAAGCAAATATACACGAGACTCCCCCGTGGTCTCAAACTCGGGCGGTTGATGCATGTAAACAGTTTCAGTAAGGTCACCATTCAGGAAGACATTTTTTATATCAAGCTGATGGAGAGGCCACTGACGATGAACAGCTAAGGGCAGCAGAACACGAACCGAGTTTAACTTGGTGATAGGGGAGAAAGTATCATCATATTCAAGATCGTATTGTTCAGTGAACCCCCGTGCCACAAGCCGAGCTTTCAAGCGATCAATTTTTCCAACCGCCGTCTGCTTGACTGTTAAAATCCACTTGCAACCAACCCAGCTATGACCAGGAGGGAGAGAGACAAGATCCCAAGTCTGATTGTCCCATATAACAATTATTTCCTTATCCATGGCAGCACGCCATCCCTGATGCTGGAGAGCTTCCTGCACAGAGTTAGGTATAAAAATAGAGGATAGAGAGAGGGAAAATGTAAGCAGTGGCGGGGAAAGGCAATGTAAAGATACATAATTGGCTAAGGGATGAGCCGTGGAGGTTGATGTCGAATCAACAGGCCGCAATACCACACCGGTTGAGGGAAACTGCTGCAGGGCATCAGAACGTGGAGTACGGTGAGTGAAAACCCGAATGACGGATGGTTTGGAGGGGACTAGCGGCGGAGGTGTGGGAAGAAGAGGTGGCAGAGGAGATGTAACAAGTACTGGAGTAGATGTGGGAAGAAGAGATGAAAGTGGAGACGTAACTGGAATTATGGGCCGAGGTGGAGGGGCAGGAAGAAGAAGAAGATCAATAAGAGCGGTGTGATAGGGATGGTCCTCATGAAAAGTGACATTGACAGAGACAACTACCTTATCAGTAGCAGGATAATAGACATCCTTTCTATGTGCGAGAGTATCCAACAAACATAGCCTCGGTAGCATGAGAGACAAGTTTGTCATTTGAGGGGCCAAAAGTATGGACATAATAGGTACATCCAAACACACGAGGTGTGAGAGAGAAGAGTTTCTTGGATGGGTATAGGATAGTCATAAGGGCCACAAAGTGGAGGATAGACGAGGGCATGCGATTGATAAGATGACATACATTGGAAATAACAAAGTTCCAATAGAGAGGGGGAACCTGCATTTGAATCATAAAAGAGCGAGCAACATCAAGAAGGTGACGATTTTTTCGTTCTGCGACGTTATTTTGTTGAGGGGTATACACACACGAAGTCTGATGGATAATACCAAACTCGGCGCACAGATTGGAGAAGGTTCGATCGGTATACTCACGAGCGTTATCAGTGTAAGTGTATATTCGGACGAATAACGGGCTCGGGGGCTTTGCGCGTATTAAACCCTAGGTTTTCCCTATATATACCTAGCTGGGGACAACAGGGAGTAAGTTCCACTTAGACTTTCCTCCAGATGTTTCGAGCGCCTTCTACATTCTCGAAACAGCTCCCTCTGGCGCTCGCTCGCGATTCTAGGGTTCGCCTTCGTTCCCGATAGTTGCCGCCGTTCTCCTTTGCCTTTTCGCGACTGTTCTTCTCCGCCTCCTTCTTCCTTCGTTAACGGAGAACGAAGGAGTGAAGAACGACGTCGTCGCTCTATAAGCCGCCTAAAAAGGTTCGCCGTCGCGTTCGCTTTCGCGGAACAAAGGGTTCGCGGTTCTCTGCATCCTGATCGTCGATCGCTCCTGGGCCTTTCGCGTCCCCTTGAAGCCGCCTGCTTGGGCTTGCCGTCGCGTTCGCCGCCGCTGAATAAAGAGCTCGCCGTCACGTCTTCCCCGTCGCGGATCCAGGGTTTTTCGGTCGACGATCGCCCGTTCGACGATCGCTTAGCGAATCTTCGGTCGACGTTCGACGATTCCCGGTCGACGTTCGACGATCGTTCCTCGGTCGACGATCGCCCGTTCGACGATCGCTTAGCGAATTTTCGGTCGACGTTCGACGATTCCCGGTCGACGTTCGACGATCGTTCCCCGGTCGACGATCGCCCGTTCGACGATCGCTTAGCGAATCTTCGGTCGACGTTCGACGATTCCCGGTCGACGTTCGACGATTGTTTTTTCTGTTCGACGTTCGTCTCTTCCTGATCGTCGATCGCCTTTTTCAGTCGACGATCGCCGTTCCAGTGGAGCCGATCCCCGGTTGCTGAGCTCGTGTAGCCGTCTCCATTCCCCTCTCTCTTGTGTGCTGGGTTTTCTTGAATCCAGTTAGGGATTGGAAAGCAAGTCAAGATGAGGAACTCCAGCTTCTCCTCTACAGTGCCCATGAACAAATTAGAGAAATTCACGGCCTCAGAGTTCAATGATTGGAAGTTGAACACCCAGTTCGGGATGAAATACCTGAACGTATTCTACACCATCAAGTCTACTCGTGCTGACGTTGCTGGGACTGAAGATGAGGCGCATTGGGTCGAAGATGAGGACTTCTGCAGGGATTACCTGCTGAACTGCCTCTCCTCCAGCCTGGCCAAGAACTACATCAAGATGCAGTCTGCTAAGGAGATCTGGGAAGCACTGGAGGAGCACTTCAAGCAGGAGGAGGACCTCTCCAAGGCTCATCTGGTGGACAAGTTCCACTCCTTCAGCTTCGACGAGGAGAAAGTCATTCTCCCTCAGGTATCCGAATTTGAAAATTTGGTTGATTCCCTGCATAGTGAGTCTATTAGTCTGCCAGATAGTTTTGTTGCGGGCACAATTGTGTATAAGTTGCCCTCCTCGTGGTACAATTTCAAAACAGAGATGTACCGCAAGAAGATGCAGGTTGGTCTGAACGACCTCAAGCATTTCATACACATTGAGGACGAGAACAGGACGAAGCACGCCTTGGAAGCTGTTGGCAAGCAGAAGGCTGCTGCCAACATGATTTCAAGCTCTAAGCGTGCTCCTCCCCCACACAAGACCAAACCCTCTCGAAGTAGCCCTCAGGTTGCAGGACCGAGTAGACCCTCTAAGAAATTTAAGGGTAAATGTTTTAACTGCAACAAGTGAGGACACTGTGCATCTGACTGCAAGTTACCGAGGAAGGAAAGGACTAAGGCACCACAAGAGGGCAACCAGGCCCATCTGGTTAGCCAAGCTGAGCCATCCGACTTTGTTGCCATGGTCGGATACGAGCAGGCCATCACAGAGTGGTTCCTGGATTCCGGGGCAACGTGCCACGTTTGCAACAATGCTAATCTCTTGACAGAGCTAAAGAATGCAAAGGAATCAGTGACTATAGCAGATGGAGGAACATCTGACGTATTGAAGGTGGGGAACGCAACTCTGATGCTCTCCTCAGGTAAGTCTTTAATTTTAAAGAACGTAAAATTTATTCCTTCTTTATCTATTAACTTAGTGTCTATTAGTTTGTTGTGTGATGCTGGTATGTCAATTTCCTTCTGTAGCGGTAGAGTGACTCTGTCAGTTAAATCTCACTACTTTGGATGTGCTTATGTCCAAAATAGGATGTACCGTCTGAGTCTCGCAAATGAAGTAGTGCAACAAGTTCAATTGAATTTAGTTAGCCCTAGGACTCTACATGAGAGATTAGGACACGTAAACTACAGGAAAATGTTCCAAGTCGCTATAACTCACAAGATCACATTAGACACTAAGTCTCATCTTGAAAAATGTGAAGTGTGTGCTCAGACTAAGATCACTAGGAAACCTTTTGGCACGGTTACTAGGAGCACAATACCTCTTGAGCTTATACATTCCGATATTTGTGACTTTAAGAGTTTTGTCACTAGAGGTGGAAGGAAGTATATGATCACGTTCATAGATGACTGCACAAGGTTTTGTCATATTTCCTTGCTTAAAACTAAAGACGAAGCATTTGAAAAATTTTGCCTTTTCAAAACCAGGGTAGAAAACCAATTAAGCATGAAAATAAAGAGATTTAGGAGTGATAGAGGAGGAGAATATATGTCCAGTGAGTTCCGATGCTTCCTTGCTTCACAGGGCATCATAGCAGAAACCACTGCTCCTTACTCCCCCCAATCTAACAGCATAGCCGAGCGTAAGAATAGAACGTTAACAGAAATGTTGAACTCTATGTTGCTCACTGCAGGCATGCCTTCCGTTTTTTGGGGAGAAGCAGTCTTGACTGCGAATCACATTCTGAATAAAGTCCCTCATGCTATGTTAGAGGTTACACCCTACGAGCTTTGGTTTAAGCGACCCCCGTCTTTAATTAGACTTAAGACTTGGGGCTGTAGAGCCTATGTCAGGGTTCCTGACCCTAGACGGTCTAAGGTTGGACCTAGGACCAATACATGTGTCTACTTAGGTTGTGCTAAAGATAGTGCTGCAGATAGGTTTCTTGATATTTATAATAATATCATCATCGAATCTAGGGATGCAGTGTTCTTCGAGGATAAATTCCTCAAAGATAAGAACTTAACGATCCCAGGTATGCAAGCAACTATTACTGAGGAAGATCCTGACTCAGTACCGAGCACCTCCTATTCCGTTCCGGTAGATAGCTCTGGCCTAGGGTCTAGGAGGACTTCAGTGAGAGAGAGAACCCCCAGAACTGTTGGGTACATTGGTTAAATGTACCTGATTTGAAGAAACCTCACCCAACTCAATGATATACATCATAATGTATTTGATGTATGTTGAGTTTACTTGTGCAGGTTAAGTAATTACTGGACTGAAGCAAAAAGTTTCTAAGTCCATGTGTCGACACCCAGAGGGAAAGTGTCGACACTCAAGAAAGCTTGTGTCGACACCCAGACACTTGGAGCTGTGTCGACACTCAGTGAAGAAAAGTGCAGACAAAAAGTGTCGACACAAGGAGCTGTGTCGACACCCAGTGAAGCTGAGTCTACACCAGAAAGTGTCGACACTTGGAGCTGTGTCGACACTCAGCAAAAGTCAGCAGAGACTAAGTCAAAGTGTCGACACCCAGAACAATGTGTCGACACAACAAGAAGAGTCAACACTTGAAGTAAGTGTCGACACCAAGAACAAAGTGTCGACACTCATCAGAAGAGTCAACATTTGAAGTAAGTGTCGACACCTAGAACAATGTGTCGACACTCAGCTGAAGACTTTACACTTGAAGAAAGTGTCGACACATGGAGCTGTGTCGACACTTAGCAAAGAACAAAATTATCAACAAAATATTCTAAGTACAAGTGTCGACACTAAGGGAATGTGTCGACACTCAGCTGAAGTCTCGACAGAAGAATCAAGTGTCGACACAAGGAGCTGTGTCGACACTCAGCAAGTATCAACATAGAAGACTATGTGTCGACACCAAGAAGCAGTGTCGACACTTAGCAGATTCAACACATGAAGATGTGTCGACACAAAGGAGATGTGTCGACACTTAGAAGAATTCAGCTAAAGATAGAAGATCAAGTACTTGTGTCGACACTCAGTTTCAGTGTCGACACCTGAAGAAGAATCTGTGTCGAGACATACAAGGAGTTGTGTCGACACCTTGTAGACTTGTGTCGACACTTACACAGCATGTGTCGACACTTGGACTATAAGTGTCGACACTTAAAGACAGAAAGTCTCGACACTTACAGACAATTAGAGATTTTCAAGAACTGACTGTATGACTTGACAGCTGCCGTTCCAGCCGGTCTACAGCACCTGTCAGAGATGTCAGAAGTCAGTTATGGACCGGACCAGCCGGTTACCATGAAGAAAGCCTATAAATAGGCTCATACAGTTTATAGAAAGTGGTTGTTGTAAGAGTTCAGATTGTTGAAAAACAAGTTATTAAAGTGGTACACAGAGTATCAACACAAGAAGATCTTGCAGTCCAAGTGCAGATCTAAGAAGTTGGAGAGAGAGGGCTCCATCCAAGAAATCAGCCGTTGGAACTAGGCTGAGAAGAAGGGTTCAGATCTATTCTGAATTCTAAGTGGCAGAGGTCAAGGAACAACTGCAGAAGGAGACAATCTTATTCAGTTCTACTCAAGAAGCTTTGAAGAAAGCTAAGTCAGATTGAATCCAGCTGAGTTCTTCCAAGAACTCATCAAGAAACTCTCAACTCCCCTCTCTTGTTTCTGAGTTGTTGAGTTATTATTTCTATAATCATTTTTATCTTGTAGGATCCTTTGGATCTGAGTGAATTGTAAGCCTATAATTATAAAGGCTGAGGGTAGGGCCTTTGGCCTGAGTGTAGGAGATTGTTATCTCTGAGTGTAGGCCTTGATTGGCTGAGTGTAGGCCTTGGGTGGCTGAGTGTAGGCCTTTGTGGCTGAGTGTAGGCTTTGGGATAAAGCTGAGTTGTAAGGCTTTGGGCCTGAGGTGTAGGAACCAATTTGGGTTCTGAGACAGTGGAGAAGTTTGGCCGAATCTAGTACACTGCTAGATATGCGAAGGGGGAAAGTGGATGTACCCATATCTTGGGGAACCACTATAAAACACTGTGTCTGCTGTGCTGTGTTGTGATTTGCTGTGAATGCTGTGTGTTTGCTGTGATAACATAGTTAGAAATCTGTGATATTAACTGATTGCTGCCAATAAAGTTAGAAAAGGATTAGGTCACCTATTCACCCCCCCTCTAGGTGTTTAGGTACCATATCTTTCAAGTGGTATCAGAGGGACATTCCTCAAAAAGGACTAACAGTCTGAGGAGATCCTGAGTGGCAGATTCAGTGTAAGGCAAAATACAGATTCAAGAAAATCAAGAAACATGTGTTCTTCTGAGAATCACAAGTAATTGGGTTCCATGAAATTACCCATATGCAGGAAAGAGATCTTTGAGATCTGGAAGGAAAGGGTAAGGCTGTTTATGGAGGCCTCAGACCCTAGAATCTACATCACAGTAAAGGAAGGGCCTTATGTGCCCATGAAGATATCTGTTCTAGATGCAAATCAGAGAACTCCAAAGGATTTCTCTGAAATGACTAAGGATGAGATTGTCCTAGCCACCATGGACAAGAGGGCACAAAACATAATAGTGAGTGCCATTGATGATGCAACTTTTCAGAATTTTATACACTGCAAGACAGCCAAAGAGATGTGGGACACTCTTATTGTGTATATGGAGGGATCTGAAGAAGTTAGACAAGATAGAAAATCCTTGCTAAATCAGGAGTATGAGAGTTTTAGACAAGGAAAAGGTGATAGCATAACTGAGTGCTATAAGAAGTTCTACAGAATAGTGAATGAACTCATGTCTTATGGAAGAGAGTTCAGTAACTATGAACTAAATGACAAGTTCCTAAGGTCCCTAACCAAAGATTGGGACACCAAGATCTGTGCCATAAGAGAAATGGCTAAGTTGGGGGAAATTCCTCCTCCTACACTGTTTGGCAAGTTATTGTCATATGAGATGCAGTTGACAGTGAGAAAAGAGGAGGAGAAATCAACAAGAATTGAACACAAGGAAAGAACAGTAGCCTTCAAGACAGAAGCCTCCAGGAAGTGCAGGAATAAGTCATCAACTCCACCTCCAGAGGTAGCTGAATCAGAGTCAGATGAGTCAGTCAGCACCAAGTCTGAAAGCAGTGAAAGTGATGAAGACTTTGCTGCCTTCACCAGACACTTTCAGAAATTCTTGAAGAAGAAACAGTGGAGGTCAAGACCTTCTACTTCAAAGGGAAAGGAAGTCTTGTATCAGGAGAAAAAGCCTTCAAAGAGAGACAGGAAGAGGACAAAGTCAAGCAAGGCAACTGGTTCAAAGATAGTGTGCTATTGCTGCAATAGACAGGGCCATGTTATTGCAGATTGTCCAGAGAAGAGAAAGGAATCTGGTGACAGGAAAAAGCCTCACTTCAAAGGCAAGAAAGAGAAGTCTTTTGTTGCCAAGAAGGAGAAGACTCTATCAGATATCTCTTCTTCAGAAACTGAGTCTGAGGCTGAGGCCTACATAGGGCTGTTTGCTGAAGAAGAAGAAAAAAAATTCATGCAGATCATGGAGTCTATTTATGAACAAGAAGACAGTCATTGCCAAGGGCTAATGGCTTTGATAGAGAGTGCCAAAATCCTGGAGCAGCCAGGACCCAGTACGGTACAAGGTTCAAGTTCAAGTTCAGTTTCTTGTTCTAGTTCAGATTCAGATTCTTCTTCATCAAGTGATGAGAATGTATCTGAGTCTGAGGATGATATTCATCAGCTTATAGATGAATATAAAGTGCTGTTGCAAGCTTACAAGAAAAGCAAGTCCCTAGCCAAAAGTCAGACAAAGGAAATTGCTGATCTTAAAGCTGCTGCAACAGATTTTGAGAAGCAATTTGATCAAAAGCTTAATGAGATAGCCAGGCTGAAACACATATCAGTGATTCAGATGGGGACTATCACCTTTAAGAATGATCAAATTAAGAGTCTGGAGATCAATCTTCAGAAAAAGAGAGAGCTTGTTGCTAGGTTTTCTAAACCTAAGTCAGTGCTACCTTTAATTGATGATTTTGTACATCATAAAGGCAAAACTGGATTGAGTTTTATTAAACCTGCAAGGACTGAGCAGTCCAAGTCTAAGTCCAAGGGCAAAGCCCCAACATTCAACAAGTCTGTTGTAAATAAGACAATAAAGACTGTACCTAAGCAAAGGTACAATAAGTTTGAATGTTGGTGTTGTGGCAAAGTTGACCATTTTGCAATGGACTGTTGGCACAATGCTAGTGCCAAAGTGAGTACCAAACTACCTGTTGGAAAGCCAGTAGGTAGCTTTGTCAGATTGCAAACTAACAAGTACCAAGGACCCAAGAATTCTTTGGGTTCTAAGGTTCATTAATCTGTTTTGCAGGAGAGTCCAAGTTGCCATACCCCAACATGGTACTTGGACAGTGGATGTTCCAGACATATGACTGGAACAAGAAGATTACTAAAGGACTATATTCCAATAAAAGATGGTCCAAAAGTCACCTTTGGTGGTTCTGAAAAAGGAATCATCAAAGGGTTTGGTAACATTTCTAGCAACTTAGTTACCATTACTCAAGTGGCTTATGTTAAAGGGTTGAAACACAACCTAATAAGTATAAGTCAACTAAGTGATGTAGGGTATGACATCTCATTTGTTAAAAATGGTTGTCATATCAAGAGGTCAAGTGATCAAGAGATCATTTTGACTGGTTATAGGAAGAGGAATGTCTACTGCCTAGACATTATGGTTGAGAACAATGGTTCTCCAGTTTGTCTTGTAGCTGATGAGACAGTCTCTCATTGTGTCAAATGGCACAAGAGGCTTGCCCATCTTAACTACAAGACTATTAGCAAACTTTTAGCAAAGAGTTAGTGAGGAATGGTCCTCAAGTTAAGTGTGTTAAAGATGGTATTTACTCAGCTTGTCAAAAGGGCAAGCAGACTAAATCCACCTTTAGAAGCATAGAAAACAAAGATGCTGTGAGGTGTTTATACCTCTTGCATATGGATCTTTTTGGTCCAATGCCAGTTCACAGCTTAGGTAGGAAGGTCTATACCTTTGTAGTTGTAGATGACAACTCAAGGTTTTCCTGGGTGTTCTTCTTAAGACAGAAATCTGAAACACCTAGTGTCTTCCATAACTTTGTCAAACAAATTCAGAATGAACTAAACAGTACAGTGGTCAAGATTAGAAGTGACCATGATACTGAATTTCAGTCTGATAGCATGACAAAACTATGTGAAGACTTTGGGATATTTCAAGAATTCTCTTCACCTAGAACACCTCAGCAAAATGACATTGCTGAGAGGAAAAATAGGACCTTGATAGAGGCTGGTAGGACCCTATTAAGTGATACATCACTGCCAGAGTATTTCTGGGCTGAGGCAGTTAACACTGCATGCCATGTTATAAATAGGGCTACCATCACTAAAGGGCTAAACAAGACCCCCTATGAAGTTGTGAAAGGCAGGAAACCAAACCTATCCTATTTCAGGATCTTTGGTTGCAAATGCTTCATACTTAACAATGAGAAGTTTTACTTAACTAAGTTTGCTGCCAAGTCCCAAGAGGGAATTTTTGTTGGGTACAGCAATAATAGTAAGGCTTATAGAGTCTACAACTTGACTACACAAGTTGTAGAAGAATCTGTGCATGTAGTTTTTGATGAGACTAAACTTATTAATAATGAGTTGTCTAGTAGTGTATGCAGCCCCACAGGTTTGACAAAGAAAATGGACAAGCTTACTATAGAAGAAGTGCCTGCTGCAAGACAACAAGTAAATGACAGTAGCTGTTGTCCAGGGGGAGAACTACATGTGCCAATTGCTGAAGAAATACAAGGAGTACAGCATGATGGAAATGCTGAAGAGGTTCAACCAGAAGTCAGGATGCCTCCAGCCAACAGGCATCTAAGAGATCATCCAGTAGAGCAGATTATTGGAGATCCAAGACAAGGAGTTCAAACCAGGAGCAAATACATGAATGCAGCAATCTACTCCAGTTTTCTATCACAAGTTGAACCTAAGAAATTTGAAGAAGCAATACTGGATCCACAATGGACTGAAGCAATGCAAGAAGAGCTTAATCAGTTCAAAAGGTGCAAGGTCTGGGAATTAGTTCCTAAACCTAAAGACCACAATATAATAGGAACTAAGTGCATCTACAGGAATAAGATGGATGAACAAGGGATCATCATTAAGAATAAGGCTAGACTGGTTGCTAAAGGATATATGCAAGAAGAAGGTATTGACTTTGATCAAACCTTTGCTCCAGTAGCCAGACTGGAAGCCATAAGGATGTTCTTGGCCTATGCAACCTATCAAGGATTCAAGGTTTACCAGATGGATGTCAAGTCAGCATTCCTAAATGGTAATCTTAAGGAAGAAGTCTATGTGGAACAACCTTCAGGTTTTGTTGATCCAACTCTACCTCATCATGTCTATAGACTTAGGAAAGCTTTATATGGGTTAAAGCAAGCCCCTAGGGCTTGGTATGAAACCCTATCTAGTTTCCTCATTGAGAACAAGTTCTCAAGGGGGAAAATAGATAAGACTCTATTCCTTAGGGAATCTAGAGGCAAAGTCATACTAGTCCAAATATATGTAGATGACATTATATTTGGGTCTACTGAAAGCAGCCTTTGCAAAAAGTTTGCAAAACTGATGCAATGTCAGTTTGAGATGAGTAGTATGGGAGAGCTGAAGTTTTTCTTGGGTCTCCAAGTTAAACAGACTGAAAGGGGTTTATCCATATGTCAGTCCAAGTTCACCCTAGAACTCATAAGGAAGTATGGTATGGATTCATCCAGCACCATGAAGACTCCTATAGGGTCAAGTATGTCTCTTAGCAAGGATGATGCAAGGAAACCTGTAGATGAAACCTTGTATAGATGGATAGTTGGCTCCCTATTATACTTGACTGCTAGTAGACCTGACATCATGTATGCTACATGTGTTTGTGCCAGGTATCAAGCCTGCCCTAAAGAGTCTCATTTGACAACAGTCAAAAGAATATTGAGATATCTAAAGGGCACTCCCTATCTAGGCCTCTAGTACCCTAGGAATGGAGATTTTGATCTAACAGGTTATTCAGATGCAGACTTTGCAGGATGCAAAGAGGATAGAAAGAGCACTACTGGAACCTGTCAATTCCTAGGTGGGAGACTAATTTCATGGAGTAGCAAAAAGCAAACCAGTGTGGCTATCTCCACAGCTGAGTCAGAGTATGTGGCTGCAGGAAGTTGCTGTGCTCAACTTCTGTGGATTCAACATCAGCTAGAGGACTATGGATTTCAGGTAAGTAGAACTCCACTTTTCTGTGATTCTACAAGTGCTATTTCAATAGCTAATAACCCTGTATTTCATAGTAGAACAAAACATATTGAGATTAAATATTATTTTCTTAGGGAGCATGTAGAAAGAAAAGATATTTTATTAGAATATGTTAAAACTGATAATCAAGTAGCTGATATGTTTACTAAGCCCCTAGAAGAAGCTAAGTTCAATAGATTCAAAATTGAACTAGAAATGATAAACTTAGAGTAAGTTTACAGAATTAAAATTGGCTAAGTAAAAAGGTGTCGACACATAGACAAGTCTATGTCGACACAGAATAGTGGTGTCGACACTTCAGGAAAAAGGTGTCGACACATCTAGGATATTGGTGTCGACACTTCAGAATGTTAGTGTCGACACATGTCCAGTAGGTGTCGACACATCCAAAGTGGTGTCGACACTTATGTTTTACTCAGAATTTTCTAAGTAAAGTCTCGACTATGTGTCGAGTTATGTTGTGTCGACACATAATCAAGTGTCGACACATAAAATCTGTTGACTAAACTTGTGTCGACACATATGTGTCGAGACATTATAAGTCAGTGTCGACACTTATTGCCAGTGTCGACACATTTTAAGTTAGCTGTCCTGCCTGTTCATCTTCAAAATCAGAAAGGTATAAATAGGGTTCTGTCTTTGTTTGTCGACACGCTTTCAAAGTTTCGAGACCAAAACTACTGTGTCGACACCTCTCTTTTCTAAAGACAAATTCTACAAACCCTAATGACACCTAAGCTTGAGGAGAACGTTAACGAAGGATATGAGCTTGTGCGCGGCGCGTTCGACGATGCAGATCAAGAAATCAAGTCGGTCGTAACCATAGTCGCCGATTCTGGACTAGAATATCTAGTGTCTGAACCAACTAAGATATGGAAGAAGGAGGTGCTTGAATTTCTTAATGGAGCTCAGATAGATGAATCTGGATACAAAATCAAATCCAGAGTTCATGGTGCAAGGGTTAAGGTATCCCCTAAAAATCTGAGGAAGGTGCTCCAGCTACCAAAAACTCAAGATGAAGAAGAGGTTACTGCTTCAAAGACCAGGGAAGTTTTAACCTGGTGTGGACTTGATCCTAAGATGAAGATAGGATCTGTATTTAACAGGAAAGGCATGAACAGCCAAGGCAAATTCATGTCTGAGATTGTTGGTAAGGTCTTACTCAGCAAGCCTGGAGGGCATGACAGAGTGTCTGCCTATATGTTTGGAATCATGACAAGGATAATCTTCACTCTGAAAACAGACTGGTCTATAGTGGTTTATGAGAAGATTAAGGAGAGCTTGAAGAAGCCCAATCTGGGCAGAATCATTAGTCTATACCTAGCTGGTGTGATACCAGAGGTAATGAGTACTGCTGCAGGAAGCAAGATAAACCACATGAGGAAGATGGATTTAAGGATCTTTTCTAGATGGGACAGGGTGTTGTCAAAGGATATGCCAACCCCTGAGAAGACATTTACTGAGAAGGAGAATCCTCCAAAGAAAAAGAGAAAAACTGCTCCAGTGGCACAAGAGTCCACCAGTAGTTCTGACAGTGAAGAACAGGTTGTCTTCACACCTGATGAGCAAGAAGAAGAGCCTACAGTAAGGACTCCAGCTCCTCTAGATGGTGCTGAGATCCAGGGGGAGCTACCACAAGCAAGCCCAATCCACAAGGATCAAAGCCAGGGGGAGCCTGCAGTTGTAAATCAACCCACTACACTGGAAAGTGAACAAGCCACCACTATCATACAAGAGGTACTCACTGACCTAAATACTTTAGAATATCTTATAGAAGATGCTGATTTGTCTGATGTTCCTCAGCAAACTCAGCTGCATAGTCTAGCTTCAGATGCTGCCAAAGAAGACACATCTGCTGTACTGAAAGTAATTCCTGATCCAGTGGTTGAAGAGCAAAGACTGTCTCCAGCTCCTTCACCACCAGAATACACAATGGAAGACTTGTTCCTAAATCTGGATCAAGCAGATTTTGATAAGGACACTGATGATGCTGCTGTTGAGGGGGAGAAGGTATAAGATCTGGAAGAGCCTATTAGGCAGGAAACTGAGAAGGCACCTGAAGTGCAGAAAGAGAAGCCTCAAAGCCCTAAGGAGAGGGTTGACATTGCCAGCTCCTCAGAGTCTGAAGATGAGGAGAGTGCTAGGGCAAAGAAGAAGAAACTGTATGTCTTCAAGAGAAGACGTCAAAACTATAAGAAAGCTCTGCAATCTATTGCACCACAGCCTATAGTTCAGCAAGCTCCAACTGTTGATTATAGTGCTTTAATGGTTGCACTACAGATAAAGTTAGATGAGCAAAGACAGGCAATAGAAAAGTATGTAGATGAAGGGCAAAAGTCATTACAGTTTGATCTTGCCCAAGATATAAAATCTATAAGGTTTGAGATGCACCTTAACAAGAAGGAGATGACTGACTGCTTCCACAAGGGTGGGAATGCAGTAGTCTATCTGTCAACACATCAGGAGAAGATCAAGGCACAGGTAGATGATATAGCATTGAAGCAAGGATATATTCTGGAAAATCAAATAAGGATGAATGACAACTTGACTGCTTCTCATAATGCTATAGTCACTGAGTTGAAGAACAAGGCTTGCTGAACCTTCTACATCTACTGATGCTGCTAAAGCTAACTTTGATAAAGTCTTTCAAGAAGAAATTTCTGCTGTTAAGACTGCTATCCAAGCATCCCAGAAAGTCATATCTGAACAACTGCAAAAGCTCAAACCTTACTTTAAAGATGGAATCAGATACTTGGATAGTCAAATCAGATTTCAGAAGGATGATGTCAGAGATCATATGGCTAGAGAAGTCATAAAGGGGGAGAGAGTTTTAGTCAAAGCTAGCTCTGATCATGCCAAATGGATATCTAATTCCATCAGAGCTACACTGGGCTATCCTCCACTCTGTGATGATGACAATGTGGCAGAATTTGGAATTCAAACTGCATATCTTGGAGGTGAGCAACCAGAGGTAGCTCAAGTGATATATCCTCCACCAGATTTTGACATGGTGCAAGCTGACATTCATCATATGTATAGCCCAACTGAAGGGAAGTCTAATGTTATTCTGGATAAAGTGGTTCAGCCTATTACTGAAGCCATGCAAGAGGCATTGCAGAAGGAGGAAGAGACAAGACTGTCTAAGAAGAGGTTTAGGGAACAAGCAGAACAAAGGCCAGACTTTGAACAGTGGAGCCCTACCTCTAGGAATATAATATTAACTGCCTGGAAAGCTGCCAAGGACAATACTCATGACAGGAACAAATGGTTTTCTGAAGCTGAATGGAGGGAAACATGAGATCAGACAAGAAGCCATTGTTCAATACAGAAGGAAGGCAAAGATGGGAAAGCTACCTCCTACAGCTCAGGAGCCTAGCAAGTACTTTCCAAAGCCATATCACTATTTTGAGAGGCAGAAGATCAAAGCTGAAGAGCTCAAAAAGAAAGATCTAAAAGGCAAGAAGCCTGCTGATGCTGAAACTGTTGATGCCCCTGTCAAAGCTCAAGTCCAACCTGGCAAGGAATAGTTATCAAGGAACCAGAACAAAAATAGTTTAAGAATTTACTTGAAGATTATTTTGTAATCTTTTGAATGTACAACATTTTTGTGAACTACTGAAAATGTATAAGACAAATGTTAGAACAATATATGATCAATATATTTCATGTTTGTTCTGTGAATATGTCTATTTCTTATTTGTTCTGTGTTGATGTTTGTGTATACATGTGAAATTGATACATGTTATGTTTACCCTGCTTACATAATCCTGCTTTACATCATTTTGTAATTTTTATTATGAATGGTGTATATCATTGACTAAGGGTTATGACTTCTCCAAATAGGGGGAGATTGTTGGGTACATTGGTTAAATGTACCTGATTTGAAGAAGCCTCACCAAACTCAATGATATACATCATAATGTATTTGATGTATGTTGAGTTTACTTGTGCAGGTTAAGTAATTACTGGACTGAAGCAAAAAGTTTCTAAGTCTATGTGTCGACACCCAGAGGGAAAGTGTCGACACTCAAGAAAGCTTGTATCGACACCCAGACACTTGGAGCTGTGTCGACACTCAGTGAAGAAAAGTGCAGACAGAAAGTGTCGACACAAGGAGCTGTGTCGACACCCAGTGAAGCTGAGTCTACACCAGAAAGTGTCGACACTTGGAGCTGTGTCGACACTCAGCAAAAGTCAGCAGAGACTAAGTCAAAGTGTCGACACCCAGAACAATGTGTCGACACAACAAGAAGAGTCAACACTTGAAGTAAGTGTCGACACCAAGAACAAAGTGTCGACACTCAGCAGAAGAGTCAACATTTGAAGTAAGTGTCGACACCTAGAACAATGTGTCGACACTCAGCTGAAGACTCTACACTTGAAGAAAGTGTCGACACATGGAGCTGTGTCGACACTTAGCAAAGAACAGAATTATCAACAAAATATTCTAAGTACAAGTGTCGACACTAAGGGAATGTGTCGACACTCAGCTGAAGTCTCGACAGAAGAATCAAGTGTCGACACAAGGAGCTGTGTCGACACTCAGCAAGTATCAACATAGAAGACTATGTGTCGACACCAAGAAGCAGTGTCGACACTTAACAGATTCAACACATGAAGATATGTCGACACAAAGGAGATGTGTCGACACTTAGAAGAATTCAGCTAAAGATAGAAGATCAAGTACTTGTGTCGACACTCAGTTTCAGTGTCGACACCTGAAGAAGAATCTGTGTCGAGACATACAAGGAGTTGTGTCGACACCTTGTAGACTTGTGTCGACACTTACACAGCATGTGTCGACACTTGGATTATAAGTGTCGACACTTACAGACAGTTAGAGATTTTCAAGAACTGACTGGATGACTTGACAGCTGCCGTTCCAGCCGGTCTACAGCACCTGTCAGAGATGTCAGAAGTCAGTTATGGACCGAACCAGCCGGTTACCATGAAGAAAGCCTATAAATAGGCTCATACAGTTTATAGAAAGTGGTTGTTGTAAGAGTTCAGATTGTTGAAAAACAAGTTATTAAAGTGGTACACAGAGTATCAACACAAGAAGATCTTGCAGTCCAAGTGCAGATCTAAGAAGTTGGAGAGAGAGGGCTCCATCCAAGAAATCAGCCGTTGGAACTAGGCTGAGAAGAAGGGTTCAGATCTATTCTGAATTTTAAGTGGCAGAGGTCAAGGAACAACTGCAGAAGGAGACAATCTTATTCAGTTCTACTCAAGAAGCTTTGAAGAAAGCTAAGTCAGATTGAATCCAGCTGAGTTATTCCAAGAACTCATCAAGAAACTCTCAACTCCCCTCTCTTGTTTCTGAGTTGTTGAGTTATTATTTCTATAATCATTTTTATCTTGTAGGATCCTTTGGATCTGAGTGAATTGTAAGCCTATAATTATAAAGGCTGAGGGTAGGGCTTTGGCCTGAGTGTAGGAGATTGTTATCTCTGAGTGTAGGCCTTGATTGGCTGAGTGTAGGCCTTGGGTGGCTGAGTGTAGGCCTTTGTGGCTGAGTGTAGGCTTTGGGATAAAGCTGAGTTGTAAGGCTTTGGGCCTGAGGTGTAGGAACCAATTTGGGTTCTGAGACAGTGGAGAAGTTTGGCCGAATCTAGTACACTGCTAGATAGGCGAAGGGGGAAAGTGGATGTACCCATATCTTGGGGAACCACTATAAAATACTGTGTCTGCTGTGCTGTGTTGTGATTTGCTGTGAATGCTGTGTGTTTGCTGTGATAACATAGTTAGAAATCTGTGATATTAACTGATTGCTGCCAATAAAGTTAGAAAAGGATTAGGTCACCTATTCACCCCCCCTCTAGGTGTTTAGGTACCATATCTTTCAAGAACCTTCGGTAGTGATTTTGTCATTTACCACGTTGAGGATGATCCATCTACCTTTAAGGAAGCGATGAGATCAAGGGATTCCCTACTCTGGAAAGAAGCTATTGAGGATGAGATGAACTCTCTCCTTCAGAATGACACCTGGATGTTAGTTGATAAGCCAACATGGGATAAAACTGTAGGGTGCAAGTGGGTTCTAAAAAGGAAGCTACATCCCGATGGTAGCATAGCTCAGTATAAAGCACGCCTGGTGGCTAAAGGTTTCACACAAGTAAGCGGAGTAGACTATTTTGATGTATACTCACCCGTGTGTCACTTAGCAACCATTCGGGTTCTTCTTGCTATTTCGGCCATTGAGAACTTTGTTATTCATCAAATGGATGTTAAGACTGCGTTCTTGAACGAGATCTGACCGAAGAGATCTACATGAGTCAACCTGAAGGTTTCATTGTAGACGGTCACGAAAACAAGGTCTGTAAGCTATTAAAATCGCTATACGGATTAAAACAAGCACCGAAATTATGGCATGAGAAGTTTGACTACACTATAAAGCACATGGGATTCATGTCGAGTCTCTCGGACAAATGTCTTTACATACGTCATAGATCAGACAAAGTCGCCATAATATGCTTGTACGTGGATGATATGTTGATTCTTGGTTCTGATCAATCTGTGGTGTATGACGTTAAGTCAGAACTAATGCAGATGTTTAGCATTAAAGACCTCAGTGTAGTTGACACTATACTAGGTATGCAAGTGAGCTTTGGGAAACATGGCATTTCCCTAAGTCAACGCCACCACATCCAGTCCATGTTGGACACGTGGGGATACAGTGAACGTAATGTAACATCCCATGTTACTTCTGGACCCCTCAACTTAGATTGGGTTAGGCATGGGGTGAGACCTAAGGAGATCAACTAGGTTTGACCCTAGGTAGTGGGTGGTAGCCATGTGGAGCCCACTATAGGACCAAGTCAAACTAGGTCAAACTAGCCTAATTAGGGACCTTAGCCACACCATGACCCCACCACATTGCCCTAACCCTAAAAACAATCTAAGTGGACCCTAGGGTATGTCGCTGGGTCAACATTTTGACCCCAGTTGACCAAGGTCAACCTTGGGCTTAATTTGGTCAAACCCACACCCATAGGCCTAATTAACCTAAGTGGGGCACCCCCTTGACCCAAACCAAGTTGGGTGGTGCCACTAGACCCATTTCCACCAAGTGGGGTCAGTCCACCCACCATGGTTGACCAGTCAACCCTAAAAGTCAATTTGGTCAACAAATTGACCTAAAGAGTGAAATGAAGGCCAAGCCATTTCCCCTTGGACCAAGCCCACCAAATTGGCCCATGACCAGCCTTAATGGTTAATGACAGCCCCTACCCTCCTGAAATTGGAGAGAGATTGCATGCAAGGGGGTAGTTTTGGAAATTGGGGGAAAAAGAGGAGAGAGAAGAGAGGGAAAATGGGGATGAAGGCCATGTGGCCCTCCTCCTCTCTTTCCAAGCACAAATCTGAACCCACACATCAATTATCATCCTTTCCAACCCAATTTCATGCCACTTGGAGCCAAGGAGGAGAAACCAAAGCTCATGGCCGAAATTCCCATCATGGCATCTCTGTATACAAGCCATATCAGCCAAAACCAACCATCCCATTAGCTTCAGAAGGTCCAAAGGAGTGGAATTCGATACCTGGATCGAAGCTTTTGGTGGAGAATCGAGTTCGGGAGCAAGCTCGCCGGAGAGGAAATTTTTCATGGCCAACCGCCGCCAAACCCGCCGCCAAGCCCCAATCGAGGTCCGTTTCACCTCACCTCTACCCGTACTAGTTTCCTAGATCTATTAGGCGAGACATCGGGCTCAAATGAGCCAGATCCAAGGTGAGCTTTTTCATGGATTTTGGAATTTTGATGGAGTGCAAGTTCGCCGGAAACCGCCGCCTCCGGCCACCATTTCGCCGCCAAACGTTGGCCACCACCTCAACGGAGGTGGTGGTGGTGGTAGCCGGCCGTGGAGGCTAAGGGGTGGCCGGGAAATGAGGTTTGAAGGTGCTCCAGGTCGGGCAAATCTCGGCCATTGGCTGGAGGAGGAAGATGAACGGATGCCCTCCATCCTGCTTCAAGATTCGTGCTACATCAAAATTTAATTTTCTGTCCCTGTTTTGGCTGTCACTTGCATGTTAAATTTAGGCCTCTTAGAGGCATTTTCAGAACTTAGGCCCTTAATGACAAATGTAGCCTAGGGTCTTACCTTTAATATGCCACCCTAAACTTACATTTTGGTGTAGTGTACAGTCCTGTAGGATATTTCTCCTAGGACTGGTCCTAGAGTAGGGCAGAAATTAAATTGGGTGCCCAGGTCACAATATTATTCACCATGGCCCCACATTTTGGCCACATGCATTATTAGGCATACTTAGCTCCTGCCAAAATTTAGGAATTTTTGGAAAATATTTTCCTATAGTTTTTGGTAAAATATCAAAATTTAAATAAATGACATATATGGAGTTCTACTCCTCCCCATGGCCCCAAATTTTGGTGGTGGGTCCGTGGGGTCATCCTTGGTGCATGATAAAATTTTCAGCACCTTGGGTTCACTGCATGTGAGAGAATCCACTTGCATGTGCTAGCCTATGTTAAGCCTTGGTGTGCAAATAACAAAAATGCAAATTTGTGTATTTAGCCTAATGGTGACATGCAAGTGTCATGAAATTATTTCCAGTGGTTCATTAGGGTAAATTTCACCCCTCAAATTAATGATGGAATTTTTGGAATCAAAATTTCATTTATTGGAATTTATTTTAAATATAGCTATTTTGGGAATAAAATTGGAAAATAGGATTTATTCAAGTACAAATCCAAAAAACTTTGCTAAGGCATAGATAACATCACATTTGACTTAGGAAAAATATGATTTCTCTGTTTTGAAGAATATTTGGAGTAGATACCCTATATTTCCCATTTTACCCTTATCTTGTTAATTCTTGAAATGATGGAATTATACCTCTGAAAAATTTGGAAATTATTCTACTGTTATAAAATGTTATTATTAGGTTTGCATAAATTTCTCAGAATTTAATGGATGCATTACTTGTGTTAAATTAGTTCAATGGCATTTTGGTAAATATTTTATAATGGAATCCTATAGGCCATCTTACATTAAATGTTGATGATTCTCTGCCAATAGTCTTAAATTAGTGTCCTACAAGCTCTGTAAGTTTTCTGGAATTTTTGAGTACATGATGCCTATACTTCATTTGGAAAATGGAATTTATGTGGAATTGATATTAAATAGAAAATGATGATAAATAATTTCAGGAAAATTATGAAATTCTGTAGGCAGCAATATTTTGTCAATATACATTTCAGAAAAAATTCCCTAGGTCAGTAGATACTTAATCAAACTACTTCATGTGTAAAGTGACCTAGCATTTAAATTAGAAGAATTAATTAAATGACTATTTGGCCAAGAAAAATTGTGAGAATCCTTAGGGTAGTTCCCTTAGTCCATATTACCTTAGGATAAATATTTAGAGGCAGGATGCCTTAAGTTTTGGAAGATCACATTTCTAGGGTAGTCATGGGTCATGGTCTGCATATAACACAAATAGGTCCTGCCTTAGGGATTACCAGGGGATTGATTATCGACAGAAATAAGAGAGAGTTCAACATGAGTAACCCTGGTGGGTAGAGTTGTCTTAGTGAGGGATCAAAAGTGCATGTCTTGGTCATCAACTGGAGTGGGGGATCGGCGGAAGACCGTCGGTTCCCGGTAATACCTTAAGTCACTAGGGTTATACTTAAGCAATAAGGAGAGCTGGGGAGATACATGGGTAGTCATCAACTAAAATAAGTATCCTTGCGAAAGGGAACGCTGGGCGTAATCCCAACACAGTTCCTAGTGCCCCTTGAGAGCCCTTCACAGGGAATACCGGGGGCAGTCCTGGGATTAACCTTAAATCTCTAAGTATAATAAACCGTAGACAAGAGTAGCTTAATAGGTTAGGACATGGTTGTACCTTCTCGCCCGTGTTTGGGTTGGAGAGTTTCATGATATATGCTCACCCGTTTAGGGTTGGAGGGAATTGACATAAAGGCACTAATGTGCGTTCTCACCCGGGTTTGGGTTTGAGGGATTCAGGACGGGTTCTGGTCCTGCGAGCGGGAGGCTCGGTATGAATTACTTGCATGTGCATAAATATCGTGGCGGGGCATGCGGTACTGGCCGTTCGTCACACCGATGGCAGTACGGTGCACCAGGCGGTTGTGAGAGTTAGAGGGGCCAGTGGGTTGTTTTACACTGCGGTCTGGAGGACGATCCCCGATAACGCACATCTGACCCAACAAGACTGACGGGTTTGTCAGCAAAGTACGTACGCGAGACTCTAGAGTGCACCTTGGACGTGTACAGAGGCGTATGAGAGGGGTCTAAGGCTTGGTAGTGTGCATACCGGTCTAGAAGCGGAGACGCCCGCTCCGCTGCTGCCGTAGCCACAGCGGTGGTACCCGAGAGTGATGCTAGCTCTCAAAAAGTGGGAACTAAAGGTCTGTGATCACAGAGTCGTTGTGTGTGAGTTGCACTTGTCTGCGCATAAAATTGCATCATATCATTCATTCATATTAGGTCATACGCTTCATAGATCCTTATCATATAAATTAGTATGGGCTCTTTTATATGATAAGTTAAATTTCCTGGAAATCCTAACTTATATATTTGTATGGACATTTATATAAGTTAAGGTACGTTTGTGATGATAGCTTAGTGGTAGCTTAGCTTATTTACTTGTTCATACTGCTGTTTCTTTACTTTCCTTTACTGCACCGCTCTTACTTACTTACTACTTGTACTGTACTTAGCATTGCTAGTGTAGAATTTCATTACTTAGTACCACTTTAGATAGATATTGTCACCTGCTTCCATTTTGCTACCCCTTGTTGTCCTCCGCTTCGTCCTCCCGCTCGGTGCCTAGGAGCTGCGGGGCGAGGTGTGGAGGAAACGACTTAGTCTTTTTGACTAATGGTAGGTGACCAACTATTTTTAGGAGCCCGTGGAGATGGAGCACCAGCACGTCGAGGAGGCAGGACATGAGGAGCAGATACCGCTTCAGCAGGCTACCACTACTACTGTGCGTCCTCAGGTGGGACGAGTCTTGATGTTCTAGTTTAGCTTCCGCATTTACTATTTTGTGAGAGAGAGATTTGATGTACTGGGCATAAGCCCTTTTTACTCTTTCTTCTGTACTATTCTGTGGACTATTGTACTATTCATTTCTTTTATATGATTGTACTGTGACTTGTGGACTGATGGCATTTTATACACAGTTTTACTTCTTTATTCTCATATTGGCCTATAGGTTAATGATCGTACTAGCCGGCAGAATCGGCGTATTGCGGTGTCGACTAACCCGTGAGTTAGTGCCACCGTAAGACGGCGGTTCTGGGCATAAGATCCGGTAGCCCTCCTTGGTAAGGGGGAGGGGGGGGGTCTTACAAACTGGTATCACTTGAATAACGATCATATGAGAAAGAAGTCCACAACATGGGATCACCCCCGCCCGAGCATTAGTTTGCGGACAAACTATGCAGCGGAAGCAGTGGTGTGCCCATGTGTAAAGTCACATAAATGGTCCACGAAGTACAATGTGTTAGGCCGGTTTTGATTTTTAACCTTACCTTTATGCAACCTCCACAGGTCGCAGCGCCGCAAAATGTGGCTCCTCCACCTCCAGCTTCCACTCCATTCTTACAGACGGAGTTGGGGCAGACCCTGACGGCGATTTTAGATGCCTTTAGAGCCCAGCAAGTCCCGGCTCCACAGCCAAATCCGGGGTCGAGCTGGCTGAGTGCATTCAAGAGCCTGTCCCCACCGACGTACCGCGGGACAGAGGATGCGGTGAAGACGGAAGAATGGCTGGAGGCCATACACGAGATCTTAGCGGGCATCAGCTGCCCAGTCGGCCAGGCAGTACCTCTAGCCACCTCTGTGCTAGAGGCCCACGCGAAGAGATGGTGGAAGTCAGTCCGGGAATCTACTTATGCGGACTTTGAGCTGTCAGAGATATCTTGGGAAGAATTTGGCGATGTGTTTCTGGAGCACTTTGTCTCTGCTACGGACAGAGATGCTTTGGAGGAGAGGTTTTTGAACCTCAAGCAGGGGACCAGATCAGTGATAGAGTACCAGAGAGAGTTCTCCCACTTGGCCAGGTTCGCGGGGATTCAGGACACCGACGATAGGAGGTATGCGAAGAGGTTCTACCAGGGCCTTAGGGATGATCTGAGGCAGGCTCTGCTATTCATTTCTCATGGCACATCCAGGCAGATCATCGAGATGGCGAAGAAGCTGGAGGCTGACCAGCTGATGGTGCGAGCTGGAGGGAAGAGACCATTTGATGGATCGACATCAGGTGAGAGCAGTAGGGGCTCTCAAAGAGGCAGGACCATTGGATACAGGAGGGGTGGGGGACGTCGTCGTCCCAACTTCAGGCAGGAGCAGGGGCCTCCTCCAGCATTGGCTCACCCACCTCTACAGATGCATGATCCAAGGAGACAGGATGACCGAGGCCACCAACAAGTGGTTTGTTACGAATGCCGCCAGCCTGGGCACATCAGGTCGGAGTGCCCGCACCGATTCCATCCCCCTCCTCCTCCCCCACCTCCAGTGGCCCTAGTACAGCAGGGCCGAGGACGAGGCCGAGGACGAGGCCGAGGCCGGGGATACCATGGCAGGAGACGCGAGCAGGAACAGATTTATGCCTTGGACCTCACAGAGCCGAGGAATCCCGAGGAGGTCATCACAGGTACTTGAAGTTAATTTTGAGTTTTCTTGAATTTTTCGATGATATATATAGTACCTGGAACCATAGGATAACAATTAACCTTCACATAAACAAACCTCAGGCATAGTCATGATCAGCGGCAAGCCCGCTCATACTCTTTTCGACACGGGTGCTTCGCACTCGTTCGTATCCGAGGCCTTCATCGACGGACTCGAAGGCGTGGAGAGGTTCCCTGGACTAGAGATGAGGGTACGCCTACCCGATGGATCGGAGCTGCGGACTACTGCACATTGTGACATGGAGGCCGAGATAGGCGGCAAGGCTTTCGAGGCGCCGGCAACTATCCTGAAGCTGCAGGACTTTGACTTGATCTTGGGCATGGCCTGGTTGCATCGGAACCATGCCCAGATAGATTGTCCGTCCAGGAGGATCACGCTGAGACATGGCGACTCCCATGTTATCGTTGAAGGTATCCAGCCTATTTGCCACCTACTATTATCTTCTGTACAGGCTGTGAAGGCCCATGAGCAGGGTGAAGAAGTTTATCTTGTCTGCTTCGAGATGGTGGGGACAGAGGCGACTATCTCAGATATTCCGGTGGTTCGGGATTTCTCCGACGTATTCCCGGAGAAATTGCCCGGGCTACCGCCTGCTAGAGACTTGGATTTCAGGATTCAGCTAGTGCCGGGAGCGAAGCCGGTGTCCCGAGCACCCTACAGGATGGCTCCTAGAGAGTTAGCAGAGTTCAGGACTCAACTGCAGGAGCTAGTCGAGTCAGGATTTGTACGACCCAGTTCATCGCCATGGGGAGCGCCAGTTCTTTTTGTGAAGAAGAAAGACGGGTCACTTCGATTATGTATAGATTACCGGGAGCTGAACCGGTTGACGGTCCGCAACACCTATCCTCTGCCTCGGATAGATGAGTTATTTGACCAGCTACATGGAGCATTTTGGTTCTCCAAGTTAGATTTGTGATCCGGCTATTATCAGCTCCGTATCAGGGAAGAGGACATACCGAAGACGGCTTTCAGTTCGCGCTATGGTTTATACGAATTCACGGTGATGCCTTTTGGGCTCACGAATGCTCCTGCTGCATTCATGAGTCTGATGAACCGTGTTTTCGAGCCTTTCTTAGACCTCTTCGTGATCGTATTCATCGACGACATCCTTATTTATTCTCGGACTCAGGAGGAGCATACGGAGCACTTGGCACAGGTCTTGCAGAGGCTGAGGGAGACCCAGATGTACGCAAAATTTTCAAAGTGCCAGTTCTGGTTGCAGGAGGTGGCATTCCTGGGGCACACGATCAGTGGGGCTGGGTTAGCAGTGGACCCGGCCAAGATAGAGACAGTGAGGGATTGGCCGCGGCCGAAGACCGCATCTGACATCCGCAGTTTCTTGGGACTAGCAGGCTATTACCGCAAGTTCGTGGAGGGGTTCTCGAGGATAGCACTCCCCCTCACGTCCTTGACAAAGAAGGACACAGATTTTGTTTGGTCAGAGCGGTGTGAGACGGCTTTTCAGGAGCTGAAGGACCGACTCATCTCATCCCCCATTCTTGCGCTTCCATCCGGGAGCGAAGGATTCCAGATTTACACGGACGCCTCTTATCAGGGGATGGGTGCAGTCTTGATGCAGCATGGACACGTTATCGCTTATGCTTCGAGACAGTTGAAGAAGCATGAGCATAACTACCCAGTACATGATCTAGAGCTCGGGGCTGTGGTTTTCGCCCTGAAAATATGGAGGCATTACTTATATGGGATTCATTGTGACATCTTCTCAGATCACAAGAATCTCAAGTATATCGATACTCAGAAGGACCTAAACCTGAGACAGAGGAGGTGGCTGGAGTTTCTCTGTGATTATGATTACAAGATCCACTATCATCCGGGAAAAGCGAACACGGTTGCGGATGCTTTGAGCAGGAGGGCCGACACTTCTGGACCGGAGCCCCGATTGATGTCCATAGAACTGCTTCAGATGATGGAGGACATGCACATTACCGTGGTGTCCGAGACCGAGCCAGTGGTATATAGAGAGTATTTGAGCTCAGTGATCAGCTGCGATGATATACAGGAGCGCATCCGAGCACATTAGAGGCTGGATGCTGCGTTACAGCCGATTTTCAGTGCCCTAGAGAGGGGCAAGGTCGAGGACTACACGCTACAGGATGATCTTCTTCGGTTCCGGGGGCGCATCTACATACCAGCAGGGGGCAGTATTCGAGATGACATACTCCGAGAGGCACATTGCTCGAGATATTTAGTGCACCCCGGCATCACCAAGATGTGGGCAGATTTGCGGAGATCTATGTATTGGCCCGGGATGAAGAGGGAGATCACGGATTTTGTGACCCATTGCGAGACCTGCCAGCGTGTGAAGGCGGAATGCAAGAGCCCGGGAGGTTTACTACAGCCACTGCCAGTTCCAGAGTGGAAGTTCGAGGACATTGCTATGGACTTTGTACACGGATTGCCTCGCTCCCATTCTGGGCATGATTCTATTTGGGTTATAGTGGACAGATTGACCAAAGTAGCGCGGTTTATTCCAGTTCGGAAGGATGCCCCAGTTGCAGTTCTGGTGAGACTATTTGTGGAGCACTACGTCAGATATCATGGTATCCCCAGGACTATTGTTTCAGACCGTGATGGTCGGTTCACTTCGAGCGAGTGGAGGGCCGTACATGCTTACTTGGGATCTCGGCTTACTTTTAGTACCGCCTTCCACCCGCAGACCGACGGACAGACCGAGCGGACCATCCGGACCATGGAGGACCTGCTCAGATTATGCATATTGGATACGGGGAGGCCTTGGGAGAGGCTGCTGCCATTGATCGAGTTCTCGTATAATAACAGCCACCAGGCTTGCATCAGGATGGCTCCATACGAGGCTCTTTATGGGAGGAGATGCCGGACACCGCTATCATGGGTACATGATGTGGATACCAGGGCTCTGGGATCTGATTATATAAAGGACACTGAGGCTCAGATTCGATTGATCAGGGATCGGCTACTGGAGGCCCAGAGCAGGCAGGCAAAGTATTATGATGCTCGGCACCGGCAGGTGGAGTTCCAGGTTGGAGACAGGGTATTCTTGAAGATACGTCCGGTACACGGTGTTTCACGGGTGCGGAGGCACAAGAAGCTCAGTCCACGATACATGGGGCCCTACCTGATCCTGGAGCGGATCGGCACCTTAGCTTACCGACTGCAGCTGCCACCGGAGTTGGGTGCACTACATGACGTCTTCCATGTCTCTTCCTTACGGAGAGCTCTCCTTCGGCCGGAGCAGCACATCACTACTACAGCCGGACCGGTAGAGCCTGACAGATCAGTGAGATTGGAGCCGATCCGGATTGACGATACAGCCATCCGAGTGTTGCGGAAGAAGAAGGTTCCCCTTGTGAAGGTGCTGTGGTCCAACCATGGACGGGAGGAGCACACTTGGGAGCCGAGAGATCTGATGCTGGAGCAACACCCGGAGCTATTCGCATCAGGTACATTTAAGTTATGTCTTTAAATTTCTTGATAATTCTTGCAAATAGAACCCCGTAAACCCGAACTTAAATTTCGGGGACGAAATTATTTTCTTGTTTATTGGAATTTGTAACATCCCATGTTACTTCTGGACCCCTCAACTTAGATTGGGTTAGGCATGGGGTGAGACCTAAGGAGATCAACTAGGTTTGACCCTAGGTAGTGGGTGGTAGCCATGTGGAGCCCACTATAGGACCAAGTCAAACTAGGTCAAACTAGCCTAATTAGGGACCTTAGCCACACCATGACCCCACCACATTGCCCTAACCCTAAAAACAATCTAAGTGGACCCTAGGGTATGTCGCTGGGTCAACATTTTGACCCCAGTTGACCAAGGTCAACCTTGGGCTTAATTTGGTCAAACCCACACCCATAGGCCTAATTAACCTAAGTGGGGCACCCCCTTGACCCAAACCAAGTTGGGTGGTGCCACTAGACCCATTTCCACCAAGTGGGGTCAGTCCACCCACCATGGTTGACCAGTCAACCCTAAAAGTCAATTTGGTCAACAAATTGACCTAAAAAGTGAAATGAAGGCCAAGCCATTTCCCCTTGGACCAAGCCCACCAAATTGGCCCATGACCAGCCTTAATGGTTAATGACAGCCCCTACCCTCCTGAAATTGGAGAGAGATTGCATGCAAGGGGGTAGTTTTGGAAATTGGGGGAAAAAGAGGAGAGAGAAGAGAGGGAAAATGGGGATGAAGGCCATGTGGCCCTCCTCCTCTCTTTCCAAGCACAAATCTGAACCCACACATCAATTATCATCCTTTCCAACCCAATTTCATGCCACTTGGAGCCAAGGAGGAGAAACCAAAGCTCATGGCCGAAATTCCCATCATGGCATCTCTGTATACAAGCCATATCAGCCAAAACCAACCATCCCATTAGCTTCAGAAGGTCCAAAGGAGTGGAATTCGATACCTGGATCGAAGCTTTTGGTGGAGAATCGAGTTCGGGAGCAAGCTCGCCAGAGAGGAAATTTTTCATGGCCAACCGCCGCCAAACCCGCCGCCAAGCCCCAATCGAGGTCCGTTTCACCTCACCTCTACCCGTACTAGTTTCCTAGATCTATTAGGCGAGACATCGGGCTCAAATGAGCCAGATCCAAGGTGAGCTTTTTCATGGATTTTGGAATTTTGATGGAGTGCAAGTTCGCCGGAAACCGCCGCCTCCGGCCACCATTTCGCCGCCAAACGTTGGCCAACACCTCAACGGAGGTGGTGGTGGTGGTAGCCGGCCGTGGAGGCTAAGGGGTGGCCGGGAAATGAGGTTTGAAGGTGCTCCAGGTCGGGCAAATCTCGGCCATTGGCTGGAGGAGGAAGATGAACGGATGCCCTCCATCCTGCTTCAAGATTCGTGCTACATCAAAATTTAATTTTCTGTCCTTGTTTTGGCTGTCACTTGCATGTTAAATTTAGGCCTCTTAGAGGCATTTTAAGAACTTAGGCCCTTAATGACAAATGTAGCCTAGGGTCTTACCTTTAATATGCCACCCTAAACTTACATTTTGGTGTAGTGTACAGTCCTGTAGGACATTTCTCCTAGGACTGGTCCTAGAGTAGGGCAGAAATTAAATTGGGTGCCCAGGTCACAATATTATTCACCATGGCCCCACATTTTGGCCACATGCATTATTATGGCATACTTAGCTCCTGCCAAAATTTAGGAATTTTTGGAAAATATTTTCCTATAGTTTTTGGTAAAATATCAAAATTTAAATAAATGACATATATGGAGTTCTACTCCTCCCCATGGCCCCAAATTTTGGTGGTGGGTCCGTGGGGTCATCCTTGGTGCATGATAAAATTTTCAGCACCTTGGGTTCACTGCATGTGGGAGAATCCACTTGCATGTGCTAGCCTATGTTAAGCCTTGGTGTGCAAATAGCAAAAATGCAAATTTGTGTATTTAGCCTAATGGTGACATGCAAGTGTCATGAAATTATTTCCAGTGGTTCATTAGGGTAAATTTCACCCCTCAAATTAATGATGGAATTTTTGGAATCAAAATTTCATTTATTGGAATTTATTTTAAATATAGCTATTTTGGGAATAAAATTGGAAAATAGGATTTATTCAAGTACAAATCCAAACAACTTTGCTAAGGCATAGATAACATCACATTTGACTTAGGAAAAATATGATTTCTCTGTTTTGAAGAATATTTGGAGTAGATACCCTATATTTCCCATTTTACCCTTATCTTGTTAATTCTTGAAATGATGGAATTATACCTCTGAAAAATTTGGAAATTATTCTACTGTTATAAAATGTTATTATTAGGTTTGCATAAATTTCTCAGAATTTAATGGATGCATTACTTATGTTAAATTAGTTCAATGGCATTTTGGTAAATAATTTATAATGGAATCCTATAGGCCATCTTACATTAAATGTTGATGATTCTCTGCCAATAGTCTTAAATTAGTGTCCTACAAGCTCTGTAAGTTTTCTGGAATTTTTGAGTACATGATGCCTATACTTCATTTGGAAAATGGAATTTATGTGGAATTGATATTAAATAGAAAATGATGATAAATAATTTCAGGAAAATTATGAAATTCTGTAGGCAGCAATATTTTATCAATATACATTTCAGGAAAAATTCCCTAGGTCAGTAGATACTTAATCAAACTACTTCATGTGTAAAGTGACCTAGCATTTAAATTAGAAGAATTAATTAAATGACTATTTGGCCAAGAAAAATTGTGAGAATCCTTAGGGTAGTTCCCTTAGTCCATATTACCTTAGGATAAATATTTAGAGGCAGGATGCCTTAAGTTTTGGAAGATCACATTTCTAGGGTAGTCATGGGTCATGGTCTGCATATAACACAAATAGGTCCTGCCTTAGGGATTACCAGGGGATTGATTATCGGCAGAAATAAGAGAGAGTTCAACATGAGTAACCCTGGTGGGTAGAGTTGTCTTAGTGAGGGATCAAAAGTGCATGTCTTGGTCATCAACTGGAGTGGGGGATCGGCGGAAGACCGTCAGTTCCCGGTAATACCTTAAGTCACTAGGGTTATACTTAAGCAATAAGGAGAGCTGGGGAGATACATGGGTAGTCATCAACTAAAATAAGTATCCTTGCGAAAGGGAACGCTGGGCGTAATCCCAACACAGTTCCTAGTGCCCCTTGAGAGCCCTTCACAGGGAATACCGGGGGCAGTCCTGGGATTAACCTTAAATCTCTAAGTATAATAAACCGTAGACAAGAGTAGCTTAATAGGTTAGGACATGGTTGTACCTTCTCGCCCGTGTTTGGGTTGGAGAGTTTCATGATATATGCTCACCCGTTTAGGGTTGGAGGGAATTGACATAAATGCACTAATGTGCGTTCTCACCCGGGTTTGGGTTTGAGGGATTCAGGACGGGTTCTGGTCCTGCGAGCGGGAGGCTCGGTATGAATTACTTGCATGTGCATAAATATCGTGGCGGGGCATGCGGTACTGGCCGTTCGTCACACCGATGGCAGTACGGTGCACCAGGCGGTTGTGAGAGTTAGAGGGGCCAGTGGGTTGTTTTACACTGCGGTCTGGAGGACGATCCCCGATAACGCACATCTGACCCAACAAGACTGACGGGTTTGTCAGCAAAGTACGTACGCGAGACTCTAGAGTGCACCTTGGACGTGTACAGAGGCGTATGAGAGGGGTCTAAGGCTTGGTAGTGTGCATACCGGTCTAGAAGCGGAGACGCCCGCTCCGCTGCTGCCGTAGCCACAGCGGTGGTACCCGAGAGTGATGCTAGCTCTCAAAAAGTGGGAACTAAAGGTCTGTGATCACAGAGTCGTTGTGTGTGAGTTGCACTTGTCTGCGCATAAAATTGCATCATATCATTCATTCATATTAGGTCATACGCTTCATAGATCCTTATCATATAAATTAGTATGGGCTCTTTTATATGATAAGTTAAATTTCCTGGAAATCCTAACTTATATATTTGTATGGGCATTTATATAAGTTAAGGTACGTTTGTGATGATAGCTTAGTGGTAGCTTAGCTTATTTACTTGTTCATACTGCTGTTTCTTTACTTTCCTTTACTGCACCGCTCTTACTTACTTACTACTTGTACTGTACTTAGCATTGCTAGTGTAGAATTTCATTACTTAGTACCACTTTAGATAGATATTGTCACCTGCTTCCATTTTGCTACCCCTTGTTGTCCTCCGCTTCGTCCTCCCGCTCGGTGCCTAGGAGCTGCGGGGCGAGGTGTGGAGGAAACGACTTAATCTTTTTGACTAATGGTAGGTGACCAACTATTTTTAGGAGCCCGTGGAGATGGAGCACCAGCACGTCGAGGAGGCAGGACATGAGGAGCATATACCGCTTCAGCAGGCTACCACTACTACTGTGCGTCCTCAGGTGGGACGAGTCTTGATGTTCTAGTTTAGCTTCCGCATTTACTATTTTGTGAGAGAGAGATTTGATGTACTGGGCATAAGCCCTTTTTACTCTTTCTTCTGTACTATTCTGTGGACTATTGTACTATTCATTTCTTTTATATGATTGTACTGTGACTTGTGGACTGATGGCATTTTATACACAGTTTTACTTCTTTATTCTCATATTGGCCTATAGGTTAATGATCGTACTAGCCGGCAGAATCGGCGTATTGCGGTGTCGACTAACCCGTGAGTTAGTGCCACCGTAAGACGGCGGTTCTGGGCATAAGATCCGGTAGCCCTCCTTGGTAAGGGGGAGGGGGGGTCTTACACGTAAAGCGGCTGAGACACCATACGATTACTCTAACCTCTTAAAGCCCAATGATGGAGCTGCGGTTCGACAGTTAGATTATTCTAAACTGCTTGGTAGCCTCATGTACGCTATGGTCTGTACGAGATCTGACATAGCCTTTACGATCGGCATGTTAAGTAGGTTCACTAGCAATCCTGGCCAAGACCATTGGGATGCCCTCGATAGGCTGATGCGATACTTAAAGCACACCCGGCAGTATGCTTTATGTTATAGTGGTCATGCTCCAGTGTTGGAAGGATATTCTGATGCATCATGGTGTTCAGAAGTAAACGACAGCAAGTCCACTAGTGGATTCCTCTTCACACTAGGAGGAGCAACTGTAGCCTGAAAGTCCAAGAGACAGTCATGCATTGCACTCTCATCTATGGAATCCGAACTCTATGCTCTAGCTTCAGCTGGTGAAGAAGCAGAGTGGATAAGAGATTTGGTGATGGACATTCCACTGTCGAGCCTGAAACTGAGTTCTGTTGCAGTTTACTGCGACAATCAGGCTACTAAAACGATTGCTACGAACACGTTGTTCAATAGCAAAAGAAGGCAACTATGGATGAAACAAGCCTGGTTGACCTCCCTTACGAGTCAAGGGATTGTGAACCTCGTTGATGTGAGGTCAAAAGATAATGTTGCAGACGCCCTTACTAAAGGATTAAATAGAGCTCTCACAATCAAAACATCGGAGGAAATGAGATTAAAGTTCATAGAAATATGAAACTTTCCTCCAACGTTTATGTTTTGATACGTATGAGCCTATAGTTGTTAACATTCAAGCATCTAGATAGTAATAGACTGAAAACCCCAAATAATTTCTTGATGAAAACCCAAGGTGGTTGGATGCTGGTTATTCCACACTTGATAACCTAACGTCCTCCCATTGTAAGCTGATTCAAGAGTTATTCAACTGGGAATTGAAAGTCGTTGTAAATGTTAACCTAAACATTATCGGTCACACCACATTATTCCACTTTTGATAATGTTGCACGTGATGTGTGCCCACATGTGTTGGTGAGGCACATAGTGATCCGTAATGAGTAAGGTAACATGACTAGTCATAGTTAAACTGGATGAGATGCTGACAGAGTTACTTCACCGTTGCTAGAAGTGCTAAGCTCATTTAGTAATAGTTAGTTTACTTTAAATGTTACTGCATATGTTTATGAATTCATAGAGTCTGACTTATGAAATTCCTTGCAGGCTACGATGGAGATTATGGAGGAGCTGTAGACCTGGATATAGATGACGATGATCTACTAGATGAGTAGAATCATCAAACGTTCAATTCATGTCTTTGTTTTGCAATAATTATTTAGACTATGTTTTGGACAGCATCTGTGTGATGGTTTGCCGTTTAGGCAAAACCTTATTTTATTTTATTAGTATGATCTGTCCTGAGTGTTTTGCTTAGTTTGGATTATTATTTTTGTCTACACTCCAGCACCCCGAAACGTCACCATTATTTGTCACGAATATAGGAGGAGTTTGTAAGTGTATATTCAGACGAATAACGGGCTCAGGGGCTTTGCGCGTATTAAACCCTAGGTTTTCCCTATATATACCTAGCTGGGGACAACGCAGAGTAAGTTCCACTTAGACTTTCCTCCGGATATTTCGAGCGCCTTCTACAATCAGTACGAATAATTTTAACACGAGAAAACTGTGTGTGAGTCTCGGTATGAAAAGTATGAAAAGTCGATGTAAGTTCAGTACGATCACGAAGGAAGTGTAACCAGATAACCCGCGAGTAATCATCAATAAAGATTACAAAGTGCTGATAACAAAAAACACTAGGGATCTTATAAGGTCCCCAAATATCAGAATGTATGAGTAAAAAAAGAGCATGACTTCTAGTATAGGGAGAAGTAAAAGAGACATGATGTTTGTCGAAGATACACGATTCACAAAAGAACTTCTGAAGAGAAACACCTGGAAGAGCTTTCTTGAGAATCTGGAGAGCAGTATGCACAAGACGACGATGTCAGTCAACAAAGTAGATAGTGGTAAGTGCAGTAGGAGGAACATCCAGAAGATAACCCGTTGGACAGCCGCTCCTTTGACAACCGCAACCGCTCCCAAATGAAGATTTAGGTTCCATTTTGGGGGACTTGTTTCCACCGGTCAAGCGGTTGCAAACGCATGAACCGAACTTTAATTAAGGTTTGGTTCATGCGGTCGCAACCGCTTGACCGGTGAAAATAAGTCCCCCCAAACGAAGCCTTAAAATCAAATCTGTTTGAACCATGAATTTTTGTGTTAGGATGATTTCGACCGCATGCACTTGAGATTATTGGTCTCATGTGATCATTATGATTGCACGTGATCATATTTGAACTACCTCTCGGTTCTCATCTTTTAAATTATGGCTCCGTTTGGCATGGTGGCGGCCGTCATAAACATGAGGTTAAGGGCCTGTTTGAGAAAGTTTTTCAGGAAGGTGAAGAAGTGGTGGCAAAAGGATGATAGGAAAATGTGCTTTTGGAAAATGTCTATTATAAAAGAAAAAATGTTTGGGTGAAAATTTTTTTGCGGAGCTTTTCAGAAATGAGAAGCACTTTATAAATCGTTTGACAAATCACCACTGTGGTAATTTTTTTATTAAAAATGCACGTCCGGGGGAAAAAGACGTAATTTTTTCGCCCGTGCTTGATTTTTTTGCAGGCGCGAATTTTTCGCCCGGGCGCGGTTTTTTCGCCCGGGCCTGATATTTTCGCCCGGGCACGATATTTTCGCCTAGGCCCGATATTTTTGCGCGATCGCGATATTTTCTTGCGGGCGCCAATTTTTCGGCCAGGCGCTATATTTTCGCCCGGACACCAATTTTTCAGCCTTACACCAATTATTCGGCCGGGTGCCAATTGTTCAGCCAGGTGCAAATTTTTCGATCGGGTTCCAATTATTCAGACGACCGCAAATTTTTCGGACGACCACAAATTTTTTGGTCGGACGCGAATTTTTCGACCGGACGCAAATTTTTGCTCACATACGCGAATTTTACTCACAGACAAGATATTTTCGTCTGAAATCAAAAAAATTGAATTCGAGCGAAAATAATAGAGTCCGAGCGAATAAAAATACACGATCGAGCAAAAAAATCACGACCGAGCAAAAAAATCACGCTGAGGCGAAAAATTTGCCCATGTGCGAAAACATCTAACCCGAGCGAAAATAATGCGCCCGGGTTAAAAAACGTGCTCTGGCGAAAAATATCGCTCTCGAGCGCAAAATTCGCGTCTAGACGAAAAATTCGAGTTCAGATAAAAAACAGCATCCGAGAGAAAAAATCGTGCATAAGCGAAAAAATCGCGCTGGGGCGAAAAAATCGCGTCCGAGCGAAAAAACGAGCTCCGATGAAAACTATCGCTCACGCGCCGAAAATTCGAGCTTGGGCGAAAACTTTGCTTCGGGGCGAAAACTTCGCTTCCGGGCGAAAAAACTGTGCCCGGGCGGAAAACTGCTTTCGAGCAAAATAATCGCGTTGGGCCAAAAAACTGCGCCCTTGCGAAAAAATCAAGCTCGGGCAAAAAAACACGTCCTTGCGAAAAAATCGTGTTGAGGCGAAAAAAATTGCTGCCGTGTGAAAATACCGCGCCCGACCAAAAAAATCAGCCCGGGCAAAAAAAACACGTCTGGGCAAAAAAATCGTGCACGAGCGAAAAATCGCTTTCGGGCGAAAAACCCCGCGCCCGATCGAAAAATGTCAGTCAGGGCGAAAAATTTGCGCATGGGCAAAAAACGTGCATGAGCATAAAAACGCGCCCGTACGAAAAAAATGCACTAGGGAAAAAAATCACGTCAGGACAAAAAACAAGTAAGAGATATTTTTAAGAGATAAGCGTTTTGAGATGAGGAAGTGTTTTTCGAAAAGATAGAAAAATAGATGACAAGCGACTTTTCAAAATGAGGAGAAAATGGAGTTTTCTGTTGTGGCTTTTCCCAACGGTAAACAATACGAACAGTTTCTTAGGTGAGATAACATTTTTCAGAAAACGGATCGGAGCTAAAAGCCCTCCTAACCGGAGCCTAAATTGTCATTTTAACAATAGTTTTTTACTTTTATAATACGTGTCGTAGCGAAAAATGCGTGTAAGGAAAAAAATGTGTTGGGCGGGGGGGGGGGGGGGGGGGGGGTAAATGCACGTCCGAGGAAAAAATTTGAACAGAAGCGAAAAATGCATATACAAGCATAAAGTGCGCGCCTAGAAGAAAAAATGCGCTCGCTGGCGAAAAAATGTATGTTATGGCGGTAATGCGCTCCCGGGTGAATAGATTTGCGACTAAGAGGAAAATGCGCGCAAGGGAGAAAAATGCGCGCAATGGCGGAAATGCATGTCTGGGGAAAAATGTGCGTTAAGGCAAAAAATACGCGCCCACGACCCGTGGGAAAATGTGCGTCTGAGAGGAAAATTTGCGACGGAGTGGAAAATGTGCAAAAAATACGCGCGTGGGCGAAAAAATGTGCACCCGGGTGGTAAATGAACTCTCTGGCAAAAAATGCGCTTACAGATGAAAAATGCGCGTCTGGACAAAAAAACACACTCATGCGAAAAATTACAGACATGGGAAAAATGTGCGCCATAACGAAATATGTGCTTGGCGAAAAATGTGTTAATGCTCTCTCAGGCGAAATATGCGTGCACATGCGAAAAATGTGTGTTGTAAGACCCGAAGTCTAATATTAATATGTTTGCATATATATAAATAAAAGACTGTTTAAATATTCCCCGATGATGGAAAACAATTGATTTCAGTGCTGATTTGACGTCACACTTTAATTTTGATGTTTTGATTCTTCCGTCTGATATTTCATTTTTATTTGCGACAGCCGCTTCGTTTTCATTTAAATTGAATGGCTTGAGTTGGCCGACTTTGATATGAACTTGGGCTTGGTTGGAATTGAGTTTGGTTGTGGCTGTGCAATGGGTGAACCAGTGTGTGTTGGCTGTGGCTGTGCATGGGTTGAGACCGGTAGAACCGATGGTGTGACCGATTGCCTGGGTTTAAGCGGTTGTTCCGTGATATATTCTCTGCTTTATTTCGTTCCTATTCATTTTGACGGAGCGAACTGGGCGACGAACGCAGCGGATGCCGCTACCGCCGATTGCTTTCTAGGGCTCTATTGTTCTCCGATTTCTGTGAATCTTCTTGCGATTGAGAGGTAATCTCCTTCCCTCCACTCCTTTTGTGTTAATCATGAAGTTTGTGTAGGGATTGATGATGGATGAAAACCCTAGGGTTTGGGATTTTGGTTTTGATTCACTCCTTTCTAACTCAAAAGTTTCTTTATAGCTTTCAAAACCCTAAACCTTGAATTTGAACTAATTTTGGGAGAGATGAGGTTAGGGTTTCATTAGGGGTTTTGTCTTGACCCCTTTAGAAACCTTTGTTTGTCGGCTGTGTTGTTGAGGGCTACCTGGGGGCTGTCGGTGGTGCTTTTGTGCTGCTTGGTGTTAGCTGTCCGGCTGTTTTTGTGCTTTGGGGATGCTTGGTGTTAGTTGTCCGGCTGTTTTAGAAGGGATTTATACATTGCTTTGAGCTGCTATTCGCAGCCCTTGGTGTTGTCATCGTGACAACCCTTGAGGCTGTGCCTTGGAGCAAATTGGATATACATTGTGGGTATTTGACTCCTTTTATTGGCTGAATGGTGCGCCTTCTTTTTGATCACCCACACTTGTCCTTCCCTCGACAACTCCTAGAGGTCGTAGTTGTGACCGTCGTAGGAGTCCGCTCATAACTATTTATGGCGCAACCTTAAAGTAAATGATATTTTGATACTGCAGAGGATGATGTCCGACGATAGACGTGACCGTGAACCCTTCGAAGGACAAGGGTAAAGAAAAAGTCGGGGTGAGTCATTACTGTTTTTGTTTCCTTTTTTGTGAACTTGTTAAGCTAGTTACCTTTATTTCAGTTATTTGATATCACTGAATATATGAATCGCCGAAAATGCTAACGTGCCTTAGCGAGCGATAAAATTCTGAGGAGAACCAAGTACAAATAAATCCTATTTGTGAAAGAAACTGAACAGATCAAAATGATTAAAAATGAATTGAAATTGAGAACACGTCGACGCATCAAAATACTAAGAGTCAGCCTAGTAGGGGGGGGGGGGAATGTTTCAGACTCCTACACCCCGTGAGGGGGTAGAACTCTCACACCTCGTAGGGCGGTCGAACTCCTACAAATCATGATATGAATCCAATATGAGGGGTTGAAGCCTGTAGCGTGTAGAAGCGTCCTAAAGTTGATAATGATATGAAGGGCCGACGAACCCGGATAATTGAGATATTCGAATGACCCTAAGAATTTCGAGAAACATGACTTGATTTCAGATATAGAATTGTTGATTTTACCTGTTCCTAGCTTAGAAACATATTATATAGATTTCATTGCTCCTGACTCTTTTGTCTGCTTGCAGTGCGAAGCTACTGGTAAGGTTAAGGAATTCACTTAGTTTTCAAAACTAATTGGTTCCTCATTTGTTTAGTAGCCGAGCACCAGCATACCATACCCCGCTAGACGGGCTCAGGCAGAGGCAGATCGAAGACCAGTTGAAGACGTGGCTCGTCCATGGGGTAGCATGAGTTTATTCCATGTACTTTGGTTAGATATTTGTAATGTAATAATGTTGACAATATATATTTTGTATATTAATGAAATGTGATGTTATGTTTTCACTGATACAATTCTTTTATTATATTGCTGCGTATAATTATGTGAAAAACCCAATCAGAAAGAATGAATTTAAACTGTGCCGGTTTTGAGCCGTTACAATTAAGTGGTATCAGATGGAGGTTTTTCACAGTGCGTGTAACACAGAGAGTACCAGGATGGAACATAAACCACAATGATGAAATTTGAATATCAGAATATACTGAACTGTCTCATGCTTGTTCCTCAAGAATCTTTTCAAGTGTATTCGAGCCGCAGAATGTGAGAGGCTCTGAATGAACTTGAGGATTCAAGGGACTCTAGATCAGAAGAAAGTGTGAGTGGGTGACAGTCTTCCATAGTGCATATCGCTGATATTGCACAAGCCATCGCTGAAGCAATTAGGTTGGTTCGGGACACCCCTCCAGCTGTTCCTTCTCCTGGAGTACCCCCAGTTGTGCCAGCTATGCCTCCTCCAGCATTGGTGGAACCGCAACAGCCTCGCTTACTTGATATTGATATGAAGCAGTTTCTGGAATTAAAACCGCCGACTTTTCGCGGTGGTTTGTCTCCGATCGAGACGGAAGACTGGATTTTTCGGATTGAAACAATATTTGATACGATGCGGTGCCCCACGGAGAGGAAGGTGGAATTGGTTGTTTTTCTTCTGGAAGGAGAGGCTAAGAGGTGGTGGGTGAACCTAATAAAAGGGAAGTTTCAGACTCGCGGTTTGGCGAACGCGACATGGACATAGTTTATTCATGAATTTACAAAATGGTTCGTGCCAAGGACAGAAAAGAGGCAGCTACAGGAGAAGTTTTCGCAGTTGATGCAAGGAAACCGCTCTGTCCTTCAGTATGAAGCTGAATTTTCCAACTTGGCATACTATGCAGAGTCTGCAGTAGCGACCGAGGAAGCTCGCTGTTTACGGTTCCAGGAAGGGTTGCAGGATGATATCCACGCTTCAGTGGTTCCGTTTGATATTACTGATTATGCACTGCTGTGGATAAATCTCGATTAGTTGAGTTAGATAATGAGAAGAGACAGAGGATGACGGAGATGAGGAAGAGGTTCAAAGAGGGTGCTAGCCAAGAGAAATCAGACAGAACAGGTGAAATCCCGTGGAAAAAAAAGAAGCAGCAAAAATCAGTGTCGACTGGTAGCACTCAAGTGTCCCAAACAACATTGACCAAGTGTGCCAAATGTAGCAAGATGCAAAGTGGGGAATGCTTGACCGGCGTTTGCTTTTATTGTCGCCAGCCGGGCCATCGTCGAAAGGACTGTCCAAAGCTGCAAAGGGATGAAAGTTTAAGGGGAGCTCCGGCCTTGCCGCCTCAGAAAATCTATCATATTGGGACTTCCAGGGAAGGAGAGTCGATAGCATCGGCACCTGCTGAAGGGCAGAGATGAGAGACTGATACAAGCCCGAGCTTTCAATCTCGATCAGCAAGAGGCGAAGGCCGATGATACCGTTGTCACAGGTATGTTGCTTGTTCATGATCACGTTCTGAAAGTTTTATTTGATACTGGTGCCAGTCAATCTTTTATTTAACATATATTCTTGAATCACTTCATATACGACCATATCAAGTTGCTCAACCTTTGAGTGTACTGCTATCGAATAATACGATTCTGATAACGAAGGAGCGAGCCGTAGTATCGCTACCTTTTAATGATAAATAAATTGAAGTTGATATTGCGGTCTTACCGTTGGTTGAGTACGATGTCATCCTTGGTATGAATTGACTATCAGATCGAGAAGCCGTCATTAACTTTAAAATGAAAGAGGTGGCATTCAAATGCCCAGATGGAAGTCTGATGATCTGTAAAGGTCTGGTCGAAGTTGCAAAAATCAGGATCTCGGCAATGAAAGCCAGGAAAATGGTGCGGAAAGGCTGTGAGACCATTTTGGTGATGATTAAAGAAATGAAAGAAGAAAAGAAAGAAATTACGGCTGTGCCCGTAGTGCGGGACTACGTGGATGTATTCCCAGAAGAGTTACCTGGTGTTGGTGTATCTCCAGCCAGAGAAGTTAAATTTGAAATTAAGGTGATTGAAGGAGCTGCTCCTGTGGTGAAGTCTCCGTATCGGATGGCGCCAAAATTTGACAGAATTGAAAGTGCAATTGCAAGAATTGCTTGATAAGAACTTTATCCGACCGAGTACCTCACCTTGGGCAGCTCCAATATTATTTGTGAAAAAGAAGGATGGGTCCCTCCGTCTATGCGTCGATTATCGCGAGCTGAACAAGTTGACAATAAAAAATAAATACCGTCTGCTGCGTATTGACGATTTGTTCGATCAATTGGTAGGCGCACATGTATTTTCCAAAATTGATCTTCGATCCAGATATCACCAGCTGAGAATTTTAGAGGGAGATGTCTTCAAGACAGCATTCAATACCAGGTATGGGCATTTTGAATTTGTGGTTATGACTTTTGGCCTAACGAATGCTCCTATAGCTTTTATTGCCTTGATGAATCGTGTGTTAAGACATTCTTGGATCAGTTCGTGATTGTTTTTATCGATGATATATTGATTTATTCAAAGACAGAAGAAGAGCATGCCCAACATCTGTGTCAAGTCTTGCAAACAGTGAGAGAACAACAGTTGTATGCTAAGTTCTCAAAGTGTGTGTTTTGGCTGACTGAGGTGGCTTTTCTAGGTCATGTGATTAATGCGGAAGGGTTGACTGTTGATCCAGCTAAAATTGAAGCAATAATCAACTGGACCCGACCGAAATCCGTGATTGAAGTACGAAGCTTCTTGGGCTTGGCTGGTTATTATCGGAAATTTGTTAAGGACTTTTCGAAGCAAGCATTACCCTTGACACAATTAACTCGAAAGAACATATTATTTACGTGGGGAGACGATTGCCAGCAAGCGTTCGAATCCTTAAAGGAAAGATTAACGACAACACCAATGTTGGTGATGCCTGAAGGCTCAGATGGTTTTCAAATTTATATTGATGCATCCTATAAAGGATTGGTTGTGTGTTAATGCAACGTGGAAAGGTGATTGACTTTGCTTCCCGACAATTAAAGGATGCTGAAAAGAACTACCCGACACATGATCTGGAATTAGCAGCGGTTGTGTTCGCCTTAAAAATTTGGCGTCACTACCTGTATGGTGTTCGATGTGAAATATTCACAGATCATAAGAGCCTGAAATATATATTCGATCAGCGAGAAATCAATTTACGCCAGAGAAGATGGCTGGAATTTATTAAAGATTATAATCTGGATATTCAATATCATGTAGGTAAAGCAAATGTGGTCGCAAATGCATTAAGCAGGAAGAATATTGCTGCGTTGTCAGTGATACTGCAGTATAATATGAAGCTTCTTTATATGCTTCAGGAAATGGAAATATGCGTAATATTTATGCCTGAAGAAAAGCAAGCACAACTATTCCAGATGCGGATTCAATATTCGCTTAAAGAGAGGATCCGGAAAGCGATACCTCAAGACCCCTTCTTGATGGGGATATTTGAAAAATTGAGAAAGAGAAAAGTGAGTGCCTTTATTGAAAAGGATTCCCTATTAATCCTGAATGACAGATTATGTGTATCATATGATGGCAGCTTGTGGAAGGATATCATGTATGAGGCACATAATACGCCATATTCTATTAACCCTAGTCGGACAAACATGTACCACAATTTGAAATAGGACTTATGGTGGTCACATCTGAAAAAGGATGTCATTCAGTATATTGCTCAGTGTCATACCTGTCAGATAGTGAAAGCAGAATATCAGAAGCTTACTAGGTATCTTCGATCTCTCCCCATTTCGGAATGGAAGTGGGATGATGTTGTGATGGATTTTGTATTTGGCATGCCTCGCAGTAAAGCTGAGAATGATGGAATTTGGGTCATCGTTGACCGATTGAAAAAGAGCGTCCATTTATACCGATCATACAAAACGGGCCGACTGAAAAATTGGTGGAACTCTATGTAAATGTAATCGTGAGATTACATAGTATTCCGCGTACGATCGTGTCATATTGTGATGGATGGTTTACATTTGATTTGTGGCGACGAGTGCACAACAGATTGAAAACAAGTTTATTGTACAGTACTGCCTTCCATCCACAAACAGATGGCCAGTCCGAACGCACCATCCAGATGCTCAAGGATCTATTACGAATGGTGGTTTTGGACTTGAAAGGCTCTTGAGAAAAATACTTATCGTTAGCTGAATTTGCTTATAATAATAGCTATCAAACAACGATCCAAATGGCCCCATTCGAAGCTCTATATGGGAGGCGATGTAGCATTCCTTTGAGCTGGACAGAGGATGAAGAAAAGAAATTGTTCCCGCAGAAGAGGACGAATAAAATTGAGGAGAAAGTCCGCATTATTCAACAAAGAATGAAAATCGCACAAGATCGTCAACAGAAATATTACAGTGCCCGACATCGTCTAGTGGAATTTACTGTGGGCGATCAGGTGTGTCTAAAAATTAAACTATTTAAAGGGATTTCACGATTGCGGCGAATTGGAAAATTGAGTCCAAGATATTTTGGCCCCTTCCCAGTGATTGAACGTGTTGGTGAGGTGGCGTATCACTTAGCTCTGCCTACTGAATTACAAAAGTTGCATGATGTCTTTCATGTATCCGCACTTCGACGGTATATTCTGAACCCAGATTTGATGATATTTGCCAGTGATGTGCAGATCGAAGCTGATTTGTCCAGTGCGACGACACCTTATCATATTATTGATCGACAGAGCAAGAACCTTCAGAGTTGACAGGTGAACTTTGTCAAGGTCCGGTGGACCGGTCACCCCGCCAAGGATGCTACTTGGGAGCGAGATGACGTGCTAATGAAAATTTTTCCCTCTTTCTTTGAGAATAAAGAAACTGCTTGAATTTTTGAGGATAAAAATTCTGATAAGGAGGCGAGAAATTGTAAGACACGAAGTCTAATATTAATATGTTTGCATATATATAAATAAAAGGCTCTGTAAATATTCCCCGATGATGGAAAACAATTGATTTCAGTGTTGATTTGACGTCGCATTTTAATTTTGATGTTTGGATTTTTCCGTCTGATATTTCATTTTTCTTTGCGACAGCCGCTTCGTTTTCATTTAAATTGAATGGCTTGAGTTGGCCAGCTTTAATATGAACTTGGGCTTGGTTGGAATTGGGTTTGGTTGTGGCTGTGCAATGGGTGAACCAGTGTGTGTTGGCTGTGGCTGTGCATGGGTTGAGACCGATAGAACCGGTGGTGTGACCGGTTGCCTGGGTTTAAGCGGTGGTTTCGTGATATATTCTCTACTTTATTTCGTTCGTCTTCATTTTGACGGAGCGAACTGGGCGACGAACGCAGCGGAAGCCGCTACCGCCGATTGCTTTCTAGGACTCGATTCTTCTCCGATTTCTGTGAATCTTCTTGCGATTGAGAGGTAATCTCCTTCCCTCCACTCCTTTTGTGTTAATCATAAAGTTTGTGTACGGATTGATGATGGATGAAAATCCTAGGGTTTGGGATTTTGGTTTTGATTCACTCCTTTCTAACTTAAAAGTTTCTTTATAGCTTTCCAAACCCTAAACCTTGAATTTGAGCTAATTTTGGGAGAGATGAGATTAGGGTGTAACATCCCGCTTTCAAAGAGGGGTCTAGACGGTTCAATTGAACCAAGGAAAGGGTTTGAACCGGGTCCTAGCAAACTACGACCCGACTTACGCTACATGGTTGAGGATAACGTGCTAAAATATTGAACATACGTGCTCTGAATTGACTTCCGATAGTTGCATGTGGTCAAGGTCGACACCTTAATCACTTGACAAATTGTCCGGTTTAAAGCACAAGATCATCTTTTGAAAGAGTATGAATCTCTTTAGCCATTTTGGTAAATCAAATTAGTGAGTAACCCAAGAGATCGTGACTTATGATGAGTTGAGTCAGGGGCTGGGGCTTATTAGGGTCACATAGCTATAATCTTGGATTATAAGGTTGTTGAACAGGATAAGGCCCCAACCTTTGACTCAATCCCTGGTTATCTTGACGTTGGTTGGTTTTGGCTTACGAAGCTTTAAACGACATAATGTTTATCATTCATACGCTATGGTAGATTGTGCCATCGAGAAATGTGCCTTGAGATGTTGTTCCTTATGGTATACGTTTGTGCCTTCGATAAATGTGCCTCGAGATGTTGTTCCTTATGGTATATGTTTGTGCCTTCGAGAAATGTGCCTCGAGATGTGGTTCCTTGTGGTATATGTTTGTGCCTTCGAGAAATGTGCCTCGAGATGTTGTTTCTTATGGTATATGTTTGTGCCTTCGAGAAATGTGCCTCGAGATGTTGTTCCTTATGGTATACGTTTGTGCCTTCGAGAAATGTGCCTCATGGTATATGTTGTGCCTTCGAGAAATGTGCCTCGAGATGTGGTTCCTTATGATATATGTTTGTGCCTTCAAGAAATGTGCCTCGAGATGTTATTCCTTATGGCATACGTTTGTGCTTTCGAGAAATGTGCCTCATGGTATATGTTGTGCCTTCGAGAAATGTGCCTTGAGATGTGATTCATTCTAGAATGTGTTTGTGCCTTTGGGGTATATGCCATGAGAAAATTATCGGATGGCTGACGAGTTTTACTCCGAGGCAACCCGCATGGTGGACGGTCTGGGAAGACAACCCGTGCGAAACTATAGAACTACGCGGGTCTGGGACCGTATGCAGGGTGATACAGAGTATGTAGGCGGTGGTCATGGGAAGACCACCTTGACCCAAAATAGAAATTCCATATCTACCTCCCTTAAAAATACTACTACACTTGATGCTATTAAGGTTTGGATTCTATACGTGGTTCTAATGATTTGTCATTTGCACAGGTGACATGTGCGTATAAAGGATATTACCCAGAAGGAGCTGGCTTGCTCAGGTTTTGGGTATGGAGTTTCTGTGAAGGGTAATCTTCCGCTAGGAGACTATGCATTCCGCTTTTTGTGATAAGGTGCACCCGTTAGTGGTGTCTTCTATCGGGAACTACTTCCCTTTACTATAGTACGTATTGTTGTTTGCTTAACATCATTGTCAGTATGCGACAGGGGTAAACTGAAGGGTGATGATGGAGATGGGCGTGCCTCTGTTGCTCCTTCAGTGTCGTATGTTGGCAGCTATGTGCGGTAGGATCCCCCTATTTGTGCCGGTTTTGTGAACTGAGGGGAGGGGGGTCTCACATAGGGTTTCATTAGGGGTTTTGTCTTAACCCCCTTGTAAACCTTTGTTTGCCGGCTGTGTTGTTGAGGGCTACATGGGGGCTGCCGGTTGTGCTTTTGGGCTGCTTGGTGTTAGCTGTCCGGCTGTTTTTGTGCTTTTGGGCTGCTTGGTGTTAGCTGTTCGACTGCTTTAGAAGGGATTTATACCTTGCTTTGAGCTGCTATTTGCAGCCCTTGGTGTTTCCAACGTGACAACCCTTGAGGATGTGCATTGGAGCAAATTGGATAGACATCGTGGGTATTTGAATCCTTTTATTGGCTGAATGGTGCGCCTTCTTTTTGATCACCCACACTTGTCCTTCCCTCGACAACTCCTAGAGGTCGTAGTTGTGACCATCGTAGGAGTCCGCTCGCAACTATTTATGGCGCAACCCTAAAGTAAATGATACTTTGATACTGCAGAGGATGACGTCCGGCGATAGACGTGACATGAACCCTTTGAAGGACAAGGGCAAAGGAAAAGTTGGGGGTGAGTCCTTACTGTTTTTTTCCTCTTTTGTGAACTTGTTGAGCTAGTTACCTTTCTTTCAGTTATTTGATATCATTGAATATATAAATCGCCGAAAACGCTAATGTGGCTTAGCGAGCAATAGAATTCTGAGGGGGAACCAAATAAAAATAAATCTTATTTGTGAAAGAAACTGAACGAATCGAAAAGATTTAAAATGAATTGAAATTGAGAACACGTTGACGCATCGAAATGCTAAGGGTCAGCCTAGTGGGGGGAGGGATTATTTCAGACTCCACCTCGTGTGGGCGGTAGAACTCTCACACCTCGTGGGGGGGGGGGGGTCGAACTCCTACATATTATGATATGAATCCAATAGGAGGCGTTGAAGCATGTAGCGTGTAGAAGCGCCCTAAAGTGGATAATGATATGAAGGGTTGACGAACCTGAATAATTGAGATATTCAAATGACCTTAAGAATTTCGAGAAACGAACTACGAATAAAAGGAAATATGTCTTGATTTCAGATATAGAATTGTTGATTTTACCTGTTCCTAGCTTAGAAACATATTATATAGATTTCATTATTGCTGACTCTCTTGTCTACTTGCAGTGCGAAGCTACTGATAAGGGTAAGGAATTCACTTAATTTTCCAAACTAATTGGTTCCTCATTTTTTTAGGAACCAATCACCAACATACCAAACCCCGCTAGACGGGCTCAGGCAGAGACAGATCGAAGACCAGTTGAAGATGTGGCTCGTCCACGGGTTAGCATGCGTTTATTCTGTGTACTTTTGTTAGATATTTGTAATGTAATAATGTAGACAATGTATGTTCTGTATATTAATGAAATGTGATGTTATATTTTCACTGGTACAATTCTTTTATTATCCTACAACGTATAATTATGTGAAAAACCCACTCAGAAAGAATGAATTTAAATTGTGGCGGTTTTGGGCCGTTGCACGTGTTCCGGTGGAAAATGTGCGCTCAGGAGAAAAAAATAAGCGCCTGAGCAGTAAATATATGCCCAAGCAGAACATGCGCTCCCGGTCGGGAAAAATCACGCCTGGGAGGAAAAACCGTGACCGTGTAGAAAACGCGGTCTTGAGCGAAAAACACGCACTTGGGTGAAAATTGTGAGTTCGGGCGGAAAATGTGTGACCGGGCGAAACAATTCACGGCTAAGCAGAAAAATGTGTATTTGGACGAAAAATTTGCTCATGAGAAAAACGTGCGTCCGAACAGAAATGTGTGAATTTGCTAAAAATAACATCTACATGAACAGATATTTATGAAAATTAGGTTTTTAAAAATGTTTTTTTTATGGAAAATAGAGTCCCCAAGTTTTTGAAAAGTCTTAAAAATTCCATTTTTTGAAAAACTAATTTGCGCGCTGAGCAAACAAACACTAATAGAATGGTGGTGGTAGTGTGAAAAGAACTTTTCTCACTGCCACCACCTTCTCAATCATGCTCTAAATTCTTTTGAGATTTTAATTTGCTTTAGGGCCTATTTGGTAGGTGATGGCGGTGGAAAAAGTTATATTTCCGTCACAACCACAATTTTATTTAGCGTTGTAATCGTTTGGTTTGGTTCGATTTGTAAGCAAAATCACAAGCCGAACCACACCTATATGGTTCCAAAAATTTGGAACCGAATCGAACCGCTCAAACATTGAAACTGAACTGAATCAAACTGAATGGTTGAGTTCGATTCGATTTTGGTGGTTTAAATAATGTGATAAACTCTAAAGATTTATAGATATTGACCATGTATGGTGCAATGAATGAGGCTCAACCACCCAATATGAAAGTGCTGTCCGAACTTAATTCTTATCACCTAATCATTTTAGCACTCTAAAATCAAATGAATGTAAAATGAAATATTCATCAACATTGTTTGTTTGTAGAAACATCTAGATTAAAGAAATATCTAAATTAGAGAAATATCTAGATTATAGATTAACGACAACTTAGATCATCGACATTAAGGTATTAGAGAAATACCTTATTTAAATCGTCGACATTGGCTCGTGTAATTATTCGAAAAGAAATTTGAAATTTACACGTGATTCATGAATTTTAAAGTAAAATATTTCAATATAATTTTAAGAAAGGCCTAACATGCATGTCTAAAACTTGAATGAGATAAAAATCTTTTAATATTTAAATCTCATCAAACTCAATCTTCTATCTTCAAAGAAACAATGGATTTTGCATTTTCAATTAATAAAAGTCTCATGATACTAAAAGTTTTTATGCATTTTTCTGCCATTCAGTGTTTTAGATTTTGCAGTAAGAATATACGCATGAGTTTTGATTTTTGAACTATTGATCCCTATTTAATCAGATTCAGAGAAATAGGAACTCAGAGGAGAATAGGAAGTCCGGAACTTACCAAAATCCGGATGGATGAGTTTCGTTCAGAGTTCATACCTCGTCGTCTCGTCGAGGTTATTAGGGAGCGCCAAAAATGGACGGACAAACGACGGCTTGGAACTGGAGTGAATAATTAGAGAATGGAGATGAGTGAACGACTAACACGCATAAGATGGAAAAGAACGAAACAACACAAGACTGGAAGAAGGACGCCAACCATACACTCAGATCTCCTAAGAGATCCTACAAAAAAGTTGTTTGTATAGATTACAACAACAAACCTAAATATATAGACCTTGATTCTTTTGAATCTTCTGTTGTTCTTGCTATAAAAGCAAGCACCTAGAGAAAGCCCCTGAAAAAGATGTCTTCAGGTAGAGTAGATTTAGGGCTTCTCATTCTTTAATCTTCTTCTTTAGCAGGAAGATCTCACTAGAGTCAAAGGCTGGACTCCTTTCTTGTTCTTCTGAAAGTCTTCAGAAGGAATTACCTTGCTTCAACAGTGTGTTGCTTTAGGTTTTACGTTTTTTCTTTTGTTACGGCAACGACACTTTGGTACAGTTTTATTGCCCTAGCATATCTTCTATATACCCTTGACTTTCTGCAACGGTCCTGAAATGTGTCTTGTCAACAATATGGATAGGAATAAAATACTTTATCCTCTTTTTTATGCGCCAGTGCCAATTTTGAATCCCGCCAAGCTGTACAGGCTCAACGGTAACATTTAATCCCTCCTTCACGACATCGTTTAGCACAATCTTCTTTCTCAGCGGTACCGAACTTGGCGCTGAGAACTGCCTCATTCTGCACCTTCTCCATGAATCGACTTGAAGCAATCCTCGTTCTTAACGATATAGTGTCTAGCCATAAACTGATCTCAACGGTATAACTCTTCTCCGCACTTACACTGCTCTAAGCATGTTTTTAGAGTCAACATAATAAAATCAGCATAATCATGAAATAGATCTGCTATCAAATACAATATGCACTTAATATTGTAAGTGTTGCTTCTTCAAATCTTGGAATATTGAGGACAATATTTCCAACAATCTCCTCCTATTTGAAAAAGACAACACTTATCAATTGTAAGGTACATTAACCGAACAAATCATAATATAACATTGAAAACATGTTATCACAGATAACTAACAAAGAATCATTAAATAATGAACAGATAAGGATCTAGCATAACAAGAGGAATTAATCAAAAGAGCATAATGTCTATTTTCAAAGTAACACATATACACCAACAACATTTAAGTCTTTATCCCACTATGGCGGGGTTGGCTATATGGATCCTTTGTCGCCATTGTGCCATATCTTTTGTCATAATCTCACTAATGCCTAAGTACATCATGTCTTTCCTTACAGTTTCATTCCAAGTCTTTATTAGTCTACCCCTTCCTCGTTTAACATATCTAGGGACTAGACTCTCACAACGCCTAATATGTGTCTATAATGGTCTCCTTTGTACGTGTCCAAACCATCTTAGACGAGCTTCTCGCATCTTCTCTACAATTGGTGCTACTTATATCTTATCCTTGATATTTTTATTCCTAATTTTATCCAATCTCGTGTGTCCACACATCCACCCAAGCATTCTCATCTCCATAACTCCCATTTTTTGCTCATGTACATAATTCACTGCCCAACACTCAGAACCATAGAGCACCGCAGGTCTAATTGCAGTACAGTAAAACTTGCCCTTATGTTTTAGTAGTACTTTACGATTACATAAGATCCCTGACATGCCTCTGCACCCGCTTGGATTCTATGTGTCACATCTTTATCAATACCTCCGTCTTTTTGAACTATCAATCCAAGATATTTAAAACACTCACTACGAGAAATATCTTGATCGCCCAACTTAATAGCGAAGTCACCTGTCCTTCTTATATTGCTAAATTTAAGATTCATATACTCCGTATTTGCCCTACTCAACCTAAAACCCTTCTTTTCTAAAATATCTCGCCAAGATTCAAGTTTTGCGTTTACACCCTAGCGCGTCTCATCAACCAAAAAGATATCACAATAAACACCAAGGTATTGCTTATTGGATATGTCTAGTGAGCTCATATAAGATAAGGATAAAGAGATAATGGCTTAAAGCTAAACCTTGGTGTAAGCCGACAATGATATGGAATTTTTGTGTTAATCCTCCAGATATCCTCACCATTGTCACTGAATTTGTATACATATCTTTGATTATATCAATGTATGATATATTTACACCTTTCTTTTCTAAGAATCTCCTTAAGATCTCTCTTGAAACTCTATTATAAGCCTTCTCAAGATCAAAAAACAACATATGTAAATCTTGTTTTCTTTCCCGATAATTGTCAATGAGTCTCCTCAAGAGATGTATAGCTTCCATGATCGACCTCCCTGACATGAATCCAAATTGATTCTCTGAGATGTTGGTCTCTTGTCTTAATCTTCTTTCTATTACTTGTTCCCATAGTTTCGTGGTATGACTCATCAATTTAATTCCTTTGTAATTAACACAATTTTGTATATACCCTTTATTCTAATACAAAGGTACCAAGATACTTTCTCACCATTGGTCTGACATCCTTTTTGAATTCAGTATCTTATTGAAAAAATATGTAAGCCACAAAATTCCTTTATTTCCTAAACATTTCCATACTTTGATGGGTATATCGTCTGACCCAGCTGGATGCTTGCAAACTAGCTGGTTGGGCACATCTGCTGAATCTGGACTTTTCCTCTTTTGTGCTTGGGCTTGAGATCCTTCACCCTTTTCAGATGCTCTTCTTTCAGCACTATGTTCTCCTTCATTCTGAAGTATATGAAAGGTTTGAGAATATACCTGGAAAGCAACACTTTTGGGTTTTTCATTCTAACCAAGTTTTCTTTGAACGTCCTTTCCCTTAGGGAGTTCCTTTCCAAGTTCTTTATCCATTCCTCATAAAAATATATACTGTCAATGTTCTTTAATTTCTAACCATGATTGATGTATGCATTGATTATGGTGGATTGAGAATCATCACTCCAATACTCAAAATATGAATCATCACTCCAATACTCAAAATATGGATCATCAGCCTATTCAGCTCTTCTCATTGCCATGAACTCTTAATGCAACCATGTTCCTTCTCTTTGCCTCTCTTGGCCAACTGGATTTCTTGAGCAACTCTCTCCTGAACTGGGAAATCAAAATTAGAGGCTCTCAGTTCATCCAGCAGGGGTTAATTGAGTGTTGAAACCTGAAATTGGTCTATAGTGGAGTTCGTGGTCCCAAAGAAGGGGTGGTCTCATACTTCCCTCAGCCAATCTCACTAGACCAAATGTTTAGGAAAATGGGAATAAAATCGAGATCCCAGCTAGGAGGTCCCACCTCACACTTAGAAGATCTAAAAGAGCTTCCCCTCCCAAGTCAATGCTGAGCTTGGGCACCTTGGAGACACTCAAGACTGGCTCAAGAGAGAGAGAAGACCAAAAACCCCCTCCTCAAAGGTGCCCCCTCGGGTCTATTTATAGATTCCTAAACTTAGTCTGCCAACAGCGTAACTCAGCTGTCCCATTTTGCTATGTGCAACCTAATTGGGTCTGCCAAAAGCGTAACTCCGCTGTTCTAAAATACCTTTCGCAGACCTTCAAGGGCATCCGGGTAACTTTGCCTTTGGACTTGACTGGGAGAGTGGTCCATGAAGGCACCACTCGCCTGAAGAAGCAAATGCGGGGGTGAGCCAATCATTCACCTTCACAGCTCCTCAAAGGGCAAGTGTGAGATACCATTCGCCTGGTTTGGCGAGAGCCTTTTTTCCCGTCTTGGAGAAAGCCCTGTACCATTCTGCGCGAGTGCAGGTCTGCCTGCCCCACTCGCCTACTTCTACTAGCTTGAACCTGGGGGGTCCTTGGCTTCGTCGGGGGGGGGGGGGGGGGGGGGTGGGGGTGGGGGTCCTACTCAGTGAATATGGGGTTATACACATTCCCCATTCTTTTCGAGATAGTTCTACGCTCGGATAGAAGAGTCCAACACTCGGTATTTGGTGAGTGCTTGCTAACATAATATCATTTTCTCATCAAACGCTCACCCCCAGAGCTCTCGCCGCTTCAACTATGTTTGCCAAGATGACCTCCAAGCCACTCACGCAAGATATATTGGGCTGTCTTGCTGCTGCGCAAGAGAGGACCGGATCCAAGACGTTACACTACGCTCCATGGCTCTCGTCTGAGAGGCCTGCAGAGTCGCCCTACCGGCCAAGAAAGGCAAAGACGATTCTACAAGACCTTACGGCGGGTGACTCCACCCTCCGACCCCAACCCCTCATCGTGATAACCTCGCCGTCCTAACAGAGGTATTTTACTCACCACCATGTCGATAACCCCAGAAAGTCTGTTATACTGAGCATTTGGTCCATTCGCGGGAACCACTGACGAAAAGCAATGATGGGGTCCCACTGGCGAATGCTGAGGCGTCCCGACCCTCTAATGGGAATGAACAACTAGTCCGGGAGAACGCTCCTCAAGTTTCCCAGGCCGAACCACGCCGTCCTTCCGCTCACATTACTCCTTGCATCTCCTCCCTTCGATACTACTGGTTTGATCAGTCCAATGCCCAAGACCCCGGCCGCCGAGATCCCTCACAACCTTGCATCGATTTCTCGTCCTTCGACTGAAAAGGCGACCGACATTTCCCAACCAGCCGAGATCCATCCCTTGGGACAAACGCCATTCCGTACAGGACTAGGGAAATCGCGCCAGTCCTTCTCCGAGAGACCCTTCGAGGGGAGTATTGGTCCTTCTTGCCAGTGACTAGGAAAAGACACCATCCATGCGCTAGGTAAATAAGGACGCCTTTCCCTTTTCGCTCGAAGTCGATCCGATTAAAGGCTGAAATTCCTTGCGAGGCTATCAAGGGGTCTCGACGATCGACCTTAATGTTGATGAAGAGCTATCACCACACCCATCTCCAAGCGAGCTTGCGGACTTTCTCAGCAACCCTCGCAATGTTGAGTCAATGAAGGAGAGAATGCTAGAAGTCTTGGGAAAGTTCATCTGGGTGCAGCAGGAGGCCTCTGATCGGGCGGGCCAACACCAAGAAGCTACTGAGCGATGACTGGATGTTCTAGAGAGGGACCACTCACACCTCATCAGGGAGATGGAACGTCAAGGAGGCGGGTGCGAAGAGACCTCTCTCAGAAGGCACATCACGTAAGAGAGGGACCAGATGCCCTTGGTCCACCAGGAGCTGACTGCCGTGAGCGCCTACTATTACCCGCGAGTGCCCGCGAGGTCGGGGAGGCGAGGCCTGGGTCATTGGCAGTGGGTCCAGTATTGTGCCCATCGACACTCGCCTCCTCTCACCTTAGTATTCCACTCGCTTGTCTGCTTCTGAAATGTATATCTTTTCTCTCTGCTTTGTAATAATAATAAAAACCTTTTAGGTTTGCTCTCGCCTAGCGAGTGGTCGTTTCATATTTCATGTAACGCTTTCACTTTACGCAATGTTTGACGTCTGGCCGAATGTTGAACTCCCGCGTTGTATTTATCTTTTTCTTTATACCTGTCTTGCAGTGCTTTCTACTTACTCAAGGTATTTCCTGGAGGCAGTCACCTTTCGCAGGTGAGAGTAGCGACGGCGGGGCCGGACGAACTACGAGGCGTCAAGATGCTAAAATTGCTATCCGCACCCCCGACATCTGGGGAACCTCATAACTGCCGAATGTTTCTATAAATAGGCCCCATACCTATCACATTTACTATCGTTTTGACTATGAATCTTCGTTTAGCTTCCTCGCGCACTCGCGATTTCGAAGCCATGCACCTGTGCAACCTTATCTTCCCCCACACATTCGCGAGATGCCAGGAGAGACTGACAGCCGGACTCAGTGTGCGCAAGGATTCATTGACCATGATTCCTGTAACGACCCAGCCCACGACATTCTCGCCGACCTCAAGCGACGTTACATGGCTGCAGCCCGTACACCGCAATGCCTCTCCGGCCTGTTTCTCAACACGATACGTTGTTGGCGCAAGGACTCAAACCCGCAACCCTTGATAAGAAACGTTCAACAGTTCTCATCACCAACTGAGCTGCAGGTGGGGTGTACAAGCTGTGTTGAGAAATAGGTCGGAGAGGCGTTGGGGTGTACGGGCTGCAGCCCTGTAACGTCGCTTGGGGTCGGCGAGCGTGCCGTGGGCCGGGTCGTTACATAAAAGTGCACTTTTTATGTAACGACCCAGGTTTAGAGCTCAAAGGCCCACAGAAACGTGCAGCTTGTCTCGCACCTTGCACCGCTATAGGGCTGCAGCCCAGACACCTAAACCCCTCTCCAGCCTGTTTCTCAGCATGGTAGGTTTTTGAGCATGCCAGTTTTCGAACCCAACACCTCCTTAACAAGGCTCCTTCAACAACCCTCATCACCAACTGAGCTGCAGCTCAGTTGGTGATGAGGACCGTTGAAGGCGCCTTGTTAAGGAGGTGTTGTGTTCGAAACCTGGCATGCTCAAAAACCTACCGTGCTGAGAAGTTACAATACCCCCTACAAGTTGACCGAGACAGAGTATCTCTCCACCATATCCAACTTTGTACCGTCGGGGTTCATTGCGTGCCATACAGATATCTCTGACAAAATCAACTTCCTGTCAGAGGGGGATCTCGTCATTCCCCTGGAGCACTTCGAGGTGGGATTCCGCCTCCCTCTGTGGCCGAAGGTGCGCTAGGCCCTCCGAAATTTCAGAGTCGTTCCCTCCCAGCTCAATCCTAACTTGGTCGCCATCTTGGTAGCATTTTCCTGCTACATGTGCGAGGAGAGGATTGAGTTCAACCTCTCGGTGTTCCGAAAACTATTCAACATTCGGGCCAAGAGCGGGATTGTCTTCTTCTCAGGCTAGACGATCAAGACCAGCGGTCCCGCCAACCAAAACCACTACTGGCCTCAGAAGTTCATCTTTGTGTCGGGGAACTTCTGCAACGTTCCCCTCTCTCCTCTCCAATACGACGAGGCGATTTACAAGCCTCCCGCACTCGGGTGCCATGAGACCACCCTGTACGTATTCTTTGGCACAAAGAACTTCAACGTCAAGTACCTGTGGTGAAACCTTGACTCCCTCCTGCCCGTTCTTGTCGGAGAAGTTACCATTCTATCCTCTTTACTTTTAAATTCCTACCTTATCCTGATAAAGGTTACTCTCATTGTTCTCACAGGTGGGCGAGAGGTCCCCTTCCACCAAAATTATGATGAAGCCGAGGCTCTCACCCCCAGTTCGTCTTTCACACAATCTGCGACTACGGCCTGCAGGGAGGATCCGTGTACCTCGTCTTAGAGGAGTGCCCCGAAGTGGAAGCCGGACGCTCCTTCCCCAACATCCTCCAAGAAAGCAAAACCATCAGCACTTGCCAAGGTCAAAATAGTCTTCGGAGCCCCTCCAAAGCCCCAGACGCGTCAGATACTACGGGTGTTGTCGCGATAGAGAAATCTCCTGCGGGACCGGTGTAACATCCCAACTTTTATTGGGCCACCAGAACCCTAGTGGGCCCAATAAAAGTGACCTGAACCTTTACCCTTGGCCCATACCAAGGTAGGAGGTAACCATAGATGAGGATATCGAGCTAGAGAACTCTGATTTGAGTTCTATCAGTTCATATGACTTCGTATAGCCGATACGGACGCATTGAAACTCGTTGTATTGCAATCTGAAGTCTAACGACAAATATACACATTTTGATCATTTTAGCGCGCTACGACGCGCAGATTTTGGATATTTAGCAAATGAACTTTGATTCGTCCCCGGTCAATGACATTAGAGTCGTATGGTCAATATGAAGTCAACCGAGTTCGTCCCAGTCAAGTTTTGACATGAGTAGTCAACCTGTGGTCAAATCAAGCATAATCGTGCACTGAAAATGATGCACCCACTAAATATGATGCGACACCCAAACTTTGACCCGACCCTCGTTGTCATAGACACACTTTGACTTTGACTAGCATGGGGGGACCCTCCCTAGGGTTGACTTTGGTCAAAATCTCCCTAAAAATCCAATTTTGGGTTTTTTTTCCCAAATAAGTGCTCATCTTCTCTTCACTAATGACTAAGGCTCTTACCCCCTCACCCCCTTTGGCCACCAACTAGCAAGCTTATTGGGAGAATGAGCTATGGGCCAAGCTAGGCCCAATTTCCACCATCCCTCCTCTCTTTCTCTTCTCCTTTCTTTAAACCCAAGGCCCAAGGCCATCAAGCTCCATCCCCTTCTCTTGATGCTTAACACATGGTTGTGCTAGGGCCAATAGGATGCTGCCACATGGCCCAAGCAAGTGGGGGGGGGGGATGAGAGGTGCTCTTACCCTCATGGGATTAATCCCACATCGGCAAGGGGAGGGGTGGCCACCATCCTCAAACCTATAAAAGGCCTTTCCCAGCATGCTTTCCCCCACACCAACCCACCCGAGCTCAGGGCACTCTCACCAGAGTCCGAGCTCGATGAAAAATTTCCACCACCCAAGCTTTCTGACACCTCCAATGGCGGCTCGCCCAGGACCCTCCCAAGCCCCCTCCTTGCAGTTGGAAACTCTTCCCCTCCTCCTCCCTCATCTTTTTGACGTGTTGCATGCACCCTCCGGCGGCCGGAGCGCTGCCGGCACCACCCGACCCATGCTCTAGGTCGCGTGGTGGCCGCAGGAATCCTGAAAGAATTGGTTCCTAAACACATAGAGGGGGGGGTGAATAAGTGCATTTCCTTTTTCTTTTAAAGCAGAACTTTAATGCAGTTAATTAACAAAAATAGACAGTTCTACAGCTATCACAGCACAACAATAATAATACCACACACAGTCACAGATTGCACACTGATTTATAGTGGTTCCCCAAGGTCTGGGTACATCCACTTTCCCACTTAGCCTATCTAGCAGTGTTTTAGATTCGGTCTAACTTCTTTCCTTCTCCTTAGATCCTCAGATCTTAAAACTCAGAACTTAAACAAGGCTCCTATAACTCAGAGTGAGTCCACACTCCTACAGCTCAGGCAATTTGCCCTACCTCAACCTTCAACAAGGCCTACAACTCAAAGATCACAATCTCTTACCACTTAGGCTCACAACCTTACCTCAGCCTACAACAAGACCTACCACTCAGAGAACTTAATCTCCTATAACTCAGCCTTTATAAATCGAGCTTACAATTCAGATCTTAAAAAGATCCTACAGAAAAAAGATGTTTACTTTTAAATCTACCACCACCCTGGTTGAGAGAGAAAGGATGGACGGCTTCTTGATCAGTTCTTGAATGAATCTGATGACAGAGATCAACCTGTCTTAGCTTTCTTCAAAGCTTCTTGAATCTGAACACAGTAGGGTTGATCTCCTTTGAAGTCGATCTTCAATTAGCTTCTTTCTTGAAATTCAGAAATCAGTCTGAATCCTTCTTGGCAGACTGGTTTAGAATCTGCACTTGAGAGACTTGTTGATGTAAGTCTCTTTCTTCACTTGAATAGATGGAGCTCTCTCTCTCTCCAAATTCTTCTGAAGATTCTTCTGAATATTCTTCTGAAGATTCTTCTGAATTCTTCTTTTAATTCTCTTGACAAACTCTCAGTAGATCACCTCTTGAGAATGTCTTCTTAGATCTTCTGTTGAAAATCTACTTCTGTTTTTAAGTGTATGTATCTGTATATCTGTATGTTCCTCCTTCTGTTGATAAAGAATGTCTTTATATAGACTTCCTCCATGGTAACCGGCTGATCCGGTTTCTAACAAACTTCTGACAGCACTGACAGTTGCAGTAGACCTGTTGGTTATGACAGCTGTCAAGTCTTCCAGTCACTTCTTGAAACTCTGTCTCTGTCAGCAAAGTGTTGAAACTGAACTTCATCTTGTGTCGACACAAGTAGACTAAGTATCGACACAAGGCTTGATGGTGTCGACACAGCTCCCTTGGTGTTGACACTGCTTCTCGACACAGCTTCTGTATAATGTGTCGACACTAGTTCTGTGTGTCGACACAGTCACTTCTTCTCTTTACAAAAATTAACTTTGTTTAAACTCTACTATGTGTCGACACAAGTCCTGTGTGTCGACACAGTTGATGTTGATAAAGTATTCTATGTGTCGACACTGCCTCTGTGTGTCGACACATTTGATGTCGACTAAGTCTTCTGTGTGTCGACACAGTTGATATCGACAAAGCTTTCTCTGTGTGTCGACACTGCCTCTCTGTGTCGACACAGTTTCTTCTGGTGTCTACACAGCCTTTCAAAGTGTCGACATAGTTGTCTCCCAGTGTCGACACAGCTTTTCTCCAGTGTCGACACAAGCCTTTATAAGTGTCGACACAGCTTTTCTAGTGTCGACTCATGGACTTAGAAACTTTTCTTGCATTCCTGCATTTTCTTAACCTGCACATATAAACTCAAAATAATATCAAATACACCTTGATGCATATCATTGAGTAAGGTGAGGCTTCTTCAAATCTGGTATACATTTTCCAATGTACCCAACAATCTCCCCCTATTTGGAGAAGTCATAACCCTTAATCAATGATATACACCATTCATAATAAACACACATTATGATGTATAAAAACAGTATATGACAGGGTAACTTATAAACAAAACATGTATAAAATATCATCACAGCATAATGATGCAAACATAATGAGCATTAATCATTGTTTTGTTTAAACTTTCAAAAGTTTCTCAATAGTTTACATAGATTTTTAACACTAAAGATTACAAGGTTGTAAAATCGAGTAAATATATCCTAAGGCTGCACAGGCTCCTTGATGACTATTCCTTTGCCTGATTGGATCTTGTCTTGTACTGTGTTAGAAAGTAGCGAAAAAGAGAGAACAAGCGGATAAGCTTTTGAATAATTGAAATTTTATTATCCAAAAAAAATAACTATTACAAAGGTATGCCCTCCCTTATATAGAATGGAGGAGAGATGAGAGAATACAAATAAGATATGTGGGACTAAAAATTTACATGATAAGCGGACTGTACAAAGTAAACCGCACAAGCCGCGCGGTTAGACAGAAGGACTAACCGCACGGCTACAACAAGAGAAGCAGAGAGGTCGCCTGTGAAGATCGCTAGACCGCCCGGTTTACAAGCCGGCGAGTCAAACCGCCAGACCGCGCGGTCTTCAACCCGCCAAAACAGACCGCCCGGTCACCAACTTCAACACTCCCCTCAAGCTGGAGCATATATATCAATCATGCCCAGCTTGTCGCAAACATGCAGAAACGAGCCAGAAACTGGCTTGGTGAAGATGTTAGCTAGCTCTTTATCAGACGTGACAAACGGAGTGCAAATTTGTTCTTTTAAAATCTCTTCACGAATGAAATGGCAGTCAACCTCAATGTGCTTTGTTCTTTCATGGAATACCGGATTTTTGGAGATGTATATGGCGGCCTTGTTATCACAGAACATAGGTAGAGGATGGTTGTACACCTCTCCTAAATCTAGCATGAGAGCCCGCAACCATTTCAACTCACAAGTGGTTGACGTCATACTGCGATACTCAGCTTCTGCACTGGACCTGGAGACAACAGACTGCTTCTTGCTCTTCCAGCTCACCAGATTTCCCCCAACAAAGGTGCAAAAACCTGAGGTTGACTTGCGATCCCCTTTGTCATCAGCATAACTTGCATCTGAGTAGGCTTCAATCCTCAGATGACCATTCTTCTGAAAAAGTAATCCTTTCCCAGGCGCTGCTTTGACATACTCCAAGATCCGCAAGGCGGACTATATATGACACTCCCTAGGCGCTTGCATGAATTGACTCACCTTGCCCACAACATAGGAAATGTCGGGTCTGGTCACTGTGAGATATATGAGCTTACCAACCAGACGCCTGTACCGCGAACTATCTGAAAGAGGAGGCGAATCATCTGTCCAAGTTTTGTCCTCCCCAGTAGCCATGGGGCATCGGGCAGGTTTAGCTCCAGTTAATCCTGCCTCTTTTAAAAGATCAAGGGCATACTTACGCTGAGAGAGAACTAAGGAGTCGGGCTTCCGAGAGAGTTCGATCCCCAGAAAGTACTTTGGAGAGCCCATATCTTTAGTGATCAGATGTTGGCGAAGATGTCGCTTTGTCAGGGCTACCCCTTCCTGGTCATCGCCAGTGAGTAGAATATCATCGACGTACACAACAAGAACAACCAGCCCAGAAGGAGTTTTGCGAATAAAGAGAGAGTGATCAGCAGAGCTTCGCACAAAACCAACAGCCGCCACAATGCCGCTGAACTTGTCAAACCAAGCTCGAGGACTCTGCTTGAGGCCATAAATTGCCTTCTGCAGCCGGCATACTCGTGTCTCCCCCTGAGCAACATACCCAGGAGGTTGCTCCATGTAAACAGCCTCGTGAAGATCACCATAAAGGAAGGCATTCTTGACGTCCAGCTGAGAAATCGGCCAATCCCGATTGACGGCCACAGAGAGAAGAACTCGGATAGTGCTGAGACGAGCCACAGGGGAGAAGGTGTCAAAGTAATCAACCCCATAGGTCTGAGTAAAGCCCTTAGCAACAAGGCGAGCCTTATACCGATCCACAGTGCCGTCTGGGCTAAATTTGACCACAAAGACCCAGCGACAGCCAACAACATCAGTACCGAAGGGAGGAGGAACAAGAGTCCAGGTACCCCGCTCAGTTAGGGTCGCCATTTCCTCATCCATGGCCATCTTCCAGTGAGGAATAGCAAGGGCCTCCTGATAGGAGCGGGGTGTGGCAGTGGCAGAGATAGCCAGTGCAAATGCCCTGCGAGACGGAGTAAGGCGATCATAGGAAACAACAGCAGCAAGGGGGTGTAAGGTACACGTCTGCACCCCTTTGCGAAGAGCTATAGGAAGATCCAGGTCAGCCGGGCCCGCGGCATCCGGAGCATCCGTGGTAGAGAAAGCTGGTCCGGGAGAAGAGAGCAACGGCAGCAGAGATGAGGGAGAGGGTGGTGGAGAAGGGGGAGAGAGAGGTGGAGGAAGAGGAGGGGGGAGACGGTGTAGGGGTGGAGAGTGTAGTAGGAGGCGAGGGAACGAAGGGAACGGCAGGAGAATCAGAAGCTGGGAGAAGAGGAGAAGAGTCATCCGAGAAGTAGGAGGTATTCTCGAAGAAGGTGACGTCAGCAGAGACGAACTGCTTACGAAGGACGGGATCAAAGCAACAGTAGCCTTTCTGAGTGGTGGAGTACCCCAGAAAGACACATTTGGTGGAGCGAGGGGAGAGGTTATCACGGGTGGCAGAAGGGGTATGCACAAAGGCAGTGCATCCAAAGATTTGGAGAGGAAGAGGAAACGGCTCCTTGCCCGGATACAAAATGGAGAACGGGGTTTGGCCGTGGAGAACCGTGGAGGGAATGCGATTGATGAGGTAGCAGGAAAGGAGAACAGCATAGCCCCAATAGGAGCGAGGAACATGCATCTGGGTCATCAAGGTGCGAGCGACATCGAGCAGGTGACGATTTTTGCGTTCGGCCACACCATTTTGTTGTGAAGTATAAACACAACTAGTTTGATGAAGAATCCCATTTTGCATGCAGAATGTAGAGAAGTCACGACTGAGATATTCTTGGGCATTATCAGATCGAAAAACTTGGATAGAAACACCAAACTGAGTTTTGATCATGAGATAGAAGGATGCCCATACAGAGAATAATTCAGAGCGATCTTTTAACAGATACACCCACGTACAGCGAGAGAAATCATCAATGAACGTGACAAAATAGGAACTACCCCGACCAATGGTAAGAGTAGGAGAAGGACCCCAGATATCGGAGTGGATAAGATCAAACGGACGGGTAGAGCTACGAACGTGCTTTGGAGGGAAGGAGGAGCGGTGATGCTTGCCAAGCTGACAGGCCTCACAGTTGAGCGGAGGACTTTGAGGAGGAAGGTGGGGCAGAAGTTGACGAAGAAGACGGGGAGGAGCATGACCAAGGCGGAGATGCCATTGGAGAAGATCTGTGGAGGTGGAGGAGAAGGTGGAAAAAGCAGAAATGTTATCCAGGAAGTATAAGCCGCCACTCTCAGTCCCAGTAGCAATCGTCCGTTGGGAGTCCGGATCCTGAAAAGAGCAAGAAGTAGAAGTAAATGTGACGGAACACTGTAATTGCTTGCAAAGAGAGGTAACAGATAATAAGTTGCACGGGAACTGGGGCACGTATAGAGTATCCGCCAAGTGAAGAGACGGAGTGACATGAACTATCCCTGTTCTATGGACTGATGATGAAGAGTCGTCAGCGAGAATAACCGGGGGCAAGCGAGCATGTTTTTCTAGGAGAGAGAAACACGGGAGATGGCCGGTCATATGATTCGTAGCACCAGTGTCGATCAGCCATTTTCCCTGAGTAACAACGTGTGCACGGCCAGAAGACGTGACAACCGAGGCGAATGACTTGGAGGAGGATATGAAAGCCATGAAGGGAGGAAGAAGAAACTGCAGCAGTCTCGGTGACAGCACACCAGCGGCAAGAAGGGCCACGACCAAGGTGCAGAGCACAAGCCGCGCGACTGAACCAGGAGGTCGCGGCGACTAACAAGCAGGAGCGGCTAAAGGAAGAAAGGCAGAGAGGCCGCTCAAACAAGGAAGAATCCGCGCGAATAGAGAGAAAGTCGCGGGGAGAGGAAAAGAGAGCAACCCGCGTGAAACCGCAGCAGGTTAAAGGGAAGAGGCCGCGCGAACACGAGCGGCTAGGAAGCAAAATAAGGCACAGTGGGGAAGAGGTCGCGCGGACTGAAAAGGCCGAGCGAACAGAAGAGAGGTGAAGAGCAGGTGACCGCGACCAAGATGCAGGTGAGATAGGAACAACCCGCACGGTCAGGCAGATCACAACAACAAACCACGAGTACAGAGACAAGCAGAAATGGGGAAAGCAGAAGCGGACAGGGAGAAGAAGTCCGCAGCGGGTAGAGACAAGGCCGCAACGACTAGGAAGTCGGAGAGGCAAGAAAGAACAAGGAGCGCGGCGACAAGAAAACATGTCGCTGTGATGAATAGCAGTAGGAGAAGAGAACCAAGAAGAAGCAAGCCGCGCGAACAGGGCAGCGGCCAGAAACAAGCCGCGCGAACAGGGCAGCGGACAGAAGAGAAGGCAAGTCGCGAAACAGGTCGCAGAAAGCGAAAAACAAGCCGCGAATAACAGAGAGCGCATAGAATCAGGAGGAAATGACCGTGTCCTCTGATACCATGTTAGAAAGTAGCGAAAAAGAGAGAACAAGCGGATAAGCTTTTGAATAATTGAAATTTTATTATCCAAAAAAAGATAACTATTACAAAGGTATGCCCTCCCTTATATAGAATGGAGGAGAGATGAGAGAATACAAATAAGAGATGTGAGACTAAAAATTTACAAGCTAAGCGGACTGTACAAAGTAAACCGCACAAGCCGCGCGGTTAGACAGAAGGACTAACCGCACGGCTACAACAAGAGAAGCAGAGAGGTCGCCTGTGAAGATCGCTAGACCGCCCGGTTTACAAGCCGGCGAGTCAAACCACCAGACCGCGCGGTCTTCAACCCGCCAAAACAGACCGCCCGGTCACCAACTTCAACATACTGGAGCATCAGTATCTTCAGCTGGCTTCTTGCCCTTCAACTCTTTCTTCTTTTGTTTTTCAGCCCTGATTCTTTGCCTTTCAAAATAGTGAAAAGTCTTTGGGAAATACTTGCTAGGCTCCTGAGCATTAGGAGGTAGCTTCCCAGCTTTTGCCTTTCTTCTATATTGTAGAATGACTTCCTGTCTAGCTTCATACTTTTGTCATTCTTGCTCAGTGTACCATTTTCCCCTATCATGTGTCTTGTCCTTTACAGCTTTCCCAGCAGTCAAGATAATATTCCTAGAAGTAGGACTCCACTGCTCAAAATCAGGCTTCAACTCAGCCTGTTCTCTGAATCTTTTCTTTGAAAGTTGAGCTTCTTGCTCTTGATTCAAAGCTGCTTCTGACATTTCTAACTTCTCAAGGATAACATTTTTATTACCCTCTGGAGGGCTGTACATTGACTGTACTTCTTGCAGAATCATATCAAAATCTGCTGGAGGGTAAATAACTTGAGCAACTTCAGGTTGAGCACCTTCAAAATAAGCAGGTTGCACACCTGACTCAGCTACATTATCATCATCACATAGGGGTGGATATCCAAGAGTGGCTCTAATGCTATTAGATATCCATTTAGCATGATCTGAGCCTGCCTTGACTAACACCCTCTCCCCCTTTATGACTTCTCTGTCAATATGATCCCTGAGGTCATCTTTGTGAAATCTTATTTGTGCATCTAGATAATTAACACCATCTTTATAGAATGACTTTAATTTCAGGAGCTGATCAGAAATAATCTTGTGTGAAGTCTTAATAGCTGTTTGTACATCAGCTAATTCTTCCTGGAATTTTTTATCAAAATCTGACTTGTCTTTAACCCTTGCCTCAGTCTGGGCAGCAACAATATTCTTTAATTTTATGACAATCACATTATGTGATTCAGTCAGATTGTCATTCATCCTTAGTTGATTTTCAAGGACATAACCTTGCTTAACAGCTATATCATCAACTTGAGTCTTTATGTCTACTTGTTGTTTGGCAAGATAGACTACAACATTGCCACCTTTGTGGAAACAATCTGTCATTTCCTTCTTGTTCTGAGTTACTTCAAATCTTATGGATTTGATATCTTGAGCAAAGGAGAATTGCTGTTCTTATGGGTCTCATCCATATATTTCTCCATGGCTATCCTTTATTCATCTAACTTGACTTGCAAGGATACCAACAAAGAGGTATAATCTGTGGCTGGAGCAGGTTGTGGAGTAGTTTGTAATGTCTTTTTATAGCTTTGACTTCTCCTTTTGAAAACCATCAGCTTCCTCTTCTTAGCTTGTATTGCTGCTTCATCTTCAGAAGCTGAAGTACTTGCTATATCAACTCTTTCGTTAGGACTAGGAGGCAATTCCTTTTCAGTCCTAGGTTGCTCCCCCTCAGTGTTAGCTTGCTCCCCCACAGTTCTTGCTTTCTACCCCTGAGTCCCTTGCTCCTCCCCCTCAGTACTGACTTGCTCCATATCAGGGAAGAACTCTTCTAGGGTAAACTCTTGTTGAGTATGAACTGGAGATACTCTTAACTCTGGAGCATCAGGAGATGTTCATGTATCCTCCATGATAACATCCTGTGCTTGAGTGTTGTGTTGAGTGGGTTGGTCAATATCAACCAAAGGCACAGTTAGTGATTCATCCTCATTATTGAAAATTGATTGATTTACTTCCTGGATTACCTCAAGAATAGTTTGTGTAGTCATTTCACTTTCCAAGTGTGTTGGCTCTTCCTCAAGATGAGGCTCCCCTTGCACCTGAGCATCATCTGTAATTTCTTGTGCATGAGATTTTTCAGGAATCTCTGGCCTCTCTTCATCAAGCATGTCTTTTGTTAAGACTATGTCCCATCTGGAGATTATCCTTATATCCATCCTTCTCATATGGTTGATCTTTGAACCAGCAGTCTGTTCCATTACTTCTGGAATTGTTCCAGCCAAGTATAGACTCATGATTCTTCCCAGATTTGGCTTCTTAATGCCTTCCTTAATCTTTTCAAAAACTACTGAAAACCAATCTGTGTTTAATCTGAAGATAATCCTGGTCATCAGGCTGAATATATAGGCTGAAACCCTATCATGTCCCCCTGGCTTACATAGAATGACCTTTCCAACCACTTCAGAAAAGGGATTTTCTTTGCAGATTCATCCCTTTTCTGTTCATTGCAGATCCAATCTTCATGGTGGGATCCAATCCACACCACTGAAGTACTTCCCTAGTCTTGGTAGAGGTAACTTCTACTTCTTCTTGAGTTCTTGGTGAAAGATATAGTACCTAAACACCTAGAGGGGGGGGGGGGGGTGAATAGGTGACCTAATCCTTTTCTAACTTTGTTGGCAGCCACTTAGTTAAATCACAGAGTTCTAACTACTTTTGCACAGCAAACAGCAATAACAAAACATACACAGCACAATCACAGCACAGCACACAGTGTTTTATAGTGGTTCCCCAAGATATGGGTACATCCACTTTCCCCCTTCGCCTATCTAGCAGTGTACTAGATTCGGCCAAACTTCTCCACTGTCTCAGAACCCAAATTGGTTCCTACCTCAGGCCCAAAGCCTTACAACTCAGCTTTATCCCAAAGCCTACACTCAGCCAATCAAGGCATACACTCAGCCAACCAAGGCCTACACTCAGAGATCTCTATCTCCTACACTCAGGCAAACAAGCCCTACCCTCAGCCTTTATAAATATAGGCTTACAATCACTCAGATCCAATGGATCCTACAAGTTAAAAATGTAATACAGACAATAACTCTACAACTCAGAATTAAAGGAGGGGAGTTGAGAGATTCTTGATGAGTTCTTGGAAGAACTCAGCTGGATTCACCCTGACTTAGCTTTCTTCAAAGCTTCTTGAGTAGAACTGAATAAGGCTGAATCCTCTGTAGTTGTTCCTTGACCTCTGCCACTTAAGATCCAGAATTGATTCTGAATCCTTCTTCTCAGCCTAGTTCCAGAGGCTGATTTCTTGGAAGGAGCCCTCTCTCTCCAACTTCTTAGATCTGCAGTTGAACTGCAAGATCTTCTTGTGTTGATACCCTTGGTACCACTTCAATAATTTGATCAACCTTGACAACAATCTGATCAATTACTTCAATTACTCTAACCACTTTCACCACAGTTTCTGTAAACTGTGGGTGCCTATTTATAGGAATTCTTCATGGTAACCGGCTGGTCCGGTCCATAACTAACTTCTGATATCTCTGACAGGTGCTGTAGACCGGCTGGAACGGTATCTGTCAAATCATCCAGTCACTTCTTGAAATTCTCTAACTGTTTGTAAGTGTCGAGACTTTCTGTCTTTAAGTGTCAACACTTATAGTCCAAGTGTCGACACATGTTGTGTAAGTGTCGACACAAGCCTACATGGTGTCGACACACCTCCTTGTATGTCTCGACACAGATTCTTCTGCATGTGTCGACACTGAAATTGAGTGTCGACACAAGTACTTGTTCTTCTAGCTTTTGCTGAATTCTTCTATGTGTCGACACATCTCCTTTGTGTCGACACATCTTCTTGTGTTGAATCTGTCAAGTGTCGACACTGCTTCTTGGTGTCGACACATAGTCTTCTATGTTGAATCTTGCTGAGTGTCGACACAGCTCCTTGTGTCGACACACCTTCTTGTCGTTGAGACTTCAGCTGAGTGTCGACACATTCCTTTAGTGTCGACACTTGTACTTAGAATATTTTGGAAATAATTCTGTTCTTTGCTAAGTGTCGACACACCTCCTTGTGTCGACACTTTCTTCAAGTGTTGAGTCTTTAGCTAAGTGTCGACACATTGTACTGGGTGTCGACACTTACTTCAAGTGTTGACTCTACTGATAGTGTGTCGACACATTGTGCTGAGTGTCGACACATTCTTCAAATGCTGACTCTTCTGCATAGTGTCGACACATTGTGTTGAGTGTCGACACTTGTACTTAGACTCTGCAGACTTTTGCTGAGTGTCGACACAGCTCCAAGTGTCGACACTTTCTGGTGTAGACACTGCTTCACTGGGTGTCGACACAGCTCCTTGTGTCGACACTTACTGTCTGGTGTCGACTCTGCATCCCAGGTGTCGACACAATGACTCCAAGTGTCGACACTGCTTGTCTGGGTGTCGACACAAGCTTTCTCAAGTGTCGACACTTTCCCTCTGGGTGTCGACACATGGACTTAGAAACTTTTTGCTTCAGTCCAGTGATTTCTTAACCTGCACAAATAACTCAAACATACATCAAATACATTATGATGTATATCATTGAGTTGGGTGAGGCTTCTTCAAATCAGGTACATTTGACCAATATACCCAACAATCTCCCCCTATTTGGAGAAGTCATAACCCTTAGTCAATGATATACACCATCCATAATTAAAATTACAAAATGATGTACAGCAGATTACATACAGCAGGGTAAACATAAACATGTAATAATTCACACATGTATACATATTCAACATTGCAGAACAAACAAGAAATAGACATATTCTCAGAACAATCATGAAATATATTTATCATAAATTGTTCTAACATTGTTCCTTATACATTTTTAATGGTTTACAAAAATGTTTTACATTCAACAGATTACAACAATCTTCAAGTTAATTCCTAATCTATTTCTGATCAGGTTCTTTGATAACTATTCCCTTTCCAGCTTGAACTTGAGCTTTGACAGGGGCTTCAGCAGGTTCAGCAACAGCAGGCTTCTTTCCTTTTAAGTCCTTCTTCTTCAGCTCTTCTGCTTTGATTTTCTGCCTCTCAAAGTAGTGATATGGCTTGGGGAAGTACTTGCTAGGCTCCACAGCAGTAGGAGGTAGCTTTCCCATCTTAGCCTTTCTTCTGAATTGTACTATTGCCTCCTGCCTTATTTCATGTTTTCTCCATTCTGCCTCAGAGAACCATTTGTTCCTGTCATTCATGTTGTCTTTGGCAGCTTTCCAGGCAGTTAGAATTATATTTCTAGAGGTAGGGCTCCATTGTTCAAAATCTGGCTTTTGTTCTGCTTGTTCCCTAAACCTCTTCTTTGACAACCTTGTCTCTTCTTCTTTGTTCATGGCCTCTTGCAGAGCTTCAGAAATAGGTTGAACAACCTTCTCAATATGAACTTTGGCCTTGCCCTCAGTTGGGCTATACATAGTGCTGGCATCTGCTTGAACCATATCAAAATCTGGAGGTGGATATATCACTTGAGCTACTTCTGCTTGCTCACCTCCAAGATATGCATTTTGAATCCCTGATTCAGCAACATTGTCATCATCACAAAGTGGAGGATAGCCCAGTGTAGCTCTGATGGAGTTAGATATCCATTTGGCATGGTCAGAGCTAGCTTTGCCTAATACTCTCTCCCCCTTTATGACTTCTCTGGCCATATGGTCTCTGACATCATCCTTTTGAAACCTTATCTGACTGTCCAAATATCTGATTCCCTCTTTGAAAAATAGTTTAAGCTTTTGTAGTTGGTCAGAGATAGCTTTCTGAGAATCTTGAATTGCAGTCTTGACAGCAGTTAGCTCAGCTTGGAATACTTTATCAAAATCAGCCTTAACTGCAGCAGCAGATGTAGAAGGTTCATCAGCCTTGTTCTTCAATGTAGTGAGTATAGTATTATGCGACTCAGTCAGATTGTCATTCAGTCTGATTTGATTTTCCAGCACATATCCTTGTTTTAAGGCTATATCATCTACCTGTGCCTTTATTTTCTCTTGGTGTGTAGCCAGATACACCACAGCATTTCCACCCTTGGAGAAGCATTCATTCATCTCCTTCTTATTAAGGTTTATCTCAAACCTTATTGACTTTATTTCCTAGGCCAGGTCAAACTGTAAAGTCTTCTGCCCTTCATCAACATAAGCCTCTATGGCTTTCCTTTGTTCATCCATTTTTATCTGTAGTGCAATCAGTAAAGCACTATAGTCAACAGTTGGAGCTTGTTGGACTATAGGCTGTGGGGCAATGGATTGCAAGGCTTTCTTATAACTCTGGCTTCTCCTCTTGAAGACATAGAGTTTCTTCTTCTTGGCCCTAGCACTCTCCTCATCCTCAGAGGCAGAAGTGCTGGCAATATCAACCCTGTCCTTAGGGCTTTGAGGTTTGTCAGCTGGCACAGCAGTTGCCTTTTCAGTTTCCAGCCTAATATGCTCTTCCAGAACTTCCATGTGCTCCCCCTCAGCAGCAGCACTCTTATCTTTAGCAGCATCAATTTCTTTGTCAAAATCTTCCGGATCCAGATTTAGGAACAAGTCTTCCATTGTGAATTCTTGTGATAAAGGAGCTGGAGAAGTGCTTGGTTCTTCAACTACTTGATCTGGAACTACTTCCAGTACAGCAGATGTGTCTTGGATAACAACATCTGGTACTTGACTGGGCAGCTGAGTTTGCTGAGGAACATCAGACAAATCAGCATCTTCTATAAGATATTCTAAAGTTTTTAGATCAGTGAGTACCTCTTGGATGATGACTGTGGCTTGCTCACTGTCTAGAGTAGAGGGTTCTTCTACTACTAGAGGCTCCCCCTGGCTCTGATCCCTGTGGATGGGGCTAGCCTATGGTAGCTCCCCCTGGATCTCAGCTACATCTTCAGCAGCAGGGGTCTTCTCTGCAGCCACTTCCTCTTGATTATCTGGAGTGAAAACAACGTGTTCTTCACTATCAGAATCACTAGAGGACTCTTGTACCACTTGTACAGTCTTTCTCTTCTTCTTTGGAGGAATTTCTTTTTCAGATACTGGCTTCTCAGGGGTTGCCACTTCCTTGGACAACACCCTGTCCCATCTGGAAAATATCCTTTGGTCCATCTTCCTCATGTGGTTGATCTTGCTTCCAGCAGCATTGCTCATTACCTCTAGTATTGTACCAGCTAGGTAGAGACTTATAATTCTGCCCAGATTGGGCTTCTTCAAGCTCTCCTTGATTTTCTCATACACCACTTGAGACCAATCTATTTTCAGGGTGAATATGATTCTAGTCATAATTTCAAACATAGAGGCAGACACCCTGTCATGCCCCTCCAGGCTTACTGAGAATAACCTTTCCTACAATTTCAGACATGAACTTCCCTTGATTATTCATGCCTTTCCTATTGAAGGACAGATCCTATCTTCATCCTAGGATCAAGACCACACCAGGTAAGAGCTTCCCTAGTCTTAGTTGCAGTTACTTCTTCTTCATCTTGTGTTTTAGGTAGCTGGAGAGTACCTTCCTCAGAGTTTTTGGTGAAATCTTGACCTTAGATCATGAACTCTAGATTTGATCCTGTATCCAGATTCATCTACAGCAGCTCCATGAAGGAATTCAAGAACATGCCTTTTTCCAAATCTTAGTTGGTTCTGAAACTAAGTATCCAATCCAGAATCGCGACTAGGGTTACTACAGCCTTGAGTTCTTGATCAGCTTCATCGAACGCACCTCGCACTAGCTCATAGCCCTCGTTGACGTTCTCCTCAAGTTTAGGAGCCATTAGGGTTGGAGAATTTGTCTTTAGAAAAGAGAAATGTCGACACAATAGTTTTGGTCTCGAAACTTTGAAAGCGTGTCGACAAACAGAGACAGAACCCTATTTATACCTTTCTGATTTTGAAGATGAACAGGCGGGATAGCTAGCTTAACATGTGTCGACACTGGCAATAAGTGTCGACACTGACTTATAATGTCTCGACACATATGTGCGACACAAGTTTAGTCAACAGATTTTATGTGTCGACACTTGTTTATGTGTCGACAACAACATATCTCGACACATAGTCGAGACTTTACTTAGAAAAATTCTGAGTAAAACATAAGTGTCGACACCACTGGGGGTGTGTCGACACCTACTTGACATGTGTCGACACTAACATTCTGATAGTGCGACACCACATTCCTAGATGTGTCGACACCTTTTTCTGAAGTGTCGACACCACTATTCTGTGTCGACATAGACTTGTCTATGTGTCGACACCTTTTACTTAGTCAATTTCTATTCTGTAAACTTAGTCTAAGTTTATCATCCTATTTCAATTTTGAATCTATTGAACTTAGCTTCTTCTAGGGGCTTAGTAAACATATCAGCTATTTGTTCATTCTGTTTTAACATATTCAAGTACAATATCATTTCTTTCTACATGCTCCCTAAGAAAGTGATATTTAATTTCAATATGTTTTGTTCTACTATGAGATACAGGGTTGTTAGCTATTGAAATAGCACTTGTAGAATCACAGAAAAGTGGAGTTCTACTTACCTGAAATCCATAGTCCTCTAGCTGATGTTGAATCCACAGAAGTTGAGCACAGCAACTTCCTGCAGGCACATACTCTGACTCAGCTGTGGAGATAGCACACTAGTCTGCTTTTTGCTGCTCCATGAAATTAGTCTCCCACCTAGGAATTGACAGGTTCCAGTAGTACTCTTTCTATCTTCTTTGCATCCTGCAAAGTCTGCATCTGAATAACCTGTTAGATCAAAGTCTCCATTCCTAGGGTTACCAGAGGCCTAGATAGGAGTGCCCTTTAGATATCTCAATATTCTTTTGACTGCAGTCAAATGAGACTCTTTAGGGCAGGCTTGATACCTGGCACAAACACATGTAGCATACATGAGTCTGTTCTTATCTAGAGTCAAGTATAATAGGGAGCCAACTATCCCTCTATACAAGGTTTCATCTACAGGTTCCCTGCATCATCCTTGTAAGAGACATACTTGACCCCATAGGAGTTTTCAGGTACTGGATGAATTCAAACTATACTTCCTTATGAGTTCTAGGGTGAATTTTGACTGACAAATGGACAAACCACTCTCAGTCTGTTTTAACTTGGAGACCCAAGAAAAACTTCAGCTCTCCCATACTACTCATTTAAACTGACTTTGCATAAGCTTTGCAAACTTTCTGCAAAGGCTACTTTCAGTAGACCCAAATATAATGTCATCTACATATATTTGGACAAGTATGACTTTGCCTCTAGATTCCCTAAGGAATAGAGTCTTATCTATTTTTCCCCCTTGAAAACTTGTTCTCAATGAGGAAACTAGATAAGTTTTCATACCAAGCTCTAGGTGCTGCTTTAACCCATATAATGCTTTCCTAAGTCTATAGACATGATGAGGTAGAGGTTGGATCAACAAAACCTGAAGGCTGCTCCACATAGACTTCTTCTTTCAAATTACCATTTAAGAAGCTGACTTGACATCCATCTGGTAAACCTTGAATCCTTGATAGGTTTTGCATAGGCCAAGAACATCCTTATGGCTTCCAGTCTGGCTACTGGAGCAAAGGTTTGATAAAATCAATACCTCTTCTGCCTATATCCTTTTGCAACCAGTCTTGCTTTATTCTTTATGATGACCCCTTTTCATCCATCTTATTTTCTGTAGATCCACTTAGTTCCTATTACATTGTGATCTTTAGGTTTGGAACCAGTTTCAAACCTTGCACCTCTTGAACTGATTAAGCTCTTCTTGCATTGCTTCAGTCCATTGTGGGATCTTGTATTGCTTCTTCAATTTCTTAGGTTCAATTGAGACAAAAGCTGGAGTAGATTGCTGCATTGTATCTGCTCCTGATATTTGAACTCCTTGTTTGGATCTCCAATAATCTGCTATACTGGATGATCTCTAAGATGCCTATTGGCTGGAGGCATCCTAACTTCAGGTTGAACCTCTTCAGCATCTGCATCGTGTTGTACTCCTTGTATTTCTTCAGCTATTGACATGTAGTTCTCCCCCTGGACAGCAGCACTCTCCTCTCCTGCTGCTCTTGCAGCAGGCACCTCTTCTATAGTAAGCTTGTCCATTGTCTTGGCAAACCTGTGGGGGCTGCATACATTGCTAGACACTCATTATTAATAAGTTTTGTCTCATCAAAAACTACATGCACTGATTCTTCTACAACTTGTGTAGTCAAGTTGTAGACTCTATAAAGCCTTACTATATTGATGTACCCAACAAAGATTCCCTCTTGGGATTTGGCAGCAAACTTAGTCAAGTAAGACTTCCCATTTGTTAAGTATGAAGCATTTACAACCAAAGATCCTAAAATAGGATATGTTTGGTTTCCTGCCTTTCACAACTTCATAGCGGGTCTTGTTAAGCCTTTTAGTGATGGTAGCCCTATTAAACATGGCATGCCATGCAGTGTTAACTGCTTCAGCCCAGAAATATTCTGGTAGTGATGTGTTCACTTAATAGGGTCCTACCAGCCTCTATCAAGTTTGTTCCATTCTTCCTCTCAGCAATGTCATTCTGCTGTGGTGTGTCTTGGTGAAGAGAATTCTTGAAATATCCCAAAGTCTTCACATAGTTTTGTCATGCTTTCAGACTGAAACTCAGTACCACCACTTCCCCCCCACAGTACTATTTAGTTCATTGCTTGCTTGACAAAAATGTGCCTGACACTATGTGATCCAGGTCGCCTTCTAATAACAACATGCTGAGACTCCTTCCTACCAGGAAGAAAGAAATATGTACGCC